>JAJEKV010000018.1:18761422-19361422 GCA_021234155.1 Isoetes taiwanensis
ATCGGTAATACTTCGTTCCGGTTACGTATTGCTCTCTCCTTGCTCCGGTCAGGGGCGGGACCTTGTGGCGGAAGCTTACGACGTACGATAGGGGAGTGTGTATGAGCAGTTCTAAAATCCCGGTGCTTGCCCGAATTTCCCTCCCCAAGGCCACAGGAATGGACGAGGCGACCTCTCCCCTCTCACGGGAGCTGCGATTTAGCTCACGCCAATGGACTCGAGCTTGCGTCGGCGTTGCCCTAGGGACCAGGATTCGCGAGAGGTGGCTTCGGCCCCAAAACAAAAACCCTTCTAGAATCCTGGCAAGTCCGCGGGGTTTAAGTTTGGAGGCCCTCTCCTTGTCGATTTGGTGGGACGCACGCAGTGTCTTGACATAGGTAGAGTGTTGGCGCTGAGCGCCGGACCCTAAACTCGGAGTTGCTTGCGAATTGATTCATTACAAGTTAATTATGCCATCCATGTCAAATAGCTTTAGGGGTAGTCCAGTTGAACAAGAGGGCATTCTCTCTATCCATATGCCTTGATCTTTGAAACACAACCATCATCACAAGCTTGGCCCAAATCTAACCCCCCAACCCGCGCACTAGTCTTTTGGCACTACGTAATCATTTTATCTTCATTCTAGTAGTTATGATGGCACTACGTAATCGACATCTTCATTCTAATAGTTTATAGTCTTATATTCTCAATGCAAATCTTAGACCAAGTATAGCGTCAGTGAGCCAAGGTCAACCCCAAGTACTTGATTCCACAAACTCCATTCCTTTGTATAGCTAACCCTTTGGCCAGACCTTCTCGAAAATTTCAAAAGGGTAGAACATTGTCTTTGGGAATGGATTAGGAATCAGTGGCAAAAAATCAAATTTATTTAGATGCGATTGCATTGCATTCTGCGAATTTATGAATGTCTTGCCCTTTGCAAAGCGCCCCAGAGCTTCTACTTGCACATCGGGGAGGGGGCCAATTTAAACTCTCGCTCAAAGTCGAGTTCCTTGCTCCGTGTCTGGTGCGGCTTCTCGGCGGTCCCAAGTTCTGCTTGAGGCCAGAGTCTAGGCCCCCCAAAGCATAAACCCTTCTAGAACACAGCAACCCACAGGGTTCACGTTTGGAGGCCTCTCCTTGTGCTCCGGTCCCGAGGCTGGACCTTGGGTGACTTGGCGTGGAGTGGGGTGTTGAGCGAGCAACGGACCTAAAATCCGGAAGCTGCTTGCTTACTGTTCCACTCAGGCCACGAGACGGACGAGAGCTGACCTCCCTCTCAGGAATCGCTGATTTGGCTCTTGCCAATGGACTCGGAAACGTCGACATTGCCTTTTGGGGACCAAGTTAGAGTGGCCAGAGAGACCACCCGACCTCCAGAAGCTTAAAATAAAGCTCACTTCCATCACACTTCGTAGTCGGTGGCTGGGATGTGGATCGCGGGGATCTTTATGCGTGGAGGCGTGAGTGTTTCTTTCTTTTGCAAAGCAGGCCTTAACTTGCTCCTAAGGAGTAATTCGCCATTAGGACGATTTGAGAATTCGATTTACCATTCAAGACCTCCGGTGGCGACAAGACAACCTTGTTTCTGCAAGGCGACCTCGGGCGCCCTTGATTTGATAGGGTCTATCTGGACCCGTCACGGAATCTTTTGGGCCTTCGAAGAGGGCCTGAGCAGCGGAGGATCCAGCGGTGGGATAGGGGAGCTAGGGCTTGGGGAGGCGGTCGTGGCATCACTGACCCCGGGGGCGCTGCGGGGAAGGGCTGCCTCGCGCGGGAACTTTTGGATCGCGCCTCTTGGGTCAGGACTCTCCCCTCTTGTGAGGATCCTACTAGATCACAGCCTCGTTGACTTGGGGAAAGTGCCGGCTCGGTTGCCAGCGGTACATAAAGGCAGGATTCTAATCTTAGCCCGCGCTGACCTAGACCTTCTCCCAGAAATTTCCGGGGTGGGTTGTGTGCTGGAGATGGATTAGGAATCGGTGGCAAAAATCAGAATTAATTTTTTAAAATTTTGTGCATTGGTCTGCGGAATTTGTAGATGTCTTGCCAGCACTTAAAGCCCCTGACGTCTACTTGCCACGCCAGCGGGAGGAGGGCGAGCCCAAACGCTGCGCTCAGTGGAGTTCCCCTTGCTTTCGTAATCTAAATTGCGGCTTCTCGGCAGTCCCAAGTGCAGCATGCCAGAGTCTGCGGCCCCCAAAGCGCCAAACCCTTCTAGAACACAGCAGCCCACGGGGTTCACGTTTTTAGGCCCTCTCCTTGTCGGTCCGGGCGGGACCTTGCGGCAGAAGTGAAACTTGGCGTGGAGTGGGGGTGTTGTGGCCGAACCTGGACCCTAGAATCCCGGTACGCGCCGATTTCCTCTCCCCAAGGCCACGGGGGCCGGACGGGCGACCTCCCTCTCGAGTCAGCGATTTGGCTGCGCCCAATGGACTCGAGCGTCGACATTGTCGCAGGGGACCAGGATTCAGTGGCGAGACCACCCGACCTCCAAGAAGCCAAAGTGGCTCACTTCCCATCACACTCATAGTCCATTATTTCTAGATGTGGATCACGGGATCTTGTCGTGGTGAGTGTTTTCTTTCTTTTTTGCAAAAGCGACCGCATGAAAGCGCCCTATAGGGTAATTTAAATTTCAGGACGATTTGGCAGGGTCGGTTGCCATTCGGAGCCTCCCGTGCGACATTGAATGCTGGGGTTTCTACCAAAGGTAGGCCACCGGGGCGCCCAGTTTGACAAGTTCTCAGGACCCGATCTGGAATCTTTTGGGCCTTCGAAGAGGGGCCCACGGCGAGGAGGATCCAGCGGTGGGATAGAGGCAGGGCTCAGGAGGGTGGTCGTGTGTCACGCCCCAGGGAAGCTGTATTTGCCGGGGAAAAGTTACCTGGGTTTTTGGATCCGCCTCTTGAGGTCAGGACTCTCCCCCTCTTGTGAGGGATCCCTGCCAAGGTCCTGGCTAGGTTTTGACTTGGGGAAGGGTGCGGCTGGGGTTGCTTGCTTGAGAACGCCCCAAGCCAGATTCTAATGCTAACCCTTTGACCTAGATGCTATAGAAATTTGAAAATTGGGCTATGTCTTTGGAGATGGATTAGGAATCTAGGCTGGCAAAAAATCAAGAATTTATTTTAGTACAATGCATTAATTGCAGATTATGAATGTCTTGCCACTGCAAGCGCCCCCGACTTCTACTTGCCACGTAGGAGGATAGGGCCCAAACTCTGCTCCGAGGTGGTTCCCACTTGCTCATTATTCGGCTGCAGCTTCTAGGCGAGGTCCCAAGTGCAACCAGACCAAGTCTAAGCCCCCAAAACATAAACCAACTGCAAGAGCTGGCAGCCCACGGGGTTTCGTTTTAGGCCTGCCTCTGGATTAGGACTGGTGACTTGGCGTGGGAGTAGAGTGTTGGCAGCGGAGTATACGGACCCTAAGTCCACAGGAAGGTACAGCACGCCCAGAATTTCCTCACCCCGAAGGCCGCGGGGCCGGGGCCGGGCTGACCTCCCCTCTCCGGGAATGTGATTTGGCTCACATGGCGTGAACCGAAGCTACGACATTGCCACGGGGACCAAGTTAAAGTGGCGAAGGCCACTGGCCTCCGAAGCCGAAGTAGCTCACTTCCACCATCACTCGCAGTCAATTGGCTGGAAGTGGCGGATCACGAGATCTTGTGGTGAGTGTTTCTTTCTTTTGCAAAAAACGACCTTGTAACTTGCTCCTAAGGGTAATTTAGCCATTAGGACGATTTGGCGGTCGATTACCATTAGGGCCTCCGGTGCGGCGACAAGACAACTTCTTGGTTTCTACAAAGGTAGGCCCTGGGGCGCCAGCGGTTTGACAAGTTCTCGGACGATGCAGGGAATCTTTTTGGGCCTTCAGAAGGGGCTGAATGGAGAGTCCACTTGATTGGGATAGAATGGGCTCAGGAGGGTGGTCATTGGCGTCTGACCCAGGAGGTATTTTGCCCTGAGGGAAAGGGGTTGCCTCGGGGAACTTTTTGGATCCGCCTCTTGGGAGTGGGACTCTCCCCTCTTGTAGAGGATCCTGCAAGATCTGGCCTCGTTTGACTTGGGGAAGGGGTGCCAGCTCGGTTGCCACGCAGCGGGCTGCCGGAACCCGTTCTATCTTAACCGCTGACCCCTGGGCTTCCTCAGAATTTGAAAGTGGGCTGTGTCTTTGGAGATGGATTAGGAATCTAGGCAGCAAAAATCAGAATTTATTTAGGTACAATGCATTAATTGATTTATGAATGTCTTGCCCTTTACCAAAGCGCCCCAGGCTTCTACTTGCCACATGGAGGACAGGCCCAAACTTAGCTCGCGTCGGTTCCTTGCTCCGTATTCTCAGAACAGGCTTCTAGGCGGTCCAAGTGCAGCGGGCCAGAAGTCGGCCCCCAAAGCATAAGCCTTCTAGAACTGTGGCAGCCACGGGGTTTTCGTTTTGAAGCCCACCTATCGGTCCGGAGCGGGACTTGCCCGTGACAGCGTGGAGTGGGGGGTGGTGGCCTTGAACACGGACCCTAAAATCCCAGGAAAATTTTGCTTGCCCGAATTTCCCTCCTCCCCGAGGCCACAGGGGCCGGGCCGAACCCAACCTCCCTCTGAATCCTTACGATTTGGCTCTGCCAAATGGACTGGAAACGTCGACATTGCCTGAGGGACCAAGTTCCGTGGCGAGAAGACCACCCGACCTCAAGAAGCGCCAAAGTAGCTCGCTTCCATCACACTCTAGTCATTGGCTCACAGATGTGGATCCTGGGGATAGTAATAGTGGGCGTGAGGTGTTTCTTTCTTCTTTTACCAAAACCGACCTTGTAACTTGCTCCCTAGGGTAATTTAAACATTCAGGGAATTTAGCGAGAAGTGTCGATTGCCGATGGGAGCCTCCCGGTGCGGGCGACAGGCCGCTGGTTTTCTGCAAGTACGACCCTGCAGGGCAGCAGTTTGGCCAGTTTCTCGGGGCCAGTCTGGAATCTTTTGGGCCTTCAGAGGGGCCAGCGACCCGGAGGATCAGCGGTGGGATAGAGGCGGGGCTTTCCGGGGAGGGTGGTCATTGAGCCCGGAGGCGCTGCGGAAGGTTGCATAAGGGCTTTTTGGATCGCGCCTCATGCTGGTCAGGACTCTCCCTCTTGGCGAGGATCCACCGCAAAAGTCCACGGCCTCGTTTGACTTAGGGAAGGGTGCGGCTTCGGTTGCCTACAGCGGGCTGCCCGGCCCGGATTCTAATCTTAACCCTTTGGCCTAAACCTTCTCCGTTTGAAAGGTGGAGAACGTGTCTTTGGAGATGGATTAGATCGTGGCAAAATCGAAATTTATTTTACGTACAATGCATTAATTGAGATTTATGAATGTCTTGCCAGCACATAAGCCCCCGACTTCTACTTGCCACATCGGAGGAGGACGAGCCCAAACTACGCTCGTCGAGTTCCCTTGCTCCGTAATCTACATTGCGGCTTCTCGGCCCAGTCCCAAATTCACAGCAGGACCAAGTCACCAGGCCCCCAAAGCATAAACCCTTCTGGGAGCGACAGCCCGGTTTTACGTTTTACGGCCTCTCTGTCGGTCCAGGCGGGACGCTTCTTGAAGTGACTTAATAGATGGAGTGGGGGTGTTGGCCTTGGGCGGACCCTAAAATCCCAGGAGGCGCTTGCCCCATTTCCCTCTCCCAAGGCCACAGGGGCCCAGAGATAGGCGACCTCCCTCCTGGGGCCGTTTGGCTTACTTGCCGTGGACTCAGAGCGTGACATTGCCACGGAGACCAAGTTAGTGGCGAAGACCCACCCGACCTCCAAAAATGCATTAGCTCACTTCCATCACACTCATAGTCGATTGGCCTAGGATGTGGATGGGGGATCTTGTCGTGGAGGCGTGGAGTGTTTCTTTCTTTTTGGAAAACCGACCTTGTAACTTGCTCCCTAGGAGTAATTTCGCCATTCGGGGCCGAGATTTGGTACAGGGTGGTTTGCGTCAGACCTCCGGTGCGACGACAAGACAATCACGGTTTTACCAAAGGGCGTCTCAGGGTACCTGCGTTTGGTAAGTTCTCACGGTTGCGATCTGGAATCTTTTGGGCGCTTCAGAGAATACGACAGGAATCCAGCGATTAGGATGGGGAACGAGACTCGGGAGGAGTGGTCGTGCGTCTGTCCCAGGGGGCTTATTTGCCGAGGAAGAGAGGCACGCCTCGAGAACTTTTGGATCCATACTCTTGGGGTCTCCCCTCTTATGAGGATCCTGCAAGGTCAACCTCATTTGGCTTGGGAAGGTGCCCGGCTCGGTTGCCACACCAGCGGGCTGCCCCGGCGGATTCTATCTTAACCCTTTGACCTAGACCTTCTCAGAAAATTTTAGAAAGGTGGGGGCACGTGTCTTTGGGGTAGTTAAGGTCTAAATTTGACAAAAAGTGAATTTATTTTAGATACTGATGCATTAATTGTTTATGAGATGTCATACCCAGCGCAAAGCACGCGACTTCTACTTGCCACAGCCGGAAGAGGACAGGCCCAAACTACGCTCCGTCGGTTCCCTTGCTCATTATTCACCAAACAAACTTCTAGGCCAGGTCCCAAGTGCAACGAGACAAGTCGGCCCCCAGCATAAACCCTTCTAGAACTGGCAGCCCGCGAGGGTTTACTGCGTTTTGGAGCACTCTCCTTGTAGGGGTCGGAGGACCTTGTGACTTGACATGGAGTGAGGGGTGTTGGCCTTGAGGCTTACCGGACCTAAAATCCCGGTTGCTTGCGGTACCTCTCCCAGGCCACGAGGACGGACGGGCGACCTCCCTCTCACGGAATCGCTGATTTGGCTCTGCCAATGGACTTCGGAAACGTCGGCGTTGCCCTAGGGTTAAGTTAAGGTGGCGGGAAGACCACCCCGACCTCGAAAGGCGCCAAAGTAGCTCACGCCCAATCACACTTCGTAGTGATTAGCTGCAGGTGCGCGGTCAGGATCTATGCGTGGAGGCGTGGGGCAATTTCTTTTTGCAGGCAAGGCCGCGCCGTTTGCTCCCTGGGTAATTTGCAAATTCCGGGCCCGATTTGGCGGGAATGCGATTTGCATTAGGAAACACTCCCGGTGCCAGAGCCAGCAGAACGCCACGGTTTCTACAAAGGGCTACGACCTCAGGGGCGCTTTGCGCCGGACAGATTCTCCGGACCCGATCACGGAATCTTTTGGGCCCTTCCCAGAGAGAATTTACGAGCGGAAGATCAACTGGTCCGGATAGAGGGGAGGCAGACTCCGGGAGGGTGGTCATTAAGCGTCGCGGCCCCGAGGGCGCTGCCAGGAAGAAGGGTTGCCTCGAGGCGTTTTTGGATCCGCCTCATGGGGTCAGGACTCTCCCCTCTTGTGAGGATCCACTGCGGAGTCTGGCCTCGTTTGACCAGGGGAAGGGTGCCGGCTCGGTTGCCCGCAGCGGGGCTACGGCCCAGGTTCTATCTTAACCCTTTGACCTAGACCTTCTCGAAAATTTGAAAGTGGGCTGTGTGCTGGAGATGGATTAGGAATCAGGCAGCAAAAAATCAGAATTTATTTTAGTACAATGCATTAATTACTTGAGTTATGAATGTCTTGCCTTTGCAAAGCGCCTGACTTCTACTTGCCACACATCGGGAGGAGGACAGGCCCAAACTAAAAACTCCGTCAGTTCCCCTTGCTCCGTAATCTAGGCTGCGGCTTCTCGGCGAGGTCCCAAGTGCAACATGCAGAGTCTCGGCCCCCAAAGCGCCAAACCCTTCTAGAACACGGCAGCCCACAGGACTGCGTTTTGGGAGGCACTCTCGCCTGTCGGTCGGGTGGGACCTTGCTTGGCGTGACTTGTCGATGGAGTGGGGGTGGTGGCGCTTGAGAGCACGGACCTAAAATCCCCAGGAAGGCTGCCACTGAATTTCCTCTCCCGAGGCCACAGGGGCCGGGCCAGGCGACCTCCCCTCTCAGGGCCGTTTAGCTCTTGCCAATGGATTTCGAAACGTCGACATTGCCACCGGGGACCAGTTAGGATTATTAGCAGGAAGGCCCACCAGGCCTGAAGCGCCCGGTAAGCTCACTTCCATCACACTTTCGTAGTAGGGTGGCTGCGGATGTGAATGCGGGTGTCGCAGCCGTGGAGGCGTGAGTCATTTCTTTCTTTTGCGGCGACGCGCAACTTGCTCCTAGGGTAATTTAAGCATTCCGGGGCCGATTTGGCAGGGTCGATTTGCCGATAGAACCTCCCGGTGCGACGACAAAGACAACGCGGTTTCTACAAGGCCGACTTCGGGGCCCTGCCCGGTTTGACAAGTTCTCTGGACCGATCTAGAATCTTTTGGGCAACTTCGAAGGGGCCTGAGCGGAGGATCCAAGCGGTCGGATAGGGGAGCAGGTGCTCGGAGGTGGTCATTAAGCGTCTGCGGCCCCAGGGGGCGCTGCCAAGAAGGGCTGCCTCGGGAACTTTGGATCAACCTCTTGGGTGGGACTCTCCCCTCTTATTTGGGATCCTGCAAGGTCTGGCCTCACGTTTGACTGACTTGGGGAAGGGTACATTTCGGTTGCCACAGCGGGCTGTCAGAACTACGTTCTATTAACCCTTTGGCCTAGACCTTCTCCGAAAATTCCGAAGAATTGGGCTGTGTGCTGGAGATGGATTAAAGTCCAGCTGGCAAAAATCAGATTTATTTTAGGTACAATGCATTAATTGCGAATTTATGAATGTCTTGCCCTTTGCAAAAGCATGCAGAGCTTCTACTTGCGCATGGAGGGCGGGCCCCAAACTCCGCTCGTCAGTTGCCGCTCGTAATCACCGATGCGGCTTCGGCGGGTCCCAAGTGCACCTTGAGACCAGATCTACGGCCCCCAAAGCGCCAAACCCTTCTAGAACACGGCAGCCCACGGGTTTCACGTTTTGGAAGCACTCTCCCTGTCCGGATTGAGTGAGGACCTTGTAGCCGTGACTTGTCGTGGAGTGGGGTGTTGGCCTTGAGCAGGACCCCTAAAATCCCCAAGGCTGCCCTTGCAGATTTCCTCTCCCCAAGGCCACGAAGGATGGGCCAGGCTGGAAGCCTCCCTCACAGGAGCTAGCGATTTGGCTTTGCCAATGGTCGAAGCGTAGCGTTGCCCTAGGGACCAAGGATTACGTGGCGAGCAAACTTCACGGCCCCCAAAGCAAAAACCCTTCTAGAATCGGCAAGTCCGCGGTTTACGTTTGAGGCCCTCTCGCGCGCCTAACCGATTTGTCCGGGACCTTGCAGGTGTCTTGACATGGAGTGGGGGTGTTGGCGCTAGCCCGAGGCTGGGACCCTAAGCTCAGGAAGTTGCTTGCCCCGAATTGATTCATTACAAGTTAATTATGCCATCCATGTCAAATGGCTTTAGGGAAGGCGGTCCAGTTGAACAAAGGGCATTCTCTCTATCCATATGCCTTGATCTTTGAAACACAACCATCATAAAGCAACCAAATCTAACCCCCTCCCCAGCCAGCACTAGTCTTTTGGCACTACTGTAATCATTTATCTTCATTCTAGTAGTTATGATGCTTTTTTACGTAATCATTTATCTTCATTCTAATAGTTATGGTACTTATATTCTCAAATGCAATCTTAGACCAAGTATAGCGTCGATGAGCCAAGGTCAACCCCGAGTACTTGATCCCACAAACTCCTACGACCTTAGCTAACCCTTTATTGGACCTTCTCGAAAGGGGTGGGGTACGTGTCTTTGATGGATTAGGAATCAGGTGGCAAAAATCGAATTTATTTTAGGTACAATGCATTAATTCTTGAATTTATGAATGTCTTGCCGCAAAGCCCCCGACTTCTACTTGCCACGCCGGAGGGAGGGGCCGGGCCCAAACTCAGCTCGAGTCAATTTCCTTGCTCGTGTCGATGCGGCTTCGGCCAGTCCCAAATTACCTTGAGGCCAAGTCTACGGCCCCCAAAGCATAAACCCTTCTAGAACACACAGCAGCCGGGGTTTCGTTTTGGAAGTCTCTCATGTGGTCCCGAGTGGGACCTTGCTTGTAGTGACCCGAGTAGGTGGGGGTGTTGAGGCAGTACGGACCCTAAAATCCCGGAGGTTGCTTGCCTGTTCCTCTCCCCAAGGCCACAGGAGGGGCCGGAGTGACCTCCCCTCTCCGGATTCGCGATTTGGCCTGCGCCAATGGACTCGGAAGCGTCGACATTGCCCTGGGGACCAGGATTCTAGTGGCGAGAAGACCACGGAGCCTCCAAAATGCAAAGTAGCTCACTTCCATCACACTTTCGTAGTCGATTGGCCTAGGATGTGGATCACGGGATCTCTTGTCGTGGAGGGTGTGAGTGTTTCTTTCTTTTGCAAAACCGACCTTTAACTTGCTCCTAGGGTAATTTAAGCCATTAGGGCCGATTTGGCGAGGATCGATTTGCCATTAGAGACCTCCCGGTGCGACGGTGACAAGACAACTGCGGTTTCTACAAAGCGGAAGCCTGGTAGCGGTTTGACAAGTTCTCTGGACGATCTGGGTGCTTTTTGGGCCTTCGAGAGGGGGCCTGAGCGGAGGATCAGCGGTGGGATAGGGAGCAGGGCCCGGGAGGCGGTCATTAGCATACAGCCCAGGGGGCTGGCTGCGGGGAAGGGCTGCCTCGGGAACTTTTGGATCCGCCTCTTGCCAGGGGTCAGGACTCTCCCCTCTTGTGAGGATCACCTGGAGTCTGGCCTCTCGTTTGGCTTGGGAAGAGGGTGCGGCTTCGGTTATACCTGGGCTGCCCACGGCGGGTCCCTAATCTTAACCCTTTGACCTAGACCTTCTCAGAAATTCCGAAAATTGGAAACATGTGCTGCAGAGATGGATTAGGAATCCAGGTAGCAAAAATCAGAATTTATTTTAGGTACAATGCATTAATTGCGAATTTATGAATGTTGCCATTGCAAAGCCCCAGAGCGTCTACTTGCCACGCCGGAGGAGGACCAGGAGAAGCCCAAACTCGCTCGTCGGTTCACTTGCTTTCAAGTAATCTACATTGCGGCTTCTACCGACCCAGGTCCCAAGTGCAACGCATGTGTCAGAGTCGGCCCCAAAGCGCCAAACCCTTCTAGAACTTTGGCAGCCCCTGCAGGGTTTACGTTTTGGAGGCCCTCTCGCTAATCGGTCCGGAGGGACCTTGCTGGCGGAAGTGACCTGTGGCGTGGAGTGGGGGTGTTGGCGGAGCCACGGACCTAAAATCCCGGTTTGCTTGCCCGAATTTCCTCTCCCCAAGGCCCTGGGGGCCCGGACGAGGCGACCTCCCCTCAGATCGCTGATTTGGCTCGCCAATGGACACCGAGCGTCATTTGCCACAGGGGACCAGGATTCAGAGTAGCGGAAGACCACTTTCGACGCAGAAGCGCCAAAGTAGCTCACTTCCATCACACTTTCGAGTCGATTGGCCTAGGATGTGGATCGCGGGGATCTTTTGTCGTCAGGCGTGAGTGTTCTTTCTTTGGAGAAGAAACCGACCTTGTAACTTGCTCCTAGGGTGGTAATTTAGCCATTAGGACTGATTTAGGCGGTCGGTTGCCATTAGGGCCTCGGTGCGGTACGATAAGACAATGCGGTTTCTACAAAGTAGACCTGGCGGGATGCCACTGCCCGGTTTGACAAGTTCTCGGACCCGATCGATCTTTTGGGCCTTCGAGGGGCCTGAGCAGACGATTGGATAGGGGCAGGGCTCGGGAGGTGGTCATTAAGCGTCTCTTTGACCCCCGGGGGTATTTGCCGGGGAAGGGTTGCCCCTCGGGAACTTTTGGTCCGCTCTTGGGGTCAGGACTCTCTCCCCACCTCTTGTGAGGATCCACCGCAGGTCCCGGCCTCGTTTGACTTGGGGAAGGGTGCGGTTCGGTTGCCACAGCGGGCACGCCACAGAAGCCGTTCTATCTTAACCCTTTGACCCTAGACCTTCAGAAATTTCGAAAATTGGGGAACATTGTCTTTGCGGAGATGATTAGGAATCGGTGGCAAAAATCAATTTATTTTAGTACAATGCATTAATTCTTGAATTTATGAATGTCTTGCCAACTGCCAAAGCGCCCCAGAGCTTCTACTTGCCACATCGGGGAGGAGGGCGAGGGCCCAAACTACCCCGCTCCGGTGATTCCCTTGCTTTCCGTGTTATTCACCATTGCGGCTTCTAGGCGAGTCAGTGCCATGAACCAAGTCTCGGCTAAAGCGCCAAGCCCCTTCTAGAACACGGCAACCCACCGGGGTTTCACGTTTTGGAGGCCACTCTCCTTATGGTCGGTGGGGAAATCCCGGTTGCTTGCCCAATTTCCTCTCCCCAG
The DNA here is from genome assembly GCA_021234155.1 of Isoetes taiwanensis. Classification (NCBI taxonomy): domain Eukaryota; kingdom Viridiplantae; phylum Streptophyta; class Lycopodiopsida; order Isoetales; family Isoetaceae; genus Isoetes; species Isoetes taiwanensis. The sequence goes on from JAJEKV010000018.1 coordinate 18,773,668, forward strand.
GCCACGAAAGGGGCCGGACGGGCAACCCCTCCCTCTCGAGGTCAGCGATTTAGCTCTACGCCAATGGACTCGGAAACGTCGACATTTGCCACAGGGACCAAGTTAAAGTGGCGGAAGACCACAGGCCCTCCAGAAGCCAAAGTAGCTCACTTCCATCACACTCATAGTCGATTGGCCTACAAGATGTGGATGCGGATAACGGCGTGGGCGTGAAGTGTTTCTTTCTTTGCAAAAGCGACCTTGTAACTTGCTCCCTAAGGTAATTTTAAGCCATTAGGATGATGATGATTTGACGGGGTCGATTTACCCCATTAGAACCTCCAGGTGCGAGCGACAAGATTATGCGGTTTCACCACAAGTGACCTCGGGGCCAGCGGTTTGACAAGTTCTCCCCGGGGCCGATCTGCAGGAATCTTTTGGGCCTTCGAAGGGGCCACTGAGCGGAGGATCAGCGGTCGGATAGAGGCAAGACTCCGGGGAGGGTGGTCATTGGCGTCGCGGCCCAGGGGGCCAGCTGCCCGAGGGAAGGGTTGCCTCGGGGAACTTTTTGGATCCGCCTGCCAGGGTCAGGACTCTCCCTCTTGTGAGGGATCCACCCGCAGGTCGGCCTGGGTGGCGACTTGGGGAAGGGTGTTGCGGCTTCGGTTTATACCTTGAGGCTGCCAGAAGCCGGATTCTATCTTAACCCTTTGACCTAGACCTTCTCGAAAATTTTGAAAATTGGAACGTGTCTTTGGAGATGGATTAGGAATCCAGTGGCAAAAAATCAAATTTATTTTAGGTACAATGCATTAGTGCGAATTTATAGATGTCTTGCCAACATAAAAGCCCCAGGCTTCTACTTGCCACATCCGGAGGAGGACAGGCCCAAGCTCGGCTCCGTCGGTTCCTCTTGCTCAGTAATCACAGAACGCGGCTTCGGCCCGAGGTCCAAATTTATGAACCAAGTCTACGGCCCCAAAGCGAGCCTTCTAGAACTGGCAACCCGCGGGGTTTCGTTTTGGAGGCACTCTCCTTGCCAGTTGGTGGACCTTGCGCCTTGACACGTAGGTAAGGTGGGGGTATTTGGCCTTGAACAGGACCCTAAAATCCCAGGAAGCTCCTTGCCACACGAATTTCCTCTCCCAAGGCCGCAGGGTGGGGCCGGAAGCGACCTCCCCTCTCAGGAATCGCCAATTTGGCTCTGCCAATGGACTCCAGAGCGTCGACATTGCCACAGGGACCAAGTTCCGTGGCCAGAAGACCATCCGACCTCAAGAAGCGCCAAAGTAGCTCACTTCCATCACACTTTCGTGGTCGATTGGCCTAGGATGTGGATGCGGATATGCGTGGGCGTGAGTGTTTTCTTTGCAAACCCGACCTTGTAACTTGCCTAAATTAATTTCGCCGTGGGGCGATTTGGCGGGGTGGAGGATTTACCCTGCCATTCCGAGGAAACCTCCCGTGCGAGCGACAAGACAACGCGCGGTTTCTACCGAAGGCCACCGGGGCCGCGTTTTACGACAAGTTCTCTGGGCCGATCCTGGAATCTTTTGGGCCTTCGAAGAGGGGCCCACGAGCGGAGGATCAACGATTGGGATAGAGGCAAGACTCAGGGAAGGCGGTCATTAGCATCGCGGCCCGGTGGCTGCCCGAGGAAGAGCTGCCTCGGGGAACTTTTTGGATCCCGCCTCTTGGAATTAGGACTCTCCCCTCTTGTGAGGATCCTGCAAAGATCGGCCTCATTTGACTTGGGGAAGGGTGACTCGGTTTGCCACCTGCTTGAAAGGCTGCCGGCAGTTCTATCTTAACCCTTTGACCCTAGACCTTCTCGAAAATTTGAAAATTGGGGGCGGCCAATGCTTGGAGATGGATTAGGAATCCGGTAGCAAAAAATGAGTTTATTTTAGTACAATGCGATTAATTACTTGAATTATGAATGTCTTGCCAGCTATAGCCTTTAGAGCTTCTACGCACGCGGCCGGGAGGGAGGGCGAGGCCCAAACTCGCTCCGTCGAGTTCCCTTGCTCGTAATCTAAGTTGCGGCTTCTCGGCCAGTCCCAAGTGCAACATGCAAGTCCCCGGCCCCCAAAGCATAAACCCTTCTAGAACACGGCAACCCGCAGCGGGGTTTCGTTTCAGGCCCTCTCCTTGTAGGGTCCAGTGGGACCTTGTGACTTGATGGAGTGGGGTGTTGGCCCAGCCGAACCACCGGACCCCTAAATCCCGTGCTTGCCCAAATTTCCTCTCCCCAAGGCCACGGGGGCCGGACAGGAAGACCTCCCCTCTCGGGCTCGCGATTTGGCTGCCAATGGACTCGAGAACGTCGACATTGCCACGGGGACCAAGTTAAATGGCGAAGACCACTCGACCTCCAAGCGCCAAAGTAGCTCACTTCCATCACGCACAAACGTGATGATTGGCCTAGGATGTGGATCACGGGAATCACTGTCGTGGAGGCGTGAGTGTTTCTTTCTTTGGAAAACCGACAGCAACTTGCTCCTAGGGTGAATTTAAACATTCCCAGACGATTTAGCGAGAATCAAGTTTACGCATTCAGGGAGCCTCCTTCAGTGCGAGCGACAAGACAATGGTTTCTGCAGTAGACCTCGGGATACCTGCTTGCGGTTTGACGACAAGTTCTCAGGACCGATCTGGAATCTTTTGGGGCCTTTGAAGAGGCCTTTGAGCGGAGGATCAACATGATCCGGATAAGGTAAGACTCAGGAGGTGGTCATTGGCGATGCAGCCCGGGGGTATTTGCGGAAGAGGTGCCTCGGGAACTTTTTGGATCCGCCTCTTGAAGTGCAGACTCTCCCTCTTGTGAGGATCACCTGCAAGGTCGGCACTCGTTTGACTTGGGGAAAGTGCCAGCTCGATTTACTTACGCAGCGAACTGCCGGCCGTTCTAATGCTAACCAGCGACCTAGACCTTCTCACAGAAAATTTGAAAATTGTTAGGTAATGGCGGAGATGGATTAGGAATCTAGTGACAAAATCCAAATTTATTTTAGTACAATGCATTAATTGCGAATTTATGAATGTCTTGCCTTTAAAGCGCCACTGACTTCTACTTGCCACATGGAGGAGGACGAGGCCCAAACTTCTTTGCTTTCGTCGATTCTCCTTGCTCGTATTCTCATTTGCGGCTTCTAGGCGGGTCCCAAGTCACCCAACATACCAAGTCACCGACCCCAAAGCATAAACCCAACTAGAACGGCAACCCACGGGGTTCTACGTTTTGGAGGCCCTCATGTCGAGATTGAGCGGGACCTTTGGCCGAGTGACTTGGCGTGGAGTGGGGGTGTTGGCAGCGAGCGGACCCTAAAATCCCGAGCTGCTTGCCGAATTTCCTCTCCCAAGGCCACGGGGCGGACCGGAAGCGACCTCCCCTCTCACGAAATGTGATTTGGCTACGCCCGATGGACTCGAGAGCGTCAACATTGCCACGGGACCCAAGGTTAAATTGGCGGAAGACCACCGACCTCCAAGAAGCGCCAGGCCAAAGCTCACTTCCATCACACTCACTTAGTCGATTGGCCTAGGATGTGAATCTGCGGGGATCTTGTCGTGGAGGCGTGAGTGTTTATCTCTTTTGCAAAGCAGGCCCAGCAACTTGCTCCCTAGGGTAATTCGCCCGTGGGGCGATTTGGCGGTGGTTGCCATTAAAGGCCTCCCGTTGCCCGAGCGACAAGACAATGCGGTTTTACAAAGTAGGCCTGGGGATGCCCTGGGTTTGACAAGTTCTCGGTTGATCTGGAATCTTTTGGGCCTTCCCGAAGAGATATTTTGAGCGGAGGATCCAGCGATTGGATAGGGGAGCCCAGGGCTCGGGAGGTAATCATTAGCGTCACGGCCGGAGGCCCGGCGCGAGGGTGCCTCAGGGGCTTTTGGATCCGCCTCCCGGGTCGGACTCTCCCCTCTTGTGAGGATCCACCGCAAGGTCACAGCCTCGTTTGACTTGGGAAGGGTGCATTTCGGTTGCCACATGAGAACGCCCCAGGCGTTCATCTGCCCTTTGACCTAGACCTTCTCGAAAATTTGAAAAGGGGTGGGGTACGTGTCTTTGGAGATGGATTAGGAATCTAGGCGGCAAAAAATCAGAATTTATTTTAGGTACAATGCATTAATTCTTGAATTTATGAATGTCTTGCCCTTTGCAAAAGCGCCCCAGAGCTTCTACTTGCCACATCGGAGGAGGACGGCCCAAACTCTGCTCCGTCCCGGTTCCCCTTGCTCCGTATTCGGCTCAAACTTCTAGGCGGTCCCAAATTACAGCGGACAAGTCACCGGCCCCAAAGCGCGACCCTTCTAGAACACGGCAGCCCACCGGGGTTTGCCTGCGTTTTGGAGGCCTCCTGTCGGTCCGGGGCGGGACCTTGTGACTTGACGTGGAGTGGGGGTGTTGGCCTTGAGGAGCCGCGGACCCTAAAATCCCGGTTGCTTGCCACGAATTTCCTCTCCCCAAGGCCACGAGGGGCCGGGGCCGGGCGACCTCCCCTCTCAGGAATCGCGATTTGGCTCTGCCAATGGACTCGAGCTTGTCGACATTACCACAGGGGACCAAGGATTCAAGTGGCCAGAAGACCACCGACCTCCAAGAAGCGCCAAAGTAGCTCACTTCCATCACACTCATAGTCAATTGGCTAAGATGTGGATCGGGATCTCTTGTAGAGTGGGCGTGAGTATTCTTTCTTTTGCAAAAACGACCTTGTAACTTGCTCCCTAGGGTAATTTAAGCCATTAGGGCGATTTGGCGGTGATTTGCCATCCGGGAACCTGATGCGACGACAAGACAACTGCGGTTTCTCTGAGAGTAGGCACCGGGGCGCTGATTTGACAAGTTCTCCGGACCCGATCTGGAATCTTTTGGGCCTTCAGAAGAGGGCCTGAGCAGGAGGATCCAGCGGTGGACTAGGGGAGGCAGAGACTCGGGAGGAGTGGTCGATAGCGTCTGACCCAGAGGCAGCTGCCGAGAAGTTGCCTCAGAGAACTTTTTTTGGATCAGCCTCTTGGGGTGGGGTCTCCCCTCTTGTAGAGGGATCTGCCAAGGTCTGGCCTCGTTTGACTTGGGGAAGGGTGCGGCTCAGTTGCCTGGCAGGCTGCCTTTGCGGCCGTTCTAATACTAACCCTTTGACCTAGACCTTCTATAGAAAATTTGAAAATTGGGGGCTGTGTCTTTGGAGATGGATTAGAATCAGGCGGCAAAATGAATTTATTTACTTGCAATGCGATAATTGCGAATTTATGATATCTTACCCTTTACTTAGCGCCCCAGAGCTTCTACTTGCCACGCCGGGAGGAGGACAGGGCCCAAACTCGCTCGTCGGTTCCCGCGCTCGTAATCTAGAACGCGGCTTCACCGGCCGGGTACCAAGTGCAACATGCCGATCTGGCCCCAAAGCGCCAAACCCTTCTAGAACGGCAGCCACGGGGTTCGTTTAAAGGCCTCTCGCCCTGTCCAGGATTCGGGCGGGAATGGCAGCCGTGGAAGCTTGAAAGCGTGGAGTGGGGTGTTGGCCAGCCGAACCATGGGACCCTAAAATCCCAGGGCTGCCCGAATTTTGCTCCTCCCCAAGGCCACGGGACGGACCAGGCGACCTCCCTCTGGAATGTTGGTTTGGCTGCCGTGGACTGGCATTCGAGCTGGTACGGGACCAGTTAAAATTGGCGAACCACTTTCGACCTCAAGCGCCAAAGTAGCTCCTTCCATCACACTAAATGAGTCGATTGGCCTAGGATGTGGATCTCGGGATCTTTATGCGTGGAGGCGTGGAGTGTTCTTTCTTTTGGAAAAGCCCGACCTTGTAACTTGCTCCTAAGTTAATTTAAGCCATTCAGGGCGATTTGGCGGTCGATTTGCCATTCCAAGACACTACTCCGACGACGACAAGACAATCTGGCCCGGTTTCTACAAAGGCCCGGAGCCTCAGGGATGCCTAGCGGTTGTGAAGCTCTCAGGACCGTCACGGAATCTTTTGGGCCTTCGAAGAGGGGCCCGAGCAGCGGAGGATCCAGCGGTGGAAAGAGCCGGCTGAGCTCTCGGGAGGTGGTCATTAGCGTCACGGCCGGGGGCCTTTGCCGGGAAGAGGTTGCCTCAGGGGCTTTTTTGGATCCGCCTCTTGGGGTGGGACTCCTCCCTCTTGTGAGGATCCACAGGAGTCCACGGCCTCGTTTGGCTGCCCAGGGGAAGGGTGCCCATTTCGGTTGCCACTGCAGCGGGCTGCCCGACGGATTCTAATACTAAACCGCTGACCCTGGACACTTCTCAAGAAAATTTAGAAGAGGTGGGTTGTGTCTTTGGAGATGGATTAGGAATCAATTTGTAATCGAATTTATTTTAAATTACAATGCATTAATTATACGAATTTAGCAGATGTCTTGCCTGCTTTGCAAGCGCCCAGGCTTCTACTTGCCACATCGGGAGGAGGACAGGCCCAAACTACTATAAGGTCGGTTCCCTTGCTCATGTTCACCATTTGCGGCTTCTAGGCCAGGTCCCAAGTGCAGCGGACCAGAGTCGGCCCCAAAGCAACAGAGCCCTTCTAGAACACGGCAGCCCACGGGGTTCGTTTTGGAGAACCCCTCATGTCCGGTCAGGCGGGGACCTTGCTTGGCGTGACTTGGCGTGGAGTGGGGTGTTGGCGCGGGCTCACGGACCCTAAAATCCCGGTGCGCGCGATTTTACTCTGCACGAGGCCCTGGGGCCGGTGAGCGACCTTCCCTCGAAATCGCTGATTTGGCTACGCAATGGACTCGAGCGTCAACATTGCCACGGGGTTGAGGTTAGTGGCGAAGGGCAAAGCCTCGGAAGCGTAAAGTAAGCTCACTTCCATCCACACTCATAGTCGATTGGCTAGGATGTGGATCTCGGGATCTTGTCGTGGAGGCGTGAGTGTTCTTTCTTTGCAAAACCGACCTTGTAACTTGCTCTAGAGTAATTTAGCCATTCGGACGATTTGGCGGTCGATTTGCCATTAAGAACACCCGGTGCGAAACGACAAGACAATGCAGTTCTGAAGGCGTACCGGGATGCCTGGCAGTTTGACAAGTTCTCGGACCCGATCACGGAATCTTTTGGGCCTTCGAAGGGCCCTAGGCGGAGAGGATCCAGCGGTGGATGAGGCGGGCTCCGGAGAACGGTCATTAAGCGTCTGACCCCGGGGGCTTATTTGCCGAGGAAAGGGTTGCCTCGGGAACTTTTGGATCAGCCTCTTGGGAGTCAGGACTCTCCCCTGCTTGTGAGGGATCCTGCAAGGTCCTGGCCTCGTTTGACTTGGGAAGGGTGCGGCTCGGTTATACACCTGGCGGGCTGCCCCGGCCGTTCTAATCACTAACACTTTGACCTAGACCTTCTCGAAAATTTGAAAATTGTTTTGTGTGCTGGAGATGGATTGAATCTATTTGGCAAAAAATCAGAATTTATTTTAGGTACAATGCATTAATTGAATTTATGAATGTCTTGCCAGCACATAAAGCCAGGCTTCTACTTGCCACGCCGGAGGAGGACGGCCCCAAAATACCAACAAAGATTAGGTTCCTTGCTCCGTATTCTGTTTTGCGACTGGAGCCCGGGTCCCAAGTGCAACGGACCAAGTCTACGGCCCAAAGCATGAAACCCTTCCTGGGAGCACGGCAGCCCGCTGAGGTTTTCACGTTTTGGGCCCTCTCATGTCGGTCCGGGAAGGGACGCTTGCGGAAGTGACTTGGCGTGGAGTGGGGGTGTTGGCTGGCGAGCAGGACCCTAAATCCCGGTTGCTTGCCCGGGCCACTGTCCCCAAGGCCACCCGGGGCCGGATGGGCCTCCCTCTCAGGAATGTGATTTGGCTCACGCTTCAATGGACTCGAGCGTCGACATTGCCTGAGGACCAAGTTAAGAGTGGCGAGACCGCCCGACCTCCAAGAAGCGCCAAAGTAGCTCACTTCCATCACACTCATAGTCAGGTGGCCTAAGATGTGGATCACGGGATCTTGTCGTGGAGGCGTGTGAGTGTTCTTTCTTTGCAAAAGCGACCTTGTAGCACTCCCTAGGGTGTTTGGCCATTCAGACGATTTGGCAGAGGTCGATTTGCCATTCCGGAGCCTCCCGATTGCGAGCGACAAGCCTCTTGGTTTCTACAAAGGCCGGCCACCAGGGGAGGCATGCGGTTTGACAAGTTCTCGGGACCCGTCTGGAATCTTTGGGCGGCTTCCGAGAGGGCTTACGAGCCCCAGGAGGGATCAGCGGTCGGATAGGGGCTCGGGGAGGGTGGTCATTAGCGTCTGACCCCGGTGGCGCGGGGAAGGGGTTGCCTCGGGGAACTTTTTTGGATCAGCCTCTTGGGGGTCAGGACTCTCTCCCCTCTTGTGAGGGGATCCTGCCAGGTCGGCCTGCGTTTGGCTTGGGGAAGGTGCCCATATTTCGGTTTATACCGCAGCGGGCTGCCCTGAACCGTTCTAATGCTAACCCTTTGGCCTAGACCTTCTCGAAGAATTTTGAAAATTGGGGAACGTGTCTTTGGAGATGGATTAGGAATCCGGTGGCAAAAAATCCAAATTTATTTTAGGTACAAATGCATTAGTGCGAATTTATGAATGTCTTGCCAGCTGCCAGCCCCCAGACTTCTACTTGCCACATCGGAGGAGGACGGCCCAAACTCCGCTCAAGTCGAGTTCCCCTTGCTCGCGTAATCAAATGCGGCTTCTCGGCGGTACCAAGTGCAACATGCCAGTCTCGGCCTAGCGGCCAGCTACAGAACACGGCAGCCCACGGGGTTTCACGTTTTGGAGGCCTCATGTCGGTCGGGGAAGGCGGGACCTTGCGGCAGAGTGACTTGGCGTGGAGTGGGGGTGTTGGCCGGAGCCACCGGACCCTAAAATCCCAGGAGGCTGCTTGCCACGATTTCCTCCCCAAGGCTACTGAGACGGGCCGGTGACCTCCCCTCTCAGGAATGGTGATTTAGCTGCCCGATGGACTCGAGCGTCGACATTGCCGTGCAGGGACCAGGATTCAGTGATGGCCAGAAGACCACTTTCGACCACCAAGAAGCGCCAAAGTAGCTCACTTCCATCACACTGCGTAGTCGATTGGCCTAGGATGCCGGATCTGGAATCTGTCTCGTGGAGAGGCAGGTGTTTCTTTCTTTTTGGAAGCTGACCTTGTAACTTGCTCCCTAGGGTAATTTAGCCATTCGGACGATTTGGCGGGGGTCGATTTGCCATTAAGACCTCCCGGTGCCCGAGCGACAAGACAATGCGGTTTCTACAAGGCCGACCTCGGGGATGCCTAGCGGTTTGACAAGCTCTCGGACCCGATCACGGAATCTTTTTGGGCCTTCGAAGAGGGGCCTGAGCGAGAGGATCAACGGTCGGAAGGAGCAGACTCCGGGAGGGTGGTCATTAGCGTGCGGCCAGGGGAAGCTATTGCCGAGGAAGGTGCCTCGGGGAACTTTTGGATCGCGCCCCTCTTGGGGTCAGGACTCTCCCCCTCTTGTGAGGATCCGCAGGTCGGCCTCCGTTTGGCTTGGGGAGGTGCCGATTTCGGTTGCTACTGTGAGCTGCCCGACGTTCTAATGCTAACCCTTTGACCTAGACCTTCTCGAAAATTTGAAAATTGGGTTGTGTCTGGAGATGGATTAGGAATCCGGTGGCAAAATGAGAATTTATTTTAGTACAATGCATTAATTGCGAGATTTATGAATGTCTTGCCTTTACCATCCCCGACTTCCTGCGCACGCCGGAGGAGGGCGGTTAAACTCTGCTCGTCGGTTCCCTTTTGCTCGTATTCTCATTTGCGGCTTCTAGGCCCGGAGTCCAAGTGCAGCGAACCAAGTCTACGGCCCCAAAGCGCCAAACCCTTCCTAGAACACGGCAGCCCCACGGGTTTTCACGTTTTGGGGAGCCCTCTCCTTGTCGGTCGGAAGGCGGGACGCAAGTGACTTGGCGTGGAGTAGAGTGTTGGCCTTGAGCCACGGACCTAAAATCCCCACGAGGCTGCTTGCCCGAATTTCCTCTCCCCAAGGCCTACGAGGGGCCGGACGGGCGACCTCCCCTCACCGAGGAAATGCGATTTGGCTCTGCCAATGGACTCGAGCGTCAACATTGCCACAGGGGACCAAGTTGTGGCGGAAGACCACCGACCTCCAAGAAGCGCCAAAGTGGCTCACTTCCATCCCACTCATGGTCGATTGGCTAAGATGTGGATCACGGGATCTTTATGCGTGGAGGCGTGGGTGTTCTTCTTTTTGCAAAAAGCGACCTTGTAGCACTCCCTAGGGTAATTTAAGCCCGAATTCCCGGGGCCGATTTGGCGGGGAGTGATTTGCACCATTCAGGAGCCTCCACGTGCCCCGACGACATGCTGCCCGGTTTCTCTGGTAGACCTCCCGGGCCCATCGGTTTGACAAGTTCTCAGGACGATCTGGAATCTTTTGGGCCTTCGAAGAGGGCCTGACGGAGAGATCCAGCGGTGCGGACGGGGAGGCAGACTCGAGAGGTGGTCATTAAGCGTCTGACCCGAGAGGCTGCCGAGGAAAGAAGGTTGCCTCGGGAACTTTTTTTGGATCCAGCCTCTTGGGGTCGGACTCTCCCCCTCTTGTGAGGGATCCTGCCCAGATCGGCCTCGTTTGGCAGGGGAAGGGTGCCCGGCTAGGTTGCCACGCAGCGGGCTGCCCCGACCCGTTCTATCTTAACCGCTGACCCTAGACCTTCTCGAAAATTTTGAAAATTAAGAACGTGTCTTTGGAGATGGATTAGGAATCAGGCGGCAAAAATCGAGAATTTATTTTTAGTACAATGCGATAATTATGATTTATGAATGTCTTTACTTATTTTCTGGCCCCAGAGCTTCTGCTTGCCACATGGAGGAGGACGGGCCCAAACTCCATCGTGTCAGTTCCCTTGCTCCGTGTCTAGAACGCGGCTTCTGCGGCGGTGCCAAGTGCAACATGCCAAGTCTACGGCCCCCAAAGCATAAACCCTTCTAGAACACGGCAGCCCACGGGGTTTCGTTTGGAGGCCCTCTCCTTGTCAGTTAAAGGCGGGACCTTAGCGCCGTGACTTGGCGTGGAGTGGGGTATTGGCGGCGGGCGAACCTAAAATCCCACGGCTGCTTGCCCGTTTTACTCCCCGAGGCCACAGGGGCGGGGCCGGGCGACCTCCCTCTCGAGATCGCTGATTTGTCGCCAATGGATTTCAGGCTTGTCGACATTGCCACGGGGACCAAGTTAGTGGCGAAGACCACTCGACCTCAAGCGCCAAAGTAGCTCACTTCCATCACACTTTCGTAGTCGATTGGCCTAGGATGTGGATCGCGGGATCTTGTCGTGGTGGGCGTGAGTGTTTCTTTCTTTTGGAAAACTGACCTTGTAACTTGCTCCTAGGGTAATTTAAGCCATTCGGACGATTTGGCGGGGTCGATTTGCCATTCGAGAACCTCCCGATGCCGAGCGACAAGACAATGCGGTTTCTACAAAGGTAGACCTCGGGATGCCCAGCGGTTTGACAAGCTCTCGGGACCCGATCTGGAATCTTTTGGGCCTTCCGAAGAGGGGCCTGAGCGGAGGATCAGCGGTGGGAAGGGGGCGGGGCTCGGGAGGGTGGTCATTAGCGTCACCCTGGGGCCTTATTTGCGGGGAAGGGTTGCCTCGGGAACTTTTTGGATCCCGCCTCTTGGGGTCAGGACTCTCCCCCCCTCTTGTGAGGATCCACGCAAAGGTCTGGCCTCGTTTGACTTGGGGAAGGGTGCGGCTTCGGTTGCCACCAGCGGGCTACCCCGACCCGTTCTAATGCTAACCCTTTGACCTAGACCTTCTCGAAAATTTGAAAAATTGGGTTGTGTCTTTGGAGATGGATTAGGAATCGGTGGCAAAAAATCAGAATTATTTTTTCGTACAATGCATTAATTGCGAATTTATGAATGTCTTGCCAGCAAAAGCCCCCGACTTCTACTTGCCACATCGGAGGAGGGGGGGCCCAAACTCGCTCCGTCGGTTCCCCTTGCTCCGTATTCTCGGCTGCGGCTTCTAGGCGAGGTCCCAAGTGCAACGGACCAAGTCTCGGCCCCAAAGCGCCAAACCCTTCTAGAACACGGCAGCCCACGGGGTTTCGTTTTGGAGGCCCTCTCCTTGTCGGTGAGGCGGGACCTTGGAGTGACTTGGCGTGGAGTGGGGGTGTTGGCAGCGAGCCACGGACCCTAAAATCCCCGGGGCTGCTTGCCCGAATTTCCTCTCCCCAAGGCCACAGGGGCCGGGCGAGGCGACCTCCCCTCTCGGAATCGCGATTTGGCTCGCCAATGGACTCGAAACGTCGACATTGCCACAGGGGACCAAGTTCCGTGGCGAGAAGACCACCCGACCTCAAGCGCCAAAGTAGCTCACTTCCATCACACTCATAGTCAATTGGCCTAAGATGTGGATGCGGGATCTTTGTCGTGGGGCGTGAGTGTTTCTTTCTTTTGCAAAAGCGACCTTGTAACTTGCTCCCTAGGGTAATTTTAGCCATTCGGATGATTTGGCGGTCGATTTGCCATTAGGAGCCTCCCGGTGCGAGCGACAAGACAACCGGTTTCTACAAGGCCGACCTCGGGGGCCCAGCGGTTTGACAAGTTCTCGGACCGATCTGGAATCTTTTGGGCCTTCGAAGAGGGGCCTGACGGAGGATCCAGCGGTGGGATAGGGGCAGGACTCGGGAGGGTGGTCATTAAGCGTCACGACCCAAGGGGGGGCTGCCGGGGAAGGGTTGCCTCGGGAACTTTTGGATCCCGCCTCTTGGGGTCAGGACTCCCCCCTCTTGTGAGGGATCCCTGCAAGGTCGGCCTCGTTTGACTTGGGGAAGGGTGCCGGCTCGGTTGCCACAGCGGGCTGCCCCGACCGTTCTAATGCTAACCCTTTGACCTAGACCTTCTCAGAAAATTTTGAAAATTGGGCTGTGTGTCTTTGGAGATGGATTAGGAATCAGCTGGCAAAAAATCAGAATTTATTTTTCGTACAATGCATTAATTGCGAATTTATGAATGTCTTGCCCAGCAAAGCCCCCGACTTCTACTTGCCACATCGGGAGGAGGGACAGGCCCAAACTCGCTCCGTCGGTTCCCCTTGCTCCGTAATCACCATTTGCGGCTTCGGCCGGTCCCAAGTGCAACATGCCAAGTCTCGGCCCCAAAGCGCAAACCCTTCTAGAACACGGCAACCCACGGGGTTTCGTTTTGGAGGCCCTCTCCTGTCGGTCGGGCGGGACCTTGCGCCGTGACTTGGCGTGGAGTGGGGGTGTTGGCCTTGAGCCGCGGACCCTAAAATCCCGGAAGGCTGCTTGCCGAATTTCCCTCTCCCCAAGGCCACAGGGGCCGGACGGGCGACCCCCCTCTCGGGAATCGCGCGATTTGGCTCGCCAATGGACTCGAAACGTCGACATTGCCACGGGGACCAAGTTCCGTGGCGGCGAAGACCACTTTCGACCTCAAGAAGCGCCAAAGTAGCTCACTTCCATCACACACTCGTAGTCGATTGGCCTAGGATGTGGATGCGGGATCTTGTCGTGGAGGGCGTGAGTGTTTCTTTCTTTTGGAAAACCGACCTTGTAACTTGCTCCCTAGGGTAATTTCGCCATTCGGACGATTTGGCGGGGTCGATTTGCCATTCCGGGAGCCTCCCGGTGCGAACGACAAGACAATGCGGTTTCTACAAAGGCCGACCTCGGGGATGCCAGCGGTTTGACAAGTTCTCCGGACCGATCTGGAATCTTTTGGGCCTTCGAAGAGGGGCCCCCTGAGCGGAGGATCAACGGTCGGAAGGGAGGCAGGGCTCCGGGAGGGTGGTCATTAGCGTCAGCGACCCGGGGGCGGCCCCGGGGAAGGGTTGCCTCGGGGAACTTTTGGATCCCGCCTCTTGGGGTGGGACTCTCCCCTCTTGTGAGGGATCCCCTGCAAGGTCCTGGCCTCGTTTGACTTGGGGAAGGGTGCCATTTCGGTTTTGCCACGCAGCGGGCTGCCCCGACCGTTCTAATGCTAACCCTTTGACCTAGACCTTCTCCAGAAAATTTGAAAATTGGGTTGTGTCTTTGGAGATGGATTAGGAATCCGGTGGCAAAAATCAGAATTTATTTTTAGGTACAATGCATTAATTGCGAATTTATGAATGTCTTGCCAGCAAAAGCGCCCCCGACTTCTACTTGCCACATCGGGAGGAGGACAGGCCCAAACTCTGCTCCGTCGGTTCCCCTTGCTCCGTATTCTCTGCTGCGGCTTCTAGGCCGGGTCCCAAGTGCAACGGACCAAGTCTCGGCCCCCAAAGCGCCAAACCCTTCTAGAACACGGCAGCCCACGGGGTTTACGTTTTGGAGGCCCTCTCCTTGTCGGTCGGGCGGGACCTTGCGCCGTGACTTGACATGGAGTGGGGGTGTTGGCCTTGAGCACGGACCCTAAAATCCCAGGAAGCTGCTTGCCCAATTTCCTCTCCCCAAGGCCACGGGGGCGGGACGGGCGACCTCCCTCTCGGGAATCGCGATTTGGCTGCCAATGGACTCGAAACGTCGACATTGCCCTGGGGACCAAGTTCCGTGGGCGAAGACCACCCGACCTCCAAGAAGCGCCAAAGTAGCTCACTTCCATCACACTCATAGTCAATTGGCCTAAGATGTGGATGCGGGATCTTTGTCGTGGGCGTGAGTGTTTCTTTCTTTTGCAAAACCGACCTTGTAACTTGCTCCCTAGGGTAATTTAAGCCATTAGGACGATTTGGCGGGGGTCGATTTGCCATTCAGGAGCCTCCCGGTGCGAACGACAAGACAATGCGGTTTCTACAAGGCCGACCTCGGGATGCCCAGCGGTTTGACAAGTTCTCGTGGACCGATCACGGAATCTTTTGGGCCTTCGAAGAGGGGCCCTGAGCGGAGGGATCCATCGGGTCGGATAGGGGAACGGGCTCGGGAGGGTGGTCATTCTGACGGGGCTGCCGGGGAAGGGTTGCCTCGGGAACTTTTTGGATCCCGCCTCTCATGGGGTCCAGGACTCTCCCCTCTTGTGAGGGATCCCCGCAAGGTCGGCCTCGTTTGACTTGGGGAAGGGTGCCATTTCGGTTGCCCAGCGGGCTGGCTGCCCGGCAGATTCTAATCTAACCCTTTGACATAGACCTTCTCAGAAAATTTCGAAAATTGGGTCTGTGTCTTTGGAGATGGATTAGGAATCCGGTGGCAAAAATCAGAATTTATTTTCGGTACAATGCATTAAGTGCGAATTTATGAATGTCTTGCCCCTTTGCCAAAGCGCCCCCGACTTCTACTTGCCACATCGGGAGGAGGACAGGCCCAAACTCGCTCCGTCGGTTCCCCTTGCTCCGTAATCGGCTGCGGCTTCTCGGCCCAGGTCCCAAGTGCAACATGCCAAGTCTCGGCCCCAAAGCGCATAAACCCTTCTAGAACACGGCAACCCACGGGGTTTACGTTTTGGAGGCCCTCTCCTTGTCCGGTCCAGGCGGGACCTTTGCGCGTGATGACTTGACATGGAGTGGGGGTGTTGGCCTTGAGCCGCGGACCCTAAAATCCCCGAAGCTGCTTGCCCCGAATTTCCTCTCCCCAAGGCCACGAGGGGCCGGGGACAGGCGACCTCCCCTCTCGGAATCGTGATTTGGCTCGCCAATGGACTCGAAACG
This sequence comes from Isoetes taiwanensis, assembly GCA_021234155.1. Taxonomy (NCBI): domain Eukaryota; kingdom Viridiplantae; phylum Streptophyta; class Lycopodiopsida; order Isoetales; family Isoetaceae; genus Isoetes; species Isoetes taiwanensis. The sequence continues at coordinate 18,789,270 of JAJEKV010000018.1, forward strand.
TCGACATTGCCACGGGGACCAAGTTCGTGGCGAGAAGACCACCCGACCTCAAGAAGCGCCAAAGTAGCTCACTTCCATCACACTCATAGTCAATTGGCCTAAGATGTGGATGCGGGATCTTGTCGTGGAGGGCGTGAGTGTTTCTTTCTTTTTGCAAAACCGACCTTGTAACTTGCTCCCTAGGGTAATTTCGCCATTCGGGACGATTTGGGTGGTCGATTTGCCATTCGGAGCCTCCCGGTGCGAGCGACAAGACAACTGCCCGGTTTCTACAAGGCCGAGACCTCGGGGCGCCCGTGGTTTGACAAGTTCTCGGACCGATCTGGAATCTTTTGGGCCTTCCCGAAGAGGGGCCCCTGAACGGAGGATCCAACGGTCGGATAGGGGAACAGGGCTCCGGGAGGGTGGTCATTAGCGTGCAGCCCCCCGGGGGAGCGCTGCCAGGAAGGGTTGCCTCGGGAACTTTTTTGGATCCCGCCTCATGGGGTCAGGACTCTCCCCTCTTGTGAGGGATCCCCGCAAGGTCTGGCCTCGTTTGACTTGGGGAAGGGTGCCGGCTCGGTTGCCCGCAGCGGGCTGCCCGGAAACCCGTTCTAATGCTAACCCTTTGACCTAGACCTTCTCAGAAAATTTGAAAATTGGGTTGTGTCTTTGGAGATGGATTAGGAATCCAGCTGGCAAAAAATCAGAATTTATTTTCGTACAATGCATTAATTGCGAATTTATGAATGTCTTGCCACTGCCAAAAGCGCCCCCGACTTCTACTTGCCACATCGGGAGGAGGACAGGCCCAAACTCCCGCTCCGTCGGTTCCCCTTGCTCCGTAATCTCGGCTGCGGCTTCTCGGCGGGGTCCCAAGTGCAACATGCCAAGTCTCGGCCCCCAAAGCGCCAAACCCTTCTAGAACACGGCAGCCCACGGGGTTTACGTTTTGGAGGCCCTCTCCTTGTCGGTTCGGGTGGGACCCTTGCGCCGTGACTTGTCGTGGAGTGGGGGTGTTGGCCTTTGCGAGGGGACCCTAAAATCCCCGAAGGCTGCTTGCCCGAATTTCCTCTCCCCAAGGCCACGGGGCCGGACGGGCGACCTCCCCTCTCGGAATCGCGATTTGGCTCTGCCAATGGACTCGAAGCGTCGACATTGCCACGGGGACCAAGTTCCGTGGCGGAAGACCACCCGACCTCAAGAAGCCAAAGTAGCTCACTTCCATCACACTCGTAGTCGATTGGCCTAGGATGTGGATCGCGGGATCTTGTCGTGGAGGCGTGAGTGTTTCTTTCTTTTGCAAAACCGACCTTGTAACTTGCTCCCTAGGGTAATTTCGCCATTCGGACGATTTGGCAGGGTCGATTTGCCATTAGGAACCTCCCGAGACAAGACTGCGGTTTCTACAAGGTAGGCCTCGGGGAATGCCCGAGCGGTTTGACAAGACGGAATCTTTTGGGCCTTCGAAGAGGGGGTTTCGGAGGATCCACGGAAGGCCGGGCTCGGGAGGGTGGTCGGGGCGTCATTTTACGGGGAGGGGGCCGGGGAAGGGTTTGACAACTTTTGGATCCGGCCTCATGGGATCTAGAATCTTTTGGGCCAAGGTTGGCCTCGTTTGAGAGGGGCCCTTGCTGCGGATTCTAATGCTAACCCTTTGACCTAGACCTTCTCCAGAAATTTCGGTCCGGATGGAGATGGATTAGGAATCCGGGGCAATGCATTAATTGGAATTTATGAATGTCTTGCCATTTGCGGCCCCACTTCTACTTGCCACAGCGGGAGGAGGACAGGCCCAAACTCGGGGTGCTGCGGCTTCTGGCCAGTCCCAAGTGCCAAGTCTCGACCCCCAAAGGCCAAACCCTAAAATCCCCGGGGTTTCACGTTTTGGAGGCCCTCGCTTGCCGGAATTTCCTCTCCCGTGGAGGCCACCGGGGACCCTAAAATCCGGGCGACCTCCCCCCTCCGGGCCGGGCGACCTCCCCCTCGCGATTTGGCTCGCCAATGGACTCGAAGCGTCGACATTGCCACGGGGACCAAGTTCCGTGGCCAGAAGACCACCCGACCTCCAAGAAGCGCCAAAGTAGCTCACTTCCATCACACTCGTAGTCGATTGGCCTAGGATGTGGATGCGGGATACTGTCGTGGAGGGCGTGAGTGTTTCTTTCTTTTGCAAAACCGACCTTGTAACTTGCTCCCTAGGGTAATTTCGCCATTCTGGACGATTTGGCAGGGTCGATTTGCCATTCCGGAGCCTCCCCGGTGCCCGAACGACAAGACACTGCGGTTTCTACAAGGCCGACCTCAGGACGCCCTGCGGTTTGACAAGTTCTCCCGGACCGATCTGGAATCTTTTGGGCCTTCGAAGAGGGCCCCCTGAGCGGAGGATCCAAGCGTTGGGATAGGGGAACCGGGCTCGGGAGGGTGGTCATTAGCGATGCAGCCCGGAGGGGAGCGGCCCGGGAAAGGGTTGCCTCGGGAACTTTTGGATCCCGCCTCATTGGGGTCAAGGACTCTCCCCTCTTGTGAGGGATCCCCGCAAGGTCCTGGCCTCGTTTGACTTGGGGAAGGGTGCCGCATTTCGGTTGCCCCACAGCGGGCTGCCCCGGCCGTTCTAATGCTAACCCTTTGACCTAGACCTTCTCAGAAAATTTGAAAATTGGGTCGTGTCTTTGGAGATGGATTAGGAATCCGGTGGCAAAAATCAGAATTTATTTTAGGTACAATGCATTAATTCTTGAATTTATGAATGTCTTGCCATTTGCAAAAGCCCCCGACTTCTACTTGCCACAGCCGGGGAGGAGGGGACAGGCCCAAACTCGCTCCGTCGGTTCCCCTTGCTCCGTAATCTCGGCTGCAGCTTCTCGGCCAGGTCCCAAGTGCAACATGCCAAGTCTCGGCCCCCAAAACGCAAACCCTTCTAGAACCTGGCAACCCACAGGGTTTACGTTTTGGAGGCCCTCTCCTTGTCGGTCGGCGGGACCTTGCGCGTGACTTGGCGTGGAGTGGGGGTGTTGGCCTTGAACCACGGACCCTAAAATCCCCGGAAGCTGCTTGCCCGAATTTCCTCTCCCCAAGGCCCGGGGGGGCGGACGAGGCGACCTCCCCTCTCGGAATCGCGATTTGGCTCTGCCAATGGACTCAGAACGTCGACATTGCCCTGGGGACCAAGTTCCGTGGCCAGAAGACCACTCGACCTCCAAGAAGCGCCAAAGTAGCTCACTTCCATCACACTCGTAGTCGATTGGCCTAGGATGTGGATGCGGGATCTTGTCGTGGGCGTGAGTGTTTCTTTCTTTTGGAAAACCGACCTTGTAACTTGCTCCCTAGGGTAATTTCGCCATTCGGACGATTTGGCGGGGTCGATTTGCCATTAGGAGCCTCCTTGGTGCCCGAAAGACAAGACAATGCGGTTTCTACAAGGCCGGCCTCGGGATGCCCAAGCGGTTTGACAAGTTCTCGGGACCCGATCTGGAATCTTTTGGGCCTTCGAAGAGGGCCCCCCGAAGCGGAGGATCCAAGCGGTCGGATAGGGGGGAACCGGGCTCACGGGGAGGGTGGTCATTAGCGTGCAGCCCCCGGGACTTAGCTGCGGGGAAGGGTTGCCTCGGGAACTTTTTGGATCCCGCCTTTTGGGGGGGACTCTCCCCTCTTGTGAGGGATCCCTGCAAGGTCCCTGGCCTCGTTTGACTTGGGGAAGGGTGCCGGCTTCGGTTGCCACCCAGCGGGCTGCCCCAAACCCGTTCTAATGCTAACCCTTTGACCTAGACCTTCTCCGAAAATTTGAAAAATTGGGGTGTCTTTGGAGATGGATTAGGAATCTAGGTGGCAAAAAATCAGAATTTATTTTAGGTACAATGCATTAATTGCGAATTTATGAATGTCTTGCCAGCACAAAAAAGCCCCCCCGACTTCTACTTGCCACATCGGGAGGAGGACAGGCCCAAACTCTGCTCCGTCAGTTCTCCTTGCTCCGTATTCTCGGCTGCAGCTTCTAGGCCAGGTCCCAAGTGCAACAGACCAAGTCTCGGCCCCCAAAACGCAAACCCTTCTAGAACACGGCAACCCACGGGGTTTACGTTTTGGAGGCCCTCTCCTTGTCGATTGGGTAGGGACCTTGCGCGTGACTTGGCGTGGAGTGGGGGTGTTGGCCTTGAGCACGGACCCTAAAATCCCCCTAAGCTGCTTGCCCCGAATTTCCTCTCCCCAAGGCCACAGGGGCCGGACGAGGCGACCTCCCTCTCCGGAATCGCGATTTGGCTCGCCAATGGACTCGAAACGTCAACATTGCCACGGGGACCAAGTTCCGTGGGAGGAAGACCACCCGACCTCCAAGAAGCGCCAAAGTAGCTCACTTCCATCACACTCATAGTCGATTGGCCTAGGATGTGGATGCGGGATACTGTCGTGGAGGGCGTGAGTGTTTCTTTCTTTTGCAAAACCGACCTTGTAACTTGCTCCCTAGGGTAATTTCGCCATTCGGACGATTTTGAGGTCGATTTGCCATTCGAGCCTCCCGGTGCCCGAGCGACAAGACAATGCGGTTTCTACAAGGCCGACCTCGGGATGCCCCGCGGTTTGACAAGTTCTCGGACCGATCTGAATCTTTTGGGCCTTCGAAGAGGGGCCTGAGCGGAGGATCCAGCGGTTGGGATAGGGGAACCGGGCTCGGGAGGAGGTGGTCATTAGCGCGTATCGGCCGGGGAAGTGCTTTGCCTCGGGAACTTTTTGGATCCCGCCTCTTGGGGTCAGGACTCTCCCTCTTGTGAGGGATCCCTGCAAGGTCTGGCCTCGTTTGACTTGGGGAAGGGTGCGGCTCGGTTGCCCGCAGCGGGCTGCCCCGACCGTTCTAATGCTAACCCTTTGACCTAGACCTTCTCAGAAAATTTTTGACAAAAATTGGGGTGTATGTCTTTGGAGATTGATTTAGGAATCTAAACTGGCAAAAATCAGAATTTATTTTAAGTACAATGCATTAATTGCGAATTTAAGAATGTCTTGCCAGCGCAAAAGCGCCCCCGACTTCTACTTGCCACATCGGGAGGGAGGACAGGCCCAAACTCGCTCGTCGGTTCTCCTTGCTCCGTATTCACCGGCTGCGGCTTCTAGGCCAAGTCCCAAGTGCAACATGGACCAAGTCTCGGCCCCCCAAAACGCAAACCCTTCTAGAACACGGCAACCCACGGGGTTTACGTTTTGGAGGCCCTCTCCTTGTCGGTGATTCGGGGACCTTGCGCCGTGACTTGACGATGGAGTGGGGGGTGTTGGACGCCTTGAGCACGGACCCTAAAATCCCCGGAGGCTAGCTTGCCCCTGAATTTCCTCTCCCCAAGGCCCCGGGGCGAGCCCGGCCGAGTTGACCCTCCGTGCAACGTGATCGGGATCTTGTCAAAACTTGCGAAAACTCTTACTAGGTTGGTGTGACAATCAGTTGAATATGGTGAAGAATTGAATCTTCCTTAGATAATTGATCATTCATTCTTCAAATTCAATGGACAAATTCTATAAACTCAATATCCATCAAGTACAATATGAATTCACTACACAATATAATAAAATGCTTTTCCCTAGGGTAGAATCGCCAAGGCGGACCATTTCCCAAGCTCCATGTCTATGCTTGCTACCTCACCGCACATGCACTCGGTTTGGGGTTAGTCCTCGGGACTAAGTGGGGATCCCCGGTTCCGCCACTCCATGCGTGGAAATCTCTTGGGCAATTCTTGGATAGGCACAAACACGGGCGGAAAAAACCTACGGAGGCAAGCTAAGACAATGACAACATAATCCAAAGAAATATCAACATGAACATCGAAGCAAGACATAGTCAAAAATACCAAACCATCATGACACATAGCTCGGGACAATGGGAAGCTCGGCCCACCTACATGCAGTGCCCTCGTTAGCGAGAGAAATGCCCGCCAGCTCACATTCCGAGCCCCATTGGCGGAGTTGGTGGGGTGAACTCAGATTGCAAGATATCCTTCCGGAAATGGATTTCCGCCCCGTGGAGGACCTCTTACCATGGAGTCACAAGAGTTGACATAGCATCCCGATCGTGGAAAACGGAGGTGTCACGAGAGCACAAGAACCACAGAGAATCACAGATGAACATGAGCATGCCGGAGCAACCTAGGCCACCGAACCTAGAAGTCCGACCCCGGAGGTTCAAAGAGACATAATCAAATACCAAGAACGACAGTGGAACAATGCAAGACCATAACATGTGTGTTCATTAGAGAATTTACTATAAATGTGCCTAGATCATACTGCTGCTGATGTTGCCTGTACAACTTGCCCATGTTGAGGTAGCTAACTTACTGATCCAAACATGTTGAGGAAGTCACAAGCCTAACTATCATTGATGTAGCTCCCATACCTATGTTCTTCACGGAACAAGGAAAAACAACATTCCAAACAATGCAAACTTACCTCAGAACAATTCTCCCATGAGGATAATCCATTAGCTACGATGCCTTTGTTACAGTATTGCAACAACTTAGATACTTACAGGTATACACTTAGCTAATAGTGCTCCATGCCATAGCCTCATCTGGACACTCCATATACCTCATATTGCTCTCTCTCGGCCCAACTTCACTTGATCTCCAAGGTTCCAACATACTCTTTAAAATTATTAGCTAAGGTTTTTAATATTTCCATTAAAACCCTACTTTTCCATAGCTAAGGGCGTCTTAATGTAAAAACACGTGGTCTTATGACCCAGAATCAAAGATATAACTGGCTCAATCCCGATCCCTAGACTAGGTTCCATCTCCGGGGAGCCAAAATTACCATTATCTCATTGTTTTATCCTTATATCACATATTCTCTTACTTAAATGACTTCCTTTGGCGATTTTATGCAAAGCAAATTATCCTATTTGTTATTACTATGCTATGCTCTCTATGTTCCTATTGTTTCTCCTGAATAATCCTTCTTTAAGCCCGATTGCACAACCCATTTCCATCTATGGGTATCTCCTTTGCAATTTTAAGATATCATATGACTTAAAGTAACAATTCAACCAAGCCAAATGTTAGCAACAACATGCAATGGAACAAAATTACATGCAAAGGAAAACGAAATTATAGAACTCAAAAGTGACAAAAGTGACGTATCCATATTTCAGCCTCTTCCGTGTCTGATTTTAGCCTCGATTCTCAATCCACTCATGACCCACAGACCAAATCGGATGTCCCAAAGACCAAATCGGCTTGATTCCAATGGATTTGAGTATGTTTTCTTGGATTCCCTGCAGCTTGGGTAGCTTCTAAAGCTCTTCAAATCTTGCAAGGTGTGCCTTGATTCTCCAATTTGCTGATGTTCCAGGTCAAATTACCCCTTTCGTAAGCCAAATCGGGCCCTTCCGGATGGTTCTAGTCGACCCAACCCGGCATACATGGATTAATCGAAGTCCGCCGGATCCTTAAAGGCCCCAAATCTGTATTGAAGGCTCACTTTCAGCCCTTGATTCACTCTAATATGTCCTTGTTGCGTACAAATCCGGTTGACAAGAAGCAAATTCGGCTTCTCTTGCTTAATTATGAGCTTATCCCAATTCAGTCCTTCTCGGCTTTCATAGTTTCTGACCGCTCTTATCCTCTGCTGATTCCAAAGACATTTGAATCCTAAAATCATCCGAGCTATTGCCTTGAAAAGCTAGCACACATTTGGCATGCTATTTGCTATTGGGGGATCCCTTTTATTAGCTTCCTTGTTAAGCTCCTTTGCAGCCACAATCAACTCCATACAAATTGCCAATTGTTATCATTTCCAAGTGATTCTCATAAGCTAATCATGCCAGCCTACACACAAGCCAAAAAAGAATCACAACAAAACCCCAATTGATAGAATAGATTGATGCAGTTCTTGATGCGATCTCCAAGCTCTACGCCCTTTCTCGCCTTGCGGGGACAATCCTCCGGTGCAATCCTTCCAAGGTCCCGCCTTCCCATAGCTTCATAGCTTTCACGTTTGCAAAAAGCCCTCTTTCCCAAAATTGTCTTATTTTGTAAACCCTTTGTTTACATGAGCCCATCTTTGCATGCATGCCACATATACAACTCATATACATACCATACCCAAATGTGTACCTTGCACCATTAAGTGGCAATTTCCCTCTCCCAAGGCCACGGGGGCGGACAGGCGACCTCCCCTCTCGAGATCGCGATTTGGCTCTCGCCAATGGACTCGAGAACGTTGACATTGCCACGGGGACCAAGTTCCGTGGCGGAAGACCACCCGACCTCCAAGAAGCGCCAAAGTAGCTCACTTCCATCACACTCATAGTCAATTGGCCTAAGATGTGGATGCGGGATCTTTGTCGTGGAGGGCGTGAGTGTTTCTTTCTTTTGCAAAACCGACCTTGTAACTTGCTCCCTAGGGTAATTTAAGCCATTCAGGACGATTTGGCGGGGTCGATTTGCCATTCGGAGCCTCCCGGTGCGAGCGACAAGACAACTGCGGTTTCTACAAGGCCGACCTCGGGGCGCCCAGCGGTTTGACAAGTTCTCCGGACCGATCACGGAATCTTTTGGGCCTTCTTGAAGAGGGGCCCTGAGCGGAGGATCCAGCGGTCGGATAGGGGAACCGGGCTCCGGGGAGGGTGGTCATTAGCGTCTGACCCCGGGAGCGCCGCCAGAAGGGTTGCCTCGGGAACTTTTTGGATCCCGCCTCTTGGGGTCAGGACTCTCCCCTCTTGTGAGGGATCCCCGCAAGGTCACGGCCTCGTTTGACTTGGGGAAGGGTGCCGGCTCGGTTGCCACAGCGGGCTGCCCGACCGTTCTAATGCTAACCCTTTGACCTAGACCTTCTCGAAAATTTCGAAAATTGGGGCTGTGTCTTTGGAGATGGATTAGGAATCCGGTGGCAAAAAATCAGAATTTATTTTTAGGTACAATGCATTAATTGCGAATTTATGAATGTCTTGCCCTTTGCAAAAGCGCCCCCGACTTCTACTTGCCACATCGGAGGGGAGGACAGGCCCAAACTCCGCTCCGGCCCGGTTCCCCTTGCTCCGTAATCTCGGCTGCGGCTTCGGCCAGGTCCCAAGTGCAACGGGCCAAGTCTCGGCCCCCAAAGCGCCAAACCCTTCTAGAACACGGCAACCCACGGGGGTTTACGTTTTGGAGGCCCTCTCCTTGTCGGATTAGGCGGGACCTTGCAGCGTGACTTGGCGTGGAGTGGGGGTGTTGACGGAGCCGCGGACCCTAAAATCCCCGGGAAGCTGCTTGCCCCGAATTTCCCTCTCCCCAAGGCCACAGGGGCCGGACGGGCAACCTCCCCTCTCGGGAATCGCTGATTTGGCTGCGCCAATGGACTCGAGCGTCGACATTGCCACGGGGACCAAGTTCCGTGGCGGAAGACCACCCGACCTCCAAGAAGCGCCAAAGTAGCTCACTTCCATCACACTCGTAGTCGATTGGCCTAGGATGTGGATGCGGGATCTTGTCGTGGAGGCGTGAGTGTTTCTTTCTTTTGGAAAACCGACCTTGTAACTTGCTCCCTAGGGTAATTTTGCCATTCAGGACGATTTGGCGGGGTCGATTTGCCATTAGGAGCCTCCTTGGTGGTGCGAACGACAAGACAATGCGGTTTCTACAAGGCCGACCTCGGGATGCCCGCGGTTTGACAAGTTCTCGGACCCGATCTGGAATCTTTTGGGCCTTCGAAGAGGGGCCCCCGAGCGGAGGATCCAGCGGTGGGATAGGGGAGCCGGGCTCGGGAGGGTGGTCATTAGCGTCGCGGCCCGGGGGGCTTATTTGCCGGGGAAGGGTTGCCTCGGGAACTTTTTTTGGATCCGCCTCTTGGGGTCCAGGACTCTCCCCTCTTGTGAGGGATCCTGCAAGGTCTGGCCTCGTTTGACTTGGGGAAGGGTGCGGCTCGGTTGCCCTACAGCGGGCTGCCCCCGACCGTTCTAATGCTAACCCTTTGACCTAGACCTTCTCCGAAAATTTTGAAAATTGGGTTGTGTCTTTGGAGATGGATTAGGAATCTAGCTGGCAAAAAATCAGAATTTATTTTCGTACAATGCATTAATTGCGAATTTATGAATGTCTTGCCACTGCAAAAGCGCCCCCCGACTTCTACTTGCCACATCGGGAGGAGGACAGGCCCAAACTCTGCTCCGTCAGTTCCCCTTGCTCCGTATTCTCGGCTGCAGCTTCTAGGCCAGGTCCCAAGTGCAACAGACCAAGTCTCGGCCCCCAAAACGCAAACCCTTCTAGAACCTGGCAACCCACAGGGTTTACGTTTTGGAGGCCCTCTCCTTGTCAGATTCGGGCGGGACCTTGATTTGGCGTGACTTGGCGTGGAATGGGGGTGTTGGCGCCCCGGAGCCGCGGACCCTAAAATCCCCGGAAGCTGCTTGCCCAATTTCCTCTCCCCAAGGCCACAGGGGGGGGACGGGCGACCTCCCCTCTCGGAATCAGCGATTTGGCTCGCCAATGGACTCGAAACGTCGACATTGCCACAGGGACCAAGTTAAGGTGGGCAGAAGACCACCCGACCTCAAGAAGCGCCAAAGTAGCTCACTTCCATCACACTCATAGTCGATTGGCCTAGGATGTGGATCGCGGGATCTTGTCGTGGAGGCGTGAGTGTTTCTTTCTTTTGCAAAACCGACCTTGTAACTTGCTCCCTAGGGTAATTTCGCCATTAGGACGATTTGGCGGGGTCGATTTGCCATTAGGAGCCTCCCGGTGCGAGCGACAAGACAATGCGGTTTCTACAAAGGCCGACCTCGGGGGATGCCTGCGGTTTGACAAGTTCTCCCGGACCCGATCTGGAATCTTTTGGGCCTTCAGAAGGGGCCCTGAGCGGAGGATCCAACGGTGGGATAGGGGAACCAGGGCTCGGGAGGGTGGTCATTAGCGTGCGACCCGGGGGGGTGCCCGGGAAGGGTTGCCTCGGGAACTTTTGGATCCCAGCCTCTTGGGGTGGGACTCTCCCCTCTTGTGAGGGATCCCGCAAGGTCTGGCCTCGTTTGACTTGGGGAAGGGTGCATTTCGGTTGCCACAGCGGGCTGCCCCTGACGGTTCTATCACTAACCCTTTGACCTAGACCTTCTCAGAAAATTTTTGAAAATTGGGCTGTGTGTGCTGGAGATGGATTAGGAATCAGGTGGCAAAAAATCAGAATTTATTTTCGTACAATGCATTAATTGCGAATTTATGAATGTCTTGCCAACAAAAGCCCCAGAGCTTCTACTTGCCACATCGGGGAGGAGGACAGGCCCAAACTCGCTCCGTCGGTTCCCCTTGCTCCGTATTCACATTTTGCGGCTTCGGCCAGGTCCCAAGTGCAACATGACCAAGTCACTCGGCCCCCAAAGCGCAAACCCTTCTAGAACACGGCAACCCACGGGGTTTTACGTTTTTGGAGGCCCTCTCCTTGTCGGATTCGGGGCGGGACCTTGCTTGCCCGTGACTTGGCGTGGAGTGGGGGTGTTGGCTTGACCACGGACCCTAAAATCCCGGTGCTTGCCCCGAATTTCCTCTCCCCAAGGCCACGGGGCCGGACGGGCGACCTCCTCTCCGGAATCGCGATTTGGCTCTCGCCAATGGACTCGAGCGTCGACATTGCCACAGGGACCAAGTTAAAGTGGCAGAAGACCACCCGACCTCAAGAAGCGCCAAAGTAGCTCACTTCCATCACACTTTCGTAGTCGATTGGCCTAGGATGTGGATGCGGGATCTTGTCGTGGAGGCGTGAGTGTTTCTTTCTTTTGCAAAACCGACCTTGTAACTTGCTCCCTAGGGTAATTTCGCCATTAGGACGATTTGGCGGGGGTCGATTTGCCATTAGGAGCCTCCCGGTGCGAACGACAAGACAATGCGGTTTCTACAAAGCCGACCTCGGGGGATGCCTAGCGGTTTGACAAGTTCTCGGGACCCGATCACGGAATCTTTTGGGCCTTCGAAGAGGGGCCTGAGCGGAGGATCAGCGGTGGGATAGGGAACCAGGGCTCGGGAGGGTGGTCATTAGCGTGACCCAGGAGGCTTGGCTGCCGGGAAAGGGTTGCCTCGGGAACTTTTGGATCCGCCTCTTGGGGTCGGACTCTCCCCTCTTGTGAGGGATCCTGCAAGGTCTGGCCTCGTTTGACTTGGGGAAGGGTGCCGGCTCGGTTGCCACCAGCGGGCTGCCCGACCCGTTCTAATGCTAACCCTTTGACCTAGACCTTCTCCGAAAATTTGAAAATTGGGTTGTGTCTTTGGAGATGGATTAGGAATCGGCTGGCAAAAATCAGAATTTATTTTCGTACAATGCATTAATTGCGAATTTATGAATGTCTTGCCCTTTGCAAAAGCGCCCCGACTTCTACTTGCCACATCGGGAGGAGGACAGGCCCAAACTCGCTCCGTCGGTTCCCCTTGCTCCGTATTCGCTGCGGCTTCTAGGCCAGGTCCCAAGTGCAGCAGGACCAAGTCTCGGCCCCCCAAAGCGCCAAACCCTTCTAGAACACGGCAGCCCACGGGGTTTACGTTTTGGAGGCCCTCTCCTTGTCGGTCCAGTGGGGACCTTGGCCGCGTGACTTGGCGTGGAGTGGGGGTGTTGGCCTTGGAAACCACGGACCCTAAAATCCCGGGATTTGCTTGCCCGAATTTCCTCTCCCCAAGGCCACAGGGGCGGCCGAGGCGACCTCCCTCTCCGGAATCGCGATTTGGCTCTGCCAATGGACTCGAAGCGTCGACATTGCCTTGGGGACCAAGTTCGTGGCAGAAGACCACCCGACCTCCAAAAGCGCCAAAGTAGCTCACTTCCATCACACTCGTAGTCAATTGGCCTAGGATGTGGATGCGGGATCTTTGTCGTGGAGGCGTGAGTGTTTCTTTCTTTTGCAAAACCGACCTTGTAACTTGCTCCCTAGGGTAATTTCGCCATTAGGACGATTTGGCAGGGTCGATTTGCCATTAGAACCTCCCGGTGCGAGCGACAAGACAACTGCGGTTTCTACAAAGGCCGACCTCGGGGCGCCCAGCGGTTTGACAAGTTCTCGGGACGATCACGGAATCTTTTGGGCCTTCGAAGAGGGGCCCCTGAGCGGAGGATCAGCGGTCGGATAGGGGAACCGGGCTCGGGAGGGTGGTCATTAAGCGTGCGCCCCGGGGGCGCTGCCGGGGAAGGGTTGCCTCGGGAACTTTTTTGGATCCGCCTCTTGGGGTCAGGACTCTCCCCTCTTGTGAGGGATCCTGCAAGGTCTGGCCTCGTTTGACTTGGGGAAGGGTGCGGCTCGGTTGCCACGCAGCGGGCTGCCCCGGCCGTTCTAATCTAACCCTTTGACCTAGACCTTCTTAGAAAATTTGAAAATTGGGGCTGTGTCTTTGGAGATGGATTAGGAATCCGGTGGCAAAAAATCAGCAAATTTATTTTAAAGTACAATGCATTAATTGCGAATTTATGAATGTCTTGCCCTTTGCAAAAGCGCCCCAGACTTCTACTTGCCACGCCGGAGGAGGACGGGCCCAAACTCCGCTCGTCGGTTCCCCTTGCTCAGTAATCACGGCTGCGGCTTCTCGGCGGGTCCCAAGTGCAACATGCCAAGTCACCGGCCCCCAAAAGCGCCAAACCCTTCTAGAACACGGCAGCCCACGGGGTTTACGTTTTGGAGGCCCTCTCCTTGTCGGTCCGGTAGGGACTTGACTTGGCGTGGAGTGGGGGTGTTGGCCTTGAGAAACCACGGACCCTAAAATCCCCTAATTTGCTTGCCCGAATTTCCTCTCCCCCAAGGCCACTAAACCACGGGCCGAGGCGACCTCCCCTCTCGGGAATGGCGATTTGGCTCTGCCAATGGACTCGAAGCGTCGACATTGCCACGGGGACCAAGTTAGTGGTGGAAGACCACCCGACCTCAAGAAGCGCCAAAGTAGCTCACTTCCATCACACTCGTAGTCGATTGGCCTAGGATGTGGATGCGGGATCTTTGTCGTGGGGCGTGAGTGTTTCTTTCTTTTGCAAAACCGACCTTGTAACTTGCTCCCTAGGGTAATTTCGCCATTCAGGGACGATTTGGCGGGGTCGATTTGCCATTCAGGAGCCTCCCGGTGCGAGCGACAAGACAATCTGCGGTTTCTACAAGGCCGACCTCGGGGCGCCCAGCGGTTTGACAAGTTCTCGGGGCCGATCTGGAATCTTTTGGGCCTTCGAAGAGGGGCCCTGAGCGCGGAGGATCAGCGGTCGGATAGGGAACCGGGGCTCGGGAGGGTGGTCATTAGCGTGCGGCCCGGCTGCGGGGAAGGGTTGCCTCGGGAACTTTTTGGATCAGCCTCTTGGGGTCGGGACTCTCCCCTCTTGTGAGGATCCTGCAAGGTCGGCCTCGTTTGACTTGGGGAAGGGTGCGGCTCGGTTGCCACCGCAGCGGGCTGCCCGGCCGTTCTAATGCTAACCCTTTGACCTAGACCTTCTCGAAAATTTCGAAAATTGGGTTGTGTCTTTGGAGATGGATTAGGAATCGGTGGCAAAAATCAGAATTTATTTTTGGTACAATGCATTAATTGCGAATTTATGAATGTCTTGCCCTTTGCAAAGCCCCCCGACTTCTACTTGCCACATGGAGGAGGACAGGCCCAAACTCCGCTCCGTCGGTTCCCCTTGCTCCGTATTCACCGGCTGCGGCTTCCGGCCAGGTCCCAAGTGCAACAGACCAAGTCTACGGCCCCAAAGCGCAAACCCTTCTAGAACACGGCAACCCACGGGGTTTTACGTTTTGGAGGCCCTCTCCTGTCGGTCGGGTGGGACCTTTGCCCGTGACTTGCGTGGAGGGGGGGGTGTTGGCCTTGAGCCCGGACCCTAAAATCCCGGTTTGCTTGCCCGAATTTTCCTCTCCCCCAAGGCCAGGGGCTCACTTCCATCACCACCGTAGTCGATTGGCCTAGGATGTGGATCCGAGCGTGGGCGACCTCCCCTCCTCGGACCCGATTTCGGCGATTTGGCTGCGAGCGACCAAGCCAATGGACTCGGTTTGACAAGTTCTCTGGAAACGTCGAACATTGCCACAGGGGGGACCAAGTTCGGGGACCCTAAAATCCCGGGCTGCTTGCCCCGGGTATTCCCTCTCCCAAGGCCGGGGCCGGACAGGGCCGCGGCCAATGGACCACCCGACCTCAAGAAGCGCCAAAGTAGCTCACTTCCATCACTTTCGTAGTCGATTGGCCTAGGATGTGGATGCGGGATCTTTGTCGTGGAGGCGTGAGTGTTTCTTTCTTTTGCAAAACCGACCTTGTAACTTGCTCCCTAGGGTAATTTCGCCATTAGGACGATTTGGCGGTCGATTTGCCATTAGGAACCTCCCCAGGTGCCCCGACGAAAACAACTTGCGGTTTCTACAAAGTGAGCCTCGGGGCGCCCAGCGGTTTGACAAGTTCTCGGGACCCGATCACGGAATCTTTTGGGCCTTCCGAAGGGGCCCCTGAGCGGAGGATCCAGCGGTGGGATAGGGGGCAGGGCTCGGGAGGGGTGGTCATTAAGCGTGCACCCGGGGGCGTTTGCGGGGAAGGGGTTGCCTGGGGAACTTTTTTGGATCCGCCTCTTGGGGTCGGGGGGACTCTCCCCTCTTGTGAGGGATCCTGCCAAGGTCCTGGCCTCGTTTGACTTGGGGAAGGGGTGCGGCTCGGTTGCCACCAGCGGGCTGCCGGCCGATTCTAATGCTAACCCTTTGACCTAGACCTTCTCAGAAAATTTCAAAAATTGGGCTGTGTCTTTGGAGATGGATTAGGAATCAGTGGCAAAAATCAGAATTTATTTTTCGTACAATGCATTATTGCGAATTTATGAATGTCTTGCCCTTTGCAAAAGCCCCAGACTTCTACTTGCCACATGGGAGGAGGACAGGCCCAAACTCCGCTCCGTCGGTTCCCTTGCTCCGTAATCTCGGCTGCGGCTTCTCGGCCAGGTCCCAAGTGCAACTTGGACCAAGTCTACGGCCCCCAAAGCGCCAAACCCTTCTAGAACACGGCAGCCCACGGGGGTTTCGTTTTGGAGGCCCTCTCCTTGTCGGTTGGGCGGGACCTTGCGCGTGACTTGGCGTGGAGTGGGGGTGTTGGCCTTGAGCGCGGACCCTAAAATCCCGGCTGCTTGCCCCGAATTTCCTCTCCCCAAGGCCACAGGGGCCGGGATGGGCGACCTCCCCTCTCGGAATCGCGATTTGGCTCTGCCAATGGACTCGAAACGTCGACATTGCCACGGGGACCAAGTTCGTGGCCAGGAAGACCACCCGACCTCAAGAAGCCAAAGTAGCTCACTTCCATCACACTTTCGTAGTCAATTGGCCTAGGATGTGGATGCGGGATCTTTGTCGTGGGGCGTGAGTGTTTCTTTCTTTTGCAAAAACCGACCTTGTAACTTGCTCCCTAGGGTAATTTTCGCCATTCGGGACGATTTGGGGGGTCGATTTGCCATTAAGACCTCCGGTGCGAGCGACAAGACAATGCGGTTTCTACTGGTAGGCCTCGGGGATGCCCTAGCGGTTTGACAAGTTCTCGGACCCGATCACGGAATCTTTTGGGCCTTCGAAGAGGGGCCTGAGCGGAGGATCAGCGGTGGGATAGGGGCAGGGCTCGGGAGGGTGGTCATTAGCGTCGCGCCCGGGAGGCGCTGCGGGGAAGGGTTGCCTCGGGGAACTTTTTGGATCCGCCTTTTGGGGTGGGACTCTCCCCTCTTGTGAGGGATCCCTGCAAGGTCACGGCCTCGTTTGACTTGGGGAAGGGTGCGGCTCGGTTGCCTACAGCGGGCTGCCCGGCCGTTCTAATGCTAACCCTTTGACCTAGACCTTCTCCGAAATTTGAAAATTGGGGAACGTGTCTTTGGAGATGGATTAGGAATCTAGGTGGCAAAAAAATCAGAATTTATTTTAGGTACAATGCATTAATTGCGAATTTATGAATGTCTTGCCCTTTGCAAAAGCCCCGACTTCTACTTGCCACATCGGAGGAGGACAGGCCCAAACTCTGCTCCGTCGGTTCCCCTTGCTCCGTATTCTCCGAACTGCGGCTTTCGGCCCGAGGTCCCAAGTGCCTTGAGACCAAGTCGGGGACCGGACCCCCCCAAAAGCATAAACCCTTCTAGAACACGGCAGCCCACCGGGGTTTCACGTTTTGGAGGCCCCTCTCCTTGTCGGTCATTCGGGGGCGGGACCTTGCGCCCGTGACTTGGCGTGGAGTGGGGGTGTTGGCCTTGAACCACGGACCCTAAAATCCCCAGGAAGGTTGCTTGCCACGAATTTCCTCTCCCCAAGGCCACGGGGGCGGGCCAGGCGACCTCCCTCTCAGGAATCGCGATTTGGCTCTGCCAATGGACTCGAAGCGTCGACATTGCCACAGGGGACCAAGTTCCGTGGCGAAGACCACCCGACCTCAAAGCGCCAAAGTAGCTCACTTCCATCACACTCGTAGTCGATTGGCCTAGGATGTGGATGCGGGATCTTGTCGTGGGGCGTGAGTGTTTCTTTCTTTTTGCAAAACCGACCTTGTAACTTGCTCCCTAGGGTAATTTCGCCATTCAGGACGATTTGGCGGGGTCGATTTGCCATTCGGGAGCCTCCCGGTGCGAGCGACAAAGACAACTGCGGTTTCTACAAGGTAGACCTCGGGGCGCCCAGCGGTTTGACAAGTTCTCGGGACCGATCACGGAATCTTTTGGGCCTTCGAAAGGGCCCCTGAGCGGAGGATCAGCGGTGGGATAGGGGAACAGGGCTCGGGAGGGTGGTCATTAGCGTGACCCGGGGGCGCTGCCGGGAAGTCTTTTGCCTCGGGAACTTTTGGATCCGCCTCTTGGGGTCAGGACTCTCCCCTCTTGTGAGGGATCCTGCAAGGTCACGGCCTCGTTTGACTTGGGGAAGGGTGCCGGCTCGGTTGCACTGCAGCGGGCTGCCCGACGTTCTAATCTAACCCTTTGACCTAGACCTTCTCGAAAATTTGAAAAAAATTGGAACGTGTCTTTGGAGATGGATTAGGAATCAGTGGCAAAAAAATCAGAATTTATTTTCGTACAATGCATTAATTGCGAATTTATGAATGTCTTGCCCTTTGCAAAGCGCCCCGACTTCTACTTGCCACATCGGAGGGAGGACGGGCCCAAACTCCGCTCCGTCGGTTCCCCTTGCTCCGTATTCTCGGCTGCGGCTTCGGCCAAGTCCCAAGTGCAACAGACCAAGTCTCGGCCCCCAAAGCGCAAACCCTTCTAGAACACGGCAGCCCACGGGGTTTCACGTTTTGGAGGCCCTCTCCTTGTCGGGATAGGGACCTTGCTTGTAGTGACTTGACGTGGAGTGGGGGTGTTGGCCTTGAACCTGCGGACCCTAAAATCCCGTGGCTGCTTGCCCGAATTTCCTCTCCCAAGGCCGTGGCGGGGCCGGGGAGGTTGACCTCCCCTCTCGGGAATCGCGATTCAAAATGGCTCTGCCAATGGACTCAAAGCGTCGACATTGCCACAGGGGACCAAGTTGAAAATTGGTGGCGAAGACCACCCGACCTCAAAAGCCAAAGTAGCTCACTTCCATCAAACTCGTAGTCAATTGGCCTAGGATGTGGATGCGGGATATTGTCGTGGGCGTGAGTTTTCTTTCTTTTACCAAAACCGACCTTGTAACTTGCTCCCTAGGGTAATTTCGCCATTCGGACGATTTGGCGGTCGATTTGCCATTCGGGCCTCCCGGTGCGAGCGACAAAACAACTGCGGTTTCTACAAGGCCAAACCTCGGGGCGCCCAGCGGTTTGACAAGTTCTCGGGACCAATGACTGGAATCTTTTGGGCCTTCAACAGGGAAGCGGAGGATCAGCGGTGGGATAGTCAAAAATACCAGGGTGGTCATTGACACATAGCCCAGGAGGCGCAATGGGAAGCTGCCTCGGGAACTTTTTGGCGAGGCCTCTTGGGGACGGTGGGACTCTCCCCTCTTGTGCGGGATCCTCACAGGTCTGGCCTCGTTTGACTTGGGGAAGGGTGGGGTGGTTGCCGTAGCGGGCTGCCATACCCTTCTATCTTAACCCTTTGACCTAGACCTTCTCGAAAATTCTTACCATGGTGTCTTTGGAGATGGATTAGGAATTGTGGCAAAAATCAGAATTTCCGCGAGCACAATGCATTAGAGAGAATTTATGAATGTCTTGCCAACATGAGCATACTTGGGCCGGAGGAACAGGCCCAAACTCGCCGTCGAGTTCCCTTGAATTCCGGCTTGCGGTTTCCGGGCGGTTCAAAGAGACCATAATCAAATACCAAGCGCAAACCCTTCTAGAACAATGCAAGGGGTTAACGTTTGTGTGTTCATTAGAGAATCCGTAGGGACCTGCCTAGACTTGGCGTGGAGTGGGGGTGTTTGCCTTGTACGGACCTTAAAATGTTGAGCTTAGCTAATTTCCTCTCCCCAAGGCCATGGGGTTGAGGAACCTCCCAAGCCTAATATCATTGATGCTCTGCCAATGGACCTATGTTCTTGCCACGGGGACCAAGTTCAAGGAAAACCAACACCTCAAACAATAGCTCACTTCCATCACACTCTCGTAGTCAATTCTAGGATGTGGATGCGGGATAATGTCGTGGGCGTGAGTGCCTTTGTTTTGCAAAACCGACCTTGTAACTTGCTCCCTAGGGTAATTTTACCATTAGCGATTTGTGCTCGATTTGCCATTAGACCTCATGCGGACACGACAAGACATATTGCGGTTTCTGCGGCCCAACTTCATAAGCGGTTTGACAAGTTCCAACATACTTTCTTTTTGGGCCTTTAAAAGCGGAGGATCTAAGGTGGGATATTTCCATTAAAACCCTACTTTTCCATAGGTGGTCATTTAATGTAAAAAACCCAGGGGGTCGAGGGACCGTAGCGCTTTTGGATCCCGCCTCTTGGGGTCCGGACTCTCCTCTTGTGAGGATTCCATCTCACAGAGCTCGTTTACTTGGGAATTATCTCATTGTTTTTTATCCTTAGGGCTATCACATATTCTAATGCTAACCCTTTGACCTAGACCTTCTCGATTTTATGCAAAAGCAAATTATCTGTGTATGGAGATGGATTACTATGCTATGCTCTCTATGAATTTATTTTTCTACAATGCATTAATTGCGAATTTATGAATGTCTTGCCATCTATGGGTATCTTCTACTTGCCAATTTTAAGATATCAAACTCGCTCTAAAGTTAACAATTCCGTAAGCCAAATGTTAGCAACAACGGCCAAGGTCCCAAGTACATGCAAAGGACCAAGTCGAAATTATAGAAACCAAAAAAGTGACAAAAACCCACGGGGTTTCCATTTTGGAGGCCCTCTTCAGTGTCTGATTTTAGGGACCTTCTCAATCCACTTGGCGTGGAGTGGGGTGTTGGCAAATGCATGTCCCGGACCCTAAAATCCCGAGGGCTGCTTGCCGAATTTCCCTCTCCCAAAGATTTGGGGGCCATGTTTTCAGGCGACCTCCCTCTCGTTGGGTAGCGATTTGGCTCGCCAATGGACAAGGAGCGTCGACATTGCCATGGGGACCAAGTTCGTGGTCAAAATTACCCCTCAAGTAAGCCAAAGTAGCTCACTTCCATCACATGGTAGTCAATTGGCCCTAGGATGTGGATGCGGGATTGTCGTGGAGGCGTGAGTGTTTTCTTTCTTTTGCAAAACCCGACCTTGTAACTTGCTTGAAGGGTAATTTTCAGCCATTAGGACGATTTGGCTAATATGTCCATTTGCCTCCAAATGCCCGAGCGACAAGACAACTGCGGTTTCTACAAGGCCGACCTTAATTATGAGGTTTGACAAGTTCTCGGACCCGATCTGGAATCTTTTGGGCCTTCGAAGAGGGCCCTGAGCGGAGGATCAGCGGTGGGATAGGGGGCAGGGCTCGGGATTTGGTCATTAAAATGCGGCCAAGGCTATTGCCTGCCGGGGAAAAGCTAGCCTCGGGAACTTTTTGGATCCCGCCTCTTGGGGTCGGACTCCTTTTCTTGTGAGGGATCCTTCCTTGTCATGGCCTCGTTTTGCAGGGGAATCAACTCCTCGGTTGCCAAAGCGGGCTGCCCAGAGCCGTTCTTGTTAACCCTTTGACCAAGACCTTCTCAAAATTTCGAAAATTGGGCCAGCCTGGAGATGGATTAGGAATCAGGTGGCAAAAACCAGAATTTACCTGTACAATGCATTAGAATTTATGAATGTCTTGCCCTTTCTTGCCCCCGACTTCTACTTGCCAAGCTCGGAGGAGGACAGGCCCAAACTCGCTCCGTCAGTTCCCCTTGCTCCGTAATCCTGCGCTTCTGGAGTCCCTTCCAACAGACCAGAGTCAGCCTTCCCCCAAAGCTTCCCTTCTAGAACACGGCAGCGGGGTTTCACGTTTTGGAGGCCCCCTCTTTCCCAAAATTGTCTTATTTTGTAAACCCTTTGTTTGGAGTGGGGTGTTGGCATGCGATATACAACTCGGACCCTAAATCCCCCAAATGCTTGCACCATTAATTTCCTCTCCCCAAGGCCACAGGGGGCCGGCCAGGCGACCTCCCCCTCTCGGAATCGCGATTTGGCTCTGCCAATGGACTCGAAGCGTCGACATTGCCACGGGGACCAAGTTAAGCGTGGCGAAGACCACCCGACCTCAAGAAGCGCCAAAGTAGCTCACTTCCATCACACTCATAGTCAATTGGCCTAGGATGTGGATGCGGGATCTTGTCGTGGAGGCGTGAGTGTTTCTTTCTTTTGCAAAACCGACCTTGTAACTTGCTCCCTAGGGTAATTTAAGCCATTCGGGACGATTTGGCGGCGGTCGATTTGCCATTCGGAACCTCCCGGTGCCCGCGACAAGACAACTGCGGTTTTCTACAAAGGCCGACCTCGGGGCGCCCAGCGGTTTGACAAGTTCTCAGGACCCGTCTGGAATCTTTTGGGCCTTCGAAGAGGGCCCTGAGCGGAGGATCAGCGGTGGGATAGGGGCCGGGCTCAGGGAGGGTGGTCAAAGCGTCCGGCCCCGGGGAGGGCGCTGCCGGGGAAAGGGTTGCCTCGGGAACTTTTGGATCCGCCTCTTGGGGTCGGGACTCTCCCCTCTTGTGAGGGATCCACTGCAAGGTCTGGCCTCGTTTGACTTGGGGAAGGGTGCGGCTCGGTTGCTACAGCGGGCTGCCGGCGGCCGTTCTAATGCTAACCCTTTGACCTAGACCTTCTCAGAAAATTCCGAAAAATTGGGCTGTGTCTTTGGAGATGGATTAGGAATCGGTGGCAAAAAAATCAGAATTTATTTTTCGTACAATGCATTAATTGCGAATTTATGAATGTCTTGCCCTTTGCAAAAGCCCCCGACTTCTACTTGCCACACCGGAGGAGGACAGGCCCAAACTCCGCTCCGTCGGTTCCCCTTGCTCCGTATTCTCATTTTGCGGCTTCGGCCGGTCCCAAGTGCAACAGACCAAGTCTCGGCCCCAAAGCGCCAAACCCTTCTAGAACACGGCAGCCCACGGGGTTTCGTTTTGGAGGCCCTCTCCTTGTCCGGTTCGGTAGGGACCTTGGCCCAGCGTGACTTGGCGTGGAGTGGGGGTGTTGGCGCGAGCCACGGACCCTAAAATCCCGTGGGGCTGCTTGCCCGAATTTCCTCTCCCCAAGGCCACAGGGGCCGGGACGGGCGACCTCCCCTCTCAGGGTCGCGATTTGGCTCGCCAATGGACTCGAGCGTCGACATTGCCACGGGGACCAAGTTCCGTGGCCAGGAAGACCACCCGACCTCCAAGCGCCAAAGTAGCTCACTTCCATCACACTCGTAGTCAATTGGCCTAGGATGTGGATCGCGGGATCTTGTCGTGGAGCGTGAGTGTTTCTTTCTTTTTGCAAAACCGACCTTGTAACTTGCTCCCTAGGGTAATTTTCGCCATTAGGACGATTTGGCGGGGTCGATTTGCCATTCGAACCTCTTGGTGTGCGAGCGACAAGACAATGCGGTTTCTACAAGGTAGACCTCGGGGATGCCCAGCGGTTTGACAAGTTCTCGGGACCCGATCTGGAATCTTTTGGGCCTTCGAAGGGGCCCTGAGCGGAGGATCAGCGGTGGGATAGGGGCAGGGCTGGGAGGGTGGTCATTAAGCGTGCACCCAGGGGGGCGGCTGCCGGGGAAGAGGTTGCCTCGGGGAACTTTTGGATCCGCCTCTTGGGGTGGGACTCTCCCCTCTTGTGAGGGATCCACCGCAAGGTCGGCCTCGTTTGACTTGGGGAAGGGTGCGGCTCGGTTGCCCACAGCGGGCTGCCCGGCCGTTCTAATGCTAACCCTTTGACCTAGACCTTCTCAGAAATTTCCGAAAAATTGGGAACGTGTCTTTGGAGATGGATTAGGAATCTAGGCGGCAAAAAAATCAGAATTTATTTTAGTACAATGCATTAATTGCGAATTTATGAATGTCTTGCCCTTTGCAAAGCCCCGACTTCTACTTGCCACATCGGAGGAGGAGGGACAGGCCCAAACTCGCTCCGTCAGTTCCCCTTGCTCCGTATGGGACCGGCTGCGGCTTCTAGGCGGGTCCCAAGTACCAGAGACCAAGTCACCTCCCCCCCAAAGCGCAAACCCTTCTAGAACACGGCAGCCCCACGGGGTTTCACGTTTTGGAGGCCCTCTCCTTGTCGGTCCGGTAGGGACCCTTGCAAAACCGTGACTTGGCGATGGAATGGGGGTGTTGGCCTTGAACCGCGGACCCTAAAATCCCCAGGAAGGCTGCTTGCCCGAATTTCCTCTCCCCAAGGCCACGAGGGGCCGGGACGAGGCGACCTCCCCTCTCGGAATCGCGATTTGGCTCACGCCAATGGACTCGAAGCGTCGACATTGCCATGGGGACCAAGTTCAGGTGGCGAAGACCACCCGACCTCCAAGAAGCCAAAGTAGCTCACTTCCATCACACTCATAGTCGATTGGCCTAGGATGTGGATGCGGGATCTTGTCGTGGAGGCGTGAGTGTTTCTTTCTTTTGCAAAACCGACCTTGTAACTTGCTCCCTAGGGTAATTTAGCCATTTGGGACGATTTGGCGGGGTCGATTTGCCATTAGGAGCCTCCCGGTGCCGAGCGACAAGACAATGCGGTTTCTACAAAGTAGACCTCGGGATGCCCCGCGGTTTGACAAGTTCTCGGGGCCGATCTGGAATCTTTTGGGCCTTCGAAGGGGCCCTGAGCGGAGGATCAGCGGTGGGATAGGGGAGCAGGGCTCGGGGAGGGTGGTCATTAGCGTCGCGACCCAGGGGCTTATTTGCCGAGGAAGAAGGTTGCCTCGGGGAACTTTTTGGATCCCGCCTCTTGGGGTGGGACTCTCCCCTCTTGTGAGGGATCCTGCAAGGTCTGGCCTCGTTTGACTTGGGGAAGGGTGCGGCTCGGTTGCCACAGCGGGCTGCCCGACCGTTCTAATGCTAACCCTTTGACCCTAGACCTTCTCAGAAAATTTGAAAAATTGGAACGTGTCTTTGGAGATGGATTAGGAATCTAGGTGGCAAAAATCAGAATTTATTTTAGGTACAATGCATTAATTGCGAATTTATGAATGTCTTGCCTTTGCAAAAGCCCCCGACTTCTACTTGCCACATCGGGAGGAGGACAGGCCCAAACTCGCTCCCGTCGGTTCCCCTTGCTCCGTATTCTCGGCTGCGGCTTCTAGGCCAGGTCCCAAGTTACAGCGGACCAAGTCGGCCCCCAAAGCGCAAACCCTTCTGGGAGAACACGGCAGCCCACGGGGTTTTACGTTTTGGAGGCCCTCTCCTGTCGGTCGGGCGGGACCTTGGCGTGACTTGGCATGGAGTGGGGGTGTTGATGCCGAGCACGGACCCTAAAATCCCCGGCTGCTTGCCCGAATTTCCTCTCCCAAGGCCACGGGGCCGGGACGAGGCGACCTCCCCTCTCGGAATCGCGATTTGGCTCGCCAATGGACTCGAAGCGTCGACATTGCCACGGGGACCAAGTTCGTGGCGGGAAGACCACCCGACCTCCAAGAAGCGCCAAAGTAGCTCACTTCCATCACACTTTCGTAGTCGATTGGCCTAGGATGTGGATGCGGGATCTTGTCGTGGAGGCGTGAGTGTTTCTTTCTTTTGCAAAACCGACCTTGTAACTTGCTCCTAGGGTAATTTAGCCATTAGGACGATTTGGCGGTCGATTTGCCATTAGAACCTCCCGGTGCCGAGCGACAAGACAATGCGGTTTCTACAAGGTAGACCTCGGGGCGCCCCCAGCGGTTTGACAAGTTCTCGGACCCGATCACGGAATCTTTTGGGCCTTCTTGAAGAGGGGCCCTGAGCGGAGGATCAGCGGTGGGATAGGGGGGCAGGGCTCGGGAGGGTGGTCATTAGCGTCGCGGCCCGGGGGCTTGCCGAGGAAGAACTGCCTCGGGAACTTTTGGATCCGCCTCTTGGGGTCAGGACTCTCCCCTCTTGTGAGGGATCCTGCAAGGTCACTGGCCTCGTTTGACTTGGGGAAGGGTGCCATTTCGGTTGCCACACAGCGGGCTGCCCGGCCGTTCTAATCTTAACCCTTTGACCTAGACCTTCTCAGAAAATTCGAAAATTGGGAACGTGTCTTTGGAGATGGATTAGGAATCGGTGGCAAAAATCGAGAATTTATTTTAGGTACAATGCATTAATTGCGGAATTTATGAATGTCTTGCCCTTGCAAAAAGCCCCCCAGGCTTCTACTTGCCACATCGGGAGGAGGGCGGGGCCCAAACTCCGCTCCGTCGGTTCCCCTTGCTCCGTATTCTCGGCTTGCGGCTTCTCGGCCCGGAGTCCCAAGTGCAGCAGGCCAAGTCTCGGCCCCAAAATGCAAACCCTTCTAGAACACGGCAACCCACGGGGTTTACGTTTTTGGAGGCCCTCTCCTTGTCGGTCGAGGCGGGACCCGGGACCGTGACTTGGCGTGGGTGGGGGTGTTGGCCGACCACGGACCCTAAAATCCCGGGAAGCTGCTTGCCCGAATTTCCTCTCCCCAAGGCCCAGGGGCCGGGCCGAGGCGACCTCCCTCTCAGGAATCGCGATTTGGCTACGCCAATGGACTCGAAACGTCGACATTGCCACGGGGACCAAGTTAAAGTGGCGAAGACCACCCGACCTCCAAGCGCCAAAGTAGCTCACTTCCATCACACTTTCGTAGTCAATTGGCCTAGGATGTGGATGCGGGATCTTGTCGTGGAGGCGTGAGTGTTTTCTTTCTTTTGCAAAACCGACCTTGTAACTTGCTCCCTAGGGTAATTTAGCCATTAGGACGATTTGGCGAGGGGTCGATTTGCCATTAGGAGCCTCCCCGGTGGCGAGCGACAAAACAACTGCCCGGTTTCTACAAAGTAGACCTCGGGGGGCCCAGCGGTTTGACAAGTTCTCGGGGCCGATCACGGAATCTTTTGGGCCTTCGAAGAGGGGCCCTGAGCGGAGGATCCAGCGGTGGGATAGGGGAGGCAGGGCTCGAGGAGGGTGGTCATTAAGCGTGCGACCCAGGGGGGCCTGGCGGGGAAGGGCTGCCTCGGGGAACTTTTGGATCCGCCTCTTGGGGTGGGACTCTCCCCTCTTGAGGGATCCTGCAAGGTCTGGCCTCGTTTGACTTGGGGAAGGGTGCCGGCTTCGGTTGCCACAGCGGGCTGCCCCGACCGTTCTAATGCTAACCCTTTGATCTAGACCTTCTCAGAAAATTTGAAAAAAATTGGGGCATGTGTCTTTGGAGATGGATTAAGAATCCGGTGGCAAAAAAAATCAGAATTTATTTTAAGTACAATGCATTAATTGCGAATTTATGAATGTCTTGCCGCTGCAAAAGCCCCAGGCTTCTACTTGCCACATCGGAGGAGGACGGGCCCAAACTCCGCTCGTGTCGGTTCCCCTTGCTCCGTATTCCGGCTGCGGCTTCGGGCCAGGTCCCAAGTGCAATAGACCAAGTCTCGGCCCCCAAAGCGCAAACCCTTCTAGAACACGGCAGCCCACGGGGTTTACGTTTTGGAGGCCCTCTCCTTGTCGGTCGGGCGGGACCAGCGTGACGGAGTGGGGGTGTTCCCCTTGAGCCACGGACCCTAAAATTGCCCGAATTTCCTCTCCCCAAGGCCACAGGGGCCGGACGGGCGACCTCTCCCCTCCGGAGCTGCGATTTGGCTCGCCAATGGACTCGAAGCGTCGACTTTGCCCTAGGGACCAAGTTTCCGTGGCGAGAAGACCACCGCCCCCAAAACAAAAACCCTTCTAAAATGCGGCACTTCCATCGGGGGTTTACGTTTCAATTGGCCCTAGGATGTGGATGGCGGGGACCTTGTCGTGTCTTGACATGGAGTGTTTCTTTTTTTTGCGGTGGGACCTAAACTCCCAGGAGGTTAATTTTGCCATTAGGGACGATTTCATTACAAGTTAATTATGCCATCCATGTCAAATAGCCGAGCGACAAGAGTCTGCGGTTTGAACAAGGGCATTCTCTCTATCCATATCGGACCCGACCACGGAATCTTCCTTGATCTTTGAAACACAACCATCATCACAAGGGCCCCAAAGCGGACCCCCAGCGGTGGGACTAGTCTTTTTGGGCTCGGGAGGGTGGTCATTTATCTTCATTCTAGTAGTTATGATGCTTTTACGGGAATCTTTTGGATCTTCATTCTAGGGTTAGGACTCTCCCTCTTGTGAGGATGCAATCTTAGGTCTGGCCTCGTTTGACTTGGGGAAGGGTGCCAAGGTCAACCCCAAGTACAGCGGGCTCCATTCCTTTCTAATAGCTAACCCTTTGACCTAGACCTTCTCAGAAAATTCGAAAAATTGGGGAACGTGTCTTTGGAGATGGATTAGGAATCGGTGACAAAAATCAGAATTTATTTTTCGTACAATGCATTAATTGGGAATTTATGAATGTCTTGCCTTTGCAAAAGCCCCCGACTTCTACTTGCCACATCGGGGAGGAGGACAGGCCCAAACTCCGCTCCGTCGGTTCCCCTTGCTCTCCGTATTCACCGGCTGCGGCTTCTCAGGGCGGGGTCCCAAGTGCAGCGGACCAAGTCTCGGCCCCCAAAGCGCAAACCCTTCTAGAACACGGCAACCCACGGGGTTTCACGTTTTGGAGGCCCTCTCCTTGTCCCGGTCGGGCGGGACCTTTGGCAGCGTGACTTGGCGTGGAGTGGGGGTGTTGATGCGAGCCTGCGGACCCTAAAATCCCAGGAAGGCTGCTTGCCCGAATTTCCCTCTCCCAAGGCCACGGGGGCCGGGCCGAGGCGACCTCCCTCTCGGAATCGCGATTTGGCTCTGCCAATGGACTCGAGCGTCGACATTGCCACGGGGACCAAGTTCGTGGCGAGAAGACCACCGACCTCAAGAAGCGCCAAAGTAGCTCACTTCCATCACACTTTCGTAGTCAATTGGCCTAGGATGTGGATGCGGGATCTTGTCGTGGGGCGTGAGTGTTTTCTTTCTTTTGCAAAACCGACCTTGTAACTTGCTCCCTAGGGTAATTCGCCATTCAGGGACGATTTGGCGGGGTCGATTTGCCATTCGAACCTCCCGGTGCGAGCGACAAGACACTGCTGCGGTTTCTACAAAGTAGACCACCGGGGCGCCCAGCGGTTTGACAAGTTCTCGGGACCCGTCGGAATCTTTTGGGCCTTCTTGAAGAGGGGCCCTGAGCGGAGGATCAGCGGTCGGATAGGGGAACGGGCTCGGGAGGGGTGGTCATTAGCGTTTTGCAACCCCGGGGCTTCATTGCCGGGGAAGGGGTTGCCTCGGGAACTTTTTTGGATCCGCCTCTTGGGGTGGGACTCTCCCCTCTTGTGAGGGATCCCTGCAAGGTCCTGGCCTCGTTTGACTTGGGGGAAGGGTGCCGCTTCGGTTTTCCGGCGGGCTGCCCGCCGTTCTAATGCTAACCCTTTGACCTAGACCTTCTCCGAAAATTTGAAAATTGGGCTGTGTGTCTTTGGAGATGGATTAGGAATCAACTGGCAAAAAATAGAATTTATTTTCGTACAATGCATTAATTGCGAATTTATGAATGTCTTGCCTTTGCAAAAGCCCCCCCCGACTTCTACTTGCCACATCGGCGGGAGGAGGGCGGGCCCAAACTCGCTCCGTCGGTTCCCCTTGCTCCGTATTCTCGGCTGCGGCTTCACCGGCGGAGTCCCAAGTGCAGCAGACCAAGTCGGCCCCCAAAATGCAAACCCTTCTAGAACACGGCAACCCACGGGGTTTTCGTTTTGGAGGCCCCTCTCCTTGTCCGGTCGGGCGGGACCTTGGCGGAGTGACTTGGCGTGGAGTGGGGGTGTTGGCCTTGAGCCGCGGACCCTAAAATCCCCAGGAAGGCTGCTTGCCCGAATTTCCTCTCCCAAGGCCACGAGGGGCCGGGAGGCGACCTCCCTCTAGAATGCGATTTGGCTCTGCCAATGGACTCGAAGCGTCGACATTGCCACGGGGACCAAGTTCCGTGGCAGAAGACCACCGACCTCCAAGAAGCGCCAAAGTAGCTCACTTCCATCACACTTTCGTAGTCGATTGGCCTAGGATGTGGATCGCGGGATCTTGTCGTGGAGGCGTGAGTGTTTCTTTCTTTTGCAAAACCGACCTTGTAACTTGCTCCCTAGGGTAATTTAAGCCATTCGGGACGATTTGGCGGGGATCAATTTGCCATTAGGAGCCTCCCGGTGCGAGCGACAAACTCTTGCGGTTTCTACAAAGGAAAGACCTCGGGGGCCCAGCGGTTTGACAAGTTCTCGGGACGATCTGGAATCTTTTGGGCCTTCGAAAGGGGCCCTGAGCGGAGGATCAGCGGTGGGATAGAGGGAGCAGGGCTCCGGAGGGTGGTCATTGGCGTGCGACCCCAGGGGGGGAGGCTGCCGGGGAAGAGGCTGCCTCGGGGAACTTTTGGATCCAGCCTCTTGGGGTCAGGACTCTCCCCTCTTGTGAGGGATCCCTGCAAGGTCGGCCTCGTTTGACTTGGGGAAGGGTGCCCATTTCGGTTGCCCACAGCGGGCCCCAAACGGCCGATTCTAATCACTAACCCTTTGACCCTAGACCTTCTCAGAAAATTTGAAAATTGGGGAACGTGTCTTTGGAGATGGATTAGGAATCCGCTGGCAAAAATCAGAATTTATTTTTCGTACAATGCATTAATTGCGAATTTATGAATGTCTTGCCCAGCGCAAAAGCCCCCCGACTTCTACTTGCCACGCGGGAGGAGGACGGGCCCAAACTCGCTCCGTCGGTTCCCCTTGCTCCGTATTCACCGGTGCGGCTTCTCGGCCGGGTCCCAAGTGCAATAGACAAGTCACCGGCCCCAAAAGCGCCAAACCCTTCTAGAACACGGCAGCCCACGGGGTTTACGTTTTGGAGGCCCTCTCCTTGTCGGTCAGGCGGGGGACGAGTGACCTTCGTGGAGGACCCTAAAGGCGGACCCTAAAATCCCAGGAGGCTGCTTGCCCCGAATTTCCTCTCCCCAAGGCCACGGGGGCCCCTCCGGGACGATTTGACCTCCCTCTCATTGCCACAGGGAGCTGCGATTTGGCTCTGCCAATGGACTCGAGTCGATTGGCCTAGGATGTGGTCGAGGCGTGAGTGTTTCTTTCTTTTGCCCTAGGGACCAAGATTTACGTGGCGCCAAGACCCATTGCCCGACAAACTTCGGCCCCAAAACAAAACCCTTCTAGAATCTTTTGGGCCTTCGGCAAGTCCACCGGGGTTTCGTTTGGGAGGCCCTCTCCTTGTCGAACTTTTGGATCGGGACCTTGGGGACTCTCCCCTCTTGACATGGGGCGATTTGTGGGGGTGTTGATCCTTTTGGATCCAGTTCTAAGCCTAACCCTTTGGGACCCTAAACTTTGGAAGTTGCTTATTTTGCCCCGGAATTTATGGTCGGGGCCGAATTGAGTTCATTACAAGTTAATTATGCCATCCATGTCAAATAGCTTTGGGGAGTAGTCCGTTGAACAAGGGCATTCTCTCTATCCATATGCCTTGATCTTTGAAACACAACCATCATCACAAGCAACCAAATCTAACCCCCCCCCAACCCGCACTAGTCTTTTGCTTTTACGTAATCATTTATCTTCATTCTAGTAGTTATGATGCTTTTACGTAATCATTTATCTTCATTCTAGTAGTTATGATGCTTATATTCTCAATGCAATCTTAGACCAAGTATAGCGTCCGGTGAGCCAAGGTCAACCCCAAGTACAACGATCCCACAAACTCCATTCCTTTGACCTTAGCTAACCCTTTGACCTAGACCTTCTCAGAAAATTTGAAAATTGGGGTGTGTCTTTGGAGATGGATTAGGAATCGGTGACAAAAATCAGAATTTATTTTCGCATTACAATGCATTAATTGCGAATTTATGAATGTCTTGCCCTTTGCCAAAAGCGCCCCAGACTTCTACTTGCCACATCGGGGGAGGGCAGGGCCCAAACTCCGCTCCGTCGGTTCCCCTTGCTCCGTATTCTTGGCTGCGGCTTCTCGGCGGGTCCCAAGTCTGCAACAGACCAAGTCTCGGCCCCCAAAGCATAAACCCTTCTAGAACACGGCAACCCACGGGGTTTCGTTTTGGAGGCCCTCTCCTATGTCGGTCGAGGCGGGACCTTTTGGCAGAGTGACTTGGCGTGGAGTGGGGGTGTTGGCCTTGAGCACGGACCCTAAAATCCCGAAGGCTGCTTGCCCCGAATTTCCTCTCCCAAGGCCACGGGGCCGGGCCGGGCGATCTCGCCTCGGAACCCTTGATTCGTCTCACCAAATGGACTCGGGGCGTCGACATTGCCTTGAGGGACCAATTTCCCGGCGGAAGACCACTCATGTTCACCCAACTAAGAAATGAGTTTTTAACGTCATTTGCGCGTCATGCGGCGTCAATAAAATCTCATGCAGCGTATTTTTGTTATAAGCGGCGTCGTTTAAACTATTTTTTATTTTTGTTGTGTATACATATTTGATCTTTGGGGCATGTTTGAGCCTAGACAATGCTTGAGCCTAAGAGGCTTGTTTGAACCTAGGTGGCATGTTAGGCCCTAAAGGAAATGCAAGCGCCTACCGTTCAACGTCTGTAGGCTCCTCATGCTTCACTCTATGTATTTGGACTTGTTCACCCTACAAAATACCATTATTATTATCATTTTGAAAGGTAGAAGCGGTGATCCACGGCGCGAAAGCTAGTGGATAGCATCAAATTAAGCAATGATCGGGTTAACTTGGTGGTGGCCTTTGGTTTAAGGTTAGAAAATCGGAGTAACTAAGATACCATTGAAGACTCTTTGGGCCGAGTTGAAATCCAAATCCTTACCAAAGATTTGAGTGCTTATTGCAAAGCTGTTTCTTTGGCCTCCATGTCATTGTGGCAACATGTCATTGTGGCGTCATGTGTTGTATTTTTTTCTCTACTTTATGTGGCATATATTTGATCTTCTATTGGAGCCTAGGTGGCATGTTCTAGTCTAGAGGCAATGCTTGAGCCTATATGGCTTCTTTGAGCCCATGTTCCACCCGTTCTTTATTCCTCCAGATATAATGTATACCAAAAGGGGGAGGGGGGGAAAAAAGAATTGAATTGAATGGGTTTTTTGCACCACGAAGACCAATAGACATAGCCTATCGGAAGGGATTGCGAGGATGTGCATAATATTTGACATATAGAATTTAATGATCGTCTCCTCTAGGTGCTAACTAGGAGTCGTCATTGTTAGCATTACCAACATTTGTATTAAAATGCCTGAAGTACATCGTATTTTCATTGGAATTGCTCACGGTGTAAGATCTTTGCATGAGAGCTGGTGGTCCAACCTCTTGATGCTCGTTTTTCCGGTGAGTTTGAATGCCTTGATGCGCGGAGGGGCTGACCCGGGCGTTATTGACTCCTCTAGCACAACACCTTGGAATATTGGGCGTCCCCTCGGTGTAGTTTGTATGATAAACCACCATGTTGGGTCTTGTCGTCGGTAAAAAAAAAAAATCTGGTCAAAGAAAATTTGGGCGTGAGATTGATATTGATGGTCTAAATTTTGAAGTGGATATGTATGTGTGTGTACATGTTCACACGGTTATGCGGAAGGACAAAAGCGTACATCTTGCTAGAGTTTGAAAAAAAGCCACTTGTTCTATCATACTTTCTTGTAGGGCTGGCCCCCTTAATTGAAGGTCAAACCAATCGACATCGAATATGAAGGTCTTAAAATTGCCACCAACATCCACCTCCATTATAGTCTTTAACCTCAGCCCAATCACGGTGGCTTCGGCGATTCGATCGGCAACACTTGATTGAAACTCCATCGTGAATGATGCCATGACTCATGATCACAAGTCTTCTGTGTATGTCAAGAGAACTCACCGCGATAGTGGGTCCCATGCCACCATATCGAGGGATTAAGATATATCTTGTCAAAAGCACCATTAATGTCAATAGATACAATAACATCAAAAAAAATACTCGATTTTGACATCAACATAATTTGTTGCAACTACCTTTTTCATGACACCTTGTCGTATGCCCATTAAAGTAGGCGTAATATACTCCCCCTTGTGATATGCATCGGTCAAAGCACAGTAGTACCCATTCTCTTTCCATCTTGTCCGGCAAGGGTTCATATCCATCAAGTCGGGGGCTCGTCTATTATGTCGTCTCCATTCATGCCTCTTCTCTTCCATTTCTTCCTTTGCATTCTCATACTTGAGCAATCCATTTTGCCATTGGTGCGAATTGTAAAGAAGAAATTGATTAACATAATGATCATATCGGTGAGGAAATGACCGCATACCATTGCCATACGCCACTACCCCCACAATCTTCTCGTCCCCTTCATCCTCCATAGCGAGGTGCATCACGGATGTCTGGCGGAAATATATTCATCATATAGAAGCGACTCTTTCATAAGCCATCCCTCGCCATACTACCTTCGGGGCGTGCTCTTTGGCGCACCATATCCTTCAATACCTTCATAAACCTTTCCAAGAAAAACATCCATCGGCATGCGGGTTCACAGGACTGAGCTCTACTTCCTCAATAAGATGTACCAAAAGATGGGTTTGTTATCAAAAAGCTTCGTAGGAAACTCCTTCTCCAACAAGCAACATGCCTCTGCCATTTTCACTTTCATCTCTTCAATTTCGTCTTTCGGTATAGTTTTTACACATCCACCTATGAGGTCCAAAACAAAAACTTAGCCACAAATAAAATAGGCAGGGGACCACTAAATCAACATGGGTAACAACCTTATGACCTTTGATAGGGCACTTATTGCCTCAATGGTCCCTTGTCTAAAACTCCCCTAAAGGCCGGGGCATGAAAGCGCATGATCAAACACCAAATATAAGTTATGGTTTACATTTTATAGTAGTGCATATATGTGGACTTCAATTGCTTACATACAAGAACTTATGCGAGTCCATGGGACTTTAAAACCGGTCGACTCCCACTACTTGTGAATGCGGTTACTTAATGATTGCATATAAACCGGTTGGTGTTCTAAGGGCCCTTAAATCATCATAAATAGCTCGATGGTCAGCCCTAGCAATAACCCATTTTTGCGGAGGAAGTGGTTGCCCCCTCGGATCCATGCCTCTTTCTTTGTATTACTTACCTTAAGGTCCATCACGGCATTTGTTGTGTCTTTTTGACCAAATACATGCTTCCATAAAGAGTTTCCCCGTTCTTGAAGATATGCATCGGGTCTAAAGGTGTTGAATCAATAAGTCGGTCCAATATGGTAGTCTATAAAAAGCAGACTTCCTTTTCATATTGGCGATAAAGACTTCCTCCTCGCGGCTTCCTCGCCACCTTTGTATAATTCCTCATCCTCCTTTGTCTAGGTCGGCTCGACCTCCTCATTCTGAGTGCCCCCCCTCTGGATTTCCCCTTGCGGATTTTCCCCTCTTCCTTCTTATCCCAACGTTCACCCCATTCTCGTATGGTAATTGCGCTTGGTGGTTTGTATAGTCTACTGGTGCCCACGAATTGTCTACTATTTGCTTTCGAAGGGGGTGCGTGGCGGCAAATACTTCCTAAAACCCTCGTATACTACTTTCTTTAGATGCTTAGAGTGGCGGTGCTGCAACTTTTCCCCACATATCATGCAAGGGAAGTGCCCGATGTCTTAAACCCGGAACACTTTCGGCAAGCCCGGAAAGTCATGCATAGTCCACAATAGTATACCTCTAAGATTAAACGCGTCATTTTTATGGGCATCGTGACCTGAATACACATGTTCCACAAAGGGAGTAACTCATCCACAATTATTCTTAGGTACACATCTAAATTACTTGGTTTTTTCTTCGGTATCAATAAAGTCATCATAATGTGCCCACTCTTCATCAACAACCATGGGGGTATGTTGTAGTTCACTATCATGTTTGGCCATGTAGACCATGTAGTCGATTGTGTACCATATGGGTTTTACGCCATGGGTGGCCAGCCCCAAGCGCCGCGTTCACGTGGTTCTTTTTCAAAAGTCGAGGCCATGTCGCATCGACATGCTTCCAAGCTGCTTTAATCGCTCGGGACTCGCATCACATCATCACTAGATGCATGTGTAGCGTGAAGTCCATTAGGCTAGCCAATGTCTTGCAGCGGAACATCAACTTTAACCTATAGAATAAATTATAGGCAACATATAAGTACGAAAATAAGTGAATTTACAACTATTTGTAAGAAGTGGTGATGCATATACCTTGGGATTATTGGAAAGTGTCGAATAACCTTAAAGGTACCGTTTTCCCTTTTAGGTCATTTTCGTATCTCGGTTCATTACATACGAGACAATGAGTGGACTTCTCATGCTCGGCGAGGGGGATAGAAGATCATACAATCATTTGGACATGCATGTATGACTTTATAACCAAGGCGGTCGCTTGAATCATTTTCTTAACTTGAGATGCCGTCGGTAGGCATATTGTTCTTCTCTGGAAGGATCTTCTCGTGCAATAAACTGCGCATCTAAGAGTGGTAAGATAAAAAGATGGAGATGGTGGTAAGATAGAAAGACTTGATAAGTATGTCACCTCAATAGGCGAGACACTTGCATTGCTCCACTTGAACTTGGTTTGGAGATTGAGAATTAGCGAACCGCCCTAGACAAGCGAGAGGTTGAGGCCTTGAGGGAAATAAGCTGCGTTTACGCCCGATAACAATAGGGTCATCGTCGGTCACGACCAATCCTCGAAGGGTATCCCACATCTTCTACCATATCCTCTCCACCATCATCCTCGACATCATCTAAATCAATATCGGGTAATTCTTGAAGGCGTGCAACATATCGAGCATCATTTCGTCACGAAAGAACTTCGTTTCGGTTTCGTCAATAGTTTCATCCTCTTCATATTGATCGTATGCAATATCTTCATATTGGTGCGCTACGGCTTGAAATTCACGGCGATAGGTTTCCCTTTGCACCGTAACTTAGAACTAATGGATCGGGATGGAGACAGCTCTGAATGAGTTCATTAAGCGGGGAGTAGCGTATTAACCATCATGTCAAATAATGTAATAAGTATAAAATACATACAACCATTTGTATAGACTCACGAATGACAAAAACATATTAAAAAAAAAAAAAAACCTCTTTATTCCCTTTTTTAGTACAACAATACTATTGTTCCATCTCAAATGGGAGAGGTCTATCATAGCGATAGTTGATGAATAACTCATCTCAATGTTTATGCTTTTAATAGCACACACCATGATATATCTGCTTTTACACATCTTGTAAAAAAAATCTTCGTCCCCTCCTTGACACTCTAAAATTCACAATTGCATCACTCACGGTTGTCAATAGAAGCTGTTGATGAACCCCGCAATATTGCCATGAACCCTCGCCGACCATCAATAAACTTCAACTCCTCATCACATGCCCCCCGACTATCGTAGCGACATTGGAATTCATTCCATAAATCCTCATCGCCAAGCATATAGTCAAAGTTTGCCAAGTTTTCCAATCATTACTCGGGGACGCATATGGCATTAATGGAATGTGGGTGTCTCGCTCCACTTCTATCTGGCGTCTTTGGGAGATAAGGCGAATCCGACTTACGGACAAATGCGACTCCGCATAATGATGTATCTTCTTCCCCAATAAGCAAATTCTTGATCCATAGGGATAGGTAAGTCTCTCGGGCCACAAGCCAAATGTCTTGCGGTGTCTAACAAAGGGTGGGACTAATCTTTGCAATTCTTGGGAATTTCACTTTCGAGGCGGTGAGGCCAAGCGTTCTTGGGAAATGTGCGACACATGCAATGTTCTCATGATTGTAGCCCTTCGTGTTCTTTTCACGCAGGGGAACACTCGGCGTTGGCGGCACCCATCCACATTATTGATGAATCGGGTTCTTGCCCGGTTTCATATGCCTCTATGGACAACATTAAACCAAAATCCACATCTAGTTTGGAGGAGACATCAGCATCATCTACTTACATATTTAGATATCATAAACATCTTGAATATATACTTGAACTGGGAGAGATACTCTTAAAAAAAAAAAAAAAAAATAATAATTGTATACCAAACGATATCCATGGCGAGCATCGGATCGGTGGGTTGTTCAAATGTACCAAATCTTATCGGATGGTCTTCAACAACCGTTCTAAGTCGTCTCTTCAGCCCCATACATCTTTTACAATCGCAAACTATTTTGTCCCTCCGCCAATTACAAAAGGTAAGTACTATATCTTTGCCACAATAGTTTGAGCGGTACGTGATAGATACAATATATGGTAGTATAAACCCTAAACCCTAAACCCTAAACCTAAATAAATCCTAAATAATTGGGCTCGGACCGTAGTCCTCTCCACTCAAGGTGAAGCGGGAGGCCATGCCCTTTCGTGAAGTCACGACCCTTATATAAGTTTCAATTTCAATAAAGATCTTTTTGAGGCAGCTAGCCCGGAGTACATAGAGTCCCCTCCACTCAAGGTGAAGTCGACATATGACCTTGACTCACAGCGACACCTCAATTTTGTAATCTACATTGTACTTAGTAAGGTATGAAGGTGAGTTTGGGCTGGACCACACTGGTCCTCTCCACTCAAGGTGGAGGCGACCGTGTCCTTGACCAAAAAAACACTTTTTTTTTTTACTACTCGCATGACACGTCCTCTCCCTAGTTTATATATATCTAGGCTACTAAATACAAGAATCATTAACTTACATGTGACAGGTTCGCATATCCGGCCTCCTCCGGTGGTAAGACAACATCAATCTGTCTCTGGCCATCTCCAAAGGTCGATCATGCCGATGACCATGGCGATCCATGTAGAGGCAGCAA
The DNA here is from genome assembly GCA_021234155.1 of Isoetes taiwanensis. Lineage (NCBI taxonomy): Eukaryota > Viridiplantae > Streptophyta > Lycopodiopsida > Isoetales > Isoetaceae > Isoetes > Isoetes taiwanensis. The sequence goes on from JAJEKV010000018.1 coordinate 18,827,415, forward strand.
CAAGTATAAGATATGGTTAAAAGAAGAACACCAAAGCGCTAGAATTTTGGAAGAGGAGCGAAAAGAAAATAACAATGAAGGTCGAGAAAGAGTTGTTTATATAGAAATCATAACGTCGCATGCGGCGTGGCGTCGCGGCGGCGTGGGTGTCAACGGTCACATGCCGGGTCACCTACGACTTGGCGTTACCGCGGCAAGTACGCATGCACGGGCGTGTCATACGTTACGTAGACCACGTCGCATGCGGCGTATAGTCAACGGTCAAAATCCGGGTCACATGCGACTGGCGGTACGCGTGGCGAAATGCGTGACCGGCGTGTCACGGGTTACATGCGTCCCGTCGCATGCGGCGTATAGTCAACGGTCAAATTCGGGGGGTCGTGACATTTTGTCGTGGCAGTCGACATTTGTCGTGGCGATGCGGTGAAGATATGCTTTATGAGCATTTCTACTCACTCAAAAACCACATAGGTTCTCATCGGTTATGAAATTTATGTATACCTATCTTCCCATTACGAGCAACCTAAAAATCGAGCAAGTTTTGTGTAACAACCTAAAAATCGCATACCTCAAAACACTTGAACATAGCTTGATTATTCGCATCCGCGAGCAAATTGCGTGGCAGTCCGACATTTGTCGTGACATTTGTCGTGTGACGATGCGGTGGGCGATGGCGTTTTTAGGCAAATTTTGATCGGGGCAGCTTTGACACATGGGACATTAATGCCTTGGATTTGCAAGGAGTCATCGAAGCGGTTCTCCCACTATCTTTGGACACCAAGTTCCTCATTCGGATTGCATTTTGTTGCTTCTCTAAAGATGTTGGGTGAGGATATGGGAGTCCCACTTTTTGACTACCCAATCTTCTCGTTGTAGAAATTCTAGGGGTAAATCCATATGTCATTTCTAATTCCTTCTTTTTCTCTTTCTCTGGATCAACCCGAGAAGCTAAATTATGAGCTCAAAAATTCGGATCAACGAGGAGCTAATCGAGCTCAAAACTACCATATTAGTTATATCAAAAGATAGAATTTAAGTTGCTTCAATACCAAATATCGACTCCAAACACTTTGAAAACTTTTTGCAAAGGGTCATTTGCATCTACATCAACGATTAGAGCAATCGAAACCCAAAACCCGATTCTTTACCTTGTTCATACATAAGCTCCTCCATCTCCAACTCCATGTCCATCACTAAATTCATACGCTTTTCAAAATACCCATAGCACAAATAGGCCTATATAAATTAAAACAAGCAATATTATTGTCATATCCTTATTCATCATTGGCATTCATCTTCTTGATATCCATCGATCATATTCATCTTCTTCATATTTTTATCTTCAAATTCCATTTTGAAAAAGCTGATTTGAAATCTATATCATATCATATATCCGGTTTTTGTATTCTACATCATGCTTATATACATAAGGTAGTGCCTCAAAAATTACGGATCAACCGGAAGCTAAATTCGAGGCTCAAAAATTACGGATCAACCGGGGAGCTAATCGAGCTCAAAACTACCATATTATAGTTATATCAAAAGATAGAATTTAAGTTGCTTCAATACCAAATATCGACTCCAAAGCGACTGAAAACTTTACGCAAAGGGAACATTTGCATCCAACATCAACAACTTTGTAATTTCCGGCACCGGTGAAGGATCCTTAGCCGGTGATGTAAAATTTTTACCTTGGATATCTCTCTCAAAGCGAAACCACATCATTCACGCGCAAATTCTTTGCCTTGACAAACATGCTCCAGCCTTTTGTGAAGACATAACTGCGAACTATCCCAATAACGGTATCTAAATTTCCACATGCATTGATTTTCATCTATAAGCAGAAGCATCTTACCTTTTTTTTTTTTCTCCACAATTCCATCGCAAGGCAAATGTTAGCCTGCGTTGATTTTTGGAATAGCGAACTGTTCAATCTTCCAACATCTTTGGGAGTAAGGATTTTTATCAAACATGTGAGCGTATAAGTAGGAAAGAAATGATTCGTGGGACTTGGTGAAGGGCCCTTCACTAAAAAGCAAGGAATATGTTCCAATTCCACTTTCCATGTATGGATCTCGGTGTAGTACCGTATTACTTGCACGTACCATGCACGTACTGCACATGCATGCATGCACATACTGCAGGTGTAGCCACATAGTATCTCGGCTTTTCAAAATCCTCATCAATGGGGTCGGCTTCATATGGAACTTGTGCAATTGAAGCATAAATTCCTCCACCATCATATATCACAAAATCATCCGGGCGTTTGGCGGGTAAAGTTGCAAGTTCAAGCATTCTTTGCTAATTCCAACCTTGATGTTGATCTTTCAACTTCCATAGTGCCATTAGAATTACTTGTATACCCAGCATGAGATTTTAGATCATAACCTTCTTCCCCCTGTATTGACGTATCCATATGTGCTTCTTTGGTATCCATATGTGCTTCTTTGGTTTGCTGATATAGTTCCAGACAATGTTTTTCCAGCTTTTGCAAGCTCTCAAAGCCCCCAAAAAAACCATTTTTCCGCAGTTCGGTTTCTGAAGAGTCTAGATGAAGGAGGTAATTCAGACGTCGCAAACCCACATCGCTAAATGACCATTCTCTTTCACATCTAGAGATAAGATTACTTCCAGAAAGACCTAATGAAGCCGCATTGATATGGGCCGGATCAATCAGTCAATAATCAATAAATCCCTTTTGCCGGGGATGTTTCAGAATTAACGCTATGTTTCAGAATTCGCCATCGCCCTAAACCTAGAATCCGCCAATCGCCATCGCCCTAAACCTAGAATTTTTGGAATGACGAGCTGAAACAAAAAATCCAACGCAGAATCAGTTATCAAATCAAGCTGCCCACTTGGTTGCACAAGCACGAAATGAAATGCCAGTCTCAAGGACTTTCTTATCTAACCAATCTACACTATCTTGAGAGCCAACTAGATCCACCACAGAAATATCTGGTGGAGTGTCTAGCATAATATCCTCTATTTGAACTTTTGTGGCGCATGGCTCGATTATCAAGCGTGAATCAAGCTCTACGAAAAGATGGCAGCGCATCATTTTCTATACTCCTTGCCAACCCCCATCAGGAAAACTACGAATATCTTCGTCACACTGGAGATTATTTGCAGGGTCAGAACTTGATAAGAATGCATTCGCCGCAGCTACAAGCTGAGACTCATTTGTGCACAGTCCCATATTAGCCATTCGCAACCGGACCTGATAAATTGGTTAGAATATTAGAATACAATTGCAGGAGATGAAGAAGCAAATCTAGACAATGACCTGATAACAATAGAACCACGAAGCACCGGGGTATGACTAGATATATTATTATTTCATATTTTCTGCAATTGACATGTTTGGGATGTAATATAGCGTATTGCCCTTGCTTGGATGGAGAAATCTGAACTCAGGGCAGATTGTCGGGGGCTTAAGGGCATAACGAAGATGGTGCCTTTCTGGAACGCCAATTCAAAACCAAATTGACGATCTCTATAGTTATTTTCGATTTTTAAGGTATTATCCTTATGATGACAGAACTGTATTTAACAATGAAATAAGGAATCAGATCCAAAGAAACCATGTTATGGGGTACAAGCGGCTGCAAGTCATATTAAACACTATAATGCTTCGGCGGACAAAAGGTAAAAGTGTGGGATTTTTCTTGTGTTCTTGCACAAATTTTAAGGCTTTATCCTGTTCTTCTCTCAGCAACAATGATTGACAACAAGCCTATTGTCAAGTTACCTTCAAGGATTGTAAACTTGGAACAACTAGATTTTGACACAGAACAACGTCAGTTTTATAATGAACAATTTATCACATCTACTGTGATGATGCATGCGCAGGCAACACGCTTAAATGAAGCTGCAGGTTGGTCGTCAGAGTCTTTTTCAGACAGGTATCAATCAGACAGGTATTGAATTTGTAATCCTAAAAAACCATTAACCTTCATGTATAAAAAATATACGTCACATGCGACCACCTACGTCACATATACGTACTGACGTGTCATATACGTCACATATACATACTGACGTGTCATATACGTCACATATATGTACTGACGTGTCATATACGTCACATACGTCACATATACGTACTGACGTGTCATATACGACACATACGTCACATATGACACATACGACACATACGTCACATATACGACGTCGCATACGACGTCACGTCGTAAACATCCACTGGCGGCGACACACATGCCGTCCAGCGCGCCCCCAAGCCCACGGCGTCGCGGATGGGCCATGCATCGATGCGTCGCATGCGGACGCGGCGTCATAGCGTCCACTGGCGTGACAATTGTCGTCCACTGGCGCAAGCGCCCACTGGCGTGACGACATTTTGCCGCGTCCGCGGTGTCGACGCGTCGCACCACCGTCGCATCGGCGACGTCACGGCGATCCACGTCGCGGAACGTCGCGATGGTGGCGTTATTTGCGGCGATCGCGTCGCCGACAGGCGTCGCAAGCCCACGCTAAATGTCCATTCTCTTGTTGTGCAAGATGGGTTTATAGCGGGACCAAGACTTATTTCAAAACACTTCATACTTGAAGGATGAGGAGTTTAAAAATGGATGCAAGCAAGTCTGGTCCTCTGCATTTGTGAGAAGGAAAGGAATAACTGGGATTGTTGATGCTCTAGATGCTTGTGGAAGTCCTTTGCTAAGAATTGGAATTCGTCGGGTGAATTCACGCTAATCGAGGGATTTTGATTGCTCTATACCAACAATTAGTGGCTTGCGTGTCATTTGTACCATCGGATGCCCGGAAGAAGAAGCGATTTTGGGCGGCATTAGCGGATGGGAAGCCGAGCAAGTTCATCGCTTTCGAGTTAAAGCGGGCTGCAATGGTTCAAAGAGAGGGATCATTGCACATGCTTCTTATTTAGAGCTGCAAAAATTCGGAGACAAGCTTCTGCGATGGTATCCAAGTTCAAGATGGGCCTCTCACCTCAGATCCTCAGCAACTTAAGTTCTTTCTGCATGGCCACTTTTCTTCTTTTTTTGCTTCTCGTCACCTTCCCTTCCGATCAGATTTTCAGGAGGCATTACTGGCAAAGATACATCCCATTATATATGAGGAACAAAGGGCTGCTCTAGAAGCAGAGATTACCGTGAATGATTTAGCAGATGCTACCTTCCTTTTGAAGAAAGAAAACCTAAGTTCGTAAGATGCTCGCATCTTAAGATAAGATGCTTAGATGTAGATGTGTGCGCATCGACACCCGCATCTAACATAGATGCGTCACATATTTTTTAAAATTTTTTTTTTGCCCTAAATGGCTTTGCCCTAGTCCCCTTTCTTCTCTGACTCGAAAACAGAGTCATTTTGAAGCATTAATCTATTCCCTGTAGCCCGTTTTTCCTTTTTGCTCTATGTTTTGGCCATGGAGATCGATTCCGGCAGTTGAAAGGCATGGTATAGAGGTCGAGAGTAGCTGGTTTTGTCTGAGGAAGCAAGAAGGGATGATTTCGGCATGTTTTTGTGAGGTTTCGGCATAGAACAGGGCCAACAACATGTTTTCTTTCATACTTTGATTGATCAGGTGTCTTTGGCATTAAGATGCAATGGGGCATTAAGATCACGGGTGCTAGGAGCCGGGATTGCAAGCATTCTTTGGGGCGAATTTCTTTGGGGGCAGATTCCAAGTTCCAATCCAACCATTCCAACACAAATCGATTCTGTTTTAGCCTTGCTTTTGTTGCTTCCTTGAGTTCACACAAACAAAAGATTGAATGCATCGATTCTGCAGCAGCCTACAACAGTACTTATAGTTTAGTAGCTAAGTAGCTTTGAAGAAATCAATTCTGCTGGTCTGATATGGAATGGAAATGCTACTTACAGGTGTGTGAGAATTTATTCAAAAATTAATTCAAGCCTTTTGAGTAAGTGCAGTGAACTTGTTTTATATATTTCTGCTGTTGCATCCATCTACATTCTACAATGAAGCGTAAGAGCACATTATGGGCTGATGCATGCTCAGAAATTCAGCCAGTGTTAGGTGCAAGTAAAGGGAGTGGAAATAAACATTTTACCTGTAAATTTTGTAGCCACTCATCCACTGGCGTGCTTGGAAAGTTAGAAGCATATTTAGCAGGCCTAAAAGGCAAAGGGATCAAAAAATGCCTTTTTGTCCAAAGGCAATGAGAGAAGAAATCATAAGAAAAAGGGATGGACTCATTTGCTACTTGAGATTCATCAACAACTATTGCGGGCTCGTGACGATTGCATCTATTCCTCCTCCACGTCCAACAATGAAAAGAAAAAGAGGTGGAGAAGGAGGATCGGATGTTGCAGCAGCATGTTCTTCATTATCTGTTGGAGAAGAAGGAGAACCAAATCAACAACAAGATCCATCGCCCTCTCCTATGCATTTGACGATGAGGCAATCCTGTATTCATTTCTTTGTTTTGCTAAATTAAGGATGACTGATATGTAAGTTGTAATAGTTTTCTCTTGTATTAATCTATGTATTTCGGATTTAGAGTATTTTGCAACAGTTTTAATTTTTTTTAAAACGCATCTTAAACACATCTTAAATTATAGATGCTTCGATGCTTTAGATGCTTACGATGTGTCGCATCTAACACATCTCTCTTAAGATGCTTTTGAACTTAGAAGGAAACTGTCTTGGAATTGATGGTATTCCTATGGAGTTTTTTCAGGAGTTATGGGATTGGGTTGGCGATGATGTGTACGACGCGTTTCATGATTTCAAGAGGCAAAGGTGTCTAGACAAAATTCTTAACTCGGCTGCATTTCTCTTATTCCCAAGTAAGGAACCTTCATCAATTTTGGACTGGCCCTTGCTATCTTCTACATACAAGATTTTTGCCAAAGCTTATGCACAAAAGCTTTGGGATATTCTTGTTGATTCTATATCCTCTACACAGTCAGGATTTCTGCCACGACAATGCATATTAACACTAGACCTGTCCCTGGGGCCATTCCTGATCCATGGACTAGAACTGGCACACATGACCTCTACCACTTAAACCCATGTAACTCACGAAAGAAATTTCAATTTTATAATATACCACCATCATTTGAGTCTTCGCTTGTTTCTTAATGACTTCTGAGAATTTCAAGACCAATGGGGTCACCTATACCTTATGGTGATTGTTCAAACATTGGAGAATTTGGCAGTTTCTGCACCAGTCCAAAACTGCTTTCTTTGATATTTCTAGCATAAAGTGACTTAAACCTTGCTAAAATTGGAGATATTTGCCTGTTTATCATAGAACACATTGAGTTTTATGTTCCTATGTTTTCTTGCTATCATCTGACATCGGTGGAAGCCGCCAAACCCTATTTTGGTCAAAAAAGCTGCTTGAGGTTTAAGAATTGTTTCTATTCTATTCTCTCTCATTATAACAAGTTTTGATTTAATTCTTGTGGCCATGAGTTGCTAACTATACGAGCTATAGTTTCATGATTTTTTGGTGTTCATAAGTCATGTTAACCTCAATATTTACTAAAAGAATCTACTATACAGAATTCTGGACAAAAGTATATGTTAAAATGCTCCAATAACAACCATCCGTAATGCCATGTGAGTAATAAATGATGCGTTCTATTTATATCTACATAGAACATAACTCTTATCAACTTACATATTGGGCTTTATTTCTAGTTTTTAAACACTTATAACAATAAAAAGCATCCTAATCTTGACCATTATAACAACAATGCATGGCGACAACAACTTCATTGGATCACCATATGCTTTAAACTTTTTGGGAACCTAGCTATACACAAAATCTTCTGCTAGACCCAACTTTTGATAATGTCCCGTGTTGTCATTCTTATTTTCTCATATGCAATCAATATTGAGATCATGCAATAACTCTTGTGAAATCTAACTCTGCATAACTCTAGAATCTAACTCTGTGAAATCCGTATTGATTCCTTGTATTCTATAAGAAGGCCCACATTTTGCAACAAATGATATCTATTATATGCAAAATAACCCTGACCATCAACAGCAAAGGGGGAAAAACCCAACATTGTCAACCGTTTCTTTATATCAATTTTTTAGTTTAATCCGGACAAAAGCCCAGCAACGTTGGGCACTTTTTCTGGTGGTTATAAAAAGAGAGATAAGGAGCCTATACATGTAAGGCTCTAAAAAGTAATGAGCAACGAACCTTTCCAAAATTGACACGTGTATTGCAAGTGTTTGCTAGAAATTTCATAGAAGCTCAATATAGCATGATAAGGGGATTTCTTTTGTATTTGGGTGAAAGCATGTTGTAACACCCTGGGTGTCCCCCCTGTCCTCCTAAAAATGTGGTGGGAGATATCAAATTTGTGGTGCGATTTTAAATGTTTGTTTGGCGCCTAGTGATGTACTGCCCGGATTCAATCATTTCTTGAACTGCAACAACCCGATTCCTACGCCACCCGTCCCATTCCAATTTCCTACGCCACCCGTCCCATTCCAATCTCCACCGAACCGATTTCTAAACCCACGACCCACCCGCGCCTTTCCTGAAGCACACGGCTATGGCGCTTAATCCGGTTGTGGATCAATCCGGTTCATACCTTCAATCATCCTATTGTTTAAATTTGGTTTTTCCGGGGTTCCGAAAACTTTTTGGAATTTTCCCTTAATTGGATTTCCTAAGGTTTTCAGGGTTTAGCGGCCGGAAAATAATTCCTATTTGCCAAAAATCGGGAAAATTTTCTTAACCTTTCCCGACGACGTTCCTTTCCGACGACGTTCCAATCCGGCATGCATATGCCACGGCGAACGGCATGGAGGACGAGTGGAAGACCTTGGGCCTGCTATAGATTTAGGCTTCAGGATGGGAAAATTTTCTAAAATCGGCGGGATCGATGGTGCTAGGTTCGCAAATCTTCCATAAAATTTGCTCTATACTAGGGTTCTATACTAGAGTTTTATCTCTATATGTATGCATCTACAGGGAGATCCGATTGCATCACCATGTGAAGGAGCTTCGTTTTTTCGAAATGGCCATACCGCGAAATGGCAATCCAACTTCGATGCGGCGAAGTTGCAGCCCGCAATCCGGATGCCTTATCCGGATGGTCGGGGCCATTTGGCTATGGCACCCATTTCCAAAACAAATTCCGTTCCACAGTGCGATACAAGTAGTTCTCTTCTTTCAAACTATAAGTTTCTTATTTCTCTGTATCTCACAAAGCTGCTCATTCTTTCAAACAATAAGTTTCTTATTTCTCTGTATCTCACAAAGCTGCTCATAATGATGAATCGGCTCACAATGTTTCTTCTAAATGGAAAACTTTAAGAATGGTAGAGTTTCAAGCCCGATTTGCTGACCATTATATATCATACATTGAATATATTATCTCGAAGTTAAGTTCTATGTTGTCTTGCATTGCATGTTGCCAATAATCTCCCACGGCCTATGGCTATTGCAGAGTCTCGGGTACATTTCTTCAACTGTGAGAAATGGGCTCAAGGTTTCTTAGCATGCAATTATCTTGGATGAAAAAGTTTGGGACATTTCTCTTTAAACTCCCATTGCCTTACTTCTCAGCCTTTTCAAATTTTGGAATGTTTGTGCTTTTAAATACCGCTCCAAAGAAGGTGGATGTGCTCTAACTATGAAAACTTTTGTTTTCTAATGAGCATAGCTTCTGATGGACTTAACAAGAATGAATCTACACATTTCTTGAAAACCGTTTCTCTGTTTCTTTTATTCTTTCCCTTAAATCTCCATGATTAAGGATGATGCTATTGTTTTCTATTGTGCAGTTTTGAAGCACTCATTCTAGATGCATGAAGCTTGGAATTGCTGATATGCTTTGCCATTTTCCATTTGCCAGGTATTGTGTTGTCCTTTGCCATATGCATAAATCCGATTGTAATCCTTCAAAGTAGACATAACTTGACTCTTCTTTTTGTGCCCAAAACTGATAAATCTTCTTTAACATTTTCTATAGAATGGAAAGCATCATAGCCCCCAGCTCCAACTAATAGGTATTTATCAGATTTTGGCATATAGAAAGCATTTTAGCATGTTTACAGCACTCTAGCAAGAGAGTTCCAGTTTGCCATGTGCTTCCAACATGATGCTTTCAAGATATAACCCATGAAATATGTCCGTTGTCAAATTGTCAGTTTTATTTTGTGCAGAGATGCATGGAACAAAAAGAAGGCTTACAATTCAAATTTGCATACTTCTCTTGGACATTCTAGATGTAGTCTTTTCTTTGCTCTATGTCTATTATTTTTTGCTGTCAACATATTTGCCAATGCTTGAAATTTACATAATGAGGCTTTTCATTGGCTGGATTCCGCTCCTAGAAAGTTCTTAGCACATGATGCTTTGGACAGCTTGCTTTGGTTGGTCGTTATTCATTACATGTATTTCTAATTAGGCCTCAAGACCATTGTCATGGATGTTCTGTTTTCATTTTTTAAACATGATAGGCTTCTATATTATATGGATACAGAGCCTTTCATTTCACAATGGTATAACTGTTTTGGTGTTGCAGCAGAGCTCCACTGCCAGCTTTAGAGCACCGGCAGTTGGCAGATCAGGGGACAACATGTTGCCTACCTCATTGTTTTATTTGTTCCTTTCTGCCTTTATTTCATTCTTTTTTTTTTGCATAAGTAGCAGTTTCATTAGTGGTGGACTTAAATTGTGCAGTTGTAATGGCAAGTTCCTGATACAATGAGCATAATTATTCATTGTTAAAGAGGGAATTTTATCAACCAATGTATCGAGTCTTGCATTATGTTTGCTAACAGTTTCTTCCTTGCATTTGCAGATTTTCTTTCTAAGATGTTCTCGCACCACTATGTAGAGTTGAAGGATATCATTCCATTCATAAGCGATAGATCCAGCAATTGAGGCATGGGTTCAATGTTGAGATGCGTTTATTTGCTTCCTGGCTTTTGTCCATGTTGCTTTTTTCTTTAACTCAATAACATTAGATTGATGCCACATCAATGTTTGTTCGCATGATTGAAGACTATCCATTAGCTTCGGCGTATGAACACCCAATGCATTAAGGTTTGAACTTCCTTCTCAGTTAAACCTTTTCTTTTCTTTTCTTTTATTGAAACTTTGACATGTTTGCTCAAATGCATATGGAGTTGAAAATGTGTCTTTTCGCAAACACCGAATTAGGTAGAAGGCCTACAAATTGGAGGCTTAACGTTGCTTCTCAAAACAGCTTTATGACAAGGTCCAAGGGACCATCCAACATTATTATATAAGTTTTGGCAACAACATATTCCGTGCAGTTAAAAACTAGGTTCGAGGGCAGCTAGCTTAAAAGTACCTTGATGGTGCCAACAACAGTTTTGTCACTTATTCTATTTCATTTGTATGCATTCATGTTCTGTGTTGCTTATAGTTTTGCATATTTTCATGCAGGTAAATATTTAGCTTTAGGGTTAGACTTCCCATCTTTAGTTTAAGTTAATCTTAATTTTTTGTTGTATAATGCCATGGTACAGAGAAGGCAGACATGCAGCAAAAGTCACAAATGAATCTGAGGACTTTATGGACTTCAGATATTTTGGTAACTGTTGCTGACCTTTTGCTTTCAAAGTTTTTCCATGTCCTTTGCTAAAATAACTCCGATGCTTTGAAAGTTTTTCCCTGTACTTATTAATATTTACATCCATTGTTTTACTAGAAAATTGCAGGCTTAGGACGTATGTTCTTACGGCATCACTGAAGCAGATCGTTAATACATGTTTTGGAGATATTTGCATCTGATCCAGTGAACCATATGCGTCTGCATAGCATTGTGCAGCGTTATATTATCATAGCCTGAATTATCCCACGTACAGTTCTCTATTGCATGCATATCAAATAAAACACACTGACAAAATGAAAAACCCATGTGAAAAGTGTATTTATTATGCAGTTATAACATAGGTGCTATTTTGACCAAAAAAAGAAGTCTTGGCTCTAATGTGATATGCACAGTAGTGAAGGCTAATGCCTGCCTTAATTATCTATCCCAAGCAGTAATGTGGCCTTTGTAATCAGGATTCTATTCTGTAGAAATAGAGAGAGAGATACATAGAAGAGGACAAAATAAAGAATTTACAAGCATGTCTTCATCTATATTTGCCTAATTATTTTCATTTTTTCCATCCAATAAAGGCTCAGCTGTCAAGATGCGATGTCAAGGTACACTTTTATTTTAAAAAGGGATTTATGCGCAGACTACACAATCTTTGCTTCATGTTATATGGTGATTCTTTTGCAGAATTACCAATGGGAGTTTTTAGGGGTAACATATGTTGCTGCTTTCTTATACGCAGATATGATGGCCAAGGGGCTTATATCCCACCTAGATAGGATGCAAAATTCACATATTCTTGCAAGTACCTTTTCTATTCTGTTGTAGGTTCTTAGTTTCATTCGCTTAAGATTTCCTTTCACATTGCCCCATTGTCAATGTGGTACCTTCTCTGGCAAGTTTTCTTAGTTATCTTAATTCAATAATGTAGACGGATGATATATGCTTCCACATATAACCATGTATTAGATCTTCCAATTTCACAATGGCATATGCATGTACTTTAGTTTTGTTGGTACCTTAGACTCTCAGAGTAAAACAAAGCTTATTTGGTAGTTCAAACATTATTGAACAAAGTTCTAACGACCTGAATCCTAAGCTTCCAACCATGTTATGCAACTAAATATTAACAGAGAGAAGATTGTGTAGTCAGTCAAGTGTGCGATAGAAAAATCTAGCTAGATGAAGTAAATATCCAAGAACTAAACCCAATCCACTTTTTAATTTAGCAAGCTATTGTACGTGTCTTCAACTTAAAAGCTATCTACAATAAAAATTGTAAAGCCCGACATCGCATTCAATATTTCTCTTACGGATTGTGACATATTGTTGGATTTTAAGTAGCTCAGTCAATTTGAGATCAACATGTCTTTTCCAAACTGTACACAAATCTCCTGCACTAGAAGCATACGATAAGCTATGGACATGTCATGCTATTTTATAAGCATCTTTTTAACCATAACAAGAACATGTACATCCAAATTCAGCATATTGAAAAAACTTCTTGATTGCCAAGGAATATATTGATTGTTCCATGGAGCTCTGTCAAATTATCTTCACAATTCAATTTATCTTTACAAGACACATGTAATTGTATCAAATGTTCCATTCACATTCTTCTACATTGCTTCTACTATTCTCAACTAATAAACATCGTTGCCAACATTGTCAATCCCCAACGTGAAAATACTTCTACTTTTGAAAATATTTATTTCTTTCACATTATACCAATGGCACCTAACCATAAAACCATCTCCATAAAATTACCAAACAAACAAAGGCACCCTTCCAAATCACTACTAAAGCCCGGCAACGCCGGGCACCATAACTAGTTTAATTTGGAAGCAAATCTGCCACAGGTAAGAGAAAGAGAACTCCAGAACAAGAACGGGATCATAAAAGACGCCAAAGGAAAAGACAAAGGGAAGCTAAAGAAGAATTAGCAAAAATTGCAACAGCAGAGGGAGGATCCACCAGAACGGCCTCTACCAGGCGTCGGATGGTATTAAAATTGTTATCTTCATTTCATAGCACCACTAAAGGCTTGTCTAACAGCGATAAGAAAGTGGTTTTACTAGATTATCTGCAGGATGACACAATGGACATCGTACTTGGCGAAGAGCTGAAAGATTTGCAAGCCAAGAGCATTGTGGTCAGCAACCTCAGGGCTTCCATTCAACTTGTGAAGAAGTCTAACAGCAATGACGGTTTAGCGACCAAGAGTAGTTGCCTTGCTATGGCCGTAAGAGGAAGCATTAATACCGAAAGTGCTAATCTGTCGGTTTTCGGGGTTTTGGTAAAGCTATTTGGGTGTTCATCCTAGGAATCTTACCAAAGCAAAATTGAAGAGGGAAGAGATAGATTGCAAAGGGGAAATGGGTTTTGTACAAAAGAGTTAGAAGAAGCGAGGTCATAGAACTTGTGCGGCAATTTTGGACCGAAAAAAGTAGGGTCTCTCCAAATGCAAAGGATGTTAAGTTGAGAGAAGATTGGAGCGAAATGTAAGAGAGGATCATGCCACTCACTATCACGGAAGAATCACAGGTTATTTCATTTCTTCATCTTCACCACATTTTTTATTGTTAATGTGGTATGTGGTTAGTGATTGCTTGTGATATGTGGTTCTTGTGGTTAGTGATTGCTTGTGGTGTGTGGTGCCTATTAATCTTTGTGATATATGATATGTCTTTGCCTAGTGTGGTGAGGCCGCGTGGTGTGAAATAAATCTTTGTCAATATATGCTTTGTGGTGCCTAGTGTGGTGAATAACATGGTGTAAAATACATCTGTAATAATATATGCTATGTGGTGCCTAGTGTGGTGAAAAATATGGTGTAAAATAAATGCTCTAAATATAAGCTTTGTGGTGCCTAGTGTGGTGAATAACATGGTGTAAAATAAATCTTTGTAATATATGCTATGTGGTCCCTAGTGTGGTGAATAACATGGTGTGGTGTCTAGTGTGGTGCCTAGTGTGGTGCCTAGTGTGGTGCCTAGTGTGGTGCCTAGTGTGGTTAAAAATATGGTGTAAAATAAATCTTTGTAATATATTCTATGTGGTGCCTAGTGTGGTGAATAGCGAGGTGTAAGATGAATATGCGTAATATATGCTATGTTTAATAGAAATCTCCTTTGTTTAATTAATTGTGAGGGTGAAAGTGACCTGAGAAAAATTACATTAAGGATGGATGAGAATGGGATGAGAGAATCATTGGAAATCTGTCACATCAAATGCAAAGGTCAATCATTCAAAATTTGGGTCGCGCGAGGAAGCATTGGGGAAAACCATAAATCTAGTTTTGCATGCGGACATTGGCTTATCACAATCCGGCTATGGCGGAAAAAGCGAGAAGGAGAACACGAGCACAAACAATTTCACCCGGTTCAAATGCGATCGCATCTCACGGTAGGACCTATCTTTGGAGCAAATAAACCGGAGCAGGCCCGGATATTAGAGGAGGCGGAGGACCCATGAATTCGAGGTATTCTAGGCTTAAAACATAGGTTAATTCTGATGGGCTTAAAGAATTAGAAGCCAAAGGCGGTGATAGGCGGTTGCCTTTCTTTGTAGTAGATGTTGTTTTACGGATGATGTTGTTTACAGAGATGCGGTCGGGAGACTTACAGAGTAGATGGTGCGGAAGAAGCGGGGGTTCAGGGGGGGTGGTGTATGATTCGAGGATGAGTTCTCGGCTCTCCCGGCTTGAGGAAGCGGATATGTTCATCCAACTAAAGCGAGGAAATGATCCATGCTTCAGCCATTAAAAAGTGCTCGGCAGGGCGGATGCATGGAGACACAACAACTTGAGACAATACTTTATGAATCGTATCATAAGTGGGGCGAAGCGAGAAGCTCATGTTTTAGTGTTCTTTGGATTACACCAACTATTCAGCGAAACACTTGATGAAGTCTTGAGCGTGCTTGGAAGAAGAAGAGTTCTGAGATCTCACAATGCGGGATACGATTGAGGCCCGATAGCGTATGTCATCTCTAATGCATTTTGATAATACTAGAAGCTCGGGGTTATAGTTTTCCACGATTTTTACGCATACTTCATTTCATAAAAGTATGAACTATTCTCTACAGGGTATGGTAGATTTCCATATGTATTTTTCTCCCTTTGAAATATAAAAACAACGTTTGCATCACCACAGCTTCACCACGGTTTTCACCCGGCTTTCACCACAGATTTCACCATAATCGCCCGGGGGCATTGACCATTTTTGACCGGTCGAGAAAATGGAATGGCTCTCAGATTCCGATAGTATCTTGGCTGATTTTGGTATGAACAATATATGGATCCCAAAAGGTCCACTGAATTGATATGAAAGTATTAGGAAAATCCAATTGTGGCAATTGTGTAAAAGTGCTTGTATAGAAACTTTTATGAATATAAAAAGTTTACATTTTGCATTCTCATTTTTTATGCTTGATTCTGAGAAATTTGTACTTGAATGTTGAATGAATTCAAGGTATAATTTGGATTAAGCTGAATTAAGCCTGAATTAAACTTGCACAAGGCACATTAGACATATGGGTGAGATCAAAGAAAGGCACTAAGGCTGTGGTATCTGTTTTAGAAGCAGGGCACGTGGTAAAAGCAATTAGAAATTTACACAAGGCACAAATTTACACAAGACACAAAGCCATTATAAACTATTTTCTCTCGATTAAACAAAAGGCACAAGGCACGGATTCTGGTCGGCACAAGGCCATCATATGTTAAAAGCGAGAAGATACCGAGAATACTTGAATTAGAAATTTACACAAGGTTCAAAAGGCACAAGGCCATCATATATTCAAAAAGGCACTAAGGCCATCATATATTACAAAAAGAGGCACTAAGGCACGTATCACAAGGGGTGAGTTCACAAGGGGGTGAGATCAAATGAAGGCACTAAGGCCTATATACCATCGTTTTCAAAAAAAAATACAAAGGCACAAAAGGCACGTAGACTAACTTGATCAAAAAAAAAAAAAAAAAGGTGGCGCAGTGGGACTTCAAGCTTCAAATAAGTAAAAAAAAGTGAAGAAAATTAGTTTAGAATACATAAAAAGAAAGCAAAAATTTAATGCATGCATGCTACTTACTCTGTAGAAAATTTTGGGTTCAAAAAAAAACTTCATGTTCTTCTTAGTCTTCTACCTCTTCTTCTTCTTCTTGGTCACGGTCTTATTTCGATTCGTTATCGAGAATCTTGGGAATCAAATTGATCATCGAAGAAGCTTCATCGAAGGAATCGAAATTAGAGGAGGATTCCACCTCTTAAAAAGCTCGAAAGATCTTGAGCTTTGGAAGAGGTGGAAATAATATATCAGAATCTCTCGAGCTCGGGGCTCTCGAGTGCTTGGGCTCGGGTTCGGGCTCCGGCAAATGGTAATTTGGCCAAGATCCTATTTCATAGCTTGGCCATCACGTGCCAAAGGAATTGAAAGCGGTTCCGTAAAGCTTAGGGGGGGAGGAGAAGGAGAGGGAGAGGGAGAGGAAAGGCTGGAGGGGAGCGGCGGCGGCGGCGGCCGACATTCTGTTGGAAGGAATTGGGCGATGCTTCTCCTTCCACGACCATAGCCTATAAAGATTTGGCGTGAAATTAATTTCGTAAGGCTACGATTTTTAGGATTTTTACCATTAGCATACCATTAGCATCTTTATTCCTAAAGATTTAGTAGGCAACTAATAATAACCTCGAAAAGGACCATTATTTTATTTTCTAAAAACATTAAAAAAAATATATATATATATATCTATCTGAATTGGCCATTCATGAATAGCTCCATGCCACCTACGATGCACCACATGATTCACCACATGATTCACCAAATGCACATGATTCACCACATGCACCATTTGCATCACCAAACATGTTGGTCAATGAAAGTCAAACATGTAACAAAGGTCATGTAAAGGCTCAAGCATGCCAAATGGCTCAAATATGCCACCTAGGCTCCAACATGCCAAGGTGGCTCAAACATGCCACGTAAGCTCCAACATGCCACCTACGATGCACCACATGATTCACCACATGATTCACCAAATGCACCTCATGATTCACCACATGCACCATTTGCATCACCAAACATGTTGGTCAATGAAAGTCAAACATGTAACAAAGGTCATGTAAAGGCTCAAGCATGCCAAGGTGGCTCAAATATGCCACCTAGGCTCCAACATGCCAAGGTGGCTCAAACATGCCGCGTAAGCTCCAACATGCCACCTACGATGCACCACATGATTCACCACATGATTCACCAAATACACCTCATGATTCACCACATGCACCATTTGCATCACCAAACATGTTGGTCAATGAAAGTCAAACATGCCACGTAAGCTCCAACATGCCACCTACGATTCACCACATGATTCACCACATGGTTCACCAAATGCACCACATGATTCACCACATGCACCATTTGCATCACCACATCTATCACGACATGTAACACCACATTGTCATGAATCTTTGAATACATCAATTTCTTACGGAGATTTGAACTCCACAGTGTTGCTCACGGTGTTGCCCGAGAAAAAGTCTATTGTATACAATAGTATACAACAATGTACATTAGAGTGTCAATGAAAGAATAGGTTACAAGAATAACCTCTTTGGTTACAATAATACAAACATGTGATTACAAGTAAAGATCTATTGATCTGTCAGCCTCGACTTCATTACTCGACAGCATTAAGCGTGCTTCACAACATCAATCATCATTACTGGCGTGTCCAGCATTTCGCAACTAGAAATTGGTACACCCCGCAACAAACATATCGGGCCTCACATTGGATGAGTAATACCTTCAAATTCTGAACTCACCTTGCATTGGGATAGTATGTCCAAGTCTCGCATTACTGCGACCACAACTTTCTTTACGAAGACACATATAGCGGGACCACCACGACCCGGCAATCGGTGAGTGGGGGAACTTGTAATTTTCTTGTGGAAGCGAGCTTTATGGTGCTTGGGAATTTTGTGTTTGCATCCTCAACAAAACTCATGGCAGGGCTCGGAGCCCTTGTACATTTCTAATTTGTCAAAATGGTACACACGGTGACATTTAAGCGGGTGACCTCCAAGACCTACAATGACATACCTTTGTCGGTCTTTAGCGATAACATCTTTGGCGAGAATGGTACATTCGAAATTACAAGTTGAGGGTGCAGCGGTTTGTCCTTTGAAGCAAGCTTCGTTCGGCGGTAATGTGTAAATGGCGGATCCATGAAATGGAACCTCTGTTCCATGTCATGCTTGATCTTGAAGTGGTGCATACACTGCCAAAGTCAAAGATGCGGTAAAACAAGATGATTTAAGAAACAACGAGAAGACTTCAAATCTGAGTTGTTTATATTAAATTACTAACCTCATGAAGAAATGGACTATCGTCCTTTGAACCAATCCCTACTTTTCTCCAATATTACGATTGCCTCTTGATCAAGCACAAGAGGCTCCTGGCACATCCTTTAAACACTTCAAGTGGCAAGTGTTACGGTGGGATGTGCGCTCTTAACAACTGCGGTCCTCGTCTTTGGTGGTGTAAGTTTACATTCAGCAAATGGAAGATCATTGAAAACCTTGAGGAACATTGAAATAGCCAAGAAATGAACAATTGAAGTAAAACTTTGTTTATATTAAAAAGTCAAGAGAGGTTACATCATATACACAATAATACTATTTCTAGGCTTTAGTTCTATGTTTTTCATCATATTAATACAAATTTGACTCTCGGTGTCAAACATATTGACATTTTGTTGCTTTTCGACATAACTTTGCACATTCCCTGCCTTGGCAACCCACGAAGCCAAACCTTTAGATCATTCATGAGGAAATTGCCATCTACTCTGTCGGGGCTCATTTGTTTGGGCCGAGATCATGGTGTTTGGCGCATTGAGGTACCCTTTGTATCTGTCATCAATGAAACCACGTTCTCTTTTGTGAAACCTGGAAATTCGTCGTAGACCTTTTTCAGGTGCTTCAAAAAAATTGGCTTTTTACTGTTAAATAAATTTGTGTTGGTACAGTGATCCTGACTCCATATGAACTTGAATTTGTCCTTGTGTTTCATCAATGCTCCCTTAACTATGACTCTCAAGTTTTGAGCTGCAAAGGCTGGACCAAAGTGCTATATGAAAATTACATTTGCACCAATCTATGAACTTCGGCCCGGCCTGGTCTAGTTACTACCCACTTGGTTACGTTAAGTGTGATCAACTTAACATCATCTTCTTTGGCGGTGGGTATGGACTCACTCTTGTCATAGCTTCTACCGAACTCCATTGTAGTAAAAACAAGCGGGATTGGGCTTAACCTTGTAGTCTTGCATGGGCCGAGTTGGTCGCGGGGCTGGAAACTACCTTCGGCATTTCTTGGTGCGGGGCTGGAAACTTACGCCCGGCATCTATTCGATGCGGGGATGGAAACTTACGCTTGAGAATGTCTTGGAGGTGTCTTTTGCTTGGAATTACGCTCTTGCTTTTTCTCACGAGACACTTCCGGCTGCAAAAATTTAACGGTCGGTAACTATATGGGTCAAATTAAAAAAAGCGAGGGCACAAAAGGTTGGAAGTTACCTTGTGACTTACATTCCGCGAAAGCGATTTGTTGGATCATAAACGATGCATCTGGCGATTTGGCGATTGGTGTGGAGCATGACTTAATGCATCGTTGATCTGGCGATTCTTGTCGGTTGGAGCACCCTCTTTGGAGCTTGACTTGATGCACCCTCTTGATTTGTTGACATCTACTGATTTGTCCGGAGCTTCACGTAACGATGCATCTTACGATTTGCGAGTTTCTATCGTGTCTAATGCTTTTCGAAGGGGTGCGAGTGTCTTGTCCCCTAGCGACCACATTGTACATCTATATCTACAAAGTAGGGATGAAGAAGTAAGCTACATATCCCAATTGCATCAAACAAGACTTGGTTACCTTTGAGGGTAGAAAATAATTCCCTTTTTGGTGTGCTAGATGGACTCACATAGTCATTGCCACCGGTATGAGCGATTAGACTGAATTAGTAAGCGGCACCATGCTGCGCAAACACGGAATTGAATCACAATTGATTGTAACTATGCTTTGGTTTTTTTTAACTAAGTTCGACTTTTTTTACTCTCTTTACGATGTTCTGTTTTTATATATCTAAAGTGTCCCCTAAAATGGCGGCGATCTCATCGAGGGGCACTTTAGATACCAAAAGCGAGGAGAAGCAAAAAGACTAAGCCAACCGGGGATCTTGTTTTATGTCGGGCTTACTCCCTTTTCGAGTTTCTGCTTGAGGTATCTAATTAGCCACTGGTGGCGATGTCATCCCTAGGGGGCAAATTAGATACGATAAAGCGAGAAAGCGAAGGAGACTAAGCGGGCTTACTCTCTTTTCGAGCTACCTATAAGTGCTCACACTGTAAGTGCCTCGGTAGCTTGAAGTTGCTTTTGATCCTCCCTACTCACACCTAAGGCTTGTACCCATCTTTGTAGAAAATTCATGGCGGCAATTCTCAATGCAGCAGTGATTACAAATCACGCAAAGTGAGCATAAATTTGTCAATGAGAATACAATTATACTAAGCACTTGAGGGAATTTTGTTATGAAGTACCTCAAGAATTTGGCGGAGACATGGAAGATGGTATTGGTATTTGCATTGACAATCAAAGTTGGTAGTGGTTTCCCCATCCTTTGGAGGATCTTGCCCACGAGAATGGACCGACCACTACCATAATCTTTGACCTTATCAAGATGCGGAAGTAGTGGATCCAAGACAAATAAAGGAAGGCGGTCCTTGCAAGGCGAAACCTCTCTAACCTTGGTTCCGGCACTTTCAATCTTTGTTGTAATGCGCTTCCCAGGCGGTGACGTGATTAAACTCCTCGATTTTTATGCGCTCAAGTTACGGTAATAGTTCCCATTTCGACCTCGTATCTTGGCATATGGCAGAATACCGTCTGCGACTTGGTTTATCCTTAATCATTCCTTCCCATTTTTTTTAAATCTTTATTCATCTTCTCGATGCGGAACTCAAGTTCTTTGAACCTTCATTTGTAGCACTGCGGGGCTTTGATCACAAGTTTGCAACCTTGCCTTGGCTTGAATCGCCGATCTTGTAGAGTTGATCCATTCTCCCGGTGTCTGTTGAATTCATCACGGAAAGTAATCCAAGGTTAGTACCACATGACACAGCGAGGCACCACTTTACACACCACAAATTCCATCATGACAAACTTTGCACCACAAATGGCGTCATATTCACCACATGTGGTGTGGCATGTGGCACCAAAGCTGGTGCCACATGCCCACCACATATATTTCTAATGCACCCAAGGCACCACATATGGCAATCCATTGCCGCACCACAAATGGCGTCAAAGACACCACATGTGGTGCAAAATGGATCCATAGTGGTGCCACATTAAACACCACATGTGGCACCACAATGCCGAGAAGGCACCACATCCGGCGGGCATCCACCACCCATATGTGGCGGATGGCGTGGTGCAATATTTAGCGGCCGGTTGGCACCACATATGGCGGACAATCCACCATTCACAAGTATCACCATATCTAACATCACATATGACACTAAGTATAGAAACATATGGAAGCCAATTCACTATTGAGGATAAGGTACCACGTTTGGTACTATATGTGACACTACATATGCTACAAACTACATTATTAACATATAAGCGGCACCATATGGACTGTCACGTAACACATTTGGAGCTACATACTCTTGTGAACTGAAATTATCCACCACAACTTCGAAACTAGCAGCACAAATTTCCTACACATAACACAACACACCCAAATGAAGAAGTAAGTGGTGTACACGATTGTTCAAGCTTGCTAGACCTTCTTTGGAAAATAACGGTTCAATATTAAATTGCATCATATGGTGGTTCGAGGAAGAAGAGGGTTGAAAAGTACCTATTTTTTCGATTGATTTTCCCGAGATTCTTCTTACGACTTGAGGAGGCTTGAATTGTGGCCTAGTCATTTCAAAGAGGAAGCATCATCGTGGCGGGTTGCTCTGCTTCCTCACTATTTGAAATGATTGCATGCTTCCTCTTACGTTGGGACGGAGGAGGCTTGGACCTTTTTTCTCTTAAGCTGTTGCGAAACTCAACCAATTTATTTCTTTTCCTTTTGTGTGAAGGTAATGCATAGCGACCATAGTGCGTGAGGCCATGCCTCCCCGGGCACACTTCCTACTGTGATTTTTTTTTGTAAAGGCACATATATTCATTATACCTCTCCTTGCTCATATTCTTCAACTGCATGATGAAACAAAACAATATTCTAAACTCTTGAGAGAATCATGGGCATCCCGAATCTAGAATGCAACCCACATTGTAAGTGGATTTTCCTAATACTTTCGGTCCCCAAACAGACTCGATTTCTTCTTGTGTGGCGTAATGCTTTTCTTGCACCGTACATTTCCTTGTAGGTGTATCCGTGGCATTCAAGTCCGGTATGATCAGAGCCATTTCGTGATCGATCTTCTTGCGAAATCAGAAATGGTCTTTGGGATTAAGGGGCGTGATCGAGTTTTTGAGGAAAATGAAAATTGAGAATCAGAAATGGTCTTGCGGATTGGGATTAAGGGAGCGTGATCGAGTTTTTGAGGGAAAATGATGGGTAATGCGTTCTTTGAATAAGCCCTGAATAAGACTGAAAGGACAAAATTTTGAATAAGTAATCATGTGTATTTTTGAAAAATAACTCCCTCTCCCACTACAAATTCGGTAGTTCCCACCACACTTAGCACCCAAAAATGTGGTGCTAAAATGCACGTTTTTGTTCCACTACAACATGCTTTCACCCATTTTGTATGTTCTTTTCTATTGATGGTTATTAATGCGTATATCTAGAGTGCGCATACATTCACATAGATTTTCCTCACGTTTTCCATGGTTACATGCTTGAAACATTCAATATTTTAGGGCTCTCTATGATATGGAGCAAGCACGGGGAAGTGGTTCATGGCAAATGGGTTATGAAAATTATGGCATATATTATCTTAATATCAGTCCTAGGGTCTCCGAAAGTGTATATAAGGAAGGGGCATAGGGTAACATATGATCTATTCAAATATCAAAGGTTATATTATGGATCTTGATATTCTAAGGTGTGCTTCAAATATTTGAAGGGGATCATTATGGATAAGTCCTTTATATTATTATAAAGGGATAACCACTGGATGGGGTCAGGGTCAATTTCAAAGGAAAGTTCAACAAAGATTGTAGATGGGTCGAGATACTTTGTAGAAGGAAGGAAGGAAGGAAGGAAGAGACTTTTAACGTCCACGGAGCCCAATCGGGCTATGGGGACCTGGGCGAAGCCCCACTGTAACCGGGCCGGGCCCAAGCAAAACCAATCAAAACATGGGGACTAAGCCACATAAACAAAAAAAACATGGGGACAAAGCCCCGCTATCGCCAAAACCCTGGGCTAGACCAAGATCGCCTGTGGATCGATTTGGCCATTGATCCCTAATGATAGCTCCACCTTCTCGTGACACGCCCATTTTCGCCGCAGTAGGGCCTCACTGACCCGCACAATTCCTCTTCCGTCCCTGCAGAGCGCGACCGAGTCAAATCTTCCTCGCGATCGGAGAAGGTGGTCCCCTTCAAATGATTGCCATGTCGCGAAGGCGTGCGGCTGGAAAGAGCATTTTGAAAGCAAAACCAAGAGATGGGCGGGCGGTGGACGCACGCCCCACCCGGGCCGTATCGAAGGGATGCCGCCGGGCATGGATGTGCATCTCCCCGAGCAAAAAAAGAGGTCACTTCCTGCGGGGGTCAAATCACTGGCTCCGCAAGGCCCACAATGCGCCAGAAAAAGGGCCGCGGAGTGAGCCAGGGTCGCAGCCAAAGACGGGGAGCGGACCTCACCGCACTCGATGGGGGCTGAAATCCTCCTCGGAGGAGGCAGGTGCATACGTGGAGACCTGCCTGTCCTGGCCATAGGTAGACCACTGCCTCGCATGGGAGGGCCCAGAGTCAGCCGGGCCGGTGACCCACCATCGAACCGGGCCTGGCCGCGCCCCCACGTAATCGAAGCGCAATTCTAGTAACCGACCCGCCGCCAGCGGGCAACCGGGCGACGCCTCTAAGTGAGAGTGGCGCGGTACCCGGACCGTGGGATCCCATCAAGTACCCCCTGCAGGCGTTAATCGAGCCGGTGCATCAAGGATGTCCAAAGTCGCAGCTAAAGAGGCATCGGGGACTGGTGGTGCCAGAAGAGGGCGCTGGGGCCCAAATGATGGGGCTGTCCGAAGGTAGGGCGCAATCGTGGGGTCATAGGGCCGGGACGGGACTGGCTCAGGCAGCCGAATGAAATTCTTCTCCTTACGGGTCTCCCGGGCCATACGTTTGATCTTACGGGCCATGCTGAGAACAAGGCAACGTTAAAGGGTGCCAAGGTTGGACGGGTCTCTGGCTGCCTAGAAGGTGCTTAGAATCCAATTTGGGGACTCAGAAAGGCAGGCAGAGCACCTTTTGGGCGTTTGGGGTTTTCGGGGCTAGAGAGAGATTGTAAACCCTAGAGAGAGAAAGGGCACTCCTTTCAACCTAGACTAAACATTATAAATGTCTTAACATAGGTTTCATGTCTAGATGATGTTCAAAAAGCTTTGTTCCAAAAAGCACAAGGTTAAAATTTTAAAAACCTTTTTGTGTCACAGGATGTAGAAGGATGGTGACGTGACTTAAGAAATAGAGATGCATGGATATTTAAAACGGGAGGAACCATGGATTATGGGGGGCCAACCTTTATTTGAAATGTCACTCTTAAGTATTAAAAGATGGTCCTTAGCTTGTAAAAAGCCCACCTATTATTTTCATCGACAATAAATAAGGTGGACCTTTACCTTTTATAAATAAGGTAGACAAAATATAAGGACCAGCAATTATGAAGGAACGGGGGACCTACAACCAAATTGGATGGGGGCGGCCATTTTTTGGAGGAGTCGTTCCACCATGAATCAGACTGTATCAAAGCATTAACTATAGAAGATGAACATATCAACGGAGCTTTGACCGGTCAATTTGGGCAACGAAATTCTCAAGAGCCCTGCGACATCCGTTCTATGCCATGGTGGCTGAACTAGTCAAATTTGGCATGCACTCTTGGGGCTGCTCTTGCAAGCTATGTTGTCGAAGATGATCCTCGAATTGGAACTGCGAGAGCAATTCAAAGGTGCAAAAAGATGGTGGAGCCAAAAGTGAGGGTTTGCCCTTATACAAGGCACCCAAATTTTTAACCACTATAATAACTTCTAAAGAACCACTATAGATGTGGTTTTTTAAGCTGAAAAATTTATTCTTAGTAAGAACCACATAACATAGGGTTTTCATAACGAGTACATGGTTATTTATATTGATTTTATTTTATAACGTGGTTTAATAAAACTAACATTAGTTTATTACATGGTTTCTAGCATCAATGGTGGTCATTGATGTTGTTTCTCTAACATCCCATGGTTTATTAAATACAAAGTGGTTTGTAGCATAGTTTGCAACACTGCATTAAATATTGAAGTGGTTATTCATATTGGTTTTGTATTGTCACGTGTCTTTAATAAGTTGTAGTTTATGACATGGTTTTTATACCAATTTAAATGCCATGGTGATCATTCATGCTAGTTTTCTATTATGAAAATGTACTAGTAACGTGTGCCCGGCGATGCCGGGTATTAGTCATGGACGTGTGGAATTTATGTAATAGAATTCGTAAATGGAAGAGAATGTAGATTTCTCATGTCTAAACAAAAACGTGTGTAAAGATGTGGAGAGTCTTTTACATGAATATGTAGCTTTATAACAGGGGGTTTTTTTTGTGATTTTATACGCTTTTTGGCATGGTTTTCATATGATTTCACGGGCGTATTCACGTGGACGTACTAAATGGTATTTCTAGAGTGCACACATTTGCTAGCCATTGATTTTAAAGAGGAGGGAAAATCGTGTGGTTGTAAGGCTTTTATTGTTTGCATGTTTTTTTTTTTAGGTTTTAAATGTTAGGTTAATATTAAGGGTTCCTGATATTAGGGTTTGCGGTTATCTCAGTGCATCGATGGGTCTGATGGGTCGATAATTGGCAACTTTGAGGCTGTTGGGTCGTTGGAATTCATCCAAATCCGCTGTGTTACGTAGAGGGCCGGGCCGCATAACTGGCCCCGAAGAATTTGTCAAGAATCGCATTTCAATTATTCCTTGTTTTGGCTGGCTTCGTGAGCTCGGCAAGGCGGTTTTCATACGGTTTTTTTTCCATGGAAGGCAGCCCCCTGCGAAATTCTTCCCTCCTCTCAACCAATTTAACAAGGCCAACCGCAGCAAATCGGCTCCTACAAGCAATTCGTATTCCTTTGGGCCTTCAACTTAGGGTTCCAATTCCTATGCGCTACAGTATGCTTTTGTGTTCAGGTGACAAAAGGCAGCCGAAGCAGATTTATTATGCTACATGTTTATATTGCTTTTTTCCACGATTATGGTTCCGGGGTTTGGATTCTAAGCATCCGCTTTTAATGGCAACAGGCAACATCAAAGCGTGCATCGAAGATATCGTGGTGTTTGCAACATCAAAGTATTTAGTCAAACAAAGATCCGTGTGCTGCAACTAAAGCAGTAATTTTGATTGCCATTTGTAGATAATACTCCACTAGCAAAGATCCGGTAGTGCCGATAGTACCTATCTCTTTTTATATCCCGCAGATCTCTTTACTCGTAAAAAATATTCGCCCCAAAAACGAGATTCAATGTGAAATGTTTGTCATACCTTCTTTTAATATTCTATGCTATCCTAGATGCCTTGGGAAGCTACAAACTCCACGAATTCAAAGTCCGCATTTCTCCAAGTTTCTTTACCTCTTTGCACCGATCCCTCGATCAATTTTCTACAAAACTCTTTCCTTTCTGATCGCTAGGAAGTTCAAGTCCATACCTAGACTTGAGAGAATATATAAGAAATGGACTTGTTGATAAATCCCCGCATCTTTTCCTTGTCGGTGAAAAATATGTCCTTGTCT
The DNA here is from genome assembly GCA_021234155.1 of Isoetes taiwanensis. NCBI lineage: Eukaryota > Viridiplantae > Streptophyta > Lycopodiopsida > Isoetales > Isoetaceae > Isoetes > Isoetes taiwanensis. The sequence continues at coordinate 18,854,989 of JAJEKV010000018.1, forward strand.
TTGTCACATATCGTGGTGGCCTTCTAAAGTTGAGATATGAAGCTTTTAATGTTTGATTTTTGCATTTCTTCATGTCTCTATGAGAAGCAAATATATTGGCGATCTTTGGAGAGGTGCGGACATCCGACGATGCTTTTGGCATTCCAATATTCCAAACATATTGTTACTATGTATATTCACATTGTCGCTTCAAACCCGATACATTTGTTTGGCAAATATGTATATTCACATTGTGGCTTCAAACCCGATACATTTGTTTGGCAAAAACGACATCACTAAAGTTGCCTTTGTTTCTAGTTGCTTCTCATCTCAAAGATATTTTTTCTTGTCTATTTCTAGCTAATAGTTACACATATTTTATCATAATATGATATATTATCCTATTTCTTGGCCTACATATTGCTTTTTTGTTGGGGTCCCAAGGGCCCAATTTTTTTCTAATGTAACAACTAGCATGTAACAACCATTAATACTAATTTACATAAACCATTATACCCAATACTTCTAAACAAAAATCCCCCTTATAATATCATTTTGTTTTTGTATAATGTAATGATTTGTGTTTGTTTTTAGCCCCAAAGGGGCAAAATTTTTTTAACCTATAACACAAACCATTACATTACACGCTTTAAAATTAAATTCCCCCTTAAACCCCCTTTCGTTTGGGTGCATATTCACACGGGGGGTGACTCCGGGCGCGAGAGCCCCTGTAATTATGTTTTATACGTACAAAATCAACACCATATAGTATATTGCCTGAAATCTTATAGTATTCTACAAATCTTGTTATACAGTATAACAAATTCTATACATCCATACCCCACAAATGAGGAACTTTGTGTACGGTGTAGATTAAGGAATAAGGGGTGAATAGTCAATCAAGTGCATCCATCCCAACATTGATTGCCACATCTTAGCGATCGTCTACCCATGTAACAACCTCCTAATGTTGAAAGCCACCCTTAACATAATTTGCTCAATGCGAATAACTATATCGTCATACTAAATGTTTAGGAGTAAGAAACATCTACTTGATGTCATGTTTGAAATAATTGATGCATCTAGGAAAACTAAGATGATTTGGTTCATAGCAAAGGAAAGAACTATTTTGCAACATTTGTGAAAGTAGACCTTGTGCCTACTATGAGAGAACTTACATTTTTGGGGGGGGGCATAAGTAGCACACATGATTACAACTCCTTTTCTTTGGCATTACCTTCTCCATCCGTTGTAGAAGGCTAATCTATGCACTAAATCGATGACCTAATTAGTTGAAATGGTTAGATCTATAACTTAGCTTTGAATGCCTCTCAACTATTACCATTTATCTAGGAATTGTTATAAAGAGTTAGGCATTTGAACACATGATTTCTTGTTAATTAAGCCAAAGGTGTATTGCAGTTCATAAGTCAGAATATTGTGAAGTCATACTTGCATATTAAATGATTTGCTAATTAAATGGGTGGGGAGTATTAAGAATGTGAAAAACTAAATACCATACACAGATCATTAAATGTATACAAACGCATTGCATATCAATTGTGTCATGGTTCAAATCGTGTCATAGTTGATAATGCTCGTGAAACTTAGTAGAAAATACCGACATTTTTTAGAGGGATAACTTTTTATTTGCAAGAAAATAGGGAAGAATCTAATTTAAAACAAAGAAAAAACAAATGTGTCATGGTTAATTATGCCTGTAAAACATTGTACAAAGTACCAACATTTTTCAGAGGGATAATTGTTGGCTTGCAAGAAAACCAGGAAAGAAACCAATTTAAAGCAGAGCAAAAACAAATTGACAAAGTGCAATGCATTAAGTACTTTATTGACATAATAAAGGAAAGACAACCTTATAAAAATGCAAAGCTTTAAGCATTCAAAAAAATCTACTTGCTATAGATGTCAAAAGGAGGAACATCTAGCTCGAGATTGCAGAGCACTGGCACCTATTGCTAAATCTGAGCCTACTGTGTAGAGCAATATGGCTCTAGATTATCTTTGTGCTGCACTCACTGAAGTATCCAATGAAGGACCTATATGGTTTCTAGACTCTGGTGCAACTTGTCATATGACTCTTATCCGAAGAATCTTCATTAGCTACCAATCTCTGAAGGAGTATCGAACTGTTCGTATCGGAGACAATCATCTTCAACATGCCAAACGAATTGGAACAGCAAAAATTTTGACCAAGTCCGGTATTCCCAAATTTCTGAAAGATGTATTGCATATTCCCTGACTTCACAAGAGCTTACTTTTCAGACGTAAAATCACCGATGCAGGGACTTGTTGTTTTATTTGAGTCGAGGTCTCGCATCACATCCAGAAATGCTCTGAAGGAAATTATGCTCACAAAGGCACCGAAACAAGGTAATCTCTATCAAATTGCAAATGTTTTTGAAGAAGTAAATCTTCTTTGTGTTGAATACTCCTCAAGCCTTATGGCACTCTAGAGTTGGCCACATTTCATCGCGACTCATGGATCATTTGATCCACAAAAGGTACTTGCCTTATAAGTCCTTCTCATTATTACTATACGACCATTGTCTCGAACAAAATCACTCGAGCCTCTTTTCTACGCCCGACTCTAAAGCATCGAGAACTCTTAAATTACTTCATGTTGACCTATGTGGACCAATCAAACCCTCAACTCTACAAGGAGCCGATACTTCATGTTGATTTTGGATTATTACTCTCGGAGGCATTTTGTGTATATGCTACACAACAAGAGTCGCCTTCACAAATTCTGACTTTTTCTTATTGAAGTAAAAGAGATTTTACGGGGCAACAAACTAGTTTGCTCTCGAAGTAATGAAGGTGGAGAATTTACTTCAAATGCCTTCAATGCTTTTTGCACAAGAGAAAGGGATCTAGCATCGGATCACAACTCCCTATACACCTAAACAAAATGGCGAGTAGTAGAGCATACAAATAGGGACCATTATTGAGATGGGCGAATAATGCTCGGTTTTCTCGACAAGTTCCAAAGAATTTTGGGGGAAGGCGTCCCCATCTGCAAGTATATCTTACAAGCGAGAATTCCTCACATTGGCATCAACAATCGGTGCCAAGGAAGAAGTTTGGCCAAGAAGATCTATAAGTCTCAAGCATTTAATAGTTTTGGTTGTCTTGCTTTTTGCACTTGTTCTCAATCAGCCCAAAGCTTTTACGCTAAATCAAAGGTGCAGTATGTTCATTGGCTACTGCACAACTCAAAAAGCCTATAGGTTGTTTGATCTGCATTAAAGAACCTTACTGATCACTGCTCATGCATCCTTCAATGAGTTTGAGTCATGTTTTCCTGTCACAAATCCACCATCCTCATTCATCCTGATTGAAGAAGAAATCCCATTACACACCACTATTTCAAAGATCCATCCATCTTTGAATCGTCTTTGAAGAGCCTCTATCACTAAGCCCCAGCCTTGAGTCTCCTGAACTTCGTACTATTGCAATTCCATGTAGGCCTTCCAGTGCTCGAAGACCTCCTGTATGGGCGGAAGACTATGTGTTTCATACTTCTGAACAACCCATTGAGCCAACATCTTATGAACTAGCCATTCTTATGCCTGAGAAGTCCCAATGGATGGAAGCAAATGAAAAGGGAATATGAATCAATTATTGAAGCCAATACTTGGAGTGTTGTCCCCAAGCCTGCAAATCACCCTGTGGTTGGATCTAGGTGGGTTTTCAAACTCAAATACAACTCTGCTGAAGAAATATCACGTTAATAGAAAAGGTCACTTAGGAATGTCCTATTTGTTCTTTTTGTAAAGAAATTGGCCATACTGATATCAAGTGTGCTGTTAAGAAATACTTTGCTAAGCAGGAAAAGGAAAAGAGACCAGAACCCAAACCTCCTGTGAGATTTGCTGAACCAAGTACTTCTATAAGGTTTATTCAGGCTACAGAAGTTCTCAAAGCTGAAGAGGTTATGGCAGTGCAAACTAGAAGCATGAATGAAGACAATGTACATGCTGAATCAAGTAGACATCCCACTGCCAGGCCTTCATTTCCTCCACCACCTGTAGTGGAATCACCTACTCAAATGATAGCTCCACCCCCACAGCAAAAATATGGTAACAAAGACCAAAACCTCGATGAAGTTGATGTTTTGCTCAAAAACTCCAAAGTAAGTGTAGACCTCTTCACTTTGCTAAAGATTGCACCTAGCTATAGAAAAAGAGTACTTCAGCAAACTGGTGGTGAGAAATTAAATGCTTGTGTAAGTTTTGCTGATGCCACTAACCTTGTGCTAGCACGGAATGAAGAAGACCCTGGGGCATTCACATGTTCAACTGCTTTAGGAGGATATACCTTCTCAAATGTGTTACTTGATGGGGGATCCCCCCTAAACATCATGCCATATCACATTATGAAGAAGTGTGGTTTCGAGGTGGACAAGAAAGCTTCTATATTACTAAGATCCTTTTATAACGCCAAGATTACTCCTATTGATGTGGTGACTAAAGTGCCTGTTAACATAGAGGGCATAACTGTAGCTGCTAACTTTATTGTAGTGTCTTTTGAAGATATAGGGGATGAATCTGACATCTATAATTTACTTTTAGGGAGGAGATGGTTGGCCATTGTAGATGCTAGGCCAGTCTGGTCTCAAAGGAGATGCACCATCTCCAATGGCTCTCAAACTGCTACAATCTACAATCAAGATGGCTCCTATGGCTCCAAAGAAGAGGTAAACTTTATTAAGGAAATGTTAATTGAAGAACCCTTGGGATCTTACAGAATAAAAAACACAAGACCAAAGAATTATAAAATGGTTCCTCTTATCATGGAATGTGCACTCCCCAACAAACAAGGACCATCAGGATTCTTATGGTTTGATGGAGGTATTTCTAAAAAATTAAATATTGCATCATCTACTGCTATTTTGAAAGATTCTTCTCACAAACTCTTAGTTAAAGTAGGAAGAATCTTTTCCCAAGTCACTTCTAATGTAGCAGAATATAAGGCTTTGATTGCAGCTCTACAGGAAGCCAAAGCTATGCGTATTGCTAACATCCACATCTATGGTGATTCACAATTAATTTGTAGACAAGTTTCAGGAGATTACCAAACAAAGAATGCAGATATGGAGCTCTTAAAAAATCAAGCAATGGGAGTACTCTCGAGTTTTGCTTCATGGGAGATCACTCACATACCAAGAGAGAAAATTTGGAAGCTGATGCCTTATGTAGAGAGACTCTCATGTCACATTTAACTGAGGGAGCTATTCCAGAAGAAGACCTTGATGCTAGTGAGGTAAAAGCACTTTGCCCCATTTTAACCATTAATGCATCAGAGGAAAGGGACACTGAAGAGATTGCAATCACAAAAAATGGTAAGACTAGAACCCTGTTTGTTGGAGATTTGATTGAATATCAAAATAGGGAGAACATACAAATGTTTTTTGAAGAGAGGAAGGATGTATTTGCTTGGGATTATTCTGAGCTCACTGGTATTAAAACTGAGGTATGCCAATTTGAAATTAAGATTAAAGAAGGTTGTAAACCTATTTTTCAAAAACTGAGAAGAATTAATGCTTCATTGATGGGACTAATCAAAGATGAGTTGGACAAAATGCTAGATGCAGGTGTCATCATTGAAATCATTAATCCAGAATGGATATCTTGCATTGTACCTGTAGAAAAAAAAAGTGGTGCCTTAAGAATTTGCATTGATTATCGAGATCTCAACAAAGCCACCATTAAGGACTGTTATCCTTTGCCTTTTTTAGAAGAAATCTTATATGCTGTAGCAGGAAAAGAGGTGTACTCATTTTTAGATGGATTCTCAGGATTTAATCAAATTGGCATTAAAGAGGAAGATCAGCCAAAGACCTCTTTTATTACCCCGTGGGGAACTTATGCAATGAAAAGGATGCCTTTCGGATTAATGAATGCACCTGCCACCTTCCAAAGAGCTATGGATGTTATCTTTAGACCTATGTCTCCTCAAGAATTCAGAGTTTACTTGGATGATCTTTGTTTAGAATCTCATCCTACTAATCATTTGGAATTGCTTGCAAAAATATGCTCTTTGTGCAGGGACTCTGGAGTCAACCTTAATCCAAAGAAATGTATTTTTTTTGCATCTAAGGGGCAACTTTTGGGGCATGAGGTGTCCAACAATGGTATACAAGTGGCACAAGAAAAGGTTGAAGCTCTCAAAAAACTGGTACTCCCTAGGAATTTGAAGCAAGACAAAAGTTTTATTGGCATGACTAGTTTTCTTAGAATGTATATTCCTAACTTTGCTCATATTATAAGTCCTATTTCCAAACTGACAAGAATAGGCAAGATCTCCAAATCTGAGAGCAAGTATGTCCCTGTCACATGGTCATCAGATTGCCAAGAATCTTTTGAATTTCTTATAAAGTCCATTTGTGAAGCCACTCTTTTAAAAAAACCTGATTTGGATATGCCATTTGAGGTTTATATTACCCTCACTAAGAAGGCTATAGGTTTAGCTATTCTACAGGACAAACATACCATAGCTTTTGCTAGCAAACAATGGAGCTCAACTGAAGAAAAGTACACTAGATTGGAAAAGAGTGCTGCTGCTCTTATGTTTCTCATCGACAGACAAGGTCACATGCTATTAAAGAGTTCTGTTCAAGTTTACATGAAACAAAATCCAATGGGACTGTTATTTGGTAAAGCTACTTCCAAACCAAAAATTCAAAGATGGACTTGTAAGTTACAAACTTTTGATATTTCCATTAAAGAATTACATCAGGTAAAGAGTCCCAGTCTTTATTTGCCTTACATTTTCTTTGACCATGAAGATGCAGCAGAGGTTGTTGACTTTGTGGATGCCTTAGCTTATTTGCAGGCAGATGATGAAAAGCAGATCCAACAGGATTAGCAGCAACCTATTAGGAACTTTCTACAATTCAAAGAGATGCCCTCAGGCCTGACTTCGAGCCAGCAAAGGAGATTTAAAGAAAAATGTAGGCAATTTAAAATGATCAATGATGTCCTATGTAAAGTCAACAGGGATGGACTATTACTGAGGTGTGTCAGTGAAGAAGAATCTGCTCTGATCATTAGAGAAATGCATGAAGGAGTATGTGGAGGCCATTTTGCTGGAGACACTAATGCCAAGAAAATTCTCAGGTCAGGATACTATTGGCCTACAGTTTTTAAAGATTGTTATACTGTCATAAAGTCTTGTCACAAGTGTCAGATATTTGGCAAAAGAATCCTCCTTCATACACCCTTCAACTTAGTTTATGGCATTGAAGCTGTGCTTCCAGTGGAGCTTGAGCTCCCATCTCTAAGGTTAGCTCACAAGCTATGTTTACCCTTTGAATATGCCTTGCAGGAAAGACTAGACACCCTTTTGCATTTAGAAGAATATAGGATGGAAGCTGAGAATGCCAATCTGCTAAAAAAAGCCAAGGATTTGGCTGCTTTCAAAGCTGCTCATAAAATACAAGGGACTTTCAAGACAGGAGAGCTAGTTCTAAAATGGAATAAATCAAGGGAATACTCAGCTAGTAAGTTTGAAAATCTTTGGGAAGGTCCCTATGAGGTGTTGGAACCTGCAGGCACCAATTCTTATTGGTTAAAGAAATTAACTTCAGGGATGCCACTTCCAAATCCCATCAACACTATCCACTTGAAAAGGTACTGGGATCAGCATATATGCTTGTCCCTTTTTATGCTCTAGAACTTAGATAAGTTAGAATTAGAGTTAAGATTAGATAAGTTAGATTTCACTTTGTCTTGATTTTTAGGATTAATGTTTTCATTGAGTTCATGTTTGCAGCTAGCCAGAGTAAAGGATATACTATCAAACAATTCCAAGACAAGGATTTCTACTAATGATTTGTCAAGTGTCATCTGCAGGAGCACTCTTCTTCCATCCACATCATCTGCATTACCGTGGTCCTACCCTCCACCTAGCCATCTATTCTTCATTCCATTCCCCTAAACATGCACTCTGCAAATTCAGCTTCACCATCATGGCAGAGTTGCGAGGATTAAGATTAACTTGTTTATGTGTTTCCATGACAGGTGCATCCTTTTCCCATCTATATTCATTTGTCATAAGTGGTCCTGCCATTCATTTAGACTCCTCATTCTTGTTTTCATTCCCAAAAAGCACTCTGCATTTCAGCTTCACCACCATAGCAGAGTTGCAAATTTTTGAAGAAAAGACATGCATTTTCTTGTTTTGGCGAGATTTCAGCACTAGTACATTCATCTTATCTCCTTACACCCTTCACACTTCATTCACACCATCTCCTTATCATCCTCATATTTATTTTTTATCCTTATCCACTCATCACACTTTATTCATACCATATTACTACCATATTCACACTCATTACACTCACTTCATCTCATTATCACCACAACATCACCACATTCACACATAACTACCATTGACATTAATAAATATAACCATTGGAACCAACACATTTAAATTAAAATCCCCCTTAAACCCCCTTTGGTTTGGGTGCATATTCACACGGGGGGTGACTCCGGGCATCGAGAGCTGTCGGATTGGCATATTCGCCCCATATTCCTTAATCTACACCGTACGTAAAGTTCCTCATTTGTGGGGTATGCAAGTACAAGATTTGCTATACTGTATAACAAGATTCGCAAAATACTATAAGATTTCAACCGGAATACTATATGGTGTTGATTTCGTACGTGCAAAATACAATTATGAGGGCTCTCGCTGCCCTACGTCACCCCCCGTGTGAATATGCACCCAAACCAAAGGGGGTTTAAGGGGGATTTTAATTTAAATGTGTTGGTTCCAATGGTTATATTTATTAATGTCAATGGTAGTTATGTGTTGGTTATTATAGTAAAAAAAATTTTTGGCCCTTCGGGCCATAAAAAAAAACAAACGTGAGAATATAACAGACATGTAGCAATATGTGTAGCAAAGATTATCTACAATTGGGCACCTTGTTTATGGAAAACTATTCAAATCTCCGAATCAAATATACAATCTTAATTTATGAAAAAAAAGTAGAGAACATAGTTAATATAACGTGGGTTACGTGACCTTACAAGGTGCTTTCACATGTGCATGCAATGTTTTCTTTGTTAAGCATGGCCAACCGGATTAGTATGGTCTTTGATGAAAATCATTACAAAAGCTGGCGGGGAGTTGCACAATATGCATCGCTTCAAAGCGGTGTGAGCTCGCCAAACTTCTTCCAAACTTCTTCCATCGCCTCTTCATCCTCTCCTTGCTGCATAAGAAGCTTCTCTTCTTCAAGGATCTATGAATTTCTCTGCTGGTCAACCAAGATGTTCTATCTACGCACCGTGTACCTTGAAGAAGACTCAGCAACTTCATTCGACCTACAACAAATTATGTAAGTGTTTAGCATGATATCTAGGCCATGGATTCCTGCCTTCTTGGCTACATAAATTTATAAGCGTCCTCTTCAAGGACCTCCTAATCTGTTCATGATCATGAAAACATTTTAAGCTAACTCTATGTGCTCATGGAAAGCAATCCAGCAAGAGGACACAGCTGCTCTTGCTGCTGCCATGAACTTGAAGACAACACTTCCACATGCTATTATCCGAGGTGCGTGTCAAGACAACAAGTATCCTAAGGATGAATTACCTCGTCTAGTGCTGTAATGGAGTGGCTGTTGTATTGATTTGCATGGATTGTCGGAGGGAGATTTTGAAACCTTTGTGTTGAGTTCTGGTCTAAGTGGTGGAACCGAGCTAAAAAATGATTTAGATCAGCTTAAGCAAGAAGACATTGTGCAGACCAATCAATTGCAGGACGTTGAAGATTTTGTTCTTGTACAGGAAGAAACGCTTCTAAAGGTGCTTGCCAAAGGTCTTAATGCTTATTTGAGAATACATTATCCTTGGGAAGAGGCAGTTTATGCAGGCACTGGAGAGGCAAGCAAGCAGTTGGAGAGCTTTGCTGATTTCACAAAGTATTCAGATTATTCAGCTCATAGAGCCTTGCTTCCATTATCCCTAAATCAATTATTGGAAAAATGGCCAAAACGCAACCTGAACTCTGTATTCTTTGACAACATCCATCGTGAAAGAGTTAAGAGAATCTGTAGAAAACATGCTTCAACCATTGCTGTATATTTAGGAAGGTATGAATAATGTGAAGAGGGTAAAACAACAGAGGCCTACAAAGTACATTTCCAAAGAGATCCAATCAGATCCAATGCATGATGCGCAGTCTGTATTACGTTTTTAAAAGATAGGCCATTCTTGGAGGATGAATGATTGCTCCGAGAAGAAACCATGTACCTTCTTAATCGCCGAATTGGAAGCTTCGTGCCCTTGCATAAGAGCATTACTACAACCATGGAAAATCGTCGCCGTCCAATCCCTCCATGGTTACGCCATTGCGAAATTGCCCAGAGAGCAGCGGGAAAAATCGCCGCCATCCAATCCCTCCATGGTTACGCCATTGCGAAATTGCCACAGAGCGCATTTAAGAACAAAAGAGACGATTTGGGAGGGCACGATTTACCCTAATCATTTTAGGAGAACCCTAAAGTAAAAGCTCTCGAGCCTTGCATGCCATGTTAGAAATTTTTTATTTTTGAAGGGGATAAACCATTGTCTAAGTGCCATAAAAAATAATGAAAGCGTATGCGCACTCTAGATGTACGCATTAGTACATCAATTGAAATACACCACAAAATCATAGCAAAACCTTAGTGAAAAGCGTACAAAAATACAAAGGAAACCCCCTGTTATTATGCTACATATTCCTTATCATCCTCATATTTATTTTTCATCCTTATCCACTCATCACACTCTATTCATACCATATTACTACCATATTCACACTCATTACACTCACTTTATCTCATTATCACCACAACATCACCACATTCACACTCATTTCATCAATATTTGCACCCTACACTCTACCCCACCTTGTTCTCATTTGCACACTCTGAAATAGTTTGAAGACCCCTCTATATACTCCTTTTGGCATAATATGGCTGAGGGGACCAGCCATTTTCTTGTTTTGGCGAGACGTTGCCCCCAAAGGGCAACATACTAATTGATGATTTATGCATTGAAGTTAGGTCAAGACATTTTGGAAGATTAAGTCAAAGAAGAGCTTGGTAGTCAACATTGATGTGGAGGTCAAACAATATCTATCTTCATATGTAGCATAATAACAGGGTTTTTTTTTGTGTTTTTGTACGCCTTTCACAAAGGTTTTCCTAAGATTTCATGGCGTATTCGAATGGATGTACTAATGTGTACATCTAGAGTGCACCATTTCTTAGTCGTTGATTTAGCTTTTTTTTTTCAATGGTCCAACATCCAAGGGCTCACAACAAAAGCCCTCTTTTTATTTTAGGGGCTGAACATGCAAGCCTCGTGGATAGCATTTCAGGGCAATGTGTTTCTTCCAGCCGCTCTTTTTTCCCTCCCACTGCTGATCCTTTCATGCTTCTATCTTCAATCACGATCTCCGCGCTTCTATCTTTTTCTGTTGCTATCTTCTGATCTTCCCTCCTCAATTGAGTTAAAGCGCCAGGAATGCCCCCTGCATAACAGTGGGGCAGATTTCGGAAGCATCATGCGCCAAAGGAATCTTTGTTTTTTCGCTTACCTCAGCGCTTGATTGCTGCTTTTCGTGATCTCGTTCCTCACCTCGCGTGTCGATTGGTAATGCCGGTTGCTCATCTCTCAAGGGCCAGGCACAAGCCGGGACCTGTTCTTGCCCGACCACGTCTTCTAGCTACTCGATTTCCTTTAATGGCCCTGGATTCATTACCATAAGCGGGGCTTTGCCATAGTTCGGTCTATAAAAGGCCTCCGTTCAAATCGTTTTTCGAGGAGGACACAAGGGCCAGTTACTCCAAAGGTAAAGGGATTTTTGGATTCTTGCAGGCTTTGATGTTTCGGTTCGTAGTAGCATTCACTCAAACATGGAGGATGGCAACAATCATGGTTCCATTTGCACCCGTGTTGATCATGCACGAGCCTTTATGGCAAGACCATACAGAGTTTGAGTTCCAAATGAGGTCCCGCTTTTTACGATACAACGGCAATATTGGGGCTATTTCTTCCATATGTACGAGTCTACTCATTTTGCCGAGAAGAATTTATTAAAGTCATACTCAAACTTCATTAGGCGAACTGTCCAACCGGGTGTGAAACAAGGATTTGCAAAAGGTTTAGCCTTGGGTGCCAATGGGATCAGCTTTGCCCCTTTGGGCCTTCATGGCATGGTATGGTTCAATTCTTGTTGGTCGTGGGACGAGGCAAATGGAGGCCGATTATCATGGCGGGTGTGGCGGTTCTCCACAGGAGGCAGGTAAAAATAAAAATAAAATCATTCTGCAATAAGAATAATGCAGTTCTGTCTCTTATCTTACGTATTTGGATAACTAACAGGGCATTTGATATGCACTTTCCAACATTAAAGCATTCTCGGACGGGTGCATTGCTGCATATAGCATATTCCAGATTATTGATCGTGTTCCACCTATTGACGTTGATAACCTGGATGGAAAATGCCTTGATAAAGTGGAAGGCAGATTGGCCCTGAATAACGTTGAATATTCTTATCCTTCCAGACCTGATATGGCTGTCCTGAAAGGCTTCAAATTAGAAATTCCTGCAGGTAATGGAGTTTGCAATAATAATTTCAGTGCAGTTGAATCAGGTGCATTTTCTTGATTTCCTTATAACTGTCCTTATAACTTCTGGCATTCATGGCAGAATAGGAAAGAAGAGGGCATGGTTGTTTAAAATAGCCTGTTTTAATCTTTAGCATACTTAGAATACTTGACATGACACTCTAAGGTAATGCACATACTTTACACCTTTCTGTAAGCTTGAAATAATCAAGTCAAAACAACACTTTGAATGTATATCGTAGGCCCCAATAAATTTGAGCTCTCATACTTATCATACTCTAGTTTTTAATGTGTTTAGTAGCAATATTCTCTTCCAGCAGATAGTTCACTTAAGTTTCAATCTTGCACCAGATGTTACAGATTATGTGCTTCTGGAAACAACCATTAGGGATTGCTTTGCTATAAAACTACTGTAACGTTGCCATAATGCGGTTTTACATATGAAATATGCTTATGAATGCTTGCCATGGCAAAACAGGCTTGCATTGATACTAGCACATGTTACCATATGCACTAGCATATGCATGACAATGTGCAGTTTACAATAGTTTACATGATTTTTGTATTGCAATATTCAGATTACAGATAATGAATATAATGAATATAATACTAGATATTGATTACACGAAATGTACTCATAGTTGTTTGCAATGGAAATAATTTGTTTGTCTTGATGGTATTGTGCTTTTTAGTAATTAATATTTAGGCCCATAAAGTTTGCCTATGTTTGCTTTAGTTAGGGCCCGAAGGGCCCAAAAGTTTTTTAATATAACAATTAACATACAACTACCATTAACATTATTAACACAAACCATTGCATTTAACACATTTAAATTAAAATCCCCCTTAAACCCCCTTTGGTTTGGGTGCACATTCACACGGGGGGTTACTCCGGGCAACGAGAGCTGTCGGATGGGCATATTAAAGGTCAACACAAATATTCAAGGTCAACTTCCATGGAAGGTACTCCATTTGAGGTCAAAGTTAGTCAAAAGATGCTTTATAAATTCTGGGTTAAGAAGATTGGAAGATGCTTTTTGAAGATTGGAAGTTAAAGTTTGGAAGACCCCATGGTACTTGGTTCCACCGCTTAGCCATTTTTTATCCATCTTTATATTCATACCCTATTCTTACCCCTTTGAAATTTTCCTAGTTGTCTTTTCCTTATACCTATATTCTCCTTTGCTCACCTTTGCATATCACATCATGCTTTGCCTAATCCTTTTTTCTCTAATGCATTTTATCCCCCTATGAGATGTTCTTCCCATTGCTCTTCATATCTTTTGCCTCATTTTCATTTTCTATGCCACACCCTTGCAAATACCCCTAGCCTAACTCTTGTTTGCAATTTCTTACACCCTTATGCTTCACTTACCATTGTGCCCTAAGTTTCCATGTCACACATGTACCCTATGGAATATTCCAATCATGATGTCTAAACCTAGCATATTCCCAAGATATTAGGGTTATCATTGCCCCAAATGATCAAAATTCTCTAACTATTTTATGGGGAACCCCTTAAACCATAGCCCAGCTTTTTAAAATTGCAAAATATGGCATATTCCTGGTTTATACCCTAAAAAATACGACCACCGTATCGCGAGATTTTTGGAAAAATACTGTTGATCAACCCTAAATCTGGAAACCTGCTCGAATCACGCCGGAATGGAATCCTTAAGCTTTGAAAACTATCTACTTTTGTATTCCCGCTCTTAAGCATCATATTAAGCCTAAATTTAAGCCCTAAGATGCCGGAACCATCAAATCTAAATTTATATACCGGGGAAACATTGACAAAAGATTTTTGAAGGCCCAGACGCATCAAACCTCAACATTGATACATGTTGAGCATGATCTGAAGACGTTCATGAAGTTTCTGAGCATTCCATAGTTCGATTTGAGAAAATTGGACTGATTATCCTACTATGATATTATTACATGACCTTTTGAGATCCTCTGATGATTGATTTATGATCTTATGACTTATATCCACCTTGTATTACCTTTACATCAATGAAAATTGCCTGCCAAGTGTTGAAAGATTTGACTGTCATGTTTTCTTAGTAGTCTTGCCATGCAAACAGTTTTACAATAAGATATTCTACAATCCGTTTTCACATATGATCAGTTGCCCCTCATTTCCAACTATATTTGCACCTGTGTGCACAAAAAGTTCAAGAAAAGACCACTCCAAACTCAAGTTATAATTTTTTACATTCTGTCTGACATGATTTTAGACTGTTATTCACAAAACAGTGCCAAAAAAATAGTTTTACTGATCCAAAATAGGATTTGATTGTTTGCCTCACATCCTTGAGACCTATACATCACCTTGGTTTTGAAATTTCTCAAAAATTCCCCCTGCAACTCAAGTTCCAAAATTCTGAGATCTGTCTGTGGCTTTGACTGGTATTGACCAAAAATTGACTCCACTTTGAGCTTGAATATCTCATAGATTTGAGCTCAGACTCGGTCAAGATTTTTTCCACTGCATACCTATAACTTTTCTACACCAGTCACAATCATTTGACCTCAGAAATCAACTCATCTATGCCAACTACATCGATTTGAGTGAGGACCCCTTATTTCTGAATTGGGAAATGTATGAGAATTTGATATTTGAGCTTTTTCTCTAAAAAAATCTTGTATAGACTGGTCACCTTAAGTGATCTGGAGGTTCTAACCCCAACTTGAGCATAATTTCAAGTTGGCTTGTTGTGTTTGACTCTCTAGCCAGGTTGAGGGTCAACACCCATTATAACGTTCCTTGTTGATTGCATTAGGTGGCCACATCAATGACAAATGTATGCTTTGATATGTTAGAAGGTGAGAAGAAAAAAAGATCCAAGGCTAGGGGAAAAAAAGAAAAAAGAAAAAAAGGGGAGATGAGAGTAAGATTACTTTTTTTGCCAGTTTGGCTTAGCAAAGCTAGCATATGTATATGTGGGCTCTTCTTTGATTAAAGATAAAAGATTTTCACATCCACATGGACCCAATCAAACCAGGAAATGAGAATCGACCAAAAGGGCATAAGCCCCAGCAGAAATCAGGGGCTATGCCCCATAACAAATCATAACAATAATAATAAAGCAAAGAATAAAACAAAATAAAACAAAATCGGGAAGCACAGAGCTATACAGAAACTATCCATGGTTTAGGTGGCCGTTGATCTTGAATAACAGCCTGACCTCCTCTCTATACGATCCACTTTTATTGTAGTCGAGCCTCGCGCACCCGAAATAATTCTTCTTTGCCATGCTATTGAGGATGTTTATGGATAAGTGTCATCCAATTGCCAACCACAATTATTGCTACATGGGCAACATTCTAATCAGGTTACTATCAGAAATGGGTATTGTCAATCATGTGATGACTATAATGTCCATTATTATTAGTAACCTTCTCTTGGACATGTACAAGAGCTGGACATGTACAAAAAGTCTGGTAGTTGTATAGATGCAGATGCATGGGGAGCTTTGAGTACATGGGCAACAAAAATGTCATTTCTTGAACAAGCATACTGTCATGACATATATAGGCTACCAAGGCTATGAAAGTTAGTAGGCTTAATGCCCAAGGGGGCCACCTTCTTTGTCATTAAGCTTACTCCAGAAAAAATTGATCCATTCTCGCATATTTTGGCTGGTTTCCACAATGGCATTGTTGTTTTGACTACTTTGATCAATATGTATGAGATATGTGAGAGTTCTTAGAATGCTAAAGTACTGTTCCAAAACCATCCCTTGGCAATATGAAAGTACAAAGATATTCTGGAGTTTCTTGAATCAAGTTTAAATGTTCTTGCTAATTAATTTGTGATAAGAAGATACGATTGCAGATTCTTTCTTGTCTGTAGCAGAATTTGGTACTGGTATAGCATTATTTTCTTACTAACAATCCATAATTTCCATCACTATTATACCCAACTGCAATCCTTAATGTGGCAGCAAGTCTATAAACATAATCAGAGCATACACAATATCCAGGTTTAATCTAATCTAATTAGAACGCCACAATATGTTGTGTTTCACATTAGATAGCTCGAGTTATAATCCAATGTCCAGATTGTTGTCTGCACAAGAAACCTTGTTTAAATGTCCTTTTTAATCTAGTATCCAGAACAAGCATGGAAAAGTATAAAATAGGTATGACACAAGTTATCTTCTTATTTCTTAATAGATTTACTAGTCTTTGCAAAGGAAAAGCAAATAATGGACATATCTGGTAAGGCACTCCAATTTTGTTATGGTCACAAGTTGCATAGGCTATAGATATGTCTAGAAAGTTCTATATTAGGAGATTAAATCAAATGTGAAGGTGATCAGATGCCTTTGTGCTACTTGGTTGCGTCGTATTGCGTTCAAAGATATTAAGATGTTTTCATTTAGATCTATCTATCTATCTATCTATCTATCTATCTATCTATCTATCTATCTATCTATCTATCTATCTATCTATCTATCTATCTATCTATCTATCTATCTATCTATCTATCTATCTATCTATCTATCTATCTATCTATCTATCTATATATCTATCTATCTATCTATCTATCTATCTATCTATCTATCTATCTATCTATCTATCTATCTATCTATCTATTTAGAATGTAAGAATGTAACAGTATATTCCAAAAATGATTAAAGAGATTTGTCATATTTTGTTCAACACCACCAACTACACAATTGATGCGGTAATATCTCAATTGTGCCAGTAGAATATGCTTGCATAGATCAAATTATCTTTGCATTTTAATAAAAGAGGGTGTAGTCTATGAACTATTGTACACTTTATGTTAAACAGTTATACAATAGGGACGAAAAAAAGTTAAACAGGAGCCATAACAAGGATTTCCTATTAAAGCTGATTTTGCCTTTTAAACTAGTGTGTTATTGAACTTTTTGGCTAATGTGAACAATGTAGCATTATTTGCTTACTGACAATCCATAATTCTCAACATGGTTTTATGAAAGTCGTTTGCCGGCTTGTTTCGGGAAATTTTCTAGGCTTAATCAGCACCATTCCGACAGTCCCATACCTATCCCGGCAAGCTCCAACACAGAGGCCTCAGTTCATCCGGAAATACCAAGAAAACCTCTAATTTTCAGCCGGATCTCTTCCTACCATTTCAAATCTATGCAGCTAAATCTAGATTTTGTCCAGCAGGTTGCAAGGGTTCCGGGGAACTTCCCGAACCAAGATGGTGGGTATGGTAGAAGGGCTTTGCCTTGATGATGGTGGTTATGGGCGGAAAGTCTAGTGCGTTTGCTCTTACACCTAAAACTCATTTAGAGATTCATCCAACCGTGATGGTCAGTGTGGTGGAAGTCTATGAAAATGGCTAGACCATAATCAAAGCCCACAAAATATCCAAGTCTAATCTAATCTAGTTATAAATGCACCCCAGGACTCTTGTACGTGATGCTATCACGAATAAAAGATAGAAAAGAATTGTCGATTGTATCGCCAATCATGACAAATGACTTCAAACCAATTTTAATGTCGCAAGAACTGGACTTAAGGTAAGCATTAAATGCTCATTGTTTATTCATATCAAGCACAACAATCTCCTAAGTATTTACGTTTCATATTCTTTACCAGACAGGTGTAGCAACAACTCCAAACAACACGCAACAAAGTTATAATATAATCTATGTAATGGACATGCACCACAGATATGACAAATAGTAGCTTTAGCCATTATCTT
Organism: Isoetes taiwanensis; assembly: GCA_021234155.1. Taxonomy (NCBI): domain Eukaryota; kingdom Viridiplantae; phylum Streptophyta; class Lycopodiopsida; order Isoetales; family Isoetaceae; genus Isoetes; species Isoetes taiwanensis. The sequence goes on from JAJEKV010000018.1 coordinate 18,873,321, forward strand.
CAGTATAAAATACGATGAATGTGCATGCATGATATTTCTCCATTTTTACTGTTGCTACCTTTACATCCACTGTAATGATAGAACACCAACATAAAACTTGTTCATTTTAACAATCATCCTATATCACAACAAAAAAGGTGCTCACATCCCCCGAAAAATCCCCCGTTGAGAGCAATAGGTTATCTTCTTTGCAATGGAGAATTCTTGAACAAAAGGGTATATCGTACGGGAGAAGATGAGCAGAAATAGGGCATTCTTGAGCAAAAAGGGTATATCCAAATAGGGGAATTAGTAAAATCAGGGGATTGCAAATGCACATTGGGGTATTTTCAACAGAAGGGGATTAGGTCAAAAGGGAATTTGCAAATGGATTAGGGTATTTTCAAGAAAAGGGGGACTGGTTCAAATGGAAATTTGCGAATGGATTGGAGTATTTTCGAATAAAAGGGGATTGAGTGAAAGGGGTGTGACTGAAAAAAATGGAGGATTGCAATAAATACCAGGGTATTTCAACCAAAAGGGTATCTTCAATTAAAAGACAATTTTATGGTTGTATACTAGCTAAAAATTCACTCAAGTTAGTTTGCATTCTCAAAATATGTTATTAAATGGTCATATGTAAGTGGTCGGATCAGCCCATAAGCTAGAATGTTACCTTCATGATGTGGAATAGGAATGAATTTCTAGACTAAACAGCTGATAAACTCTGTCTTCAAAGAGGTCTCATCCAAAGAAAGAACCCATGCTTCTATGAGTGGCTCCTTGCCATACAGGCAGAAGCACATTGAAGTGTAATAGCTTTTAAAATTCATGTCAAGATTATTACTAGCTAGTATGAGTAATATTTCTCTTACGATGCTCATTCAGACACGACATAACTAAGCAAGCATAGACCCTAGTTGGATAACTACGGCAAGCATTCGTTTAGGACTTATATGTGCACACTAAGTATGAGTAAAATTCCTCCACAACTCTAATCAACTAATTATTAGTTATTTGGCCACATAATCATTTGGCCCAGAGTATTTAGTATTAGCAAAGACATAGTTGTACTTCTTAAAGTAGTCTATTTTCTAATGGTTATGTCCATGTATCGATGCATATTGAGCACATAATAGAATTTGCTAATGACCAATGGTTGAACAAAGCACACGGTGAATGATGAATTGATTCGTAATAGGAATTGGATTTAGGCAATGATAGCATTTTCTTTTTGGTGTTGTGTTTATCATGTAATAAGTGTAAGGGAAGATTCTAGACTTGAGAGTGAAGTTGCAAGTTCATTTCTATGCTAAGATCCAGAATGGTGTAAGAGCATATATGTTTGTAAGTTGGACTCAAAGGAGTTGAAGAGCTTCATGCAAATGATAAAATATGAGAATATAAGTTTCAATGGTCGAAGACGCATTTTTGAACCTTAGGCCTGTGGGATATTTCGAGATCGAGAGTTTTCTTAAGTTAGAAAGCTGATCCAGTGCGAAACTGGCGGATCCTGAGTTTGAAAGATGATCACTATATAAACAAGGTGTTTGTTGGAGAGATCATGTATTGTTCGTCGAATCCGGCTGGTCAACCTTGCTACAGTATCAGAGTTGTGACGCTCCCTGAACATATACGACACTCGGACGTATACATACGGGGACTTTCCCCTCCCATGGCAACCAACTCCCCACGAGCAGGGCCCTCCGTCTAACTCGGGCCATCTATAGAAAGATGCTCGAGTGAAGGACACAGAGGGGTCATTCGGCCCACGCCTTCAATGGGGCTCCTATGTCATGGAAGCATGAATACAAGGTTAGTACACACACAGCATAATCATATCATAAAATACCACCACGAAGGGGTGGCACATCCATCAAGTGACAACAACAAGAAGATGCATTTATACAGGAAAACACCCAAATCCACAGTACTACCCGGCTCGAGACTCTGTGAGGATCGTGGCGGCTAGGTCTCAAAGAGATCAGAGGGCCCGAATCTTGACATGGCATTGCCGGCATAGAACATCGGCTAGGGTTGTCCACTCCATCCGCCCTCATTGCACACTTGCAAATGGAGTCAAATCATGCTATGGCATCACTATAGCCTTCGGAGGCGCGGGACTCAAGGTATCACCCTTGAGGCCAACTCTAGGGTTCATGAAGCCCCGTCAGATGAGGCGGCGGGGAAGTGTCCTTCGGGATCCCCGGTGGTTCCATGGGTGAGCTAGAGAATCGTGCGCATCAGCGACCCGCATCCATTGTCCGTGACTTACTCACCCTAAATCTACTCAAAACCGCGGGGTGCCCCATCTGAGTCACCTCTCTGCAGTGGGGAGTGTCCAGGACCCGACCCTCCTCACGTGACCGGCTATCCCGGGCCTAGCCCAATGTAGGGTCTCGGAGCCTTTTATGTTCGTGCAAGACCCCACCCCCACTTCACCACTGCGTCCCTTATCTGGTGCTAAGCAATTCCATAGCATCCACGACTCGGTGGTCTCTTGTGCACAGGCCGCAAGTAATGGGAAATACAGGGATCTACCTAGGAGCATACTAATAAACATGGCTCAGAGGTCTCTACCCCCTTTAATTCCCCATTTCAAGAGTAATACTATGCAAAGAACTATCAATCCATCATTTAAGAGCAAGTCTGAGAATCGAGAGATAAGGAGAACTCACCTTTGCAATCAAGGGTTAGTTCCTAAGGGTAAAGCATAGTGAAGACAGAGAAATGTGAAGAAATACACACACAAGTGCCCAACAGGGAGCTACCCCTACAGATAACACAGCCTAAGCTACGAGACTAGAAGGTAGAATCTGGAACTTGGGATGGCTCCATCCGATTTGTTGGGGGGTGCTTGGGGTCTGCTCCTCCTCCCCCCATCCAATTGCTCCCAATTCGAATTGGGGCACAAAAGCCCTAATTTGGGTGTCCAAATGGAAACCTGCCTTGCCTAATCGATTTTGGGCCAGGTGGCATGTCACTAATTAACTAATTTGGTATTTTAGTCCTTTTTTAATATTAGGATAAGCCCCTAAATTTGAATTAGGGTTTTGGGTTAGGGTTTCCACCTTTATAATTTAATTATTAACACAATAACTTAGCTTATGAATAATTAATGTGAATATTAATGTGCCATTAATTATTCATAGTGACGGATGTCATGTATTTATACTTAAATATGATATAAATATGTGGAACGCCACAAGAGTCAATACCCAGAGCTAAGCGATGCTGGATTTGCTTGTATAATATCCTCAATGGTTTTCATATGTCTTAAGCTAGCCTCATGTAGAAAAGGGACAACCAATAACTTTGCTTTTAGTTCAATGGTTTTGTAGTTGGTTGATTCTTTTATAGTGTAAACTAAAAGCTTGTGGTTGTAGTGAACAAATTATATGGCTTAGGGTTGTTGGATGAGTGACCATATCTTGGCTCCATAAAACCTAGGCTATATAGAGAGATATAATTAATACAAAGTTTTTGTTTACAAAGTTGTCTAGCAAATTTGGTGAATTAAGTTGTATGGTTATATGACAGTGCAGAACAACTCTACAAATGGTATGTGAGCTCGGGTGATTAGGGATGTCAACCAGATTGGTGCCAATTTGCTAGCAAATTGGTGTTTAAAGGTGATGGTGCTCCAGATTTGGAAGGAAGGAATCAAACCTGTTTTGAGTTTGAGAATCTTTGGGGCTTGATTGATGGTAGTACATTTGCCATGGCTATCTGCATCTCTGAGGATCCTGCACTGCAGGGGCTAATCCAGGGAGGTGGTCCAACCTCAAGTGCAAGTGTAAGCTTTCGGATGGTAAAAAGTGCAAGCTCGGTGGTGGGTCTCATTCTTCGTCGGCGATCCTTCAATTCAAACGGATGCTAATTAAAATAATGGAGGCTCAAGCCATTATTATGAGCAAGGTAGGAACCCGCTTTGAAGTTAAATTGAGGTAAACAACCAAAAAGAGATGTGGGAATATATGATTAAACATTTTGAAATCAAGAGTTCATCCCAGATAGACGTTTTGGAAAAACAACTTAGAAGGCTTAAGTTGTTTGAAAAAGACAATATAACTGAGTTTATGGAGAAGTTTGAAGTAGACTTGGAAGGTGCAGGGTCTATTGTGAATGATCAAAATCAAATTCTATACTTGGCCAAGCAAGTTTCTCATAATTCTCATTTGGCTACATTAATTAGAAATGTGGCTACTAGCAAAGAGCATGCTGTAAAAATGATTCAAACAGAGTTTGAACAAACTCGAAGGGGCTTTGATGATGAAGATCAATCACCTGAAGTACTATATAGTGGAAAAGTTAAAAAGGGTGGAAGTACTTCAGAAACTAGTAAAGATAAAATAGGGCCATGTTTTAAATGTAATAGGTATGGCCATTTAAAAATTGTACATTTGAAGGCAAGATATTCATTTAGGTGTTTTAAGCGTGATGGTAAGGGCATTTGGGTTGGAATGTCCAGTAAGTCTTCATGGGAAAGGCGAGTCGTGCCAGAACAGGACTTACTGCCCTAAAATCTACTCAAAGCACAGGGTGCCCCATACGGGGTCACCCTCCTGCCGGGGTGTCAGACCCATACCGGCCCTCTGCGTGACCCATTTCTCCAGGGCCTAGCCCACTGTAGGGGTCTCGAGGAGCCTTTTATGTTTGAGTGATGCCAGACCCCCACTTTCCCACCACTTCGCGTCCCTTATCGGTGCTAAACTTAATTCCATAGCATCCACGACTGGGTGGTCTCTCTTGATACCTGGCAAGTAATGGGAAATCTGGGGGGATCTACCTAGAGGAGCATACTAATAAGCCGGCGGAGGGTCTCTACCCCCTTAATTCCCCATTTCAAGAGTAATACTATGCAAAAGAGCTATCAATCTATCATTTAAGAGCAAGTACAGAATCGAGATAAGGAGAACTCACCTTTGCAATCAAGGGTTAGTTCCTAAGGTGCAGCTATATAAAGAAGAAGAGAAATGTAAGAAATACACACAACAAGTGCCCAATAGGGCCCAATTCTACTCTCAGATAACACGCACCTAAGCTACTGGACTAACGGGCCGACCCGGGCTTGGGATGGCTCCATCTCGACGGTCAGGGTGCCTCGTCAGGGGCCTCCTCCTCCCCCATCTCCAATTGTTCTAATTCGAATTGGGCAAAAAGCTCTAATTTGGGTGTCCAAATGGAAAACCCCGCCTTGCCTAATCGATTTGGGCCAGGTGGCATGTCACTAATTAACTAATTTGGTATTTTAGTCCTTTAATATTAGGATAAGCCCTAAATTGAATTAGGGTTTTGGGGTTAGGTTTCCACCTTTATAATTTAATTATTAACATGGCTAACCTTAGCTTATGAATATTAATGTGAATAATTAATGTGCCATTAATTATTCATAGTGATCGTCATGTATTTATACTTAAATATGATAAATATGTGGAACGCCACACATTCTCCACCTTAAAAATGATGTCGCCCCATAACCCGTGGGTTCCCGTGGACGAAAAATTTTATCTTATCTTATCTATTATATTTGACTATGTGTTTAATTAGCTTTTCCCTTTATGATTATCTTTAATGTTTCCACACTCACACTCGATCCATAGTTTACACTTATAATGAATCGATAGCAGTATGCCCCTCGATATGAGGGTTAAAGACCCCTAGAAAGTGAGACTACATTGTTGATTTTAAATGTTGGTTTAATTTCAAATAAAGTTCCTAGGTGTAAAATTCCAATTGCTATATTGTTGGCTTTAATAAACTATGGGTAAAAAGGCTTTGTATATAATAATGCTACAAAATAGAATAATAGATGATTCCTTAGGTTAATTGGCCAACGGAATTTCGAGGCTTAGCTAATACTAAAACGAGCTTTTACCTCACATGAGCACACATATTAATTCCTTAGTTATATCTAATGCTTATTAGATATCTAGACATTCAGATATTGACACATTTGCACGAATTAAGCATAGAAAGCATGCCCGGTGGTTCTTGAGGCTATTATATAATGGTGGTTAAGCAGGTCCCGGCTCTTACTTGAAGTAGAAGTCTTTGAATAATGGAAATAAGGAGGTGGTAAGGTATCCTTATGTTGATGGATATCGGAGAAAAAATGATATGACGATGGTTATTATGCGATTGAAACAGGTGGACCTAATAATTACGAGGATGAATTTACCATGCGGCATATATGTTGCCATTCAACGAGAAGGAGACCGGATATAGCACCATATATCCGATGGAGAAGTGGCTTATGATTATCTACCGTGAGACCCATTAAAGAGGTACTATAGTAAGGTGGAAAACCTGGATTATAAATACCCATTTCATGAAAGGAGATCACTTTAGAAGTGTAGGTTTCGACAATGGTGGTGAAGGTATAGAATGTCGAGCTACTTGAGTTGAGGTATGATTCGCGAATCCGGTAGAGAATAATGTCGATGAGGATGTTGATCCATATATGGATTATAAAATTACACATATATTGTGTTTGGTAAAGAGATTGAGGTTCCCGAGGCGAAATAAAGACTTAAAAATTATAGACGACTAAAGAAGACCACCTAGGCCTGGGAGCATCGAGATCTTTTGATAACAGACGGAGAATAGTGTGGAACGTAGTTTCCACATAAGGTCAAGAGAAGGCGACAATTGGTAGGAATAGGCAACCATCTAAAAAAAGCTGCAAGGTATGTTGGATCTTTGGTGAAGGCAGACTATGAAGGAAAGTTGACCTTCAACTAATGATACATTAGGAAGGTAGTAAATGTAATGTACCACGACAAGTGGGGAGATAAGAGGTGCTTGAAAGTTGTTGTAAACAACGTTTCAAATATAGAGAGTTTGGAATGACACGTTGAATGTACCAAAAGTCCGGAGTATGAACAAGGTAGGCGCCAATGAACATCTCACCAAGGAGGATGTATTCGGGACTTGTATATTGTGTGTATTCCGAGGAGTAACTTTCCGTTGGTATATATTGTACTGGGACCATTTAATAGTAAAACATAACTAAAAGAAGATAGGATATATACTAGAACTTTTAGGTCACATTCCATATGAATACCGGAAGTAATGAAGATAAAGAGTGATGAAACATGTCCACAAGGAACTTAGGTTGGCATTTGGCATTTGGGAAGTTATGGACCGAGCTTGAGGACGAAGGCAAAGGCGGGGTTAGTGGTGTTAAAACCACAACATGTGTATGGTACTAGATAACCAAGTTGGGGAATTAAGTTGGCGCAAGTCACGAATATAGCTAGTTGCCTATGTCAACAAGTTACATAGGAGTCTAGACTTAGGGTTGGTGCACACGTGTTACTATATCATATAATAACAACGTGAGCGGTCTTGGATGTAGAAGGATTTAGTAGTATCAAATACTATAGTGGTGATCATATCGAGGGATGTCAATTGTGATATTGGATGTATATCATATTAAAAGATAGTAGAATATTAGGTATAAAGGCTGAGGGAAATATTACTTGACAAGGTTTAAAAAGAATGAGCCGTAATGATATGCTTATATACGTAAGATATTGGGGTAGGTATGCTTTATCGGAGATAAGCATTCAAGTTATCCCAATGGTTGAGTTGACTATCTTAGATAATGGTACTAAGGAAGATGAGAAAAAGTTTAAATCAGTGAGAATAGCTAGAGTAAGTCTAGCATATACGGTGATGTTACATTCAAAAACATCCCGAGGATGGGTTGGAAGCGGTGTTGGAATAAACGATAATGAGAGCTTAGCCACTCGAAGGTTCTAGATACCAATGAATTACTTAATTATTATTGTGAGCATTTATTTGGTTTCGGAATGAAAAGATGTATAAAAAATATTCGCGTCCTCGATGGAAGAAAGAAGGAATGCGATGAATTTGGCGATTATACTTTTAGGGGTAACTGAGAAGAGGGAATATACATAGGAACTCTAAGTCCCCAAAAAAAAATCAAGGCGAGGTGTATAGATTACAAGGAGTGAGATTATATATACCAGTAGTCCATATATATCTAAGAGTTACCCACTGAGGGAACAAATTATAGGTACTTGAGGTAGAAGGTGGAGGATCCGTTGCCTGAGGCATAGACCCGTTAGAGATTATGAGTTTGAAACGCTTAAGAGGGTAAGGAATTGATAACCATATGGTTACTAACAAAGATTGAAACATTGGGTTTTCCTATTAGAAGACCAGGAGGTTTTAGTGCTTCGACTTCATTATGAGAAAGCCAAAGACGACAACATTTGAAGCTGATCAAAGGCTGAAGTCCACATGATAACTTACGAAAAATAGGTTAATTGTAACTAAGCATGGGTAATATGGAGGACAAAGGATCCTTGGTGAAAGAAGCCTTTAGAAAAGCTCTGCACGTGAGGTACTAGCCTTTGAAATTATGGCATAATCCCGTGGGGGAAACCATAGGTTATGTACGGGGTTAAAGTACCATCAGGCACTAAAGGAATGGTTGAAATAAGTAGAGACCCTATCAAATTATAGGCAGCATATACAAGTCCAACATAAAGGCGGCCCCTGTCCATCTGGGAAATAGGTGGCGAAGCCACATCATAAAGGTACATAGGCAATGGGTTTGTTTGAAAGAACTACCACGGCTATAGTTTAGCTAAGTTAGAGTAGAGCTCTAGCATTGTGGGATGTGGAGATATGTTTATTATGTACATACCATGTACACATACGATAATAATCTGGGTGGCGACACAAGGAGAGAAAGACGAGCGTATCCTAAAGTTACTGATGAAGGGTCTGGAGATACGTTCGAAATGTGCAAAGGACCGTCAATCCGTTGCATGCTAGGGTATGATGTGGTAGTTGGCACTTGAAATAAATGTCAACGGCCAATAGAATAAAGCTTAAGGTAGTGGGGTTGAGTAGTACAATAGTACAATTCCAGGATAAGTAGCGTAATAGCGTTACCCGCTAAATGTTCGAATGTGTCTTGCAGACACCTAAGACTAGTTTCCCATATGATCCATACCGGATCAAAGCGGAGGTGATGGGTTACATGGGGGTGCAAGTTAACATGCACGGAGTTTCGAACATTGATACAAGCGGGTTATATTAAAACGTAGGTAATTGTAGAAAGGTTCACAAAATACAAGGCAAGCACCTTGATGACTCTGTAGCTTGCCAAAGGCTCAACCACTCTTAGGCCATGACTATATTTAAATGAGATGCTAAGTTATTTGGAATGCGAGTTTCAACGTTATAGCATCATGACAGAAATGTAATGACTAACATTTCCAGGATGTAGGACAATGTTGAATCATAACCCCCAATGATAGGTGGGCTGGACAAATGTATGAGCATTATGCTACAAGGCGGTTCCGGATATGTAAAGGAGAATTGGATTGGTGACTCCTACCTGAATAAAGGTCACAACAAAAAGGGTGAAGGGTGTACTGTTTGTGTATGAAGGATAAGAATACTGAAAAATCGAGAAGAAGGAGGAATAAAAAGGACCCTTATTAAATGATATCTAGCGACTTTGGATGGAAGGTTATTACCTAACATGAAGGGGTGGTCATTGCTAATATATAAAGGTAGATCGGCGGCTTGAAAGGCAAGAACTGAAAAAATTCCTTAAAGATTTGGTGCATGGCTTAGGGAAGAAGACTTCCATGTCCTAAGACAAGATGGTGTGAATTGAATTCACCAAGGAAATTTTTTAAATAGATAGATAGGTACATAGTATTTATATGTCATGCCACATTGGCGGCCCATGAGGACATATGACGGACCCCGCAGACTTGAACACAAGATCTCCGGAACAGGAGGCCCATCTTGAGGGGTCTTTTGGTGTGAACCGTCCTTGGGGGGGTCACATAACCCTTGGAATATGTAAGTTCATTTGTGGAACTTAACGCCCATTTGGGCACTAAAGGAATGGTTGGAAATACTTTGCCCCAACCATATCTAGATACCCTAGAAGGAGGTGACTAATCAACAATGGTTGATGCCACTTGACCCTTACGATTGGAAGAAACCCCAAAAGAGGGTAGTTGCTATCAATCCGCGAATGCGTGGCCTTGAATAATTAATCATGCCCATATAGGCGTGGAGGTTTGGCAAAATAATACCAGAGTTTGTACCGGGATTAATTTAGAATAAAATACATTGTTGTGGGGTTCTAAAACAAGCACTTACTACGTTACGTACATATGTATCGCGATCCGGGGAAGTGGTCCACAAGAAGAACACGACCATTGAAGAAGTAGTATTGAAGGGTGGTAGGATCAAAGGAATCCAAACCCATGGTCTAGTTGGTTGGGCTAAGAAAGATCCTTTCTCTAGGAAATAAAACGAAGTCAAAAGGCGAGACACTAGAGGAAAACAACGTTAATTGTAATTATGTCTATAAGATATTTTTAGCCCTTAATATATATAACGTTGAATAAGGTCTAGTATAAAGCATATGGATGTAGGATTGAATCATGGCAAGGTCAAGAAATTTTGTTAATAAGGCATTTACCAAAGGAAAATATTTTAAAGCTATAGGTCTAGGGAACGCCGATAATCGACACTATTATCACGTTTTCAAAGAATATCCTGTGAATAGTGGATTAAATCCAACTTGAAGTTTTCTATCTTACCCCGAGGAATTTCCTCCATCGCCAACAAGTGGAACGATGTTTCCATATGGTTGGAGACATTCCGTGAATGATGATAATAACTCCTAAGTGATTTCTAGCTCACCAGCGGCTGTACAAGTCCCGTGAGTTGTTGCCACCACAGCATTGGTTTAGAGAAGAGTGATGGTAGACAGGAGTCTTCTAGAAACCAGGATCAATAGTTAAGTATAAACATCATTGTTAAGCAGACCAGATGGTTTACTGTGTTGGTAAAGGTCGGCTGTGCTGGGAGGTCAAGGGTTCAAGTCTCTAGTACACTTTATATAAAGCAGCTGCATAAAGAAACAAAGTATCACAGATGTAAGAAATATGTGAAATGTATATATTACGCCTGGGCAGAGCTTATGTGATGTGGTAAGCACCTAGGCTTGAGTTGAGAGGCTCGCGGGTTCAAATCTCGGTCAAGGTCAAAAAATATGTATATAAAAAATACTATAATTTTACATTATGGAACATTGCTTTATACGTCGGGCGCCAACAAGATATATCGCTTTCAGAAGTCGAGAAAGCAAGCGTTTCCAGTTGACTTTCAGTTCCTCCTTGACTCCTTTTTTCCATCAAGCACGACCCTCCTAGGGTATTTGGGTCATTAGAACCACTTTCTCATCCGAATCCATCACAAAAGTTATGGTCCTCCAGCTGTCTCTAAAACCTCTTTAAAACTTAGAATTCATTACATCAACCTAGTACAAAACTAAAACATCAAAGAGAGCTAAATCCCTTCACACCAAATTTTAAGCTCCCACCTAACTACCGGGAACTAACGAGTTAAAGATTTGTCAAGGCTATGATTCCGGCCAACCAATATACGGCACCGACGATACATACGGACTCTTCTCCCATGGCAACCAACTCACCACGAAAGGTGGCTCCTCCTCGCCTAACTCTCAGCTACCTATAGAAAGATGCTCGAGGAAGGACACAGAGGGGTCATTCGCCCACGCTCACAATGGGGCTCCTATGTCATGGAAGTTGAATACAAGGTTGGGGCACAATGTTATAATCATATCATAAAAATACCACCACTAAGGGTGGCACATCCATCCAAGTGGACAACAACAAAGAAGATGCATTTAATAATTAGGAAAACACCCAAATCCCCCGTAGCTACTCCCGCCTGTGACTCCCGTGAGGATCGATCGACTTGGCCAGTCCCAAGAGATCATGAGACCTAACTTGACAGGCATTGGCTGGCACAGAACATCTGGCCAGGGTTGTCCACTCCATCCGCCCCTCCTGCACACTTTGCAGATGAGTCCAATCATGATATGGCATCACTATAGCCTCCGAGATCGCACCAAGGTATCACCCTCGAGTCACTTTAGGGTTCACAAGCCCTGGCCCGATGAGGCAGGCCGGGTGGGAAGCGTCCTCCAGATCACAGCGGGTTCCATGGGTGAGCTAGAGAATACGCCGCATCAGCGCACCCCGCATCCGCACTCAATTTACTCAGCAATTCTAAATTCACCAGCATAGGCACCCCATACTGTCACACCTCCGCACCCACATGGGCGTCGACCCATACCCGGCCCTACGTGACCGGGCCATCGTGCCTAGCCCACCTAGGAGTACTGTGAGCCTTTATGTTCGTGTGTGTGGCAAGACCCCACCCCACTCCACCACCTGGCCCCTTATCCTCAAAAGTAAGCAATTCCATAGTATCCACGACTCGTGGTCTCTTGTATGGGAAATATGGTGGATCTACCTAGGAGCATACTAATAAACAGTGGCTCGAGGTTCCCCACTTCCAATTCTGTATTTCAAGAGTAATACTATGCAAAGAACTATCAATCCATTATTTAAGAGCAAGTACGTAATCGAGATAAAGGGAGAACTCACCTTGCAATCAAGGGTTAATATTCCTACAGAAGCTATAGAGAAGTCGAGAAACAAGAAATACACACAAGTGCTCCAACAGAAGGCCACCCCATGACAACATACACAGCTAAGCTACAGACCAACTGGCCGAATCATTTGGGATGGCTCCATCTCGACGGTCAAGGGTGCCCGGGCCGTCAGCCCTCCCCCATCTCCAATTGCTCTAATTCAATTGGGTACAAAAGCCCAATTTGGGTGTCCAAAATGGAAACTCCCCGGGCTGCCCAATCGACGGGGCTGTGGCATGTCACTAATTAACTAATTTGGTATTTTAGTCCTTTTACAGGATAAGCCCAATTGGAATTAGGGTTTCATGGTTTCACCGGCACTTAACACACATGAAGAACTAGCTTATGAATAATTAATGTAATAATTAATGTACACTATTCATAGCACGGTCATGTATTTATATACTTAAATATGCAAATATGTGGAACGCTACAAGAGTCAATACCCGAGAAAGCTAATAAAAGGATTGTTTGTATATTGTCTCAATGGTTTCTACATGTCTGTTACTCATGTAGAAAAAAAGGGACAATTAATAACTTTTGCTTATTAAACACGGTTTGTATGGTTGTTTTCTTCGTAACTAAAAGCTGTGGTTGTAGTGAACAAATTATATGGCTTTGAGGCGTTGGATGAGTGACCAGTTATCTTTGGCTCCATACATCTAGGCTATAATGTAGATATGACTTAATGTGTTTTTGTCATGTTGCTCACAAATTTGGTGAATTAAGTTGTATGGTTATATGACAATTTTAATAACTCAAAATGTACTGTGTGATTCGTGATGTCAACCAGATTTAAGCTAAACTGCTTGAAGTGTTTAAAGGTGAGCACAAAGCCCAGATTTAAAGAAGGAATCAAACTGCTTTTGGAGTTTGAGAATCTTTTTGGGGCTTGACGGATGGCGTGACATTTGCCATGGCCATTTCCTCGTGATCTCCCACAGGATCTGGCATCAGCAGGGCTAATCCAGGAGGTGGTCCAAACCAAGTGCAAGTGCAAGCCTCCAATGGCAAGTGCTCAGGTGGGTCTGCTGTCATGGAAGGGCCTTCAATTCAAACCATGCCACTAAAATAATGGAGGCCTGCCCACACATGAGCAAGGTGTAGAACTGCCAGTTAAAATTGAGAGGTAAACAACCAAAAGAGAGATATATGATTAAAACATTTTGAAATCAAGAGTTCATCCCGCATAGATGGGTTTTTTGGAAAAAACAATGAAGTATTGCTGTTTGAAAAGACAATATAAGTTCGAAGCTATGGAGAAGTTTTGGAAGTAACTTAAAGTTGCAAAGATCTATTGTGAATGTATCAAAATCAAATTCTATGCACAACAAGTCAGCTTTCTCATAATTCTCATTTGGCTACACACTAGAAAATGTGGCTACTAGGCAAAGAGCATGTTTAAAAATGATTCAAACAGAGTTTGAACAAACTCAAGGGCTTTGATGATGAAGATCAACTCACCAAGTACTATATAGTGGAAAAGTTAAGTGTAGTATCGTAATCCAAAGAAAGATAAATAGGCCATGTTTTAAAATGTAATAGGTATACTAAAAGAAAATTGCAAGCACTTGAAGGCAAGATATCTGTGTGTTTGAACTCCTGATGGTAAAGGGCATTTGGGTCTGTAATGTCCAAGTCCCAGCCCCATCCGGAAGAGGAGGTCGCTGTAACCGGAGGTGGAGAGGGAGGTTTCAACCACATGAATCACAAAGAAGAAAGTATTGAAGAAGCTAGCAAAGGAGATGAAATTTTTGAGGCAGCGTAACTGTCTCGCCAATGTTCTTACTCAAAATTCATGCATGACAATCTTTTGTGTGATAGATTCAGAGGAAAAAGCGTAGTCTTCAAGCCAAATCTGCTTCTGTAATCAGGCAGAAAGTTGGGCAGCTTAGGAGATGGTGGAGTTCAAAGAAATTAAGATGTCAGAATAAAATCTTGACGGCAAGGGAAACCCAGAAACTGGAGATGCTGTGTTCTCGATTAGTAAGAAATTGATTTCAGAAGCCAACTGTTGACTTGGACAGCAAAAGTCATTTGAGAACTGGAATGTACTATATCGCTTGATAATGAACTGTTTGTTAAGACGTGTTGTTGGTAACTTGTTTGGCTTTCAATATAGCTTTCTCATGTTCCATGTCCTCAACTCCATTGAATGTACATCCAAACAAATTGGGTACACTAGGCTTGACATACAAATTTCAGAATCTTGATGCTTAAAAAGAAAGGGCTGATCACCATGACTTTAAATAAGCAAGAAATACCAGCCGGGCCGTATGTCAAGCTAGACAACCAAGAAGTCAAAACACAGTGATGGCGGCCTGCACACCCCCACTGGTCTCACCCAAAGCAGAAACCGTGATCAATCCTGTGATGCTAGACACGAAATCATCCTCCCAGTTCTCAACCATGGGAGGTTTCTACACTGTGATCATGTGGAGGCTGCCACCTCCACAAAATCGTGAGCAAGGAGAGGAGGTTTCTGTGCCTCAAAAATAGTTATATACCTTGCCTCTTCATTCCACCCTTCAAAATGCACCCTTGATCTCTCGCTTCTTCCACCTTGCCTCCTATCTCAAATTCTGAAATAACACTTTGATTCAATTTTGAATATGATGCACCCTCCTCAAAGACAACAATATTTTAAGAGTTTTATATATTGAGCTCTTTACAATATCTCACTTTCTCTAAAAATGGTTTTGTTTTAATTTTCAGCGTTGACCGGTGCCAAAAACCTACCAACATTCTCTACTTAAACAAAAATGGGCCGGCCCCGCCCTCTTACTCAAAGATTTTCAGTATGTTTAATAATAATAAAGGTCTTTTGCAAAAAGATCTAATCGGGGGTTTTAGAATGGATCCCTCCAAACCTATAATTCAGTAAGATGGGGGTTTTAAATTAACTTCCAAACCTTTCTAAATAATCTAAAAGATGGGGGGTTTAACGGATTCTCCAAACCTTCAAGATAGGGTTTCAACGGATCCCTCCAAACCTTTTTAAAGATGGGGGTTCCTCTCCAAAACCTTCAAAACATTCAAAATATATTTGTGCCGCGGTGAACTTACACCTGATTCTATCGGCATACTAATCAAATGTGACACAAAATGAGTTCATCCCCATACCACCATGCCAATATAGGGCCTTCCACGTATCAACGTTAAACCTTTGAAGAGTTCCAAATAAAAGAATGAAGGGGTCCCTTTACCCCTGCTCCTCGTGGCCTAATGGTCATGGGTTTAAACATACATGCCGGAAAAGCAGGCATCAACATCAAGCAATGGATGGTCCTCCAAGGACCGGCGAGACAACTGGAAGACATCACATAACCACCAAGGTCAATTTCAGTGATGACCGGCAGTTTTGGTTCCCCGCAGCTCATTGCGCATGTATCTATGGCAATGGATTTACCGGGTATAAGAACATGGCAGAAGCCCACTCCATCCGCCTCTCCTGCGTACACTTTGCAGAGTAGGCTTGAAAAGTGTCAGATCTGGATCAGAGGCCCGCTGGATGCATAGCTGCGCGGCTACCTCGGGTCATCCCAGCCTGGCGGGGCAGGTAGGGATCACCTCCGCAGATCTGGCTGCCGACCAAGGTGACCAGAGGGCCACCGCCTCGTGATTCGACCAACCCACTGAAAGTCACAACACCATCAATGGGTGTTTCAGCCCATGCCTTACCCATACCTGGGCAGCCACAGACCTGTAGTCACAATATCCCTGTGAGGCTCCACACACTGCAGGGATCGCTCAAGAGTAACACGAACTCCTCTTCTAGCCGGGCCCAGTTCTTCACCACAAACTGTGTGGTTCTTGGACTCTGTACACACAGCCAATCTATGGTGTGCTAGAGAGGCCAATCTAGGAGCATCTACTACCAAAGCTAAAGCCCCACCCCTTCCCAATACAAGGAGTTCATAGAGACACACCATCCATATTATCAGCTGTATAAACCCAGAATAGATCTAATCTATATCATAGAGTTAGGTTCTTTAGTTAGAGTCCACCACTCATCTAGAGATTCAGATAGTTGTGCAAAGGCTTTACTTATTGTGGCTAAACCCCATCGACACAATGACCGGAAATTAGCTTAGACCATTAAATCATCAGTTACACCGAACTGAGTTGCCCCTCTCATCTTGAGTTCATCCACCAATCGGCCGAATCCAAGGAAACTAATGGTGCCATTCTTCGCATGTAGTCCTGGAGGCGGTTTTGAACCTCCCAGAGCAAATGAGGCTCTAAAACCCTAGAAACTAAATAAAAGTTAGTTCTTCTATTTCTAAATAGGCAAGGGTTAGTTTAGGTTTCCACCATCCTCATGCATGTGGATAATTGAAATGGGCCCATTTTGCCTTTAATGGCTAGGGTGGCCAAATGTGCTCATATGAAACAAACCTAAACAAACATATGGAAATGTGTGCATCTTAATAAATGTGTACGCACATTAGTCAGAACACAGCAAGTTGCCCAGGGCTACCACCTGGCTGAGCACGCCGGGCGTGACACGCCGCTTGGAGTAAGTGTACGCTGCGGACGAGACAAGATGATATCCGGGACCGTGATAATCGCGGCCGGAACGCATTCTCCCCACTGAAATGATGCCGTCTGCAGATCGTGGGTCTCCACCTGGAATTCAACTCAAAATCAAACTTGATGCATACTACACTACTATTATACTTACACATTTATTAAGATTACCTTAAGGTAATATTTTCTTTAAATTCATTATTATTTAATACTATCAAATAACTATTAATCAGAATTTCATATTTGTATAATTTATTAAACTATATTATAACATTTAGTTTATCAGCTAATTTAAGACTTCCATATATATTATTATTTGTTGTATTTCTATTCCCTTTGCAACACATTCCAATAAAATTTGTGTTGCAAGTCCTCGCGACCTTAAAATCCTGCAGACACTTTACAATATCTATAATTACATACTTACTATTTTAATTATTAGACTTGATCAAGTGTACGTTTAAGACACATCAGACTATTTCATTACCCAATTGAATTTATCACTTCATAACTTAATTCACGCAAGGTAACACAACTTTACTTTAACACAACATTTGTTTATCAAAGTTTATCAATTTCATACAAAATTTATAATTTGTTAGTACTTTTCATATCCTGGGTAAATACATTATGACTAAATTTGTGTTGAAGTTTTTCAGAGCTCCCGACCTCCTTGCCCTCCCACGGGAGTCATTGGCCCAGCAGTCGATCTCCCACGTATACTATTTTTAATTATTAATAAAATTTTGGCAGACCACCTCTAATTTATTCATATTGGATGGCAAGACCCAGGAAGAGGGTGAAATCTCCATTATGGCCGGAGATAAAGGTTTATATGCCTATATGCTTCATGCCTACACCTCTAGTTGTTTAATGTAGAGGGATATCCTTCCTGCATGGAAGGATAGCCTTCTAATGGCGGTGGCCAAAAGGTACTTTCTATCAATGCATTCTGAATGACCTCCTTTTCAGGTCGCCTACTCGTGTACGTAAGGACCTTCTAATCTACCCACTCATTCTGCTTATGGTGGGGTTGAGTAGTACAATAGTACAATTCCGTGATAAGTAGCACAGTTAAATGTTCTATCACCTGCATAGACACTAAGATCATTTCCATATGATCGATACCGATCAAAGTGAGGTGTGGTTTTGCTGGTTAAGGCTAAGGTGCAAGAAGATGCATGGATCAACATTGATACAAGCCCGGCCAGGCTAAATGAGGTAATTGTAGAAAGGTTCACAAAAATATGGTGCAAGCACCCTTGACGACTCCCAGGTAGCTTACAAAGGCTCAACCACCTTAGGCCATGACTATGGCTTAAATGAGGATGCTAAGTTATTTGGAATGCCGTAACAACGTTATAAAGATCATGACAGAGAAACAATGACTAACATTTCCAGGATGAGGACAATGTTGAACCATAACCCCAATGATAGGTAATAATATTAAGGAGCATTATACAAAAGACTGCCCATTTGATACAAGGAGTAATTCGATTAAGATCACCAAGAAGCACAAATAAAAGGGAAGAAGGTGTACTGCAAGAAAGTAAGGATCGACATCGAAAAATCGAAGAAGAGTATAACAAAGGGAATTCCTTATTAATGATATCTCCAGCCGACTGGATGAAGTGTTGCCACCCAACATGAAGGGTGGCTGGCCATAATATATTAAAGGTAGACTTCAAGTGCTCGAAAGGCGCAAGAACCCAAAATCTTTAAAGATTTGGTATGGCTTAGGAAGAAGACTGCTGTCCTAAGACAAGATGGTGAATTAGAATTCACCAAGGAAATTTTAATAAATAGATAGATAGGTACATAGCATTTATGCCATTGGCAAATATCTGAGACAGTGATTAATTTTGAGATCACACAAGATCTCCTAATAGAGGAGGCCTATCTTGAGGGGTCTTTGGTGGCATCATTCCTTTGGGATATTCACATAACCCCTGAATATATGGTTCATTTGTGGAACTTAACGCCATTTTAAGCACTAAAGGAATGGTTGGAAATGTCATTCCCAAACCATATCTAGATACCCTAGTTGAGGTGACTAATCAACAATGGTTGGATGCTACTGACCCTTTTACTATGGAAGAACCCCAAAGAGGGTAGGTCGTTGCATCAATTCCGGATGCATGCGATGCAGATAATTAACTACCTATATAAAGCGGTGAGGCTCATTAAAATAATACTAGAGTTTGTTCGGATTAATTAGAATAAAGTACGACATTGTTGTGGGGTTCTAACATGCTGACTTGGATGTTATAGTATGCACGACCGGGAAGGGTCCAAGAAGAAACACCACCTATTGAGAAGAAGTATTGAAGGTGGTAGGAATTAACCAAACCATGTCCAGCTTGGTTGGGCGAAAGATCTCTTCTCTAGGAAATAAACGAAATGGGTATGTAGATACTAGAGAGAAACAAATGCTAATTGTACTCATGTCTATAAGATATTTCTTAGCCCTTAATATATAATTGAATAAGTACTAGTATAAAGCATATGGATGGTATAGATTAACCATGGCAAGGCTCAAGAAATTTTGTTATCAAGGCATTTACTAAAGGAAAAGTATTTAAAGTTACAGGTTTAGAACTGATAATTGACATTATTATCATCGCTAAAGAATATCCCAGTAATAGTAGATTAGAATCCAACTTGGAAGTTTCTTTATCTTACTCCGAGGAATTTCTCCTATCGCCAACAGTGGTTCATGTCATATGGTTTAAGTGGGAGACATCTGCAATGTGATGATAATAACTCCTACATTTCTAGCTCACCATGTTGTACAAGTCTCCATATTATGTTGCCACCACAGCATTGGTTTAGAGAAGAGTGATGTGGTAGACAAAAGGAGTCTCTAGAGAACCAGATATTGGGCATAAAATCTAGACTATTGTTAAGACTAAAAGGATGGCCACTGTGTATGGTAAAGGGCTCATCGTAGCCGGGAGGTCATCAAGGGTTCAAGTCTCTATGAGTAATAATTTTATATAAAAAGCCTTTGACAAAGAAACAAAGCATCATGTATGTAAGAAATATGGGAAATGTATATATTACGCTCAAGAGAGCTTGGTGTGATGGTGCTAACCTAGGCTTGGAGCTGAGGAGTCATGGGTTCAAATTTTATTTATGCTCATAAAAATATGTATATAAAAATACTATAATTTTATACTATGAAATACGCTTTATACTATTGAAGCCAAATAGCATTATATCATAAGTCGATAAAAGCAAGCGCGCCCGAGTTGACCCTCGGGGCCCCTCCGACTCCTTTCATCATAATGATCTCCAGGGTATCGGGCCATTAGAACCATTGCCTTCATATCCCAACTCACCTAGCAAAAAGTTATGGGTCCCAAACTTTAAAACTTAGAATCTACTAGCATCAACCTAGCAATAAAAACCAGCCGATCAAAGAGCTAACCTCTACACCAGCTTAAGTCTCACCCAACTACCGAATCAATGAAAGGAAGATTCGACTACAGATTCACAACCAATAATAATTTGATGACACGGATTCTTCTCCCTCTACAACCAACTCACTGACAGCGGTGGCCTGCCTAACCCGGGCTGAGTCTATAGAAAGATGCTCGAGTGAAGGACATGTAGAGGGGTTATTCGCCCACGCCTTTCTGCCGGGCTCCGGCACGCGGAAGGTGGAATACAAGGTTGCACAAGACAATCATATCATAAAATACCACCAATGAAGGTGGCACATCCATCTGTGGACAAACAACAAAGAAGATGCATTTAATATTAGGAAAACACCCAAATCTCCCCGTACCACTGCCACTCCTGCGGAGGATCGACGGTTAGGTCTCAAGAGATCAAAGAGATCTATCTTGACATGCATTACCGGCATAGAATGATCGCCAGGTTGTCCACTCCATCCGCCTCCGTGTACACTTTGCGTGATGAGTTCAATCATGATATGGCATCACTATAGCTTCCTGAGACGCAGACTCAAGGTATCACCCTTCTCGAGCCTACCTAGGGGTTCATGGAAGCCCCGTCCGATGAGGCAGTCAGGAAGTGTCCCCTTCCGTGATCACAAAGGGTTCCATGGGTGAGCTAGAGAATACGTGCCGCATCGGCCACCCCGCATCCGCATTCACTTACCCACCAACCACTAAAGCATAGGGGTGCCCATACGGGTCAGCCACCTCCACCCATGGAGTGTCGACCTATACCTCGCCTTCTACGCGTGACCTACGCACGCCTAGCCCAATCGAGGAGTACTGTGAGCCTTATGTTCGTGGCAAGACCCCACCTCACTCCACCACTCATGGGCTCCCTTATCCGTGCTAAGCAATTCCATAGTATCCACACCTGGCTTTGTATGGGAACAGGATCTACCTAGGAGCATACTAATAAACATGGCTCAGAGGTCTCTGCCCCCCCCCATTTCAAGAGTAATACTATAAAGAACTAACAACCCATTATTTAAGAGTGCTTAATCGTAGAGATATGAGAACTCCACTCAAATTATGGGTTAGTTCCTACAGGAAGTATAGAGAAGCCGAGAAACAAGAAATACACACAACAAGTGCCTCATTGTATGGCCACCTACAGACACAAATGTTTACAGACTCAATCATTTAACCCAGTTTTGGATGGCTCCACCCATCCTCGACGGTAGCTCATATAAGTGCCCGGTCATGCCCTCCTCCCCTGTCCAATTGCCCACTGAATTGGGCAATAAAAGCCCCTCAATTTGGGTGTCCCAAAATGAAACCCGCTTTGCCCAATCGGGACGGGGCTGTCACCACTAACTAATTTGGTATTTTAGTCCTTTTAATATTATATGCTCAAATTCAATTAGGTTTTGGGTTAGGTTTCCACCTTTTGCAATTTAATTATTAACATGGCTAAATTTTTAGCTTATGAATATCACGTGAATAATTAATGTGCGATTACTACTATAGTGACGTGTCATGTATTTATACTTTCTAAATATAAATATGTGGAACGCCACAAGAGTCAATACCCGAGCTATGTTGCTAGATTTGCTTGTATAATATCCTCAATGGCCTCTTTGGCAATCTGTTTAGCCCTTATGTAGAAAAGGGACAAATTGAATAACTTGCTTTTAGTTGTTCAACACAAATAGTCGGGTTGTTTCAAGAGTGTAAACTAAAAGCTTGTGGGTTGTGAAAGGAACAAATTATATACGGAGGCTATGGGATGAGTGACCATATCTTGGCTCCATACATCTGTGCTTATATCGTAGATAAGTAATTACAGCTTTTGCCTTGCAAAGAGTTCAGCAAATTTGGTAAATTAAGCCAGCTATTATAAGGACACCTGAACAACTTGATGAATGAGTTCAGTGATTCAGATGTCAACCATTTGGTGCCAATTTCATAGTACAGCTTGAAAGTTTAAAGGTGATGAAAGCCTGGGATTTGAAGGAAGGAATCAAACTGCTTTGGAGCTTGAGAATCTTTGGGGCTTGATTGATGGCAAAGACATCATATGGCTAGCCTCTGGGACTCCTGCTGTGATCTCAAATGAAGCAATCCAGAGGTGGTCCAAACCTCAAGTGCAAAGTGCAAGCTCAAATGGTGCAAGTCAGTGGTGGTCTCATGGAAGCAATTCTTCAATTCAAACGGATTAATAAATGAGTCATTATTATATGTAGGTCCGCTTTGAAGTTGTTCTGAGAGAGGTAAAACAACCAAAAAGAGAGGGAATATATGACGTTACTTTGAACCGCAGTTCAATCCCATAGATATTGAAAACAACTAGAAGCGCCGAAGTTGTTTAAAAAAGACAAGGACCAGCTATGGAGAAGTTTGAAGCAAACTTGAAGGTGCGTGGATCTATTGTGAACGATCAAAATCAAATTCCTGCACGGGGCTAAGTCGGCCATAATTTCTCATTTGGCTACATTAATTAGAAATGTGGCTACTAGCAAAGAGCATGTCAGAAATGATTCAACAGAGTTTGAACAAACTCAAGGGCTTTGATGATGAAGACCAATCACCAAGTACTATATAGTGGAAAAGTTAAAAAAAGGTGAAGTACTGTAATCCAAAGAAAGATAAAATAGGGCCAAGTTTTAAATGTATTAGCATGGCCATTTAAAGAAAAATTGAAGTACTGAAGGCAAGATATTCAGTGTCGAACTGTGGATGGTGCATTGGGTTCGTAATGTCCAAGTCCTAAGTCTTCATCCTGAAGAGGCAGGTCGCATGTAACTGGAAAGGTGGGGGAGGAGGGAGGTTTCAACCAAGCATGAATCGTTAAAGAAGAAAGTATTGAAGCTAGTTTAGCAGCGGAGATGAAATTCTCGAGGTAGGTGAACTGCTACCAAATAATGGAAGTTCTTATCACAAAATCTATGCATGACAATTTTTTGTGTGATAGATTCGTGGAGCGTAAAAAGTGTAGTCTTCAAGTCAAATCAGTCGTAATTGTGTAAAGAAAGCTGGGGAAAATACGCTAGAGATGGTGGAGTTCAAGAAATTAAGGATGTCAGGTGTTTTAGAAATCTTTGATTTACAAGTGAAACCTCGAAACCGTGAGATGTGTTGTGTGTTCCTCGGATTAGTAAGAAATTTGATTTCGTGAAGCCAACTTGTTGGGATTCGCTGGATACAAAGCGCTTTGAGAAACTGAATGTACTATATCATGATAATGAAATCAAGTTTGTTAAGTGCATTTGTTGGTAACTTGTTTGGCTTTCAATATAGTCATGTTCCATGTCTCAACTCCATTGAATGTACAATCCAAACAAATTTGGTACACTAGGCTTGGATTAGGGTATTTTCAAGAAAAGGGGGACCTGGGTTCAAATGGAAATTTGCTTAATGGATTGGAGTATTTTCAATAAAAAGGGGATTGAGGAAAGGGGTGTGGACTGAAAAAATGGAGGATTGCAATAAATACTGTGGTATTTCAACCAAAAGGTATCTCTCAATAAAAGACAATTTTATGGTTGTATACTAGCTAAAAAAAATTCACTGCTAGTTTGTATTCTCAAAATATGTTATTAAATGGTCATATGTAAGTGGTCGGATCAGCCCATAAGCTAGGAATGTTACCTTCATGATGTGGAATAGGAATGAATTTCTAGACTAAATACCGAGCAAACTCGCCTTCAAAGAGGTCTCATCCAAAGAAAGAACCCATGTTTATGAGTGGCTCCTCACATACAAAGTGTATAATACTGAAGTGTAATAGCTTTTAAAATTCATGTCAAGATTATTACTAGCTAGTATGAGTAATATTTCTCTTAATGATGCTCATTCACACCCACATAACTAAGCAAGCATAGACCCTAGTTGGATAACTACTAAAGCATTCGCTTAGGACTTATATAAAAGTAATACTCCAAGTATGAGTAAAATTCCCTCCACAACTCTAATCAACTAATTATTAGTTGTTTAAGCATAAATTACGGGCTCTGCAGTATGTAGTATAGTAAAGCATATGGAAGGGCTGGCATGGAAGATGATTTTGATAGAAAGCTGATCCAGCTAAGTAAACCGGGCGACCTTTTCATTTGAAAGATGATCACAATATAAACAACAAGGTGTTTGTTGGAGAGATCATATGGGTGAAGCAGAAAGTTATTGTTCGCCAAATCGGCTAGTCAAACTTGCTACAAAGCTCCGAAGTTGTGAGTCCCCTAACATAAGCAGCAATGCACACTCCTGCATTTATACATACGGGACTCTCCTCCCTCCCATGGCAACCAACTCACCACGCAGCAGGGGCTCTCCGCCCAAACTCTAGCCATCTATAGAAAGATGCCCGAAAGTGAAGGACAGAGGGGTCATTCGCCCACGCCTCTTCAATGGGGGCTCCTATGTCAGCGTGGAAAATATGAATACAAGGTTGGGGCACACAAAGCATAATCATATCATAAAATACCACCAATGTAAGGGTGCTACATCCATCCAAGTGACAAATAAATAAAGAAGATGCATTTAATACTAGGGAAAACACCCAAATCCCTGGTGTACTACCCCTACTGCACTCTGAGGATCGAACAATGGCTAGGTCTCAAGAGATCACAGATCAATCTTGACATGGCATTGGCTGGCATAGAACATCTGGGCTAGGTTGTCCACTCCATCCTACCTCCCTGTGGCAATTAATTCTTTGCAAATGAGTCCAAATTCATGCTATGTATCAATTATAGTCTTCCGGGAGACGCTACATCAAGGTATCACCCTTCTCGGAAGCCAACTCTAGGGAAGTCTGCGAAGCCCCGTCCGGCGAGAGGCGTCGTGAAGTGTCCCTTCCAGATCGGCAAAGTGGGTTCCATGGCAGCTAGAGAATACGTACGCATCGGGCCGACCCCGCGATCCACCGCATTCTACTTACTCACCCTAAATTCCATCAGCTAATGCAGTGCCCCACGTCACAATCACACTCCAGTGGAGTGTCGCACTCCATACTCCTCGCCCCTACGCGGATCAAGCATCCAGGCCCTAGCCCACCGAGGGAGTCTCGGGGAGCCTTTTATGTTCGTTACCAAGACCCCACACTCTACTCCAGCCACCAAGGCCCCTATCTCGGTGCTAAGCAATTCCATAGCATCCACATTACGGTGGTCTCTTGTGCACCTGTGCCTAGTAATGGAAATCTGAGGGATCTACCTAGGAGCATACTAATAAAAACATGGCTTTCAGAGGTCTCTACCCCCTTAATTCCCCCATTTCAAGAGTAATACTATACAAAGAACTATCAATCCATCATTTAAAGAGCAAGTACGTAATCAGAGATAAGGAGAACTCACCTTTGCAATCAAGGGTTAGTTCCTAAATTCAAAAGTATAGAGAAGACAGGAAAGTAAGAAAATACACACAACAAGAGTGCAACTTGGCGCTACCCTACGATAACACAAATAAACTCTGGACTAACTGGCCGACCGGGCTTGGGATGGCTCCATCTCGATTTCTTTGGAAGGGTGCCTCGCTGCTGCTCCTCCTCCCCCATCTCCACCAGTTCCCAATTGGAATTGGGGCACAAAAGCCCTAATTTGGGTGTGTCCAAATGGAAAACCCCCTTGCTTGCCGATCCATTTTGGGCCGGGTGGCATGTCACTAATTAACTAATTTGGTATTTTAGTCCCTTTTTTTAATATTAGGATAAGCCCTAAATTCGAATTAGGGTTTTGGGTTAGGTTTCCACCTTTATAATTTAATTATTAAACATGGCTAAACTTTAAAGCATGAATAATTAATGTGAATAATTAATGTGCCATTAATTATTCATGATGGCGATTTGTCATGTATTTTATACTTAAATATGCTTATAAATATGTGGAAACGTCACAAGAGTCAATACCCGAAAGCTACAAAGGCTAGATTTGGCTTGTATAATATCTCAATGGTTTCATATGTCTTAAGCTAGCTCATGTAGAAAAGGGACGAATTGGAATAACTGCTTTAGTTGTTCAATGGTTTTGTAGTTGGTTGATTCTTCATAAAGGTAAACTAAAAAGCTTGTAGTTTGTAGTGAACAAATTATATGGCTTGAGGTTGTTGGATGGTGACCATATCTTGGCTCCATAAAACCTAGGCTATATAGAGATATAATTAATACAGCTTTTGTTTCAAAAGTTATGCAGCAAATTTGGTGAATTAAGTTGTATGGTTATATGACAGTGGAACAACTCTACAAAGGGTATCGTGAGCTCGAGGTGATTAGGATCTCAACCAGATTTGGTGCCAATTTGCTTTAAGCAAATAGGTTGGTGTTTAAAAGGTGACCTGTGGCTTCGATTTGGAAGGAAGGAAATCAAATCACTTTTGAGTTTGAGAATCTTTGGAGCCTGATTGATGGTAGTACATTTGCCATGGCTACTCGCATCTCCCATGCCAGATCTCAAAACTTGGGGGGCTAATCCGGAGGTGGTCCAACCTCAAGTGCAAGGCAAGTCGGATGGGGAGGAAAGTGCCGGTGGGTAGGGTTGTCTTTGGAGCATCCTTCAATTCAAACGGATGCCACTAAAATAATGGAGGCTCAAGCCATTATTATACAAAGGTAGAACTTGCTTTGAAGTTAAAATTGAGAGGTAAACAACCAAAAGAGATGTTCAGAATATAGCAGTTAAACATTTTGAAATCAAAGTTCATCCCGGATAGGCGTTTTGGAAAAACAACTTAGAAGGCTTAAGTTGTTTTGAAAAGACAATATAACTGAGTTTATGGAGAAGTTTGAAGTAGACTTGGAAGGTCAGGGATCTATTGTGAATGATCAAAATCAAATTCTATACTTGGCCAAGTCAGGTTTCTCATAATTCTCATTTGGCTACGTATTAATTAGAAATGTGGCTACTAGCAAAGAGCATCTTTGTAAAATGATTCAAAGCAGAGTTTGAACAAACTTCGAGGGGCTTGATGATGAAAGATCAATCACACGAAGTACTATATAGTGGAAAAGTTAAAAAGGGTGGAAGTACTTCAGAAACCGATGCAAAGATAAAATAGGGCCATGTTTTAAATGTACATAGGTATGGCCATTTAAAAGAAAATTGTACATTTGAAGGCAAGATATTGGTGTTTTTAACTGTGATGGTAAAGGACATTTGGGTTGAGAATGTCAAGTAAGTCTTCATCCTGAAGAGGCGGATGCGTGGAGTGCGGCGGGACTTACTCACCCCTAAATCTACTCAAAGCCGCAGGGGGTGCCCCATCACGTCACACCTGCTGCACCTGTGGGAGTGTCCGGACCCTCCATACCCGCCTTCCCGCCATCGCCTAGCCCAATCAGGAGTCTCATGAGCCTTTTATGTTCCGTTACAAGACCCACCCCCTCCCACCACTTCGCGTCCCCTATCCGGGTGCTAAGCAATTCCATAGCATCCGCGACTCGGTGGTCTCTTGTGCCACCGGAGGAGCGCTAAGTAATGGGGAAATACAGAGGATCTACCTAGGAGCATACTAATAAACATGGCTCGGAGGTCTCTACCCCCCCTTAATTCCCCATTTCAAGAGTAATACTATGCAAAAGAACTATCAATCCATCATTTAAGAGCAAGTCACGTAATCGGAGATAAGGAGAACTCACCTTTGCAATCAAGGGTTAGTTCCCTCACGAGTAAAGCATAGAGAAGCCAGACGGTGAAACTAAGAAATACACAACAGGAGGTGCCCAACGAGAGGCTACCCTCACATAATAACACAGCTAAGCTACGACTAACCGTCCCGAGATCCGGGCTTGGGATGGCTCCATCTCGATTTGGTTGAAGGGTGCCCCGGCCGTGCTCCTCCTCCCATCTCCAATTGCCCCCAATTCCAATTGGGGCACAAAAGCCCTAATTTGGGTGTCCAAATGGAAAACCACTCAGCCTTGTCGATTTGGGCGGTGTGGCATGTCACTAATTAACTAATTTGGTATTTTAGTCCTTTTTAATATTAGGATAAGCCCTAAATTCAATTAGGTTTTGGGTTAGGTTTCCACCTTTATAATTTAATTATTAACATGGCTAACCTTAGCTTATGAATAATTAATGTGAATAATTAATGTGCATTAATTATTCATAAGTGGCGTCATGTATTTATACTTAAATATGCGTGTAAATATGTGGAACGCACATTCTCTCCACCTTAAAATGATGCTGTCCCATAACCCGTTGGGTTCCGTGGGCCGTAAAATTCTTATCTTATCTTATCTGTTATATTTGACTATGTGTTTAATTAAGCTTTCCCTTTTGCGTATCTTTAATGTTTCCACACTCACACTCTCCTCCATAGTTTACACTTAGCTTTGGCTCTATAGCCAGTACGATATGCAGGCTAAACCTTCAAGCACCAAATTTTAAGCTCCCACCTAACTCTAGAACTAGCGAGTTAAAAAGATTTGGTCCGATTACTATGATTAAAGATTTGGTTTCGGGGCGAGTACATGTCGAGGACTTTCCCCTCCCATGGCAACCAACTCACCATGAACGGGGCCCTCAGTCTAACTCCGGGCCATCTATAGAAAGATGCTTTCAGTGAAGGACCATGAGAGGGTCATTAAATTGCAGCAGCCTTCAATGGGGCTCCTATAGCCATGGAAAGCGTGAATACAAGGTTAGCAGCACCAGCATAATCATATCATAAAATACCACCACGAAGAAGATTTAGCACATCCATCAAGTGACAGCAACAAAGAAGATGCATTTTAATACTAGGAAAACACCCAAATCCACAGTACTACCCGGCTCGAGACTCTGTGAGGATCGTGGCCTGGCTAGTCTCAAGAGATCGATGGGCCGAATCTTGACATGGCGTTGGCTGGCATAGAACATGGCTAGGGTTGTCCCTCCATCCAGCCCCTCTGTGCACACTTTGGGATGAGTCCAATCATGATATGGCATCACTATAGCCTTGGGAGGCTTGAGACTCGGGTATCACCGCCGAGCCTACTCTAGGGTTCATGAGCCCCGTCAGGTGGGGGCGGGTCGGGGAAGTGTCCCCTTCCGGGATCAGTGGTTAAATTGGGTGAGCTAGAGAATCGTTGCCGCATCAGCGACCCCCCTTGTCCGTGCAGACTTACTCACCCCTAAATCTACTCAAAGCATAGGGTGCCCCATCACTCGGTCACACCTCTCACCCATGGAGTGTCGGACCCATACCCGCCCTCATGGCGGGCTGTCATCGCCTAGCCCTTTGTAGGAGTCTCGGGGAGCCTTTTATGTTAGGTCAAGACCCACCCCCACTCCACCACTAAGGTCCCTTATCCCCTGGTGCTAAGCAATTCCATAAGCATCCAATGACTTCGGTGGTCTCTTGTGCACAAAGTATAAGTATTAGAAAATCGAGGGATCTACCTAGGAGCATACTAATAAACATGGCTCGGAGGTCTCTACCCCCTTAATTCCCCATTTCAAGAGTAATACTATGCAAAAGAACTATCAATCCATCATTTAAGAGCAAGTCTGAATCGAGAGATAAGGAGAACTCACCTTTGCAATCAAGGGTTAGTTCCTGCAATTAAAAGCATAGAGAGAGAGAAACGGAAGAAATACACACAACAGCAAGTGCCTAAATTGAGCTACCCTCCCGAATAACACAGCTAAACTCTGAGACTAACCGTCAGTCCCGGGCTTGGGATGGCTCCATCTCTCGATTTCTTTGAGGGTGCCAGCTCTGCTGCTCCTCCCCCATCTCCAATTGCTCCCAATTCGAATTGGGGCACAAAAAGCCCAATTTGGGTGTCCAAATGGAAACCCCCTTGCTCTTGTCGATTTGGGCCAGGTGGCATGTCACTAATTACTAATTTGGTATTTTTAGTCCTTTTTAATATTAGGATAAGCCCTAAATTCGAATTAGGGTTTTGGGTTAGGTTTCCACCTTTATAATTTAATTATTAACATGGCTAACCTTAGCTTATGAATAATTAATGTG
The DNA here is from genome assembly GCA_021234155.1 of Isoetes taiwanensis. Taxonomy (NCBI): domain Eukaryota; kingdom Viridiplantae; phylum Streptophyta; class Lycopodiopsida; order Isoetales; family Isoetaceae; genus Isoetes; species Isoetes taiwanensis. The sequence goes on from JAJEKV010000018.1 coordinate 18,903,717, forward strand.
AATAATTAATGTGCCATTAATTATTCATAGTGGCGATGTCATGTATTTATGCTTAAATATCATTATAAATATGTGGAACGTCCACAAGAGTCAACTCAGAAACTCTGATTACTGGATTTGCTTGTATAATATCTCAATGGTTTTCATATGTCTTAAGCTAGCCTCATGTAGAAAGGGACAATTGGAATAACTTTTGCTTTAGTTGTTCAATGGTTTGTAGCTGGTTGATTCTTCATAGTGTAAACTAAAAGCTTGTGGGTTGTAGTGAACAAATTATATGGCTTGAGGTTGTTGGATGAGTGACCATATCTTGGCTCCATAAACCTAGGCTATATGAGAGATATAATTAATACAAGCTTTTGTTTACAAAGTTGTCTAACAAATTTGGTGAATTAAGTTGTATGGTTATATATGACAATTACGGAACAACTCTCTGATGGTATCGAGCTCGGGTGATTGAGGGATGTCAACCAGATTTGGTGCCAATTTGCTAGCAAAGCGTTGGTGTTTAAAAGGTGACCTGGATGGCTTCCATTTGGAAGGAAGGAATCAAATCTGTTTTTTGGAGTTTGAGAATCTTTTGGGGCTTGATTGATGGTAGTACATTTTGCCATGGCTATACGCATCTCCTCTCCACAGGATGCAGCACTGCGAGGGGCTAATCCGAGGAGGTGGTCCAACCTCAAGTGCAAGTGCAAGCTGAGATGGTGCAAGTGCAAGCTCGGTGGTGGATCCGTTTGTCAGCCAGGCGATCCTTCAATTCAAACGGATGCCACTAAAATAATGGAGGCTCAAGCCATTGTGCCAAAGCAAGGTAGGGAACTGCTTTGAAGTTAAAATTGAGAGGTAAACAACCAAAAGAGATGTAGGAATATATGATTAAACATTTTGAAATCAAGAGTTCATCCCCAGATAGGCGTTTTGGAAAAACAACTTAGAGGCTTAAGTTGTTTGAAAAAAGACAATATAACCGAGTTTATGGAAGTTTGAAGTAGACTTGGAAGGTCTGCGGGATCTATTGTGAATGATCAAAATCAAATTCTATACTTGGCCAAGTCAGTTTCTCATAATTCTCATTTGGCTACATTAATTAGAAATGTGGCTACTAGCAAAAACATCTTTGTAAAAAATGATTCAAGCAGAGTTTGAACAAAACTCGAGGGGCTTTTGATGATGAAGATCAATCACTGAAGTACTATATAGTGGAAAAGTTAAAAAGGGTGGAAGTACTTGAAAACCCGATTAAAAGATAAAAATAGGGCCATGTTTTAAATGTAATAGGTATGGCCATTTAAAAGAAAAAATTGTACATTTGAAGGCAAGATATTCGTGTTTTAAGCTGTGATGGTAAAGGGCATTTGGGTTCGAATGTCCAAGTAAGTCTTCATCCGGGAGTGCAGGTCGTGCGTAACAGGGACTTTACTCACCCCCTAAATCTACTCAAAGCACGGGTGCCCCATGCGCGTCACACCTCTCGCACCCGTGGAGTGTCGGACCCATACCCGCCCCTCACGACCCGAGCTGCTATCGCCTAGCCCACTGTAGGAGTCTCGGGGAGCCTTTATGTTGAGTGCAAGACCCCACCCCACTCCACCCACTGCGTCCCTATCCTGCGCTAAGCAATTCCATATTCCACGACCGACGGTGGTCTCTTGGTGCAATTACCCGAAGTAATGGGAAATAATGGGGATCTACCTAGGGCATACTAATAAACATGGCTCAGGAGGTCTCTACCCCCCCCTTAATTCCCCATTTCAAGAGTAAGTAATACTATGCAAAAGAACTATCAATCCATCATTTAAGGGCAAGTCACGAGAATCGAGATAAGGAGAACTCACCTTTGCAATCAAGGGTTAGTTCCTGCTGTGGTAAAACATAGAGAGAAGCAGGAGAAACAGAAGAAATACACACAACAAAGTGCCCAACAGGCTGCGCTACCCTACAATAACACACAGCTAAGCTACGGACTAACCCCAATCCGGGGCTTGGGATGGCTCCATCTCGATTCTTTCAAGGGTGCCTCGGGGTTGTTGCTCCTCCTCCCCCATCTCCAATTGCTCCCAATTGGTGGGGCACAAAAGCCTAATTTGGGTGTCCAAAATGGAAACCACGGCTTGCCCAACTCGATTTGGGCCGGTGGCATGTCACTAATTAACTAATTTGGTATTTTAGTCCTTTTTAATATTAGGATAAGCCCTAAATTCGAATTAGGGTTTTGGGTTAGGTTTCACCTTTTATAATTTAATTATTAACATGGCTAACCTTAGCTTATGAATAATTAATGTGAATAATTAATGTGCCATTAATTATTCATAAAGGACGTCATCATGTATTTATGTAAATATCGTTTATTATAAATATGTGGAACGTCACATTCTCTCCTTAAAAATGATCTTTGTCCCATAACTGGATTGGGTTCCGTGGACGAAAAATTCTTATCTTATCTTATCTATTATATTTGACTATGTGTTTAATTAGCTTTCCCCTTTTGCGTATCTTTTAATGTTTCCACACTCACACTCGATCCATAGTTTACACTTAAAGAGAATGGCCCCGTGGCCGGGCCACGATATGTGAGCTAAACCTTCACACCGAGCAAAGCTCCCACCCTAACTACTCAACTAACGAAGTTAAAGATTTGGTCGGTGCTATGATTCCGTCAACCAATATAATTACACTTCCTGGTGCATATACATTACCGGACTTTCCTCCCATGGCAAATCCAACTCGGCCGGAGGCAGGGCCCTCCGCCTAACTCGGCCATCTATAGAAAGATGCTCGAGTGAAGGGACACAGAGGGTCATTCCGCCCACGCCTTCCAATGGGGCTCCTATGTCACGGAAGCGTGAATACAAGGTTAGCACACGCAGATAATCATATCATAAAATACCACCAATGAGAGGGTGGCACATCCATCCAAGTGACAACAACAAAGAAGATGCATTTAATACTAGGGAAAACACCCAAAATCCCCTCGGGTACTACCCCCACTTCGGACTCTGTGAGGATCGGACCGACGGCTAGGTCTCAAGAGATCCCGATGAGACCGAATCTTGACATGGCGTTGGGCTGGCATAGAACATCGGCTAGGGTTGTCCACTCCATCCTCCCCCTCCACATTGCACACTTTGCGGATGAGTCCAATCATGATATGGCATCACTATAGCCTTCCTGAGACGCTAGACTCAAGGTATCACCCCTTCAGCCTACTCTAGGGTTCATGAAGCCCCCGTCCCCGATGAGGCAGGTCGGGGAAGTGTCCCCTTCCAGGATCCGCAGTGGTTCCATGGGTGAGCTAGAGAATACGTACGCATCAGCTTCCCCCAGATCCGGCATCTCTTTACTCACCCTAAATCTACTCAGCATAGGGTGCCCCATACGGGTCACACCTACTCAAGCACCCATGGGAGTGTCGTGACCCATACCCGGCCCTACGTGACCGGCCATCCGCCTAGCCCACCGTAGGAGTCTCGAGCCTTTTATGTTCGTGTGCAAGACCCCACCCCCCCTCCACCACCCAAGGCCCCCTTATCTGCGGTGCTAAGCAATTCCATAGCATCCACGCACTCGGTGGTCTCTTGTGCACAAAGTATGGTAATGGGAAATACAGGGGATCTACCTAGGAGCATACTAATAAACATGGCCGGCAGGTCTCTACCCCCTTAATTCCCCATTTCAAGAGTAATACTATGCAAAGAACTATCAATCCATCATTTAAGAGCAAGTACGAATCGGAGATAAGGAGAACTCACCTTTGCAATCAAGGGTTAGTTCCTACGGTCAAAGCATAGAGAAGACAGAGAAACAAGGAAAAATACACACAACAAGTGCCCAACAGGCTCTACCCTTACGAATAACACGCCTAAGCTCTGGACTAACAGGGCCGGACCCGGGCTTGGGATGGCTCCATCTCGATTTGTCAAGGGTGCACCGGCTGTCTGCTCCTCCTCCCCATCTCCAATTGCTCCCAATTTCGAATTGGGGCAATAAAAGCCTAATTTGGGTGTCCAAAATGGAAAACCCCATTTTGCCCCTTGTCGATTTGGGCCAGGTGGCATGTCACTAATTAACTAATTTGGTATTTAGTCCTTTTTAATATTAGGATAAGCCCTAAATTCGAATTAGGGTTTTGGGTTAGGTTTCCACCTTTATAATTTAATTATTAACATGGCTAACCTTAGCTTATGAATAATTAATGTGAATAATTAATGTGCCATTAATTATTCATAGTGACGTCATGTATTTATACTTAAATATGCGTATAAATATGTGGAACGTCCACAAGAGTCAATACCCGAACTCTGATTAAGCTAGATTTGCTTGTATAATATCTCAATGGTTTCATATGTCTTAAGCTAGCCTCATGTAGAAAAGGGACAATTGAATAACTTTGCTTTAGTTGTTCAATGGTTTGTAGCCGTTGATTCTTCATAGTGTAAACTAAAAGCTTGTGGTTGTAGTGAACAAATTATATGGCTTGAGGTTGTTGGATGAGTGACCATATCTTGGCTCCATAAACCTAGGCTATATGAGAGATATAATTAATACAAGCTTTTGTTTACAAAGTTGTCTAGCAAATTTGGTGAATTAAGTTGTATGGTTATATGACAATTCTGGAACAACTCTACAGTGGTATCAGAGCTCAGGTGATTCAGGATGTCAACCAGATTTGGTGCCAATTTGCTAGCAACAGTTGGTGTTTAAAGGTGACATGAGGCTTCCAGTTTGGAAGGAAGGAATCAAATCTGTTTTGAGTTTGAGAATCTTTGGGGCTTGATTGATGGTAGTACATTTGCCATGGTTACTACATCTCCTACGGGATCCGCACTGCCGGGCTAATCCAGAGGTGGTCCAACCTCAAGTGCAAGTGCAAGCTCGATGGTGCAAGTGCAAGCTCGGTGTGGTGGATCATTCTTCAGCGAAGCAATCCTTCAATTCAAAAACGGATGCCACTAAAATAATGGAGGCTCAAGCCATTATTATGAGCAAGGTAGGGGCCCTTTGAAGTTAAAATTGAGAGGTAAACAACCAAAAGAGATGTGGGAATATATGATTAAACATTTTGAAATCAAGAGTTCATCCCATAGATAGGCGTTTGGAAAAACAACTTAGAAGGCTTAAGTTGTTTGAAAAAGACAATATAACCGAAGTTTATGGAGAAGTTTGAAGTAGACTTGAAGGTGCGGGGATCTATTGTGAATGATCAAAATCAAATTCTATACTTGGCCAAGTCACTCATAATTCTCATTTTGGCTACATTAATTAGAAATGTGCTACTAGCAAAGAGCATCTTTGTAAAAATGATTCAAACAGAGTTTGAACAAACTCGAAGGGGCTTTGATGATGAAGATCAATCACCTGAAGTACTATATAGTGGAAAAGTTAAAAAGGGTGGAAGTACTTCAGAAACTAGTAAAGATAAAATAGGGCCATGTTTTAAATGTAATAGGTATGGCCATTTAAAAGAAAAATTGTACATTTGAAGGCAAGATATTCGTGTTTTAACCGTGATGGTAAAGGGCATTTGGGTTCGAATGTCCAAGTAAGTCTTCATCCGAAGAGGCAGAGGTCGTGCCGCAACGGGGACTTACTCACCCTAAATCTACTCAAAGAAGAAAGGGTGCCCCCATACAGGTCACACCTCTTGAGGTACCCGGTGGAGTGTCGCACCCATAATGCCCCTCTGACGCGATCTATGTATCGCCCTAGCCAATAGAGGAGTCTCAGAGCCTTTTATGTTCGTGTGCAAGACCCCACCCCCACTCCACCACCGTAAAGAAATCCGGGTGCTAAGCAATTCCATAGCATCCACGACCGGTGGTCTCTTGTGCACAGGCCTTAAGTAATGGGAAATACAGGGATCTACCTAGGAGTACATACTAAGAAATTTGATGGCTCGAGGTCTCTACCCCCTTAATTCCCCATTTCAAGAGTAATACTATGCAAAGAACTATCAATCCATCATTTAAGGGCAAGTACGTAATCGAGATAAGGAGAACTCACCTTTGCAATCAAGGGTTAGTTCCTACAGGTCTAAAGCATAGAGAAGACAGAGAAATCCAGAAGAAATACACACAACAAGTGCCCAACAACAGGGCCCACCCTACGAATAACACACAGTTTTGAGCTACAGACTAACCGGCCGACCGGGCTTGGGATGGCTCCATCTCGATTTGTCAAGGGTGCCCTTGTCAAGCGCCTCCTCCTCCCATCTCCAATTGTTCTAATTCAATTGGGGCACAAAAGTCCTAATTTGGGTGTCCAAAATGGAAACCCCCATCCTTGCCCAATCGATTTGGGGCATGGTGGCATGTCACTAATTAACTAATTTGGTATTTTAGTCCTTTTAATATTAGGATAAGCCCTAAATTCGAATTAGGGTTTTGGGTTAGGTTTCCACCTTTATAATTTAATTATTAACATGGCTAACCTTAGCTTATGAATACTTAATGTGAATAATTAATGTGCCATTAATTATTCATAGTGACGGTCATGTATTTATACTTAAATATGCATAAAATATGTGGAACGCCACATTCTCTCCACCTTTAAAATGATGTCGTCCCATAACCCGTGGGTTCCCGTGGACGAAAAATTTTATCTTATCTTATCTATTATATTTGACTATGTGTTTAATTAGCTTTCCCTTTTGCGTATCTTTAATGTTTCCACACTCACACTCTCGATCCATAGTTTACACTTAGCTGTAACTGATAGCCAGGCCCTGATATGCGAGGGTTAAAGACCCTTAGAAAGTGAGACTACATTGTTGATTTAAATGTTGGTTTAATTTCAAATAAAGTTCCTAGGTGTAAAATTCCAATTGCTATATTGTTGGCTTTAAGTAACCATGGGTAAAAAAGGCTTGTATATAATAATGCTACAAAATAGAATAATAGATGATTCCTTAGGTTAATTGGCCAACGGAATTTCGAGGCGAGCTAATACTAAAACGAGCTTTACCTCACATGAGCACACATATTAATTCCTTAGTTATATCTATACGTTTATTAGATATCTAGACATTCGTACATTGACATGGCAATGTGTAATTTGGCATAGAAAGCATGCCTGGTGGTTCTTGAGGCTATTATATAATGGTGGTTAAGCAGGTCCTGGGCTCTTACTTGAAGTAGAAGTGCTGAATAATGGAAATAAGGAGTGGTAAGGTATCCTTATGTTGAATGGATACTGGAGAAAAATGATATGACGATGGTTATTATGCGATTGAAACAAAGGGACCTAATAATTACGAGGGATGAATTTACCATATGCGCATATATGTTGCCATTCAACGAGAAGGAGACCGGATATAGCACCATATATCCGATGGAGAAGTGGCTTATGATTATCTACCGAGACCACATTAAAGAGGTACTATAGTAAGGTGGAAAACCGGATTATAAATACCCACCATGAAAGGGAGATCACTTTAGAATTGTAGGTTTCGACAATGGTGGTGAAGGTATAGAATGTCGAGCTACTTGAGTTGAGGGTATGATTCATGAACGGGTAGAGAATAATGTCGATGAGGATGTTGATCCATATATGGATTATAAAATTACACATATATTGTGTTTGGTAAAGAGATTGAGGTTCCCGAGGCGGAAATAAAGACGCAAAATTATAGACGACTAAGAAGACCACCTAGCCTCGTGGGAGCATCGAGATGCTGTATAACAGACTGGAGAATAGTGTGGAACGTAGTTTCCACATAAGGTCAAGAGAAGACGACAATTGGTAGGAAATAAAGCTAACCATCGAAAAAGCGCAAGGTATGTTGGATCTTTGGTGAAGGCAAACTATGAAGGAAAGTTGACCTTCAACTAATGATACATTAGGAAGGCAAGTAATGTACCCACACGACAAGTGGGAGACAAGAGGTGCTTGAAAGTTGTTGTAAACAACGTTTCAAATATAGAGAGTTTGGAATGACACGCTGAATGTACCAAAGTCCGGAGTATGAACAAGGTAGGGCTCAATGAACATCTCACCAAGGAGGATGTATTCGTGGACTTGGTATCGTGTGTGTATTCCGAGGAGTAACTCCGCTGGGTATATGTGTACTAGGACCATTTAATAGTAAAACATAACTAAAAGAAGATAGGATATATACTAGAACTTTTAGGTCACATTCCATATGAATACGGAAGTAATGAAGATAAGAGTGATGAAACATGTCCACAAGGAACTTAGGTTGGCATTTGTCATTGGGAAGTTAACCGGAGCTTGAGGACGGAGGCAAAGTAAGGTTAGTGGTGTCGAAACCACAACATGTGTATGGTACCAGATAACCAAGTTGGGGAATTAAGTTGGCCGTAAGTCCGAATATAGCTAGTTGCCTATGTCAACAAGTTACATAGGAGTCTAGACTTAGGGTTGGTGCACACGCAGTTACTATATCATATAATAACAACGAAGCGGTCTTGGATGTAGGAAGGATTTAGTAGTATCAAATACTATAGTGGTGATCATATCGAGGATGTCAATTGTGATATTCAGATGTATATCATATTAAAAGATAGTAGAATATTCGTATAAGGCGAGGGAAATATTACTTGACAAGGTTTAAAGAATGAGCGTAATGATATGCTTATATACCTAAGATATTGGGGTAGGTATGCTTTATCGGAGATAAGCATTCAAGTTATCCCAATGGTTGAGTTGACTATCTTAGATAATGCCGCACTAAGGAAGATGAGAAAAGTTTAAATCGGTGAGAATAGCTAGAGTAAGTCTAGCATATACACGTGATGTTACATTCAAAAACATCCCGAGGATGGTTGGAACTGTTGGAATAAACGATAATGAGAGCTTAGCCACCGGGGTTCTAGATACCAATGAATTACTTAATTATTATAAGCTGAGAGCATTTATTTGGTTTCGGGAATGAAAAGATGTATAAAAATATCGCGTCCCCCTGATGGAAGAAAAGAAGGAGTACGATGAATTTGGCGATTATACTTTTAGGGGTAACCGAGAAGAGGGAATACATAGGAACTCTAAGTCCCCATAAAAAAAATCAAGACGAGGTGTATAGATTACAAGGAGTGAGATTATATATACCAGTAGTCCATATATCCTAAGAGTTACCCTACTCGCGGGGAACAATTATAGGTACTGAGGTAGAAGGTGGAGGATCCGTTGCCTTGAGGCATAGACCCGTTAGAGATTATGAGTTTGAAACGCTTAAGAGGGTAAGGAATTGGATAACCATATGGCGGTTACTAACAAAGATTGAAACATTGGGTTTTCCTATTAGAAGACCAGGAGGTTTTAGTGCTTCGACTTCATTATGAGAAAGCCAAAGACGACAGCATTTGAAGCTGATCAAAAGCTGAAGTCCACATGATAACTTACGAAAAATAGGTTAATTGTAACTAAGCATGGGTAATATGGAGGACAAAGGATCCTTGGTGAAAGAAGCCTTTAGAAAAGCTCTGCACGTGAGGTACTAGCCTTTGAAATTATGGCATAATCCCGTGGGGGAAACCATAGGTTATGTACGGGGTTAAAGTACCATCAGGCACTAAAGGAATGGTTGAAATAAGTAGAGACCCTATCAAATTATAGGCAGCATATACAAGTCCAACATAAAGGCGGCCCCTGTCCATCTGGGAAATAGGTGGCGAAGCCACATCATAAAGGTACATAGGCAATGGGTTTGTTTGAAAGAACTACCACGGCTATAGTTTAGCTAAGTTAGAGTAGAGCTCTAGCATTGTGGGATGTGGAGATATGTTTATTATGTACATACCATGTACACATACGATAATAATCTGGGTGGCTTACACAAGGAGAGAAAGACGAAGCGTATCCTAAAGTTACCGATGAAGGGTCCGAGATACGTTCCTAAATGTGCAAAGGACCGCCAATCCGCTGTATGCTAGGGTATGATGTGGTAGTTGGCACTTGAAATAAATGTCAACGGCCAATAGAATAAAGCTTAAGGTAGTGGGGTTGAGTAGTACAATAGTACAATTCCAGGATAAGTAGCGAATAGCAGTTACCTGCTAAATGTTCGAATGTGTCTTGCATAGACACCTAAGACTAGCTTTCCCATATGATCCATACCTGGATCAGGCGGAGGTGACGCCATGGGTTACATGGGGGTGCAAGTTAACATGCACAGGACTCGAACATTGATACAAGCCCGGGTTATATTAAACGTAGGTAATTGTAGAAAGGTTCACAAAATACAAGGCAAGCACCTTGATGACTCCAGGTAGCTTACAAAGGCTCAACCACTCTTAGGCCATGACTATGGCTTAAATGAGGATGCTAAGTTATTTGGAATGCCAGAACAACGTTATAGCATCATGACAGAGAAATGTAATGACTAACATTTCCAGGATGTAGGACAATGTTGAATCATAACCCCCAATGATAGGTGGGTTGACAACAGAAGGAGCATTATGCTACAAGACGGTTCACGGATATGTAAAGGAGTAATTGGATTGGTGACTCTACTGAATAAAGGTCACAACAAAAGGGTGAAGGGTGTACGCTGTGGCATGCGTAAGGATCGTAATACTGAAAATCGAGAAGAAGAGGAGGAATAAAGGACCCTTATTAATGATATCTAGCGACCTGGATGGAAGGTTATTACCTAACATGAAGGGTGGTCATTGCTAATATACAAAGGTAGACTTGCGGCTTGAAAGGCAGCAAGAACTGAAAAACTCCTTAAAGATTTGGTGCATGGCTTAGGGAAGAAGACTTCCATGTCCTAAGACAAGATGGTGAATTGAATTCACCAAGGAAATTTTTAATAAATAGATAGATAGGTACATAGCATTTATATGTCATGCCACATTGGCAGCGTCCATGAGGACATATGACGGACCCCCAGAGACTTGAACACAAGATCTCTGAATAGAGGAGGCCTATCTTGAGGGGTCTTTGGGTGGTACTGTCCTTTGGGATATTCACATAACCCCTTGGAATATGTAAGTTCATTTGTGGAACTTAACGCCATTTGGGCACTAAAGGAATGGTTGGAAATACTTTGCCCCAACCATATCTAGATACCCTAGAAGGAGGTGACTAATCAACAATGGTTGGATGCCACTTGACCCTTACGGTGGAAGAACCCCAAAAGAGGGTAGGCTGCTATCAATCTGACAGATGCGTGGCGCAGATAATTAATCACAGCCATATAGGCGGTGAGGTTTGGCACAAAATAATACTAGAGTTTGTACCCGGGATTAATTAGAATAAAGTGCTGACATTGTTGTGGGGGTTCTAACACAAGCACTTACTACGTGTTACAGAGTATGTATCGCGATCTGGGGAAGTGGTCCATAAGAAGAACACGACCATTGAGAAGAAGTATTGAAGGGTGGTAGGATCAAAGGAATCCAAACCCATGGTCTAGTTGGTTGGGCGAAGAAAGATCCTTTCTCTAGGAAATAAAACGAGTCAAGGCGTAGACACTAGAGAGAAACAACGTTAATTGTAATTATGTCTATAAGATATTTCTTAGCCCTTAATATATATAACGTTGAATAAGGTCTAGTATAAAGCATATGGATGTAGTATAGATTGAATCATGGCAAGGCTCGAAGAAATTTTGTTATCAAGGCATTTACCAAAGGAAAAATATTTAAAGCTATAGGTCTAGGAACGTCGATAATTGGACATTATTATCATCGCCTAAAGAATATCCCAGGTGAATAGTGGATTAGAATCCAACTTGGAAGTTTCTATCTTACTCCGAGGAATTTCCTTCCATCGCCAAATGTGAACGCGTGATGTCGATATGGTTGCGGAGACATTCCGCAATGATGATAATAACTCCTAAGTGATTTCTAGCTCACCATGGTTGCACAAGTCCGGCGGAGTTGTTGCCACCACAGCATTGGTTTAGAGAAGAGTGATGGTAGACAGGAGTCTTTCTAGAGAACCAGGGATACTATTGGTTAAGTATAAAACGAGACTATTGTTAAGACTAAAAGATGGCTTACCGTGTTGGTAAAGGGTTTGGCTGTGTGCTGGGAGGTCAAGGGTTCAAGTCTTGCGTAGTACACTTTTATATAAAAGGTGCTGTACAAAGAAAACAAAGTATCACAGATGTAAGAAATATGTGAAATGTATATATTACGTTCAAGAGAGCTTGGTGTGATGGTAAGCACCTAGGCTTGGAGTTGAGAGGTCATGGGTTCAAATCTCGGTCAAGGCGCCAAAAAAATATGTATATAAAAAAAATACTATAATTTTTATACGGCGGAAATACGCGTTTTATACGGTCGGGCGCCGACAGCATTATACGCGTTTCTGTAAGTCGATAAAAAGCAAGCGGCGCCCGAGTTGACTTTCGGGGCCCCTCCTTGACTCCTTTCCGCCTGTTAATGACCCTCCTAGGGTATTTGGGTCATTAGAACCACTTTCGCCTTCATCTGAACTACCTACAAAAAGTTATGGGTCCTCCAGTTGCCCTAAACCTCTTAAAACTTAGAATCTACTACATCAACCTAGCACAAAACCAAACATCAAAGAGCTAAACCTTCACACCAGCTTAAGCTCCCACCTAACTACCGAACTAACGAGTTAAAGATTTGGTCAGTGCTATGATTCCGGTCAACCAATATACGACACTCGGACGTATACATACGGGGACTTTCCCCTCCCATGGCAACCAACTCACCACGAGCAGGGCCCTCCGTCTAACTCGGGCCATCTATAGAAAGATGCTCGAGTGAAGGACACAGAGGGGTCATTCGGCCCACGCCTTCAATGGGGCTCCTATGTCGCGGAAGCGTGAATACAAGGTTAGCACACAGCATAATCATATCATAAAATACCACCACGAAGGGTGGCACATCCATCCAAGTGACAACAACAAAGAAGATGCATTTAATACTAGGGAAAACACCCAAATCCCTGGTACTACCCCGGCTCAGACTCCTGTGAGGATCGACTGACGGCTAGGTCTCAAGAGATCAGTAGACCGAATCTTGACATGGCATTGGCTGGCATAGAACATCGGCTAGGGTTGTCCACTCCATCCGCCCCTCCTGTGCACACTTTGCAGATGAGTCCAATCATGATATGGCATCACTATAGCCTTCCGGAGACGCAGACTCAAGGTATCACCCTTCGAGCCTACTCTAGGGTTCATGAAGCCCCGTCCGATGAGGCAGGTCAGGGAAGTGTCCCCTTCCAGGATCACAGTGGTTCCATGGGTGAGCTAGAGAATACGTGCCGCATCAGCGACCCCCGCATCCGTACCCGACTTACTCACCCTAAATCTACTCAAAGCATAGGGTGCCCCATACGGGTCACACCTCTGCACCCATGGAGTGTCAGACCCATACCCGGCCCTCTACGTGACCCGGCCATCGCCCAGCCCAATCGTAGGAGTCTCGTGAGCCTTTATGTTCGTGCAAGACCCCACCCCCACTCCACCACTGCGTCCCTTATCTGGTGCTAAGCAATTCCATAGTATCCACGACTCGGTGGTCTCTTGTATGGGAAATACAGGGATCTACCTAGGAGCATACTAATAAACATGGCTCAGAGGTCTCTACCCCCCCTTAATTCCCCCATTTCAAGAGTAATACTATGCAAAGAACTATCAATCCATCATTTAAGAGCAAGTACAGAATCAGAGATAAGGAGAACTCACCTTTGCAATCAAGGGTTAGTTCCTACAGGTAAAGCATAGAGAAGACAGAGAAACAGAAGAAATACACACAACAAGTGCCCAACAGGGGCGCTACCCTACAGATAACACAGCTAAGCTACAGACTAACCGTCGAATCGGGCTTGGGATGGCTCCATCTCGATTTGCTGAAGGGTGCCTGGCTGCTGCTCCTCCTCCCCCATCTCCAATTGCTCCCAATTCGAATTGGGGCACAAAAGCCCTAATTTGGGTGTCCAAAATGGAAACCCTGCCTTGCCCAATCGATTTGGGCCAGGTGGCATGTCACTAATTAACTAATTTGGTATTTTAGTCCTTTTTAATATTAGGATAAGCCCTAAATTCGAATTAGGGTTTTGGGTTAGGTTTCCACCTTTATAATTTAATTATTAACATGGCTAACCTTAGCTTATGAATAATTAATGTGAATAATTAATGTGCCATTAATTATTCATAGTGACGTGTCATGTATTTATACTTAAATATGCGTATAAATATGTGGAACGTCACAAGAGTCAATACCCGAGCTACAGTGCTAGATTTGCTTGTATAATATCTCAATGGTTTTCATATGTCTTAAGCTAGCCTCATGTAGAAAAGGGACAATTGAATAACTTTGCTTTAGTTGTTCAATGGTTTGTAGCTGGTTGTTTCTTCAGAGTGTAAACTAAAAGCTTGTGGTTGTAGTGAACAAATTATATGGCTTGAGGTTGTTGGATGAGTGACCATATCTTGGCTCCATACATCTAGGCTATATCAGAGATATAATTAATACAAGCTTTTGTTTACAAAGTTGTCTAGCAAATTTGGTGAATTAAGTTGTATGGTTATATGACAATTCTGGAACAACTCTACAGTGGTATCAGAGCTCAGGTGATTCAGGATGTCAACCAGATTTGGTGCCAATTTGCTAGCAACAGTTGAAGTGTTTAAAGGTGACACAGGCTTCCAGATTTGGAAGGAAGGAATCAAATCTGTTTTGGAGTTTGAGAATCTTTGGGGCTTGATTGATGGCAGTACATTTGCCATGGCTACTTCTGCATCTCCTACAGGATCTGGTACTGCAGGGGCTAATCCAGGAGGTGGTCCAACCTCAAGTGCAAGTGCAAGCTCAAATGGTGCAAGTGCAAGCTCAGGTGGTGGGTCTGTTGCTGGCGGAAGCAGTCCTTCAATTCAAACGGATGCCACTAAAATAATGGAGGCTCAAGCCATTATTATGAGCAAGGTAGGAACTGCTTTGAAGTTAAAATTGAGAGGTAAACAACCAAAAGAGATGTGGGAATATATGATTAAACATTTTGAAATCAAGAGTTCATCCCAGATAGATGTTTTGGAAAAACAACTTAGAAGGCTTAAGTTGTTTGAAAAAGACAATATAACTGAGTTTATGGAGAAGTTTGAAGCAAACTTGGAAGGTGCAGGATCTATTGTGAATGATCAAAATCAAATTCTATACTTGGCCAAGTCAGTTTCTCATAATTCTCATTTGGCTACATTAATTAGAAATGTGGCTACTAGCAAAGAGCATGCTGTAAAAATGATTCAAACAGAGTTTGAACAAACTCGAAGGGGCTTTGATGATGAAGATCAATCACCTGAAGTACTATATAGTGGAAAAGTTAAAAAGGGTGGAAGTACTTCAGAATCCAGTAAAGATAAAATAGGGCCATGTTTTAAATGTAATAGGTATGGCCATTTAAAAGAAAATTGTACATTTGAAGGCAAGATATTCAGGTGTTTTAACTGTGATGGTAAAGGGCATTTGGGTTCAGAATGTCCAAGTCCTAAGTCTTCATCTGGAAGAGGCAGAGGTCGTGCCAGAACTGGAGGCAGGGGGAGAGGGAGGTTTCAACCAAGCATGAATCTGGTTAAAGAAGAAAGTATTGAAGAAGCTAGCAGTGGAGATGAAATTTTTGAGGTAAAGTGTAATCATGTCTCAAATAATGTTCTTACTTCAAAATCTATGCATGACAATTTTTGTGTGATAGATTCAGGAGCAGAAAAAAGTGTAGTCTTCAAGCCAAATCTGCTTCAGAATTGTGTAAAGAAAGTTGGGCATGTACAGTTAGGAGATGGTGGAGTTCAGCAAATTAAGGATGCTGGTGTTTTAGAAATCTTTGATTTACAAGGGAAACCTGTAAAACTCAGAGATGTGTTGTGTGTTCCTGGATTAGTAAGAAATTTGATTTCAGTAAGCCAACTTGTTGATCTTGGATACAAAGTTGTATTTGAGAAACTGGAATGTACTATATTTCATGATAATGAAATCAAGTTTGTTGGCAGACGTGTTGGTAACTTGTTTGGCTTTCAATATAGTCATGTTCCATGTCTCAACTCCATTGAATGTACATCCAAACAAATTTGGCACACTAGGCTTGGACATACAAATTTCAGGAATCTTGATGCTTTGGAAAAGAAAGGGTTGATCACCATGACTTTAAATAAGGAAGAAAATGTTTGTGCTGGCTGTATGCTTGGAAAGCAGGCTAGACAAATCTTTAAGAAGTCAAAACACAGTGATGGCGGGTTTTCCCACACCCCCATCATTCGACCTCAAAGGCAGAAATCAGGATCATCCCGTGATGCTAGATTAATGGAAATCATCCTCCCATGTCTCTGAACCATGGGAGGCTTCTACACCAGATCATGTGGAGGCTGCCACCCTCCACAAAATCGTGGAGCAGGGAGAGAGGAGGAGCTTGTGCTCCTCAAAACAGTTATATAATTCTTGCCTCTTCATCTCCACCCTTCAAAATGCACCTCTTGATCTCGCCCTTCCATCCTTGCCTCCTCATCTCAACCCTTGAAATAACACCTCTTGATCTTGACCTTTGAATATGATGCACCCCTCCTCAAACATTAACAATATTTTTAAGAGCCTTTATATATTGAGCTCTTTTACAATATCTCAATTTCTTCACAACCCCCAAAAATGGTTTTGTTTCACAAATCTTTTCATGTTGACCGGGTGCCAAAACCCGGGCAACATCTCGCCTAAACAAAAATGGCCGGTCCCCTGCCCTCTTACTTCAAAGATTTTCATATGTTTAATACAATAAGTTAGTCTTTTTGGCACAAAAAGATCTAATCAGGGTTTTAACGGATCCCTCCAAACCCTATAATTCAAAGATGGGGGTTTTAAATAACGATCCCTCCAAACCTTTCTAAATAATTCAAAGATGGGGGTTTTAACGGATTCCTCCAAACCTTTCTGAAGATAGGGGTTTTAACGGATCCCTCCAAACCTTTTTTAAAGATGGGGGTTCCCTCCAAACCTTTCAAAATGATTCGAAAATATATTTAAAGCTTTTTTTTTTCGTGAACTTCACACCATATAATTTGTATGCCAAGATAATAAAAAATCAATGGTAATTTCGGGCTTTGGGTAAAGGCTCAAATGAATGTAGAGACAAATGTCAAGAAAATATATTCTTTTTGGCAAGGTAAGGAGAAGGGGGTCAAATTTTAAGAAGGGGACGCCCAAACAAAAATTTGTGTATCATGATTTAAATGGGCTAAGCAATGGTCGAGAAAGGAGACATAAAAAATTAAAAAATAAGGAGGCAATGGTTCAAAAATAAGATAAGCAAATAGGGGCGAGGGGCCTAATAATAGGGCAAACCACAATAAGATTTCGCAAAGAAGGCTTTTGAAGATCGTGGCGGTGGCCCTTTGCTCAAATTTTTAATTCTCGACTTCGCCAAAGACGATATGGCGGCGATGAGTATGGCGGTTTAAAGGCGGTCAGGCCAGGAGAGTACGATGTTTTCTTCATCCTTCTTCCTTTCTTTGCGGAGTTCCGCATCATGGCTCGGTCGCCAGTTTTATTTTTGCGGATCTTGGTGGGCGATGGCGTATAGCTTCTACTTTTTTTCTTCCGATCATTTTCTTCTTCGCAGGGGGGCCGCGGCTATGGCGGATGGAGCAGAGGTGGGCGAACAAAGGCGGCTGCCCTTTATCTTTATGCCTTTCTCTTTTTTACATTACAGTTCAAAGACGTAGATGCTTGTTGCATTTCTTCCCCTTTTAATGGTAGAGCGGATGCTACAAGGATATGGCGAAGAGTATGATGGCAAAACCAGTCGCTATGGCATTCTTTCCTCTTTCTTCTCCTCAGATACTCTTCTCGGAGATGGTCGCAGAGATTTGGTTATGGCAGAATGCTAGGGCAAAGGTTTTTTTGTGTGCAAGGCAGTAATAGAAAATTCGGATCTGGCTTAAAAAGAAAGAAAAAACAGAAGAAATGACCTTTGAATTGCAATTAGGAATAGAAAGAGAGAGCAAGGTGCAGCGATGGAGAATGGGCTATGTTTTTTGCATTTGTAGCAGAGCTATGGTTTCTTTGCAAGATCAGGGGGCAAGTTCAAAGGCGTTAGGCCAGGAAAAAGAACAGATTTTCTGGAGGTCTGGCTTTGCTGGCTCTCTCGAAATAAATCAAGAAGTATAGTATCTGCACTATCCTGCACCACATAGATTTAAAGTATCAAACCCAAAAAAACATAAAGATTCGAGCAGCTTCTTTCCTGATTTTTCTTCTTTCTGCAGCATATTCAAGCAGCAAACAGTGATCATAGAAGAGAGCAGCACCAAAATGATCTGGGGAAACATCAGATCTGGGTAGGACCTCCATAATGATGGCGGGTTTTCCCACACCCCCATCATTCGACCTCAAAGGCAGAAATCAGGATCATCCGGTGCTGCTAGATTAAAACAAAATGCTTGACCAGAATTGGAATAAGAATAAGAAAATAATATGGGCCCAAAAATCTTCTTTTATAATCAAGAACTGGCATGGAAATACAATGGAAATCATCCTCCCATGTCTCTGAACCATGGGAGGCTTCTACACCAGATCATGTGGAGGCTGCCACCCTCCACAAAATCGTGGAGCAGGGAGAGAGGAGGAGCTCGTGCTCCTCAAAACAGTTATATAATTCTTGCCTCTTCATCTCCACCCTTCAAAATGCACCTCTTGATCTCGCCCTTCCATCCTTGCCTCCTCATCTCAACCCTTGAAATAACACCTCTTGATCTTGACCTTTGAATATGCACCCCTCCTCAAACATTAACAATATTTTTAAGAGCCTTTATATATTGAGCTCTTTTACAATATCTCAATTTCTTCACACCCGGTTTTGTTTCACAAATCTTTTCATGTTGACCGGGTGCCAAAAACCCGGTCAACATCTCGCCCAAACAAAAAATGGGCCGGTCCCCTCGGCCCTCTTACTTCAAAGATTTTCATATGTTTAATACAATAAGTTAGTCTTTTTTGGCACAAAAAAGATCTAACTGGGGGTTTTAACGGATCCCTCCAAACCCTATAATTCAAAGATGGGGGTTTTAACGGATCCCTCCAAACCTTTCTAAATAATTCAAAGATGGGGGTTTTAACGGATTCCTCCAAACCTTTCTGAAGATGGGGGTTTTAATGGATCCCTCCAAACCTTTTTTAAAGATGGGGGTTTTAACGGATCCCTCCAAACCTTTCAAAATGATTCAAAAATATATTTAAAGCTTTTTTTTTTTTTTTCGTGAACTTCACACCATGTAATTTGTATGCCAAGATAATAAAAAATCAATGGTAATTTCGGGCTTTGGGTAAAGGCTCAAATGAATGTAGAGACAAATGTCAAGAAAATATATTCTTTTTGGCAAGGTAAGGAGAAGGGGGTCAAATTTTAAGAAGGGGACGCCCAAACAAAAATTTGTGTATCATGATTTAAATGGGCTAAGCAATGGTCGAGAAAGGAGACATAAAAAATTAAAAAATAAGGAGGCAATGGTTCAAAAATAAGATAAGCAAATAGGGCAGGGCACGAATAATAGGGCAACACAGCAGAGATTTCGGCAAAGAAGGCTTTTGAAGATCGTGGCAGGCGGCGTCCTTTGCTCAAATTTTGGCTGCTCTCGACTTCGGCAGCACAGATATGGCAGGCAGTGAGTATGGCGGTTTAAGGCAGATCAGGCAGCAGAGTACAGTGTTTTCTTCATCCTTCTTCCTTTCTTTGCAGGTTCGGCATCATGGCTCAGTGCTTCAGTTTTATTTTTGCAGATCTTGGTGGGCGATGGCAGAAGGCTTCTACTTTTTTTCTTCTGATCATTTTCTTCTTCTGCAGGGCACGGCTATGGCGGATGGAGCAGAGGTGGGCGAACAAAGGCGGCTGCCCTTTATCTTTATGCCTTTCTCTTTTTCTGTTACAGATTCAGCACGCAGATGCTTGTTGCATTTCTTCCCCTTTTTAATGGTAGAGCAGATGCTACAAGGATATGGCAGAAGAGTATGATGGCAAAACCAGGCTGCTATGGCATTCTTTCCTCTTTCTTCTCTGTATTACTCTTCTGGAGATGGTCGCAGAGATTTGGTTATGGCAGAATGCTAGGGCAAAGGTTTTTTTGTGTGCAAGGCAGTAATAGAAAATTCGGATCTGGCTTAAAAAGAAAGAAAAAACAGAAGAAATGACCTTTGAATTGCAATTAGGAATAGAAAGAGAGAGCAAGGTGCAGCGATGGAGAATGGGCTATGTTTTTTGCATTTGTAGCAGAGCTATGGTTTCTTCGCAAGATCAGGGGGCAAGTTCAAAGGCGTTAGGCCAGGAAAAAGAACAGATTTTCTGGAGGGCTGGCTTTGCTGGCTCTCTCGAAATAAATCAAGAAGTATAGTATCTGCACTATCCTGCACCACATAGATTTAAAGTATCAAGAAACCCAAAAAAACATAAAGATTCGAGCAGCTTCTTTCCTGATTTTTCTTCTTTCTGCAGCATATTCAAGCAGCAAACAGTGATCATAGAAGAGAGCAGCACAAAATGATCTGGGAAAACATCAGATCTCGGTAGGACCTCCATAATGATGGCGGGTTTTCCCACACCCCCATCATTCGACCTCAAAGGCGTAAACGGGATCATCCGGTCTTTGCTAGATTAAAACAAAATGCTTGACCGAATTGGAATAAGAATAAAAAAAATAATATGGGCCCAAAAATCTTCTTTTATAATCAAGAACCGCATGGAAATACAATGGAAATCATCCTCCCATGTCTACGAACCATGGGAGGCTTCTACCAGATCATGTGGAGGCTGCCACCCTCCACAAAATCGTGGAGCGAGGAGAGAGAGGAGGAGCTCGTGCTCCTCAAAACAGTTATATAATTCTTGCCTCTTCATCTCCACCCTTCAAAATGCACCTCTTGATCTCGCCCTTCCATCCTTGCCTCCTCATCTCAACCCTTGAAATAACACCTCTTGATCTTGACCTTTGAATATGCACCCCTCCTCAAACATTAACAATATTTTTAAGAGCCTTTATATATTGAGCTCTTTTACAATATCTCAATTTCTTCACACCCCAAAATGGTTTTGTTTCACAAATCTTTTCATGTTGACCGGGTGCCAAAAACCCGGTCAACACACAGGTCTAAAAGAATTTTGGAGTTAATTCACACAGATTTGTGTGGACCCATAAATGTAACTAGTATATCTGGTTACAAGTATTTTATGACCTTCATTGACGATTTCAGTAGAAGAACTAACTGTTATTTATTGAAATCAAAAGACCAAGCTCTAGATGCTCTTAAAATATTTATTGCTGAAGTAGAGTTGGAAACTGGAGCAAAGATCAAACGTATCAGATCTGACAGAGGTGGTGAATATCTGTCAGATGAATTTAAATGGTTTTGTGCTTCCAAAGGTATTAAAAGACAGCTTACGTGTAGGTATTCTCCACAGCAGAATGGAGTGGCAGAAAGGAAAAATAGAACCTTATTAAATGCAGTTAGATCTATGTTGAAGTACTCAGGATTGCCTAATTTTTTATGGGATGAGGCACTGAAAACTGCTGTGTTTATTCAAAACAGGTTGCCTTCTATGAGCATTAATGGAGCCATATCTGAAATGTTGTGGTCTGGTAAAGCACCATCTTTTGATAAATTTAAAACTTATGGTTGTTTGGCATTTGCACAGGTTCCAGAAGAATTAAAGAAAAAGCTTGATGATCGATCTTATATCTGCTATCTGGTAGATTATGATGCAAACTCAAAGGGATATAGATTATATAATCCAGCTCAAAGAAAAGTAATCATTAGCAGAGATGTGGTATTTTCTGAAAATCAGTTTTATAGAACTATTCCAAAAGTAAACACAGCAGATGGCATAGAAGGTATGAAGAATCAAGAAGAAACTAATAGTCTACATGAAGAGTCAATTAAACATGAAGGAAAAACTAGTGCAAATGGTCAGACTAAGGTTGCAGACTTTAGTGACGATGATGATGAGGTAGAACAAGTAGAAGAACCTGCAAATGAGATTGAAAAACCTGCAGAAGAAATTCAACATACACATGAAGAAATAGTGGAAAGACTCTTGGCAGAACTGGAAACTCCTCAGAACAATCCTACTGCTATTTACTGTGACAATACCAGTTGTATAGCTATGTCAAAAAATCCTGTTCTTCATGAAAGAACAAAGCACATCGAAATGGAAGTTCACTTTCTTAGAGACATGGTGAAGAAAAACATGCTACAAATGATATATGTTGGAACTGAAGGACAATTAGCTGATATTCTCACTAAGGCACTTACAGCCAGCAGGTTTCTCAAGTTAAGAACATTGATACAGTATAATAATAATCTGCTTATTACATGAAGGGGGAATGTTGTGTTTATCATGTAATAAGTGTAAGGGAAGATTCTAGACTTGAGAGTGAAGTTGCAAGTTCATTTCTATGCTAAGATCCAGAATGGTGTAAGAGCATATATGTTTGTAAGTTGGACTCAAAGGAGTTGAAGAGCTTCATGCAAATGATAAAATATGAGAATATAAGTTTCAATGGTCGAAGACGCATTTTTGAACCTTAGGCCTGTGGGATATTTCGAGATCGGGAGTTTTCTTAAGTTAGAAAGCTGATCCAGTGCGAAACCGACGGATCCTGAGTTTGAAAGATGATCACAATATAAACAAGGTGTTTGTTGGAGAGATCGTGTAGGTGAACAGAGTTATTGTTCGTCGAATCCGGCTGGTCAACCTTGCTACAGTATCAGAGTCAATACCCGAGCTACAGTGCTAGATTTGCTTGTATAATATCTCAATGGTTTTCATATGTCTTAAGCTAGCCTCATGTAGAAAAGGGACAATTGAATAACTTTGCTTTAGTTGTTCAATGGTTTGTAGCTGGTTGATTCTTCAAAGTGTAAACTAAAAGCTTGTGGTTGTAGTGAACAAATTATATGGCTTGAGGTTGTTGGATGAGTGACCATATCTTGGCTCCATAAACCTAGGCTATATGAGAGATATAATTAATACAAGCTTTTGTTTACAAAGTTGTCTAGCAAATTTGGTGAATTAAGTCGTATGGTTATACTGACAATTCTGGAACAACTCTACATTTGGAAGAGAGATCAATGGTTGCGATTATGCTGGCGACTAAAAATTTCGATTTCGCTGGGAATATGCCGTTGCGATTTCGCAACACTAAAAATTGAATATTAGCAAAATCTAAATTTTGTGCTCCTCCATAAACCCTAAACATGGAATCCTGGCAGATCTGTATGAATTTGTTGGCACTAAGGCAGTGAAATCTTTTCTATCAAAAGCATGGCAGATCTATGGACGGAATTTTCTCCTCTCCTGCAAATAAAATGAGATAAAATATATATGCAGAACGGTTCTTGTAACACATTTGCTGGATCAATGTATGCTGGATTAGAGAGTATGAACCCGAATCAATGTATGATGTGTTGTTATTATCTCACCCTAAATTCCTGTCCCCTTCTCTTTATATGCAACAAAGGCAGTTAAGATCGGTACTATAGATGGCCTTGCCCACTTGAGCAACTCTACCCGTATACCGTCCAAATCTCCCAATTTCCCATTGGCACGGTGTTGTAAGTCTCTGTGTTATTTAGTGCTAGCCCTTCCTTAGGGGGTATTGCTGTTCCTACACCTAGAGGATCATAGAGCTACTGCAAGTATTACCCCCACTGCCTGGAAGTGATGTTCATTGCAGACTATACTGGCTTTCTGAGCACCCTCTGCCAAAAGGTCCCCAGATGACGGCCTAAGAGATAAAACATTTCCCCTTGATGCCTCGTAATATACTTGGCTTTCTTAGCCTTGAGGAAAACACGATACTATCTAGTCGCGTGTGAGCATAGGGTGGGATCTGTGATTTGGTAGAGCCAGTGTTTGAGTTCTTACATGCAGCATCAAACCACTGGTTACATGGAAAGGTTGTGGTCTCCAAGATCCATCACGGGCAGCTTCTCCCAAAATAGCTCTCCGCAGCAGTCTTGAGTATGTTAATCAAATGGCATATTTATTGCTCTAGCATAGGGAACTACAAAATTTCTGTCAAGTCATCTGAACGTAAGCCTCGGCATATTTTTAATGCAATCGCAGCTGATACATGTGAGGAGCTGCCGCACATGGGTGTTTGAACAACCTGCCAAGCCAGTTGTAGGTAGAGTGACAGGTGGTCTGACTCGGCCTTTCCATCTCTACTGTCTATGCCCACCCGAAAGTGATTG
This sequence comes from Isoetes taiwanensis, assembly GCA_021234155.1. NCBI lineage: Eukaryota > Viridiplantae > Streptophyta > Lycopodiopsida > Isoetales > Isoetaceae > Isoetes > Isoetes taiwanensis. Next base: position 18,927,881 of record JAJEKV010000018.1, read on the forward strand.
ACCACACACATGCATATCCTGCTCAGCCACTAATAAATATATAATCCACCACACTGGATCCCCCCCAGTTCTCGTGTTTGCAAGTGCACTTGTGGGAGGACGACCGTAGTCCATTGCAAACTACCAAGTCAAAGATAACCAGAGCAAAAACAACTGCCTACTATAGCGCATAATCTGGTTGTTGCCCGTGGCCAAGCCACTTCTGCAAGGCGCAGCTGCAATCCATCAGCCAAGGGATCAAATTTCATGGATTGTTCCACCCCCATGAATGCATTAAAGTATCCAAAGAGTATGACACTATCCAACTGCTTGTGCCTATCCACATCCGAATGGGTGTGATAGAAGTTGCTTTCTGTGTGCGGGAAGTAGTAGGCTGCTACAAAGAGAAGGTTTTCACTGCAACTTTGTATACGCACCCCCAGGTATCAGTTGTGCACGTCTGTCTTGTGTAGGAAGATTGATTGTTCCAAGACTATCCGATAATAGTAGGCATCCCCCCCTTCCCCCCTTCCCCCGTGTCCCCTGTGTCCCCATTTCCTTGTGCAAGTATGGAAGCCTGAGTGATGCTGGTAGCCTCACAGGTGGAGTAGCATGTGCCTTGCATGCTCCTATATAAGGAAGATGAAATCTATATCTACAGCAACGAAGTTGAGACTATCTCCCTTCTACCATAAAAAAAACCCTGACAATTCTAGGCAACCACCCGGAGGCACAATTCTTACTTGCTGGTGATAGATGCAAATGCAGATTCAGTTGTGGTAGCAGAGCGAGAGGCAATAGAAGCGAAAGTAGCATGCGAAATAGGGCAGTGGCAGGTGAGGCAGCCGGAGCAGGACATGAAGTTGAGGGCGGAGTAGAAGCATGATCAATAGCAGCAGGAGCTTCGGGAGAAGGATCCTGATGGTTCACAACAGAATCTGGCAATCGGAAGGTCTGCATTTTGTCGTGGACCAATCCTGCTATTTTCCCTTGGTGGCAGATGCTCTTAACATGGGTCAGCTCATGCCAATAGAACTTCTGTTGTGCTGGAGCAAGATCTCAGTCAACACACAAGGAGGTCTCCCTTCAACTACTGAAATAATATTGGATAACTGATGGGTGATTCCATATAATATAAATTTGCAGTGCAAGTTTCAAAGTTTTGTCCCTTTATATTTATTGTGCCCATTATAACGTTCCTTGTTGATTGCATTAGGTGGCCACATCAATGACAAATGTATGCTTTGATATGTTAGAAGGTGAGAAGAAAAAAAGATCCAAGGCTAGGGGAAAAAAAAGAAAAAAAGAAAAAAGGGGAGATGAGAGTAAGATTACTTTTTTTGCCAGCTTGGCTTAGAAAAGCTAGCATATGTATATGTGGGCTCTTCTTAAAATAAAGATAAAAGATTTTCATGCCCACAGGGACCCAATCAAACCACGGGATGAGAATCGACCAAAAGGACATAAGCCCCAGCAGAAATCAGGGGCTATGCCCCATAACAAATCATAACAATAATAATGAAGCAAAGAATAAAACAAAATAAAACAAAATCGGGAAGCACAGAGCTATACAGAAACTATCCATGGTTTAGATGGCCGTTGATCTTGAATAACAGCCTGACCTCCTCTCTATACGATCCACTTTTATTGTAGTCGAGCCTCGCGCACCCGAAATAATTCTTCTTTGCCATGCTATTGAGGATGTTTATGGATAAGTGTCATCCAATCGCCAACCACAATTATTGCTGCATGGGCAACATTCTAATCAGGTTACTATCAGAAATGTGTATTGTCAATCATGTGATGACTGTAATGTCCACTATTATTAGTAACCTTCTCTTGGACATGTACAAGAGCTGGACATGTACAAAAAGTCTGGTAGTTGTATAGATGCAGATGCATGGGGAGCTTTGAGTACATGGGCATCAAAAATGTCATTTCTTGACAAGCATACTGTCATGACATATATAGGCTACCAAGACTATGAAAGTTAGTAGGCTTAATGCCCAAGGGGGTCACCTTCTTTGTCATTAAGCTTACTCCAGAAAAAATTGATCCATTCTCGCATATTTTGGCTGGTTTCCACAATGGCATTGTTGTTTTGACTACTTTGATCAATATGTATGGGATATATGAGAGTTCTTAGAATGCTAAAGTACGGTTCCAAAACCATCCCTTAGCAATATGAAAGTACAAAGATATTTTGGAGTTTCTTGAATCAAGTTTAAATGTTCTTGCTAATTAATTTGTGATAAGAAGATACGATTGCAGATTCTGTCTTATCTGTAGTAGAATTTGGTACTGGTGTAGCATTATTTTCTTACAATCCATAATTTCCATCACTATTATACCCAACTGCAATCCTTAATGTGGCAGCAAGTCTATAACCATGGTCAAACTATAATCAGAGCCTACATAATATCCAGGTTTAATCTAATCTAATTAGAATGCCACAATACGTTGTGTTTCACATTAGATAGCTTGAGTTATAATCCAATGTCCAGATTGTTGTCTGCACAAGAAACCTTGTTTAAATGTCCTTTTTAACCTGGTATCCAGAACAAGCATGAAAAAGTATAAAACAGGTATGACACAAGTTAGTAGAGTCCTAGTAGAGTCCTATCTGGTCTTCTTATTTCTTAATAGATTTGCTAGTCTTTGCAAAGGAAAAGCAAATAATGGACATACCTGGTAAGGCATTCCAATTTTTTTATGGTCACAAGTTGTATAGGCTATAGGTATGTCTAGAAAGTTCTATATTAGGAGATTAAATCAAATGTGAAGGTGATCAGATGCCTTTGTGCTATTTGGTTGCGTCGCATTGGGTTCGAAGATGTTAAGATGACGTGTTCATTCAGAATGGAAGAATGTAACAGTACATCCCAAAAATGATTAAGGAGATTTGTCATATTTTGTTCAACACCACCAACTACACAATTGATGCGGTAATATCTCAATTGTGCCGGTAGAATATGCTTGCATAGATCAAATTGACCTTTGTATTTTAATAAAAGAAGGTGTAGTTTATGAACTATTGTACAGTTTATGTTAAACAGTTATACAGTATGGACGAAAAAAAGTTAAACAAGAGCCATAATGAGGATTTCCCATTAAAGCTGATTTTGCCTTTTAAACTAGTGTGTTATTGAACTTTTTGGCTATTGTGAACAATGTAGCATTATTTGCTTACTGACAATCCATAATTCTCAACATGGTTTCATGAAAGTCGTTTGCCGTCATGGTGGGTATGGCAGAAGGGCTTTGCTTTGATAATGGTGGTTATGGGCGGAAGGTCTAGTGCGTTTGCTCTTACACCTAAAACTCATTTAGAGATTCATCCAGCCGTGATGGTCAGTCTGGTGGAAGTCTATGAACATGCCTAGACCATAATCAAAGCCCACGTCCAGGTCTAATCTAATCTAGTTAATGCACCCCAGAACGCTTGTACGTGATGCTATCATGAATAAAAGATAGAAAAGAATTGTCAATTGTATCGCCAATCATGACAAATGACTTCAAACCAATTTTAATGTAGCAAGAACTGGACACAAGGTAAGCATTAAATGCTCATTGTTTATTCATATCAAGCACAATAATCTTCTAAGTATTTATGTTCATATTCTTTACCAGACAAGTGCAGCAACAACTCCAAACAACACGCAACAAAGTTACAATATAATCTATGTAATGGACATGCACCACAAATATGACAAATAGTAGCTTTAGCCATTATCTTCAGTATAAACTACTATGAATGTGCATGCATGATATTTCCCCATTTTTACTGTTGCTACCTTTCCTCAGCGTTTGAAACGATGTTGGAAAGAGCACTGCACTACATGGTTTGCCCGTTGGGCTGTGCAACCAGAGCACTGCCTGATGCTTGCCAGTTCTGATCCTGAGCTTTTGCAACAATATCTCAATGGTCGTTTTTCTCAAAAGATATGGGACGCAGTTACTTTGGCCCAAGTGAAAACTGGTCATTATCCTGCACACATAAATCCCACCTTGGCACCAGGGCCCCAAGCTTATTTGCTTGCTTCATTGTCCAGGAACAAGCTTGTAGCTATTGCATCAATTCGCACGGGGTCCCACAGGCTACGGATTGAGACAGGTAGATGGGAGCGGCCGCAATTGCCGCGAGAAGCGAGACTATGTGCGTGTTGCCAGTTACAGGTTATTGAAGATGAAAGCCATACTCTTCTGAGTTGCCCTGCTTTTGAGATAGTCTGGAATCATTTTTTGACCTTAGCATTACATTCCTTCCACAACTTCTCAGAGCACCATCTGTGCATGACTTGGCATTATACATACTTGAGGTTCTAGATAAACGTCTGCAATTACTGAGCCCTCGGTAGTCATTATCTCCGCTTGTCTAGTATCATCATTACTGCAAAGGTTTTTCCCTTGAAAACCTTTCGAGGCAGAGGTTTTTTAATCCTAGTAGTAATGATTGTACTAGCCCATTGTATGGGTCCCATGACCTATTGGTCTCCGTGGACGTTAAAAAAACTATTCTATTCTATTCCTTTACATCCACTGTAATGATTGAACACCAACATAAAACTTGTTCATTTTAACAATCATCCTATATGTAATTGTTCCATAAAGTGCAAAAATGGAGATTTTATAAACATTGGAAGTCAACACAACATTTCATCGCAAAGCACACAAAAATGTATCTTCTTTTGTATACCTATAATTCTTATTTGTTGTAGCCGCTCAACACTTCTTGTTTGTTGTATGTAGTCAATAGGCACAATGTTGTAGCATCTATTTAAATACTACAAATAACGAACTATTTGATTGTCGTTAACATCATTTTGGATGATATGAATCCATCTTTGTAATTTTTCATATCAAACTCTTTTCAGTGTCTAAACAAACACTAAAGATTTGAATATGTGGATCCTTAATTTTCCCTTATCCACTTCTTGCTTAGACATCTTGAGATTCTTAACTTGAAGATGTCATCCTAAGCTTCACGATTAACCCTAAAATCACGTAATGCATCCAACAAAACTTCAAAATTACAATCACAATTGTAGTGTCACCTCTATATATCGTGGCATCTAAATGCAAACTAATATATACAAAACCTATTCTCACCATTCAACTCCACCAGACAAACAATGCAAATGCAAAAAACGTGATAACCTAACCCGATTATGCAATCCAACCCACCCCTTGTTCAAGCCTGTGTTACCGCTATATATATTTTATTTGGAACTCATGTTGATGGTTGCGTTGGTAATGCTCCATCACATTGAGATTCCAAGTAATAATCCTTTGATCCGTGTGCTGCTGTAGAGGTGACTGGAGTAACCTATAGTTAATGCTATGAAGGATCAAAGCCTTACACCCCTGTTTATGTTTTCAGTTTTCATTTGCAACTAGTTTAGTCATTTTTTGAAGGTCTTCTGTAGTTGCATTCTATGTTGTTAAGAGGTCAATGCTGGTAAGCACTAGGTCCGTCGGAGTTGCATGTTGGTCCATCAGCTTGGTAGGTAAGTTCCATTCATGGTTCGCAGAAGGTTCACCATGGTTACACCGTAGTCTATTTAGGTTGTTGGTCTTTAAAGTGGTCCGCATGGATAATGTTAAGTCAATTAGGTTAATAAAAGAGACCTACTTTCGCTAATTGCCCTCTCTCTTTTTTTTATTGATCCATATCAATTTCAATTCCTGATTTCACGGTATCATGTTATATATTCACACTCCTAGCCCAGTTCGTCAATTGGATCCGCAGAACTTCAAATATAGCAATTGATGTATTAAGTGGTCCAAAGACCATGAGCACAGCTTCAGATATAGAAATTGATGCATTAGGGCGGTCCAAAAACCATGTCTTCACATTACTACAATAAGGTCCGAAATGAATAGAATCAAAAACCTTAGAAGAACTCTTTGAAACACTCTGCGTTAGTCAATGATGGTAAGTAGCAACATTGGGAAAGGTATGAATAAGATTGAGAATAAGATATGATGCTTCTTTGTTGTTTGTATGTTGAATGGCATCCCCGGATCCATTGTTGAAGTAATATGCATGCTCGTTTATTTCTATTGTGGGGGTCTAACTTTTTACCTTTAAAACATGTTAATGCAAAGTATATATTATTGTTGTTTATGAGGAATAAGATATTACATTTTGTTTAGGCATATTGAGGTAAATTGGCTGTTGCAGGACCATTGAAGGCAAAACACATTTTCTAGTCCAGAATGTGGTTATAGATGCATTACAGCAAAAACTAGTAAATGGGTGCCCGGTGTTGCCGGGCTAATGTTCTGGGATGTGTTGTTGCTTGGCCTTAACATCCATATGTGCAACTTTCAATTTTCTTTGGTAATTATTGTTCAGTACACGCATCTTTATGGTGAGCTTATGTTCCTCAACATGATCCCGTGTATATGAGTACTTCAAGGGAGCATCCGCAATTTGGGTCAATTTCCTCGTGGAACCTGGCAAAAATCTTCTCTCGAGACAACAATGATCCCCCCTAAAAATGACATCACATGATGGAGTATGCTATCTCAGTGCTTCATAAACATGTTTATGGATCATTGGAGCCTCATCCAATATAATCATGCGAGTCGCTCATATCAACTTTGCCATCTCAGACTGCTTTGAAATACTGCAAGTTGATGTTTATCGGTATCTTTAACCTCGAATTTGCAGTCCGCCCACTGTTGCTTTGGTTGAGCGTTGGTCAGCCGTGTGACGTCTTATGGGAGTGTGATATTTTGCTTGGGCCTTGATTAAGTATAGTTCAATAGGGAATAGGTGCATTAGCACATTTTTATTTTTTTTATTAACATTCTTGGACGACATAATAAGCAGACGAGGCTAAATTACACGTAATTGTTCTTTACATCAAAGAGGAGATAATTGATGACATGTGACAGATGCTATTTGTCATCAATGGCGTTTGGAAATTGATTTGGTGGTTCATGTGTCTTTTGTTCACCACGGGATCATAGACACCTCAAATATTTTTGAGTGGTGCAAAATGTTCATTTGCAAATACTTGGCGTTTGAAAATAGGTTAGGATCAAAACGAAACAAGCCGGGTAGCCGGATTTTTGCATGACGTGGCGTGCCTCCAACACGTATAAAGGCAGAGCCTTTACCGGAATGACGCAACTCTTCCTTTTAGCGCGTAATTTATAGAATGCTCTGTGCCCTTGATTTTGAATCGTGGATGAGAAGGGGATTTTGTTGCAGTAATTGTTGGCCAGATTTCTAAATCCCTTTAAAATTTTCTTCCGGATCTTCATTTTTGTCTCCAGATCCTCGCCAAATGGCCTGGAAAAGCTTTGTTGAAGGTGGAGTGGCCTCGATAGTCGCAGGATCTGTTACTCATCCTCTCGATCTAATAAAAGTTCGAATGCAGCTTCAAGTGGAGCCTATTCATGCTCCGGTAGCAGCCATGGCAGGGCATGGAACTCCTTTGGTGCAAAGGGGAGGCCCTGTTTCCGTCGGCATAAAAGTAATGCAAACAGAAGGGGCAAAAGCTCTGTTTTCTGGTGTATCCGCCTCGGTGCTCAGGCAAGTCCTCTATTCTGCAACAAGGCTTGGATTATACGACGTTTTGAAGCAAAAACTGCAAGATCCGGCAGCAAAAGGGGGTAATCTAAATCTTAGCCTAAAAAAGAAGATAGGCGCAGGTTTAATTGCGGGGGGAGTTGGAGCGGCTGTAGGAAATCCGGCAGATGTAGCTATGGTAAGAATGCAAGCAGATGGAAGGCTGCCGTTGCATCAAAGAAGAAATTATGCCGGAGTTGGAGATGCTTTGTTTAGAATGACAAGACAGGAAGGAATACGATCTTTATGGATTGGCTCTGCGCCCACGATTCAAAGGGCGATGATTGTTACAGCGGCTCAGCTGGCCACATATGATCAGATCAAAGAAGCTTTGCTTGATCATAACATAATCAGGGAGGGATTTGGCACTCATGTAATGGCTAGTTTTGGTGCCGGATTAGTGGCTTCTGTAGCTTCAAATCCGATTGATGTGATCAAAACAAGGATTATGAATATGAAGGCTGAAGCAGGGCATGAAGCTCCCTACAAAGGAACCATGGATTGCGCCATTAAAACGGTAAAAGCAGAGGGCGCCATGGCTTTGTATAAAGGATTCATACCCACCGTTACAAGGCAAGGGCCTTTTGCAATTGTTCTATTTGTGACCTTGGAACAGACCAAGGCCCTCCTCATGGACATCTGACAAATCTGCTAAGCCATACCATACACAAAATTCTTTCCTTCCATTCCACTCGCTAACAAATACGCTAGCCCAATTCTTTTGTAAAATATGCTAGGCCAATCCTTTTGTAACAGACACGAAGATCACATTCATTTCCAGTGTATAGAGAGTGCCCAAATAAATGTACCTTGTTTCTAAACCTGCACAAAAGAGGCAGGACCTTACTTTATAAGTGCACAAAAGAGAACTATGACCTTATGGCAACAAACTATTGAGGTGAAACCCAACGTTATCATGAGATTTCGTAAAGTTTGCACAATTAGCTTCGTATTGGCAAAGAGTATTCTCGCAATGGTTGGGATTATGATTTAGGTATAGTATTGTATAAAACATGGTATAGTTCAGGCAATTTGAGCAGGTTGTTTGGCTCACTGGCCTTGTTTCTATTTTAAAGTGTTTTGGATGACTTTTCTTTCAATGGTGCGAGAAAAAAGAGAGGATGAGCGAAAATTTGGAAAGTATAGAAATGGAGACACGATGGCGTTGCTATATTTTCATGCAAACAATAGTGGGCCAGATGTTGTGTGGCATTGGAGGAGCATTGGCAGGTGGAGTTTTTTAAATCGGGCTGCATATAGAGTTTTTCCAAGAAGTAATCGATTGGGCAAGTAATAGATTCGACAAAGCTTGTGAATAGAGCTGGAGTTGGGTCTGGGAGCAAAGGTTTCCACATATCAGTTAGAGGTTGATGATGCCCTGAAGGGATGAATAGAGGTTTGGACATTCAGTTATTGTGAAGGAAACCAGTAGATCATTGGTTATAGATGCTGACATCGAAATCCAGACATACAGAGTTTGGGTTGCCACAAAGTTTGGTTTGGTTTGGGTGCCCATAGGGTATGGTCGCCTTCTATCATGACTATACCTCGGGGCATGAGTCCCCCGCCCCCCGTCCCTTCGCGGTGACAGCACCTACAGTCATGGCATATGCATATGCATCCCCCGACTGATGGTTTTTTCTACGCCCGATTTGGGTTGGGCTCCAATGGAAACCTCCCCAACTTTCCATGGAAACCTCCCCAACTTTCCCTGGAAACCTCCCCAACTTTCCTTGGAAACCTCCCCAACTTTCCCTGGAAACCTCCCCAACTTTCCCTGGAAACCTCCCCAACTTTCTCCATATTTCTCCATATAAGAAAACAGGGGAGGTTTCCATGGAAACCCTCCCCATTTTTCTCTGGAAACCTCCCACTTTTGGATGACCTGGGGAGGTTTCCAATTAAGAAAACAGGGGAGGTTTCCATGGAAAGGTGGGGAGGTTTCCACAAAAGAAAAAAAAGAAAAGGCTCTCTAAATATGCACGAAGACCAAGACCAGCCCCGTGCATCTCGGTCCTCGTGCGTTGCAGTCCATCGGTGGTTGCCAATATTAATGACTATTTTTTTTTTTTAAATATTTTATGGAAACCTCCCCAACTTTCCAAAGAAACTAGGGGAGGTTTCCACAAAATGTCTATAAAATTTCCCAAGCAATGTGTTCTAAGCTTCAAAATAAATATAGCATTTCAAATGTATAGGGTGCTAATGAGCAAAGATTTTTGCATTGGCTCCATATCAATGGACTTCTGCATGGGAGTTGTGATGGCGCTTTAAGTTCACAATCCAATTAGAAGTCCATGTTATAGGGATTAGACAATTATAGAGAAACTCTGGTGCATCTAAGGACATAGGTTCTACCTACAATCTTGCACTTGACTGCAAGAGAATCAATATTGACAACATATTTGTCCTTCAAATTCGATCATATGCAAAATTCTTTGCTAAATGTAAATCGGCATAATATGCTCTACAATACCATAATTTTTGTTTCTAGCCAAGGTCAAAGGCATGACCTTAAATGATTTAATCAATCGACATGTCTGGTTTAAGTGATTCTCCTTGTGTGCCCTTTGAATGGAATGTGCACCCAAATGACGTGAATAAAACTTTATCCCATTGAATCAAATTTTGACATAAATGTCTCAAAACTTCAACCCACCATGCTTGTCCATGACCTATTTGGACATCACGTTAACATAGCTATCATGGTTTACTTCCCTCTAGGACCATCTTGTTATAAAAGTTGCTGACACCAGGAAAATAATAACTTCAGTTGGCAAATTACACAAATCCGAAAATCTTTATCATTGGACCATACTTCTGGCTTAGATCTTCAATCCTAGTGAAGGCCAGATGTAAGCTCCAATAGGATGCCATGGAAATACCATGGTAATTTACAGGCTGTTGAAATAATATGCATGCTCGATACTAAATTTTTGAGATGCACAAGTTGTCTTTCTGCAAGACCAGCTTTTTATCCCATTGCTACTTCCAATATCTGCAATATAAATAAAGGCTGACGCCCCTTGAAATGTTGGGCCAAGTGCAAAGAGTCATTCATAATTGACATATGCTCTTCTTTTGGCGTAACTGGGTCCTTCATAGTGGCACCTGTTATGCTACTCATGTCTACTACTTAAGAACATCATTCCATCTGTTCGTCATTTGCTGCTCAATTTTCACTTTGGTCTCAGGCAACACTTTCTCTTTTGGCAACTCCCTGCCAGTTCTTGATCCATGATCATGGTTTGTAGATGAAGTTGACGTTGAAGGTACATCTTATTTTATACCCTGGATTTGAATTTCCTTTAACAACCTTTGCTTTATCTGCTAGAGTTTTGCCATACAGTGCAGTCCCCTCTGATGCATATTTTTCAGTTATGTACCTGGCTATGGCTCTAGATTCTGCAAACAAATGTATAATATGTCAAAAATTATGGTGCCATGATCAAGGTACAGCTTATTTCTAAAATCCTTCAGATCTGTTATTTACTATAGATCAGCCATGCTTCATTTTGTGTTCTTTAGATCTGTCTGTATTTGTTAATAAAAGAAGCATAACAATTCGTGGCCATCCTTATATCCACGTGCTGCTAGTTTTTATTGGCATACTTCGAAACATCGCCCATAAATGGTTTGCATACAATTCATCAGCCCTCTTCTTCTCCAAAGTCTTCATTCATATATTAATCATCCATTCTGACTGACAAACAGGGATTTAGTCTAAATCCTAAAAGAAAGTTGGCATACCAAAAATGGTCAGATCTCCATCCTGAAGAACTGGAATTTGTCCAAATGGCTGGCAAAATAATAAAAGGAGAAGCGTCAGGTAAACTAGAATAAAAATTAGGCAAAGAACAATATAGTACAAAGAAATTTGACAGAAAAAAATGAGGCAGATACCTGCAAAGCGAGGAACTTGGGTTGTTTATGCTCTCCGACAGCAAGATTCACAGGGACAAGCTTATAATCCTCGACGCCCTTCTCAAACAAGGTGTAAAGCACTCTGCAAGTGCAGGTGGATGCGGCAAGGCCATGGATTGTGAGCGACATTCTAGATTTGAAGTGGGTAGATGAAAAAAAAAATCGAAGAACAAGGTAGATCGCCGGAATGGAAAGCTTGATGCTCTGCTTCGAAGGGCAGGGCTCCTTTTTGTAGCCTTTTCCAACAGTATTGACCTTCTCGAAGAACCCATTCTCGTCCCACAGGCACTTATTTCAGTCCCCTGCCTGTTCAAATCAGAACAAAACTTGCTTGAATCGATTTTCACTCCCCTGCTCAATCAAACCAAAACAAATCCATTCCTAATCTGACCCTAAACCATTTTTCCACGAAAAGCAAGATCAAAATCGGCTAGGCTCATGATCGAAGAGGATAAATCCGCCAACAATCTAATAACACTGATCCGCAAACAAACTGAATCGCTCTAGATGCTTCAAGAACAAACTGATGCTGCTCTAGCTGAATCGCTCCAGATGCCGCTACAAACGCTTCAAGAATGCCCATGTAGAATTGGAATAGGAAAGGCATACTAAAAGCTTTCTTTAAATTTGGACGTCTAGATCATTATGAATAGCTGCTTGTCATAAATAGAAAGATTATCATATTTTTAGAATCATGTGGAAACCTCCCCAGGTTAGCCATATTGGAAACCTCCCCAGGCATTGGCCGAAAGCTGGGGAGGTTTCCAAAGAAGAAAATGGGGGAGGTTTCCCATCATTGGGAGTCTAACCCAAATCGGGCGAGTATAATTTGAATGTCCCCCGACCGTTTGTGGAGCCCAGGCGTCCTCGACGGGGGGATCCCATGAACGCGACTCCGACCTCCACCAATCTTTAGTGTTACATCTCTGGCGAGATCTCAGGTGCCAAGCATCATCGCCTGATCTCTAGGGTCGTGCATGCGAGAGAATGCCGAGCATGCAAATTTGAAAGACGAATTCAATGTTGCTGGCTTGAATTGGCACTCAAAACCTAGCACTCGATTGCCTGAGCTAAATTCAATTGCCCTCTCCCGCTATGGCATCGACTGAGATAAAACCCGGCTCCAGCTCTATAGTGCATACATTCTCAACAGGCTCCCAAGAGCACACAAGACATTATGGTTTCGACAAGAGCACACAAAGAAATCAATGTTGAGCCAAGCAGCAGGAAACCTACAGCCTCTAAGAGGGTCTGCACGTTCGGGAGGAAGAGGAGGGCACTACAGGCCATCACAGCAGCGAGCCCAATGCCGATGAGGCCGATCAGACGAAGCCAATGGACCGAGGAGCAAATGTTGGACATCTTGAAAGAGGTTAGTGAGTTTGGCATTTCGATTAGAGAGGCATCTAGGAGATCTAGTATACCGAAGCCCACCATCTGAGACTGGCTATATGGTACCCACAAATCTTGACAATCCTCCAAGAGAAAGAGCTAGTTAATTGGGCGCTCAACAGGCCAGAGCAAGGAATAGGAGTTATTCTATCTACTGTCAAAGAGAGGGCAGCAGAGATGGTAGACAAGGGGGTAATCCTGGGCTATCTGGAGTGCCAGGTAATAAGTGGTGGAATCTCTTTAAACAAAGACATCCAGAGGTTGCATTGAGGAGTGCAGAAACCCCGGACTTAGCAAGAACCCGTGCCGTGACCCAAAAAAATCTAGACAATTTTATGTCAGGCTCAGGCAGATTTATCATGAGTTCAATTTCCCAGCTTCAAGGATATGAAATGCTAATGAAAGTGGGATTCAAGCAGGGAAAGTAAAAGGGCTGAAAATTATAGGGAAGAAGGGGAAATAGGGTGAGTAAAATTGTCATAAACAACAGGGAGTGGGTTACGATATCGGTGTGTCTAAATGCTGAGGGATTTAGGATCTCTAACACATACATCTTTAAGGGTACTCGCATGAGGCAAAACAACATTGCAACGTGTGAAGAGGGTGCAATTCAAGCCGTCCAATCTTCAGCTTGGATGACATCATAATTGTTCGTGTCATGCCTGCCACATTCTCCAGCAAGAGTCCTAAGTGTGTGTCCTCATAACAACCTCATGACGATATTGGATGGTCATGGTAGCCATGTAGAGCTTGATATCATACTAGTAGCAAAGGAGATTGGCATTCACTTTGCCTTGTTGCCTGCGCACACATCCCATAGGTTATAGCCTTTGGATGTGGCGTCCTTTGCTCCATTCAAGGCATCATTCAAGAGGCTTAGGTCTGCCTACATGGTTAGCAAAGGGAGGATAGAGCCAAAGAGGGAGGACATAGCAGAACTGATATCACAGTCAATTGAGTGTGGACTAACACCAAACAATATCAAGGCAGGTTTCAGGACAATGGGTATTTGGCTCTTCAATTCTGAAAAGGTTAAGCCAGGCCAAGAGAGTACCAGGTCTGGGAGGGTGCATGTGGAAGAGATTGTAGAAGGGATGGAGTAGGTGGAAGAAGAGAATTGTGGAGCGGATGAATTGGAGGTGTTTGAAATGGCAGATGTGCAACAATTATGGGAGGCACAATCATGACACATCCAAATTGATGTGCAAAATTGATCAACCAGCACACATCCAAGCCGATGTGCAGATTGATTACCCAGCACACATCCAAGCAGATCAACCAAGTAATGTTGAGCACACAGATCAACCAAGGAATGTTAGCACACACATGCAATTAGAGATGAGTATATGGGTGCACATGGTGCGCTGACCTCTCAGGTGCAAGGAACTCAGGTTGGTCGTTCTCAAGCATGTTTCAAATACATTCTCAGTCGTGTGTGCAGCCATCACAGGTCACAAGTGCAAGGAAGAGGGGTTTTGCACCAGATCTGGAAGGGAGAGTGCACATATCAAGTGATGGTTTATGTCAAGCATTGGCAGCTGAGAAGGCTAGAAGGGCAGAGGTAAAAAAGTTGAAGGTCGAGCAGCTTGCGAAACAGAAGATCGAGGCTGCAAGGAGTAAGGCTGAAAGGGAAGAGGCTACTAAGAGGGCACAACAGAACAGGAAAGAGGGAGAGGAAGAAGAAGGATGATGTTGCTTTTGAAGCAAGTGCTGCCAGGCTTAGGGAGTTCATATACCCTAGGGGGTGTCCAGAGTTGCATTAGTGTTTGCACTCCAAAGGCCATTGAGTCGGGAAGCGAAGAATAGAAGATTGCAAGTAAAAGATAGATTGAGGATGAGGCAAGGGTTGAGCCCCATTAGAGCTGCCATCACTGAAACATGCCTTGGGGGGATCAACTGCAGCAACATGGTAGCCCTTTAAATAGCCCCCTTGTAGATGATCACACACAAGGCCAGCAAGATGATGAAGAGGTGTCATGCGCAGCATAGAAGACACCCATATGCTCGGGTGATGCTGGAGTGTGGCACGCAGTGAGCATCAAGGGATACCTACCTCTGGTCAGACCAGTGCCAAACTCAATCAGCATACTTAGATCACCAATGAAGAGGTGGGACTTGGCCAGTAAGGAGGCAGAACCCCAACAACATGCAGACATTGGCCATGGCAATTCCTTGAGGCTGGACACACATGGTTGGGTGAATTATGCTCCACCAATTCAGGACTGTAGCATGACTAGGATAGGGCCATAGATAAGGCAGGAATTATAAGAAAGATGGTAGAAATTGGGGTGGACCTTGCTATTATTTCCCGGCAAGGGGCATGGACATGGGCTTTGCAAGTACTTGGAGGGTTGAGATGGATCATAAAACGCAGACAACCCCAAGATTTGAGGAGGTACCACATTTGTATTAGCAACCTTTCCAAGCCACATGTTTTCATTGTATTTGGCATCCTTCCCTACTATTGTTATCGACAGATATCTAAAGACAGTGATGAAATCCAAGATAATTGAGGCACGAAGGAGTGTCTGCATTGTACATTAGGGGATTGTTTGCAAATTTAATCCAAATGCAAGTATTTTTGTTGTGGCTCATTTGTGTATGTTAGATTGGAATGCCCTGTATTCGTTTAAAACACAATGTAGACAGAAAAAGTGATAGTCACAAAACAAAACAAATGACACAACAAAACAAAGCACAAAAAAGGACACAACTTTGCAATGCATGTCTTGGCTTCTCCTGATTACACAAAAATAAGCCCTAGGGCTGTTACAAAATCAGTCTTGTGGGATATTTTAAGAGTGGCACAGTGGCATATTACATGAGGGGCATGGGGGCCAGTCGATGAGAAAAAATCAAGGGAAGGAAGGGATCATCCAATGTTGGCCTTGTAAAAAAAGAGACTACATGCATCAGTTAAGAGCCAACTGGACTCTGGAAGAGCACATTATCACTTTCTGTCACCACAATCTGGCAATGTATGAAATCGATTTCTTTCAGACTTGGCCCGCTCAACCTGGGATACAATCTCAGAGGAAATCTCCATGTTCAGAGAAGATCTGACGGCAATAGTGACTTCGGCTTGGGTCATCATGCAGGTCTGAATGGTGAACCTATTAGGGGTCATGGAAGTAGAGGAGCTTGTAGGCAAAGGCAGATTACTCGGGGCCTCCCCGAGGCCTTTTGTTGGGAGAGAGACTATCCCTCCGGCCAGATCGAGCAACATCCCAAAGAGCACCCAACCCGGGAAAGCTAGTTCTTCTCCGATAATCCATGGCTTCCGTCTTTGATATGTTAAAGAGAGCATAAATTCAGTGACAATTGAAGACAAACGACGAGACAAAACAAAGCCGCTTACCTGTAGCGCTCGGCGTTCCCAGAAGATCGGTCAGGATGAAGAATAAAAAACTCGATCACTCAAGTTAAATCTAGAATTGGAATGATACTATTGGTGAACACCGAGTTCCAAAAAATCGGGTTTTAATAACAAATTGCCTCTGCTGCAATTGGGGCAAAGAATGCTCGGGCCAATTTGGATGTTTAAAGAGCTGAATTGGGAATGTTTTAGAGAGATTGGCTTGGTTTCTGGTGAAGGCCCACCAAACTGGCAACAGTAACCATTAGCGATACCTTGATAGCTAGCGGCATAGCTCCTGTACCAGATATTAATGAACCGTGGGCCATTCGTGGGAGGCTACCAGGAATGCAGTACCATTAAGGTGCACGTCAGGCGGCACACTTTGCATGCTCACGAGCCAATAGACCTGGCGAGATGTTGGCCTTGGGTACCACGATAGAGCTAGGGACATCGCGAGGGGGTCATGAACAACAATCCCCCCACCAAAAAAAAAAGGGAAAAAAAAAGGAAATTGGCGGACTTTAACTTTCTAACCTCAATTTTTTTTTGGGTTAGTTCCTTCTACAAAGTTGTTATCTATGACATTAAGTATTCAAAATGGCCAGCGGTTTGATAAGCGCGTTAATTTCGGCTCATCTAGGGCAATTTGCCTCTTAAGTACGCGAAACATGGCGATGATACCCTAAAGCTTGAAGGAGAATTTAAACAGGCTCACTCTCAGATTGTTTAGGAGTTTGTGAAGCTCTAATGCAAATGAAAATAGTGTTGTCGGATTTATAAACGTAGTATGCTGAAATACGAAAGGATAAAACGTGATATTGTGATAGGTCAGTTCTTATACAAATATGGAATGAGGTAATGCCCCTCAATTCCGCGGGAGCGAGGGAGGGAGGGAGGGAGGAAAGTTTGCACAATTAGTTTCACTTTGTAATGAAATTGTAGGACACATGATTTTATGGTAACAAATGATTGTAGCACGTCCTCCACTTCATTATTCCATCCAAATAAATTGTGGCAATTTGACATAGATACATGCCTCAATTCGGGGTATACATGTATGTTATTTACCTTGGTTCTGGAAACTTTTCGAGCATAATCCATAAGTTTCCTGTTGGATCTAACCCAACTACCAGCTACATACTTCCTCCCTACTTTCCCTCTGATTCCTACAGTCATTAAGTTCACCCAATCCGTTTGGTATTGTGGGAGGGTATTCTCGCAATGGTGGAAACTATGATTCTGGTATTGTATTGTATTGAAAATGGTATGTGTGTGCATGTTTAAGCTGCTTTTTTGTTGTGAGGGGCAAGTTTCTATTTCAGTGTTGTCTTTGTGTCATGTTTTTTTAAGTGAACTCAATGGTGTAAGAAAAGAAGTTTGGAGCCTGTTTTGGAAAGCTCCCGCGTGTCCATATGCCACTGGCTCGAATGGGGAAGGAGACGCTGTCAGAATCAAGCAACAATCGAACAAGGGCCACGATGGTCGCTGGCCATTCCATGCCGCCAGTTTCGCCTCAGCCGTCTGCAGATTTGATCGTCTGCTCGGCATGGAGCGCATAGGTGAGGCTCTATCCCTTCTTCTTGTCACTGTATTTTCCAGTAATGTAGGCAGAGAAGCGTAGGCAGACAGGTGCACCAGAATGATGATGAGAAGGGGTGCAAGATTGAGGGTGAAGGTATACAAGATGCCTTCGCCCAGGGATCTCTGTGTGTGGAATTTGCAGGGATAAGGAGAGCAGGCAATGCATGCACAGCGTTGATGAGCAGGGTTTGAGGCCTGAGACCAGCAGGACAGCAGAGGCCAGGAGATGCTGCAGGTCTGTCATATGGGCTGATGTTGCAGCCACAGCTGGGGATGTTGTTGTCCACGGGGAGGAACGATTTGACGTGCAGAGGGAAGTTGGGGAAGATTCGAACCATGGGATTCGGCAGCCTGTTCATGAAGACCGAGCTTCCTCCTTGTTTCCAAAACCCACTGTTCACGGCCGTGCCGAGAAGAGCAAGAAGAGGGGAAGAGGAGGAAGCAATGCTGCTTCTGGAAGAGGAAGAAACTCGGGCAGCCAGACTGTGTGACAGAATCTGTTGGGCCCCATGTTGCAGAGGAGGTGGAAGAGTATGTGCAGACTTCTGGCAGAGGCAGAGGTGGTGGACGTGGGAGAGGAAGGGGTAGAGGAAGGGGAAGACGGGGCCCGAGTATCATCGAAGAATGCGTTGGAGCGGATATTGGTGGGGGTCCTGGAGAGGAAGTTGTAGACATGCCAGTCTTCTTGGATGTTTCAGTCACAGTTGTGTTTGGTGGTTGCGATGTGCCCCAGGCACTCTACACAAGGATGGTGGAATTTCTGAAGCAAAATTGCAGGGCGGGAGTAGTAGCTCTAGAGAGGGGCTCCTCTCTAGACCACTTACATGTGCAGGCCGTTATGCGCTTAGATGCAAAAACTCCTGCTAGTGTCAACGTCAGAATAAAAAACTTTCTGGGTTGGAATCAAAACAGGCCTCCAGGTGCTATGATTCTCTGCAAGGCTCTCCGTGGGAGCAAATTGCATTGTTTTGAAGGCATTGCCGGGTACTGCCTAAAAGACATGGGCAAGATGCACTTCAAGGTGCACCTGCACAACGTAACTGCAGATCAGATTGCTGTGGGTAAAGAATTGTATGCAATGTATGGTGCAGGTGAGGTGAAGCACCTGATCATGCTAGATAACAAAAACCTCTTGCCTCGGGCATTCCATTACGTTCTGTATCATGCAGGTAGATTTAGAACAGTATCATTAATCCACACAGTGAAGTGCATGCTACAAACAGGCAAATTCAGATTATGCAGCTCCTGGGTTCTCCCCAATAACTCATCCTTTGTCTCCTTGGAAAGAGTTCAAGCGGCTTGGCGAATAATGCTAGGCCCCGAGCGCTGTACTTATGCCGATGTAAGAATGGCCATGTTTGGTACTCAACCTGGTGTGATATCGACAGAGCGTGTAAGGAAGCGGAGGAAACGCTTCTGGGATGCAACAGGGGTGCTTGAGAATGGGGAAGAAAGAAGAGAGAAAGGAAGCAGCAGGGATGAATTTATTTATGCAAGTCTTTGAGGTGCGGCCAATCGCCTCGGACCTTCGACCCGGATGCCTCATTCATTCCGCTTGATGTTCATGATCATGATTTCGATGTCATATAATGTAGATGCCTTGCCTGTTTGCATTCAGTTCACTTGCACAGATGCATTTAATAATCCGTCTCTATTTAGCGAGAATGACGAGGGACATGGAATCTTTGAAGGAGCCTTGAAGTGATCGAAGTGATTGTAATTAGCGATAGCTCCCAGGAGGAAGATTCCGTAAACCAATCCGTTGTGGAATGTGTGTGTGGGACAATGCCAAACGAAGTTCCTGGACAGCATTGCAAACGTCCTTCACGCCCTCTTGTGCCTCTTCCCAAGCCAGCATGAGGTCTAACTTCTGTTCCCTGCACATTCCACAAAGGATTGGTTTACGGAATCTTCCTCCTGGGAGCTATCGCTAATTACAATCACTTCGCGCTCCCTCAGCATTCCATGTCCTCTGTCATTCTCTCCTGCAGAAATAGAGACGGATTATTAAATGCATCTGTGCAAGCGAACTGAATGCAAAAAGGCAAGGCATCTACATTATATGACATCGAAATCATGATCATGAACATCAAGCGGAATGAATGAGGCATCTGGGTCAATGAGGCATCTGGGTCAGGAAGGTCTAGAGGCGACGGTCGCACCCCAGCACTTGCATAAATAAATTCATCCCCGCTGCTTCCTTTCTCTCCGCTTTCTTCCCCATCCTCAAACACCCCTGCTGCATTCCAGAAGCGCTTCCTCCACTTCCCTACACGCTCTATCGGTATCACACCAGGCTGAGTACCAAACAGGGCCATTCTTACATCGGCGTAAGTACAGCGCTCGGGGCCTAGCATTATTCGCCAAGCCGCTTGAACTCTTTCCAAGGAGACAAAGGATGAGTTATTGGGGAGAACCCAGGAGATGGATAATCTGAATTTGCATATTTGTAGCATGCACTTCACTGTGTAGATTAATGATACTGTTCTAAATCTACCTGCATGATACGGAACGTAATGGAATGCCCGAGGCAAGAGGTTTTTGTTATCTAGCATGATCAGGTGCTTCACCTCACCTGCACCATACATTGCATACAATTCTTTACGCACAGCAATCTGATCTGCAGTTACGTTGTGCAGGTGCACCTTGAAGTGCATCTTGCCCATGTCTTTTAGGCAGTACCTGGCAATGCCTTCAAAACAATGCAATTTGCTCCCACGGAGAGCCTTGCAGAGAATCATAGCACCTGGAGGCCTGTTTTGATTCCAACCCAGAAAGTTTTTTATTCTGACGTTGACACTAGCAGGAGTTTTTGCATCTAAGCGCACAACGGCCTGCACATGTAAGTGGTCTAGAGAGGAGCCCCTCTCTAGAGCTACTACTCCTGACCTGCAATTTTGCTTTAGAAATTCCACCATCCTTGTGTAGAGTGCCTGGGGCACATCGCAACCACCAAACACAACTGTGACTGAAACATCCAAGAAGACTGGCATGTCTACAACTTCCTCTCCAGGACCCCACCAATATCCGCTCCAATGCATTCTTCTCCAATGCATTCTTCGATGATACTCGGGCCACGTCTTCCCCTTCCTCTACCCCTTCCTCTCCCATGTCCACCACCTCTGCCTCTGCCAGAAGTCTGCACGTACTCTTCCACCTCCTCTGCAACATGGGGCCCAACAGATTCTGTCACACAGTCTGGCTGCCCGAGTTTCTTCCCTCTTCCAGAAGCAGCATTGCTTCCTCCTCTTCCTCTCTTCTTGCTCTTCTCGGCACGGCCGTGAACAGTGGGTTTTGAAAACAAGAGGGAGCTCGGTCTTCATACACAGCAGCAGGAACAGGCTGCCGAATCCCACGGTTCGAATCTTCCCCAACTTCCCTCTGCACGTCAAATCGTCCCTCCCCGTGTACAACAACATCCCCAGCTGTGGCTGCAACATCAGCCCATGTGACAGACCTACCAGCATCTCCGGGGCTCTTCCTCCTGGCCTCTGCTGCCCTGCTGCTCTCAGGCCTCAAACCCTGCTCATCAAGGTTGTGCATGCATTGCCTGCCCTCCTTTATCAAGAGAAATTGATACTTTTAGAAAAAAAAAATCCTGCTCTTTCTAAACTCTGTTGTGAACTATCCACATAGTAGGTTACAAGGGTTCCTTATCAAGAGAAATTGATACTTTTAGCAAAAAAAAAAATCCTACTCTTTCTAAACTCTGTTGTGAACTATCCATATAGTAGGTTACAAGGGTTCCGAGAAATTTCCCCCACCAAGCTACCTACCACTGCCAATGGCAGAACATAATGTGCATGGAGAATTAAATGTGCCCAAGAGTAAATTCTGCTAAAAAAGGACAGAGACTTGAGTCTTTTTCTTTTTTGGGCCAACTTCGGGGGGTGATGGAGGAAAAAACACAAGAGGATAATGACTTAAAGGAGTCGAGCATAAAGATAGCTAACATGAAGATAGTATCATGGTGATAGAGGGTGCTTTTTGCAATTTGAAAACTTGGGGGATTAATCAATGTCAGCATTATTTTAGCATATTTCTAATTAGGACATGCAATTTGTGCTTACTTCTTTAATCACAGGCATAGCTTTATGCACGTGAAAGGTGAACCACCTGATTGCCATCTATAGAGAGATGCCCGAGTGAAGGACACGGAGGTGTCATTCGGCCCACGCCTTCAATGGGACTCCTACGTCGCGGAAGCGTGAATACATGTTAGCACATAGCATAAATCATATATATAAATAACCACCACGAAGGGTGGCACATCCATCCAAGTACCACGGCAAAGAATATGCATCTAACCCTAAGGAAAACACCCCAAACCCCAGGTTCTACCCCGGTTCAGACTCCTGTGAGGATAGACTGACGGCTCGGTCTCAAGAGATCAGCGCATTTAGGTATAACCCGGCGCGGCTATCGGCATAGAACAAAGGGCTAGGGTTGTCCACTCCATCCGCCCCTCCCGTGCACACACTTTGCAGATGGGTCGATTCACGCCATGGCTTCGCTTATAGCCTTCCTGGAGACGCCAGACTCAAGGTATCACCCTCAC
Organism: Isoetes taiwanensis; assembly: GCA_021234155.1. Taxonomy (NCBI): domain Eukaryota; kingdom Viridiplantae; phylum Streptophyta; class Lycopodiopsida; order Isoetales; family Isoetaceae; genus Isoetes; species Isoetes taiwanensis. The sequence continues at coordinate 18,950,255 of JAJEKV010000018.1, forward strand.
GAGCCTACTCCAGGTTCATGACGCCCTGGTCCGGACGCAGGCAGTCGGGGAGCGTCCCCTTCCGGGATCACAAAGGGTTCCATGGGTGAGCTAGAGAATACGTGCCATCAGCCACCCCCATCCGCATTCCACTTACTCACCCTAAGTCTACACCTCTACACCTGTGGGAGTGTCGGACCCATACCCCACCCCACGCGGACCGGCTGTCGAGGCCTAGCCCACTATAGGAGTCTCAGAGCCTTTTTATGTTCGTGGTAAGACCCCACCCCACTTCACCACCGTGATCCCTTCTCTGGTGCTAAGCCATTCCATAGCGTCTACGACCCGGTGGTCTCTTGTACACACGTGCCGCATATAATGGGAAAATACGGGGATCATCCTAGGAGCATTCTACTACACATGGCTCGAGGTCTCTACCCCCTTAATTCCCCCATTTCCGTGAGTAATACTATGCAAAGAACTATCAATCCATCCTTTAAGAGCAAGACCGAATCAGAAATAAAGAGAACTCACCTTTGCAATCAAGGGTTAGTTCCTACAAGTAAAAGCACGTAGAGAACGTAAGAAATAAACACTACAAGTGCCCAACAGGGGCGCTACCCTAGAATTCACAAGCTATACTAGCCACTCACCTGAGTTCCTGCTGGACCCGTTGTCATTTGGTGCTTCCATCTTCCTTGGACTTGGTGCTCAACCCTGGCTACACAGGTAAAGGTGCTTGGCAAGGTGGGCGCCAGCCTCCTGCCTCCTCCTCGACACATGGGAGACAATTTAGGGGTAGGGATCAAGTTGACAAATACTTGATGACCAATTTGGAAATCATGTTTGGCCAATCGATTTAGGGTTGTGGCTTTTCCCAAAGCATTAATTAGTTTAATTAACCCACCTAATATCAATCCCTAAATTATAGGTTATTATCTTTAATGATTAAATTAGCTAATTTAATCCCTTTTAGATCAACCCCCTAGATTACAATACCCCATGGTGGCGCATTTTGTCGGGACGATGTCAGATATATTTATACGTATACCGTATAAATACCTGGAACGTCACATTCTCCCCCCCTTAGAAATAATGATGTCCTCAGCATTGGGGTTAGTTAATGAGAAGTATACTTAAGAAAGGAAGGTAATGTATTATTTTGGATAGTAATAATATAAGTTGAAAGTAGAACATTGAAGTTGAAAATATAACAAAGTGTAAGCACCAAGGTGCATTTTACAAACTTATCATCAAAAAAAGTCTAAGGACTGAAGTCCCATTTCATAACATGATAAACAACGAAAATTGACACATGTAGACAAAACGGATCTGGAAAAATCGGGTCATCAGCAACCCTCTATACATGGGCAGGTCACGAACTGCTCACTGGCCTGCACATGTCAATATATCAGTATATATCAATAATATAATTAGATTGTGGTTGAAGGGACCACCCCCTATAAATAAAAGAAGACCCTATCTACAAGGGAACCTATCATGTCTATAGTTTGCAATTCATTGCGGCATAAGGAATGGTCAAGTTCCCATTATAGCCAGGATGAACGCAACCTATCGACTACATGCCTTGCAAGCAATTCGTGGTCATGTCAACATCGACAGTACACCACGTCCTAGAGAACACGAAGGTGATCTCATCATCGGTAACTATTATTACTTACGATGCATCTACCCCTCTAGAGCGTTACTCTTGGCATTCAAGCTTCCAAGCTTACCGTCGGGTGCGGGGTTTATAGCATCGTTGATGGTGCGGCCCGGAGATTCCCGCATGAAGTCCGGATAGTGCTTCTCAAGGTCTATCTTCATCACCCAGGTAGCATCCTCAACCGGTAAGTGTCTCCACTTAACCAAGTATTGCAACATTTGAGTCCTTCTGGTCTGTTTATAAGCTCGATCAAGAAGAGCTTCAGGCACTATCTCCAGCTGCTCCTCTGTCATTTCTAGGAGGGTTGGGGTATCCAAAACCTCCTCTGGATCAGGGGTGTGTTGTTTCAGAAGACTCACGTGAAAGACCTTGTGGATCTTCAAGCGGGGTGGCAAATCCAAGCGATATGCCTGTTCTCCAACACGTTCACTGATTTTGAATGGCCCAGCCCATCTGGGTGCCAACTTCTTACAATTACCAATCTTAAGCTTGGCTTGTTTTACTTTGATCTTAAGCCAAACTGATTCGCCGACCTGGAAGACTCGTGGGGCTCTGTGCTTATCCGCTACACTCTTCTGACGACTGCGTGCAGCCAATAAGTAACCACGCACTTCCTCAACCAAAGCTTGCATTTCTAAGAGGAGTTGTTGAGACACCTCCACTTTAGAAACAGGGTTATGCCATGCGTCGGGAGTAAGACATTGATAACCATAATTTATCATAAAGGGAGACATTCTGGAAGATTCCTGCTTCATGCTGTTATAAGCAAACTCTACCAAATATATATAGTCCGCCCATTGTGATTGCTTACTCCACACATAACTTCGTAGCATATCCTCGATAATACGATTGGTACGTTCTGTCTGACCATCTGTCTGAGGATGATAGGCCGTACTCATAGCAAGCTTTGTCTGGATGGTGGCGAAGAAATCTTTCCAGAATGCACTTACAAATTTGGGATCCCTGTCGGATACAATAACTCGTGGCATTCCGTGCAGCCTGAAGATCTCCTTTGCGAATAATAAAGCAGTATCGAAGGCGGTGTCCGTGGTACGACATGGCAAGAAATGAGCCATCTTCGACAATTTATCAATCACTACCATTAATGCATCATATCCACGGAGGGTACGTGGAAGGCCCACAATGAAATCCATGGTTATCACTTCCCATTTAGCATTGGGCACATCCAGAGGTTGCAACTCTCCTGGAATTCTTAATTGTTCAGCCTTGGTTTGATGACACACCTGACACTGCTTAATGTACCGAGCAATGTCCTTCTTCATGGAAGGCCAAAAATAACTGGAGCGGATCTTAAAGTAGGTCTTCATAAAACCTGCATGTCCAGCTATAGGGTTGTTGTGTGTGTCATGGAGAATGAGCTTACGTACTCCTGAAGTCTCAGGTACACACAACTTATCCTTGTAATATAGTAAGTGGCCCTCTTTCTTATATGAACGGAAAGCTTCCCGCTCTTTATCTGTGCGTGCCTCCTTAGTCAGACTATCCCAAACATCACGGAACTCGGGATCTGTGGCCAAGGTTTGTTCTATTTGTTTTCCAAACTCACTGATGAGTGTGGAAATTGCATTACAATGGGTTCGGGTTACCAAGGGATGGTGTGACAACGCATCCGCAACCACATTGTGCTTCTCAGACTTATACATAATCTCGAAATCCAGGCCTTCAATTAAAAAAAAAAAAAAAAAACATAATCTCGAAATCATACTCTTCCAGAAATTCCATCCATCTTCTCTGACGGAGGTTGAGATTCGGCTGGGTGGATAAATAACGGAGACTTTGATGATCTGTATCAAGCTGAAATCTTCTACCAAGAAGGTAGTGTCTCCATATACGCAGAGCGCGGACAACTGCTAACAACTCCTGATCATGGGTAGGGTATCGCTGTTCAGTGTCGTTCATCTTCTTTGAATCATATGCAATAACCCTCCCCTCCTGCATTTAGGACTCCACCGGTAGCAATCTTACTGGCATCTGTTGCCACTAGCTTATCCTTTTCAGGATCGGGCAATGTGAGGACTGGTGCAGACGTTAAAGCATCCTTAAGCTTCTGAAAGCCTATCTGGACTTTTGCTTTCCAATGTTCCATCCAATCCTTCACCTTCTCGTGCTTTGTGAGATCAGTAAGAGGTGCGGCAATTATTGCAAAATCCTTAACAAATTTCCGATAATATCCTGCTAGTCCCAAGAAACTTCGGACTTCTAAAACATTACCTGGAATAGGCCAATCTCGTACTGCCTCTATCTTTGCTGGATCGGTAGCAATTCCCTCTGCTGAAATGATATGCCCCAAATAATCCACCTTGGGGGTGGCAAACTTGCATTTAGAGAACTTGGCAAAGAGCTGATGACGTCTTAGCTTTTGTAGGGCCAAGTGAAGATGGGCCTCATGCTCCTCGAGAGTCTTACTATAGATGAGAATGTCGTCGAAGAAAATAACAACAAAATCATCTAAGTATTATCGGAAGACGTCATTCATCAATCGCATGAAAGTTGCAGGAGCATTAGTTAATCCAAATGGCATAACGGTAAACTCATAATGCCCATATCTAGTGCGAAAAGCAGATTTATGGATGTCCTCGTCCTTAATCCTTATCTGATGATATATCCGGAGCGTAAATCAATCTTTGAGAAATATTTGGCCCCTTGTAACTGGTCCATTAGATCATCTGCCCTAGGCAAAGCGTAGCGATTCTTGATGGTATGCTTATTGAGCTGCCTGTAATCAATACACATCCTCAAGGAGCCATCATTTTTCTTAACAAAAAGGATAGGAGCGCCAAAAGGCGAAACACTAGGGCGAATGAAACCTAGGCTTAGTAACTCCTGAAGTTGCTTCTTAAGCTCTGCCAACTCTGGGGGACTCATGCGATACGGGGCCTTGCTGGTAGGCTTAGTACCTGGTTCTAAAGCTATCTCACATTCCACCCCTCTAAAAAGAGGAAGCTTCTGGATCTCATCTGGGAAAAGATCGCTAAATTCTCGGAGAAGATTAGCAATCCCCTTTGGCAAGGTATCGATTACTTGCTTCTGCTTAGCATCCGACTCAATGGAGGCAAGTCTAATGACACAGAGGAGCGTATCCTTGCGTAAAGCTTTTTCTAACTGCCTGATGGACATAGACTGCATAATAGGGTTGAATGGATCACCTTTTATAGTCACACGGGCTCCATTAGCGGCGTTGAAGGTAACTTCCCATTTCTCGCAGTCTATGTTGGCCTCTGCAGATGCCAAGAATTCCATACCAACAATAAGATCATATTTGCCAATATCCATTATCTCGGCACCCAAGGCAACTGGTGCACCTGGTAACTGCATCTTAAGGTTAATGCGGCGGCCATGAGTGTGTCTGATCTTACCACTGGCTAAGTGACAGGCTTTGGTCGGGACCTCAAAGTTTCGAGATGCAATACCTGGGCCATTCTAGGAGAAGCAAAATTATGTGTACTACCCGTATCCATCAAAATTATGAAAGGCTTACTGTCTACTTGGCCTATGGTGGAAATAACAGAAGGCTGACTTTCAGCATTGCCGGTTTCGATGGCTGCAAGGATATGAGACGCACCGTGAATGTATTCGGGAGCCTCCTCCTCGATAGGTGGTGTGGACTCAAGGTCATCCCAATCGAGGTCGGCCATGGCCAGCTGGGCAGTCTGCGTGACATAAGGACAATTCTGCATGAAGTGCCCGGGCCGCATACACCTGTAGCATGCCTTATCCCGGCGGAGCTGCTCTCGAGCCTCTTTAGGAATGGACTGTAAGAGGTTCCGAACTTCCTTGCCGACATTATTCGATTTATCGGGCGTGCTGAAGGTGACTTTCTTTTCTTGGCGGTCGTGAGAATTCTGCTGAGAGGGTCCCGGACTGGGTGAACGGCCCTTATAAGGTGTGTACGGGCGTGGCTGGGAGTAAGATGCTGGACGTTGGTACTGGCTTCGTGGCGTGTCTTCTTCAAGGCTCAATGCCTTAGCCTCGGCCTCCGCAACTGACTTGGGGTCTATGGCCTTAACCATTCGTTTAATTGATGGGGCCAACCCTTCAATGTAGCCCTCCACCGCCCTTTTCTCATTCATCCCCAGCACATATAGCCTCAAGCGCATGAATTCATCAGTGTAGGCCTGGACCGACATACTCTTTTGCTCTAACCGTAAAAGTTTGAATCTGTTGGCATTTAGCGACGAGGCACGTAATGCTTAATTTAAAGGCTTTGGCAAACTTCCTCAAGTTGCATCTCGCCCCTATCCGTGCTTGGCTCTGGCATAGCCCTTCCACCAAATACGGGCAGCTCCTGTAAGGTTCGTGGTGGCAACCTTCCCTGTATCCTTTTCTGTCATACCATAGGATTTCCCAAACTCCTTCATCTCATCGAGCCAGGACTCTGCATTCAGCCCACCTCTAGATTTGACATCAAATTGGGCCAATTTCCTATTTTTCCATATATCACGGGTTATGGTCAGATCAACCGTTTTACGGTACTCCTTGTCTCGGCGATGTGCATGGTCACCGGATGACATAGACGACTCAGAGGACTCAGAAGTCGTTGACTGGGAGGATGTGGCACTGTCCCTAGAGGAACCTCGATGACGTTTGGAACAATGCCTCCTCGGACGGTCAGTGCGGGATCGATTCGTCGCGAGAAGGCTCGTGGTGGGGACTTGGCGGTAACGGCGGTAACTCCGGTCCATCCTCCTGGACATGCTGCGGTGGGTTGACATTTAGTACATAAGTCTGCAACTCAACTAATTGCCTCTTCATCAACATAAGTTCCTTTCGGGGTTAACCTACCGGGCATTGAGGGTGTTCGCAAAGCGGCGCTATGCGTAACCGCCTATATTGAGCATAAAAAGATATAAGCAGAATTACAGCAACATCAAGTCTCACAACAAGATCATTTTGGGTAGTACTGAAGAAAGAGTGAATAAGAAAAGACAAGAGAAAAGCTTTTGATTATAAGTCAAACAACTGTTACATTGAAGAAGTTCACATTGGAGGTAGTTATCAACTTAAAGTTATATAATACACAGGTGGATCTTATACATTGGACACTTCTTTAGTCACACTGAAACATAGCAAAAAACAAGACTGAGAAGTCCGGACCTAGGGGTTCGCAAAAGGGTACAAGATAGAGTAGCGAACACTTTCACGCACAGCCCTAACTAGCTTGTAGCGCGCCCAGGCCTGGATGATAACAGGTTGGTAGTCGTATGTGGGGCTAATGATAAGGAGATTAAAGAGTCTCCTTAATGCATAGAAAATCTGCCACAGGTGATCATTGGCATCAGCAAAAGCTTCGTGCCTTGTCATGTCCCAATAGTCCCATGTGCGACAAAGAGTTTGCTTCAGATCCTCAAAGGCCCGTTCTCTGAGAATATTAATTACTTCCAACCCCTTTTCTGGATCATAGGGCTCTTCTGGCTCTACGGGTTCCTCCATCTCATAATCACCGTCCCGTTCTGGGTACGCCCCATATCGTTGGCCGTAATCCTGTTCGGGAGGCCCTGGATCATCCCTTCGTATCTGGTCAGTGATTCTTTCTTCATATTCTTCGAGTCCCTCGTCTGCAAGGTGGCAAGAATGAATATGTATTCATTGAACAATTTTTCTTATCCAACTTTAAGGAAGAGAGATAAGCATTGAAGGAAAAAGACAATTCAACTGTTTTTAACAGTACAAGAAAATATAAGGAGATATCCTGAATATATAAAAGAAAATAGTACATAATTTATGTGATGGCCCATTAAAGGTAATGCCAATCAAAATTACTTAAAACTGGATACAATTGTCTGATAAAATCTAGAACTAAGAGGTGGACCCTTCAACATCTTGTGCTTGGGTATCAAACTCAGGCTCTGGTCGATGCTGCAGGAGTAGCACACTAGGGTTAACTGATGAGGCAGCTGATGAAGCTATCTCTGGAGGAACATTTGTAGCCAATGGCGCTGCAACCAGCAGACTCATATTCATCCAAGATCTGATATCGTGGTCAAACACTGCAATGGCTAGATCACGATTCACCAGGATGACCTGCTCGAGGTTAGGGGCTAACTTCTTATGGCCGGCTGTGGTCGAAAGTGCCCTGAGTGCCCATACAGCCGCCTCTGGTTCAGGTGCAATTGCTTTAGCAAAGGAGAGGACTTGCCTGCTCGTGAAGGCCGACAAGAAGAACCGGGTAATATGGCATTTCAACCCCGCAATAGTCGGATGGGTTGAAGAAGCCAATTCAGACTCCAAGTTCTGGGGCAGTTCCTCTTCCATAGCAAAATCTTTCTCCTCCTGAGCATACTGGCCTTCATCACATAGATCCTCCATAGTTGGGTCGTCTTCGACCTTGACGACGGTATTATCGTTGATGTTGGGAACATGTGGGGTCAGAAGTGGAAAGCCGATTCAGGAATTGAGGACGGAGTACCCTGAATCATTAATTGCCGTAAGGATAAGAGTGTGTTGATAGGCTCAACATCAAGAGGCTGATAGTTGAGCAGTTGGTGTATTTCTGGCACATAAACGGGTCGAGAATAATCGATGAAGTCGTTCTGACCCTGACAATACTCGGCCAGCTCATAGAGGAGATGAGCCGTCTTTTGCTTGCCCTTATTGGCAATATGCTGATATGCCCATTGAATGTCGCTCAGCAGCAAGTAATCTTGATCCCCAACCATTATAGTAGGAAGCGAGCTTAAGCCAACAAGAGCTTGGCCCTTACTACGGGATAAAGGCTTCTCTGTGGCCAATTCCTTCCATCTTACAAAGTCGGCATAGCTTATCTGCTCGTCCTCCTCAGGATCTGGGGGAAGTGGGGACTTGGCTTGCTCCAAGGCTGTGTCGGTACCGTCAACATACCTATCTATGATAAGGGCAAGGGCAAACTGGGCCTCAAAGTACAGCTCGTTAGAGCCACAGTCAATAATGGGGGCATGCTTAGCACGTCTGAGAATGCCCTTAAGAATATCATAACTGTGACGGTCATCCCCAAACATGTGCCCTAAGATATCCCTATGGAGATAGGGTTGAGGCGGCTCTCCGAAAAACTCTGCTTGGGGCAGGATTTCCTCATCATAAAACTCTAGGAAGGTGTCATAATCAGGGTGTGCCCACATGTTGTCGATAAGGTCGACTCTACACTGCAACATGGCCTCCCATGTACCATGCCAAACGCCCAGCGAAGTCCATTGCTGCGGATGTAGGAGGAGGAAGAAAACGGAAGGAATAAGAAATGAATGAAAACCCTAAAGTGAATGTTACTTTTGAATTTTCTGGGCACGGCGTTCGAGGCGCCAGCTCATTATTATTATTATATTTTTATTTATTTATTTATTTATTTATTTATTTATTTATTTATTTATTTATTTTTTTTTCCTAATATTCATCCATAAAAGAAAGAAAATCACAGTTGGAATAAGAAGTCAAAACAGGATTCATATTAATATATCGATTACATACATACAAAAATGTTATTTTACATAGTCACGGCCGTTCCCCACGGATCCGCTGCGTGCCAAAAAAGGTCCTTTGTCATTATCGTCACTCGCTTAGCATGGATAGCACATAAATTTGCATCGCTAAAGAGGGCCACCAAATAGGCTTCGGCCGCTTCCTGGAGTGCTAAAATTGCATGAGTCTGGAACCGGAGATCCGTCTTAAACTCTTGAGCAATCTCTCGGACCAAACGCTGGAAGGGAAGTTTCCTTAGCAAAAACTCGGTGGATTTCTGGTACTTCCTTATTTCCCTAAGTGCCACGGTACCAGGCTTGTAACGATGCCTCCTCTTAGGCTGGGGTGGGGCTCCAGGAATAGTTTTCCCTGTTGTCCTTGGATGCCGGGCCTTTCGGATGATCTCATCTCGCCGATTGTCCCCTGCAGCCTTAGCGACACCACTCCGAGCCTTGAGCTTATCCTTATACTGGGCACCCGACTTACGGGGCGTCTTCTGCAGCCTTCGGCGAGGAATAGGGGCATCCGGAGGCGGCGGATCTTGACGGTCTCGTTCCTGTTCTTCTTTCCTAAGTCGCTCCTTAACCGCCTCCGTTACCTCTCTCGCCCTCTGCTCAGCTTCATCCTGCATTCTTTTCCTATTCTGCTCCTGTTCTAGCTGCTGTGCATGGAGGGTATCTTCCACCGGCTTAGCAGCCTCCTCTCAATTGCGTTGCCCTCGTGATTGTGCGAGTCCGCCGCTCCTCTACTTCGCTTTTCACAGCTATCCAATATCCGTTCTTATTTTAAGCTCCAGGAAGTACCGTGGAGGGTTGGCCTGCATGTCCTGCTCGACAGCCCGCTGGAATTGATCTGTGAAGAATAGGGGTGTTCCAGCTTCCCAGATGATACGATTAGTCTCCTCCTCATAAGAAAAAGATGGGATGGTGTATGACCGCCTGTTAAAGAGGCACATCCCGTTGCCAAGATAACGATACCCTGAAGCTGGGTCATCGGCTGCAAGCCATTGTAAGTCCGCTACTTGTGCCATTTGAAGGATGTTATGGGCCTGCATTTGTATGGCCTCGGCTTCAGCTTGCTCATCCCCTTCCGGTGGAAAGAACCGTGTATATTTCTGGACAACATCTTCCTGTTCTACTATGGTGTACGTTTCTTGGATGGCGTTAAGCTTGTACACGAAGCGCTCGTTATAGCAAAAGAGCGGGTATGGTATCCTAATCCCTTCATAGAAACGTTTAACAAAGTACTCCAGTAATTCTTCAGTTTTTGCCTCTTCTTCTGGCGATGGGTTTGGGCGTGGCAGCAGTTCGGCCATCAGCGCTTGTAGACCTGCTTTGGTTCCTCCATCGCAAAAAGGTGGCCGTTGAGTGGGCGCTTGGGAGAGGAAGGCAAGAAACGAGGTTTGGCTATGGCGGAGGGAAGCTTCCAGTTCTGGCGGCTATGGCGGCTAGGCGGAGCACAAGAGAGCACTAAGCGTTAGGAAAAACGAAGGAAAAAGTTACCTTTGACTAAATTTTGAAATTTTTACCCTAAAATCCTTTTAAAAGAAAAAGTGGCGGAAACGCGTTTTTCTGGTGGCGGGCACCCCCTACCTCGACGCCGCCGCTTTATCGGGCCAGAGGGGCGTCAGGGTACCCCCGCCAACTTAGGATTAGGGTTTTTTTTTTTTTTTTTTTTTAATTAATTAGGGTGGCGGGCACCCCTACCTCGACCTGCAATGCCGCCGCCAAAGAACACCCCCGCACCCCCCCCCGCCACTTAGGGTTAGGGTTTTGCACCGGGTACACATACCAATATTATTCTCAAACCACATTAAATAAATCATGACGGCATCTACTACACCACCCAAATCTCATACTACTCCAAAATCCTCACTCACTAGCTAACGATCTAACGAGTTAGTATGTGGCCAGTGCAATAGTTTGGCTTCCCAGAACCATGCTCTGATACCATTTGTGGCGCCCTCGAATATATACGACCCCGGCAGATATATATGGGGACTTTCCTCCCATGGCGACCATCTCGCCATGAGCGAGAACCCTCCTATATCCCGGCCATCTATAGAGATGCCCGAGTGAAGGACACGGAGGTGTCATTCGGCCCACGCCTTCAATGGGACTCCTACGTCGCGGAAGTGTGAATACATGTTAGCACACATCATAAATCATATATATAAATAACCACCACGAAGGGTGGCACATCCATCCAAGTACCACGGCAAAGAATATGCATCTAACCCTAAGGAAAACACCCCAAACCCCCAAGTTCTACCACCCTTCCTGACTCCCTCCGCGGACGATAGACCGATGGCTCGGTCTCAAGAGATCAGCAGACAGAGGTATAACCTGGCGTTGGCTGGCATAGAACAGTGGCTAGGGTTGTCCACTCCATCCGCCCCTCCTGTGCACACTTTGCAGATGGGTCGATTCACGCTATGGCTTCGCTATAGCCTTCCGGAGACGCAGACTCAAGGTATCACCCTACGAGCCTACTCCAGGGTTCATGACGCCCCGGTCCGACGAGGCAGGTCAGGGAAGCGTCCCCTTCCAGGATCACAGTGGTTCCATGGGTGAGCTAGAGAATACATGCCGCATCAGCGACCCCCGCATCCATACCCGACTTACTCACCCTAAGTCTACTCAAAGTGCAAGGTGCCCCATACGGGTCACACCTCTACACCAGTGGAGTCCGGACCCATACCCTCCCCTCTACGTGACCCGGCTGTCGCCTAGCCCCATAGGAGTCTCGGGAGCCTTTATGTTCGTGCAAGACCCCACCCCACTTCACCATCGTCCCTTCTGGGTGCTAAGCCATTCCATAGCGTCTACGACCCGGTGGTCTCTTGTACACAGGCCGCATATAATGGGAAAATACAGGGATCATCCTAGGAGCATTCTACTACACATGGCTCAGAGGTCTCTACCCCCCTTAATTCCCCCATTTCCAGAGTAATACTATGCAAAGAACTATCAATCCATCCTTTAAGAGCAAGACCAGAATCAGAAATAAAGAGAACTCACCTTTGCAATCAAGGGTTAGTTCCTACAAGTAAAGCACAGAGAGAACAAAAGAAATAAACACTACAAGTGCCCAACAGGGGCGCTACCCTAGAATTCACAAGCTATACTAGCTACCCACCTGAGTTCCTGTTGAACCCGTTGTCATTTGGTGCTTCTATCTTCCTTGGACTTGGTGCTCAGCTCTGGCTACACAGGTAAAGGTGCTTGGCAAGGTGGGCGCTCAGCTCCTGCTCCTCCTGATCGATTATGGGAGACAATTTAGGGGTAGGGGTCAAGTTGACAGCCCAATTTGGAAATCCCCATGCTGGCCAATCGATTTAGGCCAGGTGGCGCCTTCCCAAAGCATTAATTAGTTTAATTAACCCACCTAATATCAATCCCTAAATTATAGGTTATTATCTTTAATGATTAAATTAGCTAATTTAATCCCTTTTAGGTCAACCCCCTAGATTACAATACCCCATGGTGGCGTACCTTTGCTGGGTGACGTGTCAGTATATTTATACGTATACCGTATAAATACCTGGAACGTCACAATTATCTTGAGCACAAATATTATTTTTTGAAAGATTATATTTTTGTAGAGTTGAGCAAAAAAATTGTTTTTCTTTTGTACAGTTATATTTATAGTTGCTTTTAAAATGCATAAATAAACATGTTATTTTACTAGTGAGTGTCCAATATGCACTCGTTTCTAATCTCAGAAGATCGCAATGGCGATCTTGACAAGCCCACCATGTACAAAATTTATGACAATAATTATATTATATTGTAAAAATGTCCCTTAAAAAGTTCATGTATTGGTCTTCTATGATAAAAAAGATCACAATGATGATTTGTCCGATCATTTTTGCATGTGTATACTGGATCAATGAGGTTCTCATAGAGGTGTATTAATGATTTATATGGCCACTGCAACCTATTTCGTACTCAACGAGAATTCCAAATTTCTCAAAGTAGTAAATGTTTGCTTTCAAGTGCAAAAAACCAAAATTTGGCCCCAAAAATGCAAATCATTCAAGAAAAACTCGCATGGTTTATATTTTGGAGGCCCTATACTTGTTAGATTGGACCAAGATGTGTCATATCTTGATGTAGAGGGGGAGGGTGTTGACATCAGAGCATGGATCTTAAAACCCCCCCTCCCTCCCCCCCCAGCGGCTTGCCCTAAAAGTGCTCTCCTGAAGGCCCTTGCAATGTATGGGCAATCGCCCTCCCCCCTCCCCGAAAAAAAAAAAATTTGGCTCGCCAATGGACTCAAAACATCGACATTGCCCTGATGACCAAGTTTCATGGCCAGAAGACCACCCCTTCTCCAAGAAGCGCCAAAGTAGCTCATGCCAGCACACTCATAATTCGCCTAGGATGCTAAATACTGTCGTGTAGGGCATAAGTGTTTCTTTTTTTGCAAATCTGACCGTGTACCTTGCTTTATATGCCATTCCAGTCGACTTGGCAAAGTCGAATTGCCATTCTGGAGCCTTTGCAGTGCCCGAACGATAAAACACTTCAGTTTCTACAAGTTCGCCCGCAGGACGCTTCGTGGTTTCATAAGTTCCCCTGGACCGATCTTGGATTTTTTGGATCTGCTCGAAGCAGAGCCATCAAACAGAGGATTCAACCATTAGATAGAAGAATCGAGCTCCGGGAGGGTGGTCATTCCCATACGGTCCTCGAGGGCCTGGGGGGGGGCTGCAAGGAAAGGTCGCCTCGGGAACTTTTTTTGAGGCCGATCACGGGTCTGCAGTCTTCCCTCTGTTGAGGCAGCCATGCAAGGTCTTGGCCTTGTTTGACTTGGGAAGGATGCCAGCTCGGCTATCTAACAACAAGCTGCTCGAACCATTCTAATGCTAACTCTTTGATCTAAACCTTGTCCAAAAATTTGGAAAATTGGCTTGTATGCTGGTGATGGCTTAGGAAGCCAGCTGACAAAAAATCAGAATTTAATTTCGTACTCTGCATTACTTACGAATTTATGAATGTCTTGCTATTGCAAAGGCGACCCTTGAATTCCAATTGCCACATCGAGAGGAGGACATATCTAAACTCCATTCCATCAGTTCCCCTTGCTTTTCGACCATGTCCCAAGTGCAAAAGACGAAAACTCGGCCCCAAAAACGCAAACCATTCAAGAACCTGGCAACTCACAGGGTTTACATTTCAGAGCCCCTATCCTTGTCAGATTCGACCAAGACCTTGCGTCGGTGTAAGTATTTTTTTCTTTCAAAACTGGCCATTTAACTTGGTCCCTAGGATAATTTCACCATTCTGGATGAATTTGACAAAGTCGAATCGCTATTCCAGATCCTCAGCAGTGCGTGAACGACAAAACATTTCGGTTTCTACATAGTCGCCTGCAAGATGCTTCGCGATTTGATAGGTTCTCTTGGACCGATCTTGGATTTTTTTGGACCTGCTCAAATCAGGGCCCTTGAACATAGGATTCAACGGTTGGATAAGGGAACCGAGCTCCGGGAGTGTGGTCATTAGCATACGGCCCCCCCCGGGGGCGCTGCTAGGAAAGGCTGCCTCGGGAACTTTTTTGGAGCCCAAATCCTGGATCTGGAATCTCCCCTCTGGTGAGGCGGTCATGCAAGGTCCTAAAGTTGTTTGATTTGTGGGAAGGGTGCCAGCTCAGCTGTCCAACGACAGGCTGCCCGGACTGTTCTAATGCTAATTCTTTGATCTAAACCTTGTCCGAATATTCATAAAATTGGCATGTATATTGATGATGGCTTAGGAATCCAGCTGACAAAAAATCAGAATTTAATTTTGTACTATGCATTAATTATGTATTTATGAATGTCTTGCTACTGCGAAAGTGGCCCTTGAATTTGAAATGCCATATCGGAGGAGGATATATCCAAACTCCATTCCGTCAGTTCCCCTTGCTTCACGTTCTCAACTGCAGTTTCTCAGCCACGTCTCAAGTGCAAAAGACCAAAACTCGGCCCCCAAAACGCAAACCCTTCAAGAACCTAGCAACTCACAGCAGCTATGTTCCGAAGGTCTTATCCTTGTCAAATTCAACCAGAACTTTACGCCGTGTCTTGACGTAGAGGGGGGGGTGTTGATGCCAGAGCATGGACTCTAAAACCCAGAACGCCGATTTTACCCTCGGGACCAAGTTTCCTGGCTAGAAGACCATCCATGTTCTCCAAAGAGAGTAAAAAATATTAGATATCGCGTATACGTCACATGCGACGTATTTTAGACGTCGCATATATGTCGCATGCGACGCCGAATCAACAATCACTGGCCATGTCACGCACCCGTTGGCGCCACGTGGCCCCAAAGTATTAATACATCACATATTTGATATTGCGATGTCGCGTCTGGTCTAGTGGTAGGCATGGAGGGTTTGGAGGGTATGGACCAAAGTTCGAATCCCTTCCAAATTTATAAAATTTTCAGAGCCCTCACTAAGGTGGGAGGAGAACATGGAGGGCCAAGATCGCTTCACGTACGGATGAACTTACTCATATACTCACTCACGGATGCTATTATTAGATACTGAAAATGGGCCTGCCCGATATCTTTGGCACTATTGCTCCGATATCTTTGGCACTATTGCTCGGTTTGGACAAAAGCGCTCCTATCCATGTTATTCCCATCTATGTGGACCTTGTATCACATGTGAGATTGCTCCTTTTCTAGGAGTTTATCCAATGTTTGTCAATACCTATATGTCGCACTATTTCCCTTCTCAGGAAAGCACACCTTCCCATGTTATTCCCATCTATGGGGACCTTCTAAAGTATTATTGTATCATTATTCCCTCCTCTTTCTATCTCCTTTCTTATCCTCCCTCTTTGTTCATTTTATCTTTTTTTGTCGAATTTGAGGAGGTTACCCACCTTCGAGGAGTTCACTCACATCTATTCTTGCCCAATTTGAATATGCTCCTATATGCTCAAGGGACAAACCCATGTTAACATCCATTGGTCAATTCACGAAGGGCCCATATACACATGCTCTACTACCAATTCTAAGATATTGCTCATGACGAGATTGTTGACATTTACTACCATGAATTTCAAAGTATCACCTATGAGGAACTTACTCACACATGTTACACACACACCTACCGTCAATTGAAAAGCCCACCTATGCTACTCAACATCCATTGCTCAACCCATGAGGAGCTTACTCGTGCCTATCATCAATTCCAAAGTATCACCCATGAGGAGTTTAATCACACTGGCTAACAATACCAACGTATCATCTATAAGGAGCTCACTCACACCTTGAAAAGTTCCAAAAAACTTTCTATTTTTAGAATGAGATGCTTATCCAGAATCTAGAATATTCTAAAACATTGTATTTTAAGTATTTGCAAAGTGTCAAGAAAATTTCTATTTTTAGAATGAGGTGCTCATCCCGGAGTATTTCAAACATTCTAGAACATATTATTTTGAGTGTTTGTAAAGTTTAAAAAAACTTCCTATTTTTAGACCGAGGTGCTTATTCAATGGCATCTGGAACACATCTCGAACTTTCTAGAACATCCCCCAAAAAAAAAAAAAAATATCTTTCATATATGCTTCTTGCATTGCAATGGTCGCATGTTGAAGATATCTCAAACAAACCCGCTTGAGCCGTTGCGCTACAGAAGTCTGACCTGTAGCTACAACATTATATTGTTGTTATAATCTTTAGGCCCAATGAAGCCTGAACTGCGGGTTAAAAATATCTCAAGCAATAATTTCGGATTCTAGGCCAGTGGCTAAATACTTTGCTCAAAGAATAGGCCGATGCCTCAAAGGATAGGGAATGGAAGCCAGCTTCACTAATCAATGCATCAAAGGATAGGGAATGGAGGCCAGCTTCACTTATTGGGGCATTATGACATTTGTGCATTGTAATAATCTTATATCTGACCTTGCAATGCTTCATCACTTCATTCCTCAACGGCACTACTATATTGCAAGCATTCAGCACCTTCCAGGCAATTTATGCTTCAGTATGGGCAATGGTGAATGTCGAGGGCACATTTTGTCAAGGGGCTAGTGATTGTAATTTCCACAAAAAACATTGAATGGTCAAGCGTCAAGGGCACATTTTGTCAAGGGGCTAGTGATTGTCATTTTCACATGCTGCTTTTTGTTGAAAAATTGAACCTTTTATACGAATCAGTGGTTACATAATACAGAACATAAATACATGTGCACCTCTGTCCCTGAGGACTTATTTCCTATACCTAAGGACAATTTTTTTTGTCCCACATGTGTCCATCTAGGACGACTGAAATGCAGAAGTACATGGTGGAAGTATTTGTAGAACTCATGTCCACTTTCAGCCACCTCCTCCTCCCCTTCTCTGTTAGACATGTCGGCATAAATGACGATGCTCTATATTGCCGGTATGCAACCTATGCAACTCCTTTTTCTCTTCCACAAAAAAATCATGAGAACTGTAGAAAAATAACATGAAAGATTAATGTGATTGAGACTCGAGCAGAATATTTGTAGCCATTGTCAAGTCATTCCTTGCCCTGGCCAACGCTTGAAGGGCCATATTTCTGTCAAAACCCATGGACACAAGGGTTGCAACTGATTCCTCGGGAGGAGGAAGGGCTGCATCTACAGAAGGTGGAGATGCAACGAAGCGCCCCTATATAAGAACACCACACAATTAATTCAACCTCGGAAATCCACACTTCCTACTATTTGCAAAGCACATATTATGTAAGCACTTCTAGCTCATAATAATTCAAGCTCTAGAAAAAGAACACTGTAAAGAAGCTTTGACTGACCTCCGGTTGGCGACCTCCAGTAGTTGCAGGTGCCCTTGGACCATTTGCTCTTGCAGACGTCCCAGGACCACCAGAAAGAAAAGGCCCAAAAATGCGGGACACCAACGATGTCACAGCTTCAGGAAACTGCAAGAGAAACATCCCATGCTGTAATGACAACGTACTAGAAATGTAGCAGCCTTGGAGAAAAATGATATAAACCCTTCTTGCTGATGCAAAAAAATATGCATTCATCATTCCTCATACATAGACACCTAAGTATTTGTGCTCTCCCATGCCATAGGTTACTAGGTCTTCAGATTATTGAATGGTACGACAGTCTAATCTAGAGGATGTTGGTTACAAACTTTGCAGTCTGACAGTTGAGTGGAGCATAAACTGATAAGACAAGCCGTGCCTAAAGCAGCATGTCCCATTTCTTACCATTATGAGGAGATGGAGGATGCAGTACTAGAATAAGAAGGAATAAAGGTGGGTATCCTATCCGCATAGACAAATGACACTAACAATCACAAAAATCTTAGAGCACATCCATGCTTCATTTACTCTATCAAGAAAATTGGTGCTTCAAAGGCCTCTGTTTTGGGGCCTATAGCCAAGCAACATTGCAAGTAATAGCAATAACACCAACAATCTCGAAGATCTTTGAGCAAATCCATGCGTCTTTTACTCCATCAAGAAAATTGGCACTTCAAAGGCCTCTGTTTTGGGGGCTAATAGCCAGGCAACGTTGTGCTAAATGTATGTTCAATAGAGTGTTCTATAATTACCTTCAGTCTTCGCAAACCAAAAATATTGGATCTGTATGTAAATCCAGCTAGAATGCCACAAAGTCCAGGAATAAGTGTTTGCTTCCATGAAGCTAACAGCAGCTGAAGTTGCAAGCACGAAGAGATTAGGTCAAGATGTTGCCACCATAAACTCAAGCATCAAAATGGAATAGTAAAACCTGAAGACCAGCCAAGTATATAATTGATTTGTCTGAGAATTGAATGCCAAAGATCCGAAATCTTGTGGAGACAGGTATGTCGAAAAAAAAAGGAACAAATGAAGCAAATATAAAACCATATGGACCAGGTGATAGGGTGAGCCCTGATGCTGTTGGATCTGCAAGAAAGTAAGACACGGGTGATGTTCCAAGAGTACCGAAGGGTAAGAAGTGCACACAAAACCCAACAGTACAGAAGAGTACTAAATTTTGTTGTTGTTATTAAGGATAAAATCATAAACCTCGCAGAGTTGTCAACATTCCAATTTCCAAAATAGCCGAGATTGTTGTTGATATCAATGCAAAGACCTGCATATCAAAGAAATATGTTTAGCTAATGAAAAACGAATGTTCATCTTATCATGTTCCAACTCAAAACAGAGTGGGAAAATATTTCCTTACCGCATATTTATTAGATCCAATTTGTCGCTCGAACACACGAAAAAAATAGATAAGCGATATTCCAAAAACCAACTCAGATGTTGTGGAAAATACGCATGTCGATGGCAAAAGTCTCCAGAGTTGAAATTTCCTAACTATTGACTGCAGATCAAGAGATACTAACGTAAATCAAAGCAAACCATGCACATTATCTAAATTATGTACACGAATCAGAAATACTGGAAAAGGAGCACAATTTATGTTGCACGTCCAATTTACAAAACATGCATCCATGAAACTAATTTAGAGCACCTTGAGAATCTAACATTTTGAGAATATTCTAAACTTCCGGACACTGTATACCATCAAATCAAAGGCAAAATGCAAATTCCTCACCTGATAAGACAGACCAAATGTCTTGACGCTACCCCTAGCAGTACCCACCAGCAAGGATGCGGCTCCACATACCAAAACTATCCCTTTTGTCACAGGTGCATTCTCTGCAGGCCGATCAACAAAACAATAAGACCCACCAAGCTAAAGTCCCGAATAGCAGGGAAGAGATGTACTGCTCAACAAGTAACACAAAACTTACGAAAGCCAGACGGTCCAGCGTTCATATTGAGCCAAAGCAGCTGCTTCCGTCCACAAAAGAGGTCGCCCAGAGACGAGATGCGTATGAAAGAGAATGTTTTTGGTAAGAGAAAAAGGGCGATATAACGTGGCATCCTACATTGCCGATATCTCCACGTCAGACCTTTGCCTTTTTCCTTTTCCTTTGTGAAAGGAAAAATGGCAATATTGTGTTTGGGTGTGTGGAAGATTATTCCCATGCATTTAGACGTTTAGGGAGGTGATTGTGAACGAATCTAGGGTACGTTCTCATGGAGCAGACCCGGCTTCAACTGGTCGCGATCAGGTCCGATGATTACTATGAATCAGATTTGGATAGGGGTAGCAGATGGAGTTTCCAGAAACCCCATCTGATTTTCTGGAACGCTCGAAGTTGCCTTTGAAGGCGGATCTAGAGTCATTGTACAGAAGCACTTTGACTTCGACTTGAGCTTCCAATTATGAAGTCTGGGTCAGCTTCCATTGGAACGTGCCATAATTTTGTTCTTTAATTGAATAAAGTTTTGGAACCTCCCGCTAATTCTCATCATAGATTATTGAAGTTAAGGGTGTTACTTGTAGATTGCCATAGGTGTTGAATGTTGAAACAAGCCATGAGAACAAGGCCAACCTAGATCGTTTTATTAATGATGACTACTTGGGGTTTTCTTACCACATGATCGATTTTCCTCTAAAAAATAACTCTTAGCTTTTTCGGTTGAACCCATGAGCTGCCTAACTTTGAAAAAACAGATTCGCTTCTCCGCACAGGTGCACACCATCTTCGGATTGAGACAGGGAGATGGGTTGGGAGCTGCGTCAGGAGAGGCTTTGTCAACGCTGCCAGGCCGGAGCTGTGGAAGACGAATGCCACACCCTTCAAAGTTGTCCGGCATATGATGACATTCGGATACGCTATGCTGAGCTGGTCCGTCCCGACCAGCCCTTGCATGAGATGCTGAGCACGAGCTCGGTACGGAGGTTGGGCTCATAAATTCAAGAGATCATAGATCGCCGAGCACAGCTCGGTCCTCGGGCACTTACTTGATACATGTTCATATTTCTGTCTATATTTGTATTTGTACAGTTTGACAGCAAACCTATTCCTGTCACGATTTTTCCCCCAAACAACCCTTTAGGGCAGGAGGGGGTTTTTAACCCGGACGGTAATACGCTTGTTGCACCTCCTGTTTGGGTCCCATAGCAGTGTTGTTAAAAAAAACCCATTTTTAACCATAGAGTACTTCTTAAAAAACCCCTACGTTTTCTAAACGTTTGCAACCATTACTAATGCCTTGAATGACTTTCATTTAGATTTTCTAGTCTAGCAAACAAGATTTTGGAACTATGAGCGGCCCCATGCATGTCGAAACATGCCGAATGCATGTAGAACCAGGATTTTGGTTTTTTGCTCAATGAAAGAAAGGTTTTTACTCCACCATGCAAACCAGAAAACAGTTCTTGCGCCAATCCAAGACCAAATACCAAGGTAACTTTTCCATTCTTCTTCTTTTACAACTAATTTTATTTCGATTCATTTTTTTCTATATTGCTTCTGAAGATCTGACTACCATAAGTGACAAATAGAAGCAGGAAGTGACCCAAAACCGTTCCAAAGGTATAGCTGCTTCAAATAATTCTTTTTTACCTATATTCATTTCTCTTCTATCTACCTCTAGTATGATAATAAGCTAAACATTTATGTTAGTTGTTATATTATTAAGTTAAACCTTTGAATTGAATATACATTTTTGTGATTTGATTGGAACTCAAATATGGTGCTGGTATTAAAAAATGTTATATAATCTATTTCAAAGGGGCAATTTGGGGTTTTTAAAGTTTTTTTTTTACGTTTTTTACGTTTGTAACGTTTGCAACGTTTTTAATGTTATAAAAACGTATTTTAAGATTTTAAAAAACCAAAAATAAAAAACTTAAAAAAAACTTAAAAAACGTATAGTACCCGTACGGTATGCAAAGTATGCAACAACATTGTCCCATAGGCCAATTGGTCTCCATGGACGATAAAAATCTTATTCTATTCTATTCTATTCTATTCTCGTATCAAGGGTCGCTTCGAAAGTTTTACGAGGCAAAAATTTACCAAATATAGTAAAAAAACACCAACCTTAAAGTCCGGATGGACTAGGCGCTCATAATGTGAGGAACTCTGTTGAGGACAGGATCATAGATGGCAATGCAAACCCCACAACTCTGGTGCCTGAGAGAAAAGCATCAATGAGTTTTCGATCGCGTCTCATAGGAGGACATCCACAACATTGACAACACTAAGGCTACGAAAAGTTGAGGCAGCCGAGCGCCCCTAGAAACCAACGAAAAAAACCATCAAATGGGAAGATGACCGAAAGAGATTGATAAGACATTCCATCTGTTGTTTGAGATTGAGGGTCACTAAAGACTTTTCCACATTTGTAAAGTTTCAGACATGTTTTCTGGACATTTCTAACATGTATTGGAGGTTAGGCAAGCCTGCTAAACAAAACTCTCATCTCAAGTAGGTGCCCACCTAATAATTAATGCTAGGTGTATTTATGAAGATAGAACCAAGAAAGACGTGCTCCCGGCCTTCATGGAACCCCGTTCTCTATTGTAGAATGGAGTCAAACACCCATGCAATGTATAGAAATTTTCGCCCCACTTCAACTTATCTTTACTGGTGTATCTTGACCAACAACCACTCTTCAACAATGGAGCTCGAATCTTTTGTGCTTCTCACACAATGATAACTGTTGACTTTCTCTTAATTGGATTGTGATGTTTCAATCCCTTTTTTCCTTGTTCATATTAGACATTTTTTTTTTAAGGATAACATGCTTTGTTAACGACACTTGATACAACACGTATCTCTTTGCATACAATCTATCCTTCCAAGTCCTTCGCATAGCATCTTGGGCATTATAATGAACAATTGCATACAATGTATCCTTCCAAGTCCTTGTACATAAAACATATCAAAAAAAAAAAAAAAAAAAAAAGGGAGACCCTTTAATCTGTTTAAACAGACTATCATCTGCCCAAGACCTTGAAAGGTAATGAGTAGATCCATTGGCAGCCTTAAACATAATCAGGTTTTATGTTTAAGCACAAGACTTGGCATCATTACAACTTAAAAATATTTATCATATAACTCATGTCAAATTATATTCTAGAAACATGTTTCTCATAAACCTTTCAAAATAATGACTACTTTACTTCTCAGCTTTAAATCAGAAAGATAATTGTATATTATTTATCATGTAGCATTAAAAAACCTTTGAATGTATGTAATAAATCTGATCTAGTATCATAGGTTTCCGAATAATACCTTTTCCATGTTAAAACATGTTATAATGTTAACAAATAATCAGATGTGTATCATTGTAGCAGTACTCTTTAAGAACCCAAGATATATGTCCAAAAATGAACAAAAATACTGAGTATAGAGCAAAACAACCTGTTACTTGCTTCCACAGACAAAAGACAAGCATAAGAATGGTTGTAAATGTAAGGGATAGCAGGTGTCATGGGTTTTTTTGAGGTTATCCCCCTTCACTATGTCTTTAGACTTCATGCCAAAAGTAATAAGCCAAACTAATGCAGCAAATAACCTATCACATATGTGCTCCAGAACGTCTACTTTTATGATTCCTGCCTACTTCTAGATTTACTAGCCTATTCTTATTTTTATGGCCATCCTGGTGTATTGCAAGCAGGAGTTGCCATTATCAGATCTACACCTTATTATTAATTGTTCAGATCTTACCATTTTGAAGTGATCTACATATTTCTTCCAGCCACAAATAGCACTGTCATAATTCAGTCACTAAGCATAAATATTAGCTACACTTAGATATTTAACATTTCACATCAATTTCATGACTACTCAGCCTAAGTTCTTATGTATTTATCCTTCCTATGATGAATAGAATAGAACCAGCAAACCAACATGGATCTCTTACTATTCTTTCAAAAATATGCTATGAAATTTACAATATTCTATCAAACCTTTGTGGGACGTCCAGTGGCATTGGTGATTTCCATTATGATGCCTTCAGATCTGATATTATTGTATGTAATCCCATCTCCATCATTGATGCTTTGAATAATTCCTGTTGCTTCTCCCTGGCCATTAGTATCCTCCTTCCCTTTCTGGCAATCTTTTTCTGCTGTATTGCTTCCACCAGAAGCAGGGGAAACCACAGAATTTCTATATTGAAATATCTTCTTGCTGCTATTAGACTTCAGCTTCTCATCTGCTATCCTCTTCCTAGTGGCATAATTGAGATCACTTCTTTCTGGGCATTATTAGCAGAGACTTAGGGAGCCCAAAATTCAATCCTAGCCTGGCCGGAATGCACAGGGTTTTGTTTTTCTAGCACATCACATATTTCTTATATAGCCTAAACTAGCACTTAATACCGACAGTTCTGGAGTGAGCTCTACCATACCTTAGCCAGTTGTTCGGCGTGATGTCCATGTCTTCTCTGTAAGCCGTTTCCTTTGTATTTGTGCCCTAAAGAACCATGAGCTATTTGTTCCGTCAACTTTCTACTGTATTTTCATACACAATATATTATTTTCCTGCTTGTTTAAGCCATATGGTTTGGTTCTTCAATGCATCCCTTAACCATACCATAATTTATTGAGTTCTGAAAAAACCTTCATATGTATTTATGAAATCATTATTCCCTGTATCAACAAGACCAATGTATATAAGGGTGCATCCACATGGAGACCCATATTCTAGCCTTTTTCTGCCTTATTTATTTGCACCATTACTGATGTTTCAGGCATCATTAGTTTAATGTAGGAATTTGAGTATTGAAATATCCCTAGTCTCATTTTCTAGCTTTCTTTCATTTTTTGACCTTGTCATTCCATTCCACGCTTCCACAACTTCTCAGAGCACCATCTATGCATGACTTGGCATTATATATACTTGAGGTTCTAGATAAACATCTGCAATTACTGAGCCCTCAGTAGTCATTATCTCCGCTTGTCTAGTATCACCATTACTGCAAAGGTTTTTCCCTTGAAAACCTTTCGAGGCAGGGGTTTTTTAATCCTAGTAGTAATGATTGTACTAGCCCATTGTATGGGTCCCATGACCTATTGGTCTCCGTGGACGTTAAAAAAACTATTCTATTCTATTTTATTCTATTAGGTGTGATCACTGCCATATCCATCACCTATACACATTAATTGCTAATAAAACAAGGTGCTGCGCACGGAGGGTTGCCCTCCGTGGCCGGAGGTTGAGGTGGCTTAAATCATACTTGAAAGTTATGTTGTTATAATCAATCAAAATTGCTATTTTAGAACATTGTCATTTTGTGAAGGTGATGGTACCCATTTGCATCACTAACTCCTCACCAGTTGGCCCTTAATATTGACAACAAAAAGCAAGCATTATAAGTGATACATTCTATCTTAAATCTTTTCTACCAATACTGCATTACTAAGTCACAAAATTCCCATGATTATATTTCTATCATCAACAATTCCCCATGTCTTTGCTTTGACGAGCCACATATTTTGCAATGGCTTATAGTTACTTGTTGAAAATTAGAATGTGAATCCTCTATTGCTTTATTCTCTTCAGCCACCAACTTAAAAACAACAAAGAAAGAAAATAAAGAATAACCAGGCAAAGCACGCATAGGCATTACCATAATCGTAAAACACGCAAAGGGCACATATTTCAAGAATATAACCAACAACAGAAATGAAATCTCGCTTTATGAGAAATATAAAACCGCTTTTACACAAATAACAAATCAAATCTAGTGTTGGTCGCCATCAGAGCAGTTATTTGGCCACAACTAGAAAAAGAAATGGGACATTCGCTAGACAAGGCATCAAGCAGCGGGCATTTCTAACTCTAAGAATAGCAAGACGGATCTAAATCTTACTCACTTTAGTTCCAAATATATGCTTGAGTGCATTGTTGAAACCGCTTGTACCCATATCAGTTCAAGCTTCCTGCAAATACCACAAGCAAAAGTTAGTGCAAAGCCATGGTTTCTCCATTCATTTGCAGAAATAAAGGTTTCTCCCTTCATTTGCATAAATAAATCTTTGGTCTTTCAGCAGATCCTCTGCTTGACTGCGATTTCCGGTCATAGCATGCCCAAGTAATACATAAAGAATATATCTATCCACATTTTTCCTTATAAACAGAAAGAATTGCATGCACACTGAACATAGATATTCAATTCTAACCTAGTGTCAATTCTAACCTCTTATTGTGTGAGCCAATATTCCTTGATAACCCGAGAGTCCTGCAGATGAATGCTTCATAATAGCATCTAGAAACTGAATGATGGAATATAAGATGTAGAATCGTTGTCATGTAGAAAGTAGCATCCAGTTTTTGCTTGGACTCTGGAATTCATTGCATATTGTCAATTTTATGCAATGCACGTTTATGCAGGATGACAAATCTATATGTGAAGTCCTGATATCAACAAATCTCATAAAACTATGTTCTGCACTACCTTGCCCTGACTAGGTCTGCAAGAACATACAATGTTACCTTGTGTTTTTCCTGACTCTCTCTACTTTATGATCTCTTGAAAAAGCGCATAAAGGTATAATGAAATGAAACATCTAAGCCTTTTGAGCAGGCCCTCGAAATGACATCTTTGGAGGATCTGGAGACTTAGTATAAATACACAAGTGTGTCCAATCTTGCAAATACCTCCAATTCAAATAAAAAAAATCACTTGAATGCTATTTCAACACCTCTAACCGTAATTAGGGCTAAAGGTAATAAAGGTCCATCTTGTGCATTGTAGTCAATCAATTCCATGGGCAACCATTTTGAAAATTCCTTGAAGATTTACTTTATTTTAATATTCTTTTCATTCAATCTAGAATATACATCTAGACCACACCATGCTTGCTTAAACTAATCAATTGCATGAGATCAATGGATCCATCCAAGATTTCCGATGCATAACCGGAGACATCAAAGGTGGAGTCAAAGTCGACATTTAATTAATACTAGAAATCAAGTAGAATGTTCGGGAGCAATGGAATCTAAAAGAATCTTGATAGAATCTTAGGGCGTCTATGACAATATTGATAGAGAGACTCAAGAAATCTTAAGGGAATCTTAAGAATCTAATAGATATGTAGTTGAAATTGTCACTTTCTTTTTATGTTTTGCATTTATTTTTAATAGGCGTTTAAGATGGCAAACTATATTTTCTATGGTGCATATTGTCATTTTTTTATGTATTGAATTTATTCTTATTAGGCAATTTCAAGGGCAAACTATATTTTCTATGGCATGTTCCTCGAGCTATTTTTCTATGGTGCATACTCCTCTATACTAAGTTGAGTTAGCAACATTAGCCCAAACTTACAAACTCCTATATCGCATGTTGCAAAAGTAAATTGTCAAATCATTTCTTGGCAAGTTTTTATTTTGAAGGAAGGAACATACCATGCAGGGAAATTTGCATTCATACTAACACAAACATCAATAATATTGTCTCACGCGTTGCTGAACTTGTCTTAAAATCCTTGATTTCTGGAAGGAACTTTAGCATAGTGTCATTATTCTTTACTATTGAAGTCCCAAATTCTCACCTTTCCCATACGAAAAAACATTGGCACTCCTAGGTGCTAATGGCAAAATGCATTACACAATTCAATTGTTCACAATTCAACTGTTCAACTTCGCAAGTTATTACACATAATACACTCAAGGGGTAGTTTTGAAAGCTGAAAGCAAAGCATCCCATTATTTAGCATTGCTCTTCATGTGAAATGTCTTTCAAGGACCCATGCCCAATAGAACATTTTGTATCAAAAGTAGACAAAACATGTTCAAATGCTTCTAAATTCACTAGACGATAGATCATAATGGTTGTCTAAATTTTTAAAATGTCCTATAAATAGCACATCATAATTCACTACCATATACATCTTCACATTGTAGTAGTGGCATCTCCGCACTTTTAAATCAACTAGGAATACATAATGATGTAAAAGCTTAAAGGTCGGTTGATGGCGCATCGCAATGCAAGCTAAATTGAATAAGTGTTCATCCTTCTTCAACCTGCTTCACTTACGTGTGAGGCATTTCTTTCCTCCCAAAAATGCTAAGTTTTTGCAACACCATAAATGGCTTTCGGAAACTAGAACAAATTTAAGTACAGCCATATATCCCTCGAAGAAAATTCGAAGAGAATGAGTGAAAATAACCATTGTTAAACTACAAACTACAGACACAAACAATAATCTTGACAGTGATGTCATGCTTCCTCCTCATGCTTCCTCCTCATACTAAAAACGTTTAAATCAATGATGAGGTGAATCTCATATTATTATTGTGGTTTATCTAATATTGACCTTCAAGGCAAGAGAAGCCACCAACAAATTCAATGTTGTGACAAATAAGAACATGAAAACATATGACAAACCATCACAAAAGACTGTCCCTGACCATAAATAATAAGGGTAAAATAGAAGTTAGCAAATTTGAATTATAAAATAGAGTTGTTCACTATGAAGTGGATTCCATGCAAAAGTTCCCTAATTTTCCCAAATTCTTCGTTGTATTAACACAAAGGCTCCAAGGTTCCATAAAGATTCCCTTGCATGCCCTTTCTACGAACACTCCACTAGATTTCTCAAGGTTCCCTTGGATCCACTTATGATTCTCTAAGATTCTACACAGAGCTCCCTAGATTCACCAACGTTCTATGAAGATGCCCCTAGGTTCTCCAAGATTCCTTTACATCTCCCTAAGATTTCCTAAAGATCCCAGCTTCTAGAAAGATGCCAATAGATTCCCTTAGATTCTACAAAAATCCCCCTAGATTCTCTTAAGACTTCCCTAAATTGAGATTCTATCAACCCTTAGGTTTCCAAAGATCCTTTGAAGATTCCACTAGACTCTCTAGTATTCCTTAAATATTTCCTTAGTTTTCAATATTCTATGAAGTTTCCAAATCTTCAAGATTTCTTTACGTTTCCCATAAACCTCCAAGATTCTGCAAATATTCTAGTAAATTTATACAATAGCAGAACTACTCATGCTCACATAATCTAAGCTTTCAAAGTTGGAACTATTTGCTTACATTTTCTCATATGACTGATTTATACAATTCACAGTACATGAGCATGGCCTTCACTCCTAATATATACCTTGAACTCGTTTGTATAGTTTTCACACAATTACCAAATGTAGTTCATCATTTTTTTTAAAGGGTTATATCGTGTAGGTTAACTTAGGGCTAAGGGTTAGAGCATGTAACATGTTCTTTAACCCTTGACAATGAGTGAACATAGCGTGTAATCAAGAAGTTTACATAAACCTTAAGTTATACCCCTTCCTTTATCTATAGTAAGTAGATTGAAATCGAACTAAGTGCGATATGATTAATTAAATGTCGTAGATTTCAATAAGCAAAAAGAAAAGGGCATTCTAAAGTTTGTGGAGGGAGGGAGGACTTGTTATCTTGGTTGGTTATTGCTTATAATGGGAGGATTGGATTGGGCTCTACACGTTGGTATACACATAAGT
Source organism: Isoetes taiwanensis (assembly GCA_021234155.1). Taxonomy (NCBI): domain Eukaryota; kingdom Viridiplantae; phylum Streptophyta; class Lycopodiopsida; order Isoetales; family Isoetaceae; genus Isoetes; species Isoetes taiwanensis. Next base: position 18,979,643 of record JAJEKV010000018.1, read on the forward strand.
GGTGGATCATGGGCGTTGGAAAATCATCAATTGTTGCTAACCACAAACAATGCACACAATATACTGTTTAGACAATTAGACTATTCTATACAATATACAACAAGGTTGATTCAACAAGGTTAGGAACAATATGCTTTATTGATAGTCTTACCAAACTAAGGAACAAACCCATGCCACCGCACATGGCACCACATCCTAATCCACTGCTCTGCCGGAAAAAAAAAAATGTTCATTATTGTAGATGGGTTGCTCCTAAAAAAAAAGACCAGATCATGTAAAAAAAATGTTCACTATTGTAGACGGGTTAAATTGAAAAACAATCTTGTCATCCTTGTAGTAATGAAATGTACAGTCTCTTCATCCAACTTTACTTGGCTATTTTATGCAGATAATGCAGAGAAATTTGATTCATTGTAAAGGATGCAACAGGATAAAGTTTGCAATGGGTTATCAAAATTTTAAATTCTCTTTTTCCAGCAGGGAACTTGAAATAAGTTTAATTCCCATGGGTTTCCACAATTAATTCTAATTAGTAGGTTATTGATATGAATTATTTGAAATGCATAGACAAAGCTCGAGTTGCTTCTATTATTGTTGCCTTTCTTGAGCGAGACTACCAAATCCTAGAGAAATATTTCCACCGAGGAAGCTCGGCACAATATTTTAACATCTTACCTCGGTAAGTTAAGAATGATAACAAATTGCAAAACACATTCTCTAATGACATGAGAAAGCACAAACCCACGGAACAAAACTTGCCCATTGAATCTGAATCTGAGTAATCATCAAGCTGCAAAGAGAAAGTACACATCAAACTTAAAAAACGCCCCTTCAATACATTGTTAGAAACATCTATCACAACAAAGAAACATCATATCCAAATTCCTTGAAAACTTAAAAATCAAATAATGACACCAAGAATCGTCCGTGTCCTCACCTAAAGAAATGTACCTTGAGGTCATATTCCAAAGTCTCACATGCTCATATCCAGCATTGCATGATGCAGATAGATTTATTTTGCTCCAACGTGTTGCAGACTTGTGAAAGAATTGTATGTTCAGATGGATTTAATTTTGAGAGCAACAAACATGCATGTACATCCAAATAATTAAATAAATGAAGGAAACATGAATATGGAATAAGCAGAAAGTAATTATCTGAAATATACCGAATACAATAAGCAAAAAGAAACTTTATCTTCTCAGCCATTGGTCCATGTCGAAGAGAGCCCTTTCCGCAGGTTTGCAAAATGCATAAAGATGCGAACCACACACATTTCTTTTGTTCATTCATATACAAATGCAATATACATCTCTACTTCCTACAATTAACTGCAATTGAAGACTATAGAGAAACAAAGCATGAAATACCAAAATATTACTTACTGAATTTAATCTGTTATACATCAGAAGAATTCGAGTTGTGCAACTCATTGTTTCAAAAAAGTTACAGAGCGCAGGTCATTGTTTTCAAACAAAGCACCTCCATATTTGCATGATAGCCTTGTTAACAAAGTATAACCTGCAGAATTTTCTAAATCCAAAATTGCATGTCCATTGCACAATAACAATATGCAATAACAATATGCCATAACAATATGCAATGTCCATTATGCAAGTTCAGAGATTTTTTTGAAGGCCAAGTTGGACCACAACATGCGATTTTGCTCATCAAGAAAGCAAAATTGGATCCGAGAAATGGTTGTTCCAAGCAAATACATCAAAATATTTTTGAACTTGAGCAATAGAGAAAACTAGATTTGCACTTCCAAAATACGAGAGATGGCAACGTCCCATAGCTAGCCCCTATTTCATAGACAATTTCAGCAAATAATATGAAGACGTGTCACGGATAATTCCACCAGTGAAGCTGCTGACAACAGACGTTAGGTTGCATTGAACGTAGGCATGCAAACTAGTTTTTCCCAGGCACATGCCAATCTAATGGCTTGGTAACTACTGCACTTCCAATGCACAATGCCCTTTTCGAGTTTATAGCCACACATCCACACAAAGAGTTTACCTAAAGCGGTGAGAAGCATTATCGTCAAAAATCTTGACACTTCCGTTTTGGTCGATCTTTGATCTGCAGCAATGACCTGTAAAAACACAAATTAGGCAACAAATTTGTAGAAACACCAAGGAGTCTAAAGATCCAAAAGATACTGCCTACTTTGCTTGTTTCTTTTTTCTTTTGTCATGTGTGGCGCCAGGAACCCCATCCAGCATAAAAACTGTGTCTCTGCGTAATGTCCAGCATTACACAAAGCTGAACTAAGCTGCTACTTGATATATTGAGCTAGTCCAATATATCCATCCTCGCCTTGGGTAAAACTATCTTTTAAAAGAATGAAATGATTGCTTCTTCATGAGCTGCGGCTTGCTCAACATGCCATATCTGGCAATATTAGGAAATTAATACGTAGAGTAAAATGGGATAACGAAAAAAAATGCAGGCTTTGGATTCGTTGTCCAATGATGCAGGCTAATCCTAGATCCACCATGTGCAATCAAGAGTGGATTAGGCAAAGCAAGCCTGAACCAAGAAAACTCGGTTGAACAAAGCAATATGGATCCCCTGCTTTTGCTCCAGCACAAATTAGCAGAATAACATCGTTTCTTATGGCTTGCAACCATCTCATAACCTAGGCCTGCTCCTGCATAAGACATATCTGATATGAGTGATTGGATATCTGATAGAACAAAAAATGGCAGAACTTACCTAATCCGGCTACTTCGAGATGTCTTCCCAAAATGTCTGGACATGAGATTTATCAGCAGGTTTTTGCAATGCCGGAATTCCCTGGCACTCACATACAAAAAAAAAGGGGAGGGAAATCCTTCTATATAACTCTGTCATGGCCGCTTACCATCCGACCGAATTTAGCAAATCTTATGCATGTAAAATATAAACCTAGATACGACATTGCAACTCAAATGCTTAACCCAATACCTGATCATGCCCGGCAAGCGAAACCTTCTCCTTCTTAAAGACATTAGTTTCAAATCCCACATCAGCTCCACGGGTAACAGACCAGCTCCACGGGCTACATCGGTTTAGAAAGGAAAATGTTGATGCTCGCGCTACCGCGGTTACTCGGTTGGAGCATCCCGGATCCGAACGCGGTGACCGAGTTTACAAATAATAAGCAAACTTACCATCCACATTTTTGCCTCGCCACCCGGATAAACATTGGGTCGAATCTGCGAAATGCCTCTGTTTGCATGACGCCATGCCCAAAGCTTCTGTGTGTTGACGACTCCCCCTTCCTACTCATCCTAATCCTGCATTTATCCGCTATTTCTCCTCTGCTCGATATGTACCGGTTAACCAGTTCCCACACCAGCCGCACATCAACAATGGCGACCTAACATTTACAGGTAAGAGTAGGTTTTTAGCAGTCACAGCATATCCTAGGTATATTCCAGCATATACCTAGGATATGCCAAAAGCCCACATAAACAAGGGTTTGCCCCCCTAGGGGCAACCCAAAAAAAGGATTTAAATATTACAATATAGTACTTGGGTCGCAATTTTTTGCGTTGGGTTAATTTCGTGATGCCATGTGACAGATAATTCTATTGCAGAATGGTAGTTGAGTCTATCATTCTGCATCTCCGGCCGATAAACCTTCTATCTACAACCAGAAGCTTCTGTCTGGTGGAATCCAAGCTTTTAGGGGAAAAAGCTCCATGCAAAGCGGAGGAAGAAAACTGTAGGAAAAGTAAGGGGTTAGAAAAGCACACGGCATTGCAGCCGTCGTGATTCAAAGAAGCGATCGAGACCGGAATGCTAGGACACTACGCTACAGAAACGAAAAAAATTGCTCCCCAAATACAATACTGCGAGTTGAAGTTTTTTTTTTAAGGCATTCTAGCGTGGCCGGTGACCTGCTCCAGGCTAACGCCGGTTGTGGGACCCCATCGGTGCCAGAATGCCTTCAAAAAAACCTTGAACTCATACAACAACATTCATTTGCTATGTAGAATATGAGTATTATGATAATACTTCTTTTAATGGGAATCAATATAATATAAACATTAGCTTTTAGGATGCATACAATGTCGTCTCAATTCTCATCAAACTTTTTGCTTGTATTGCCAGAGACCATGACCCAAAGACTTTATATAGAGTCTCTTTATTGTTGCTTTTCTTATCTCCTTTCGTGAGTATTTCTCTATAGCAATCACAGATCCACATGATAGGCAATATGTGTAAATGTTGATTGATAATCGTGCTTAAACGTGGAATTCTCCAACACATGCAGGGAGTTGCTTGGCACATCCTTTTTGGCCTTACAGGTTCCTATTGCACATCTTATGGTCACGCAAAAAAAAATTAGGCATTTTTAAATAGCAAGAGGGCTTTTCCCATACCATGGTCTCAAAAGGCCATGGGTTCTATATTTCACTCACTCACATAAGGGCATTATACTCCATTCTCCTACATTCCTGAGTTTGTCATGCCAGCGAAATCCAGACTCAAATAGAGCAAAAACAAAACAACTTTCGCTAGAAGACAAATTTGCGAACTACAAGACACAGCCAAGACATGCTTGAGATTTGCTTGAGATTTTCAAGACATACTTGAGATTTACTTGAGATTTTCAGATGCCTCCTCGACCCATCTGAATTTTTGAGATTTTTAGTGCCATGCAAGATGAACTGCGGCTGAGATCAAGGTAACACCTGTGTGTGCAGTAAGTTCTTAACTAGCTACCTCGAGCATTGTAAAACATCCGCATTGGCCTTGAATTAAGTGAAATGACTGGACTTCAAAACTCTACCCTAAGCAACAATGAGAGAAGAACATTTCATTTTATGCAAAAGAATAGGATTTCTGAAATCTTGATCTTTGCAGGAATGGCATTGAATCATGAGCTTTCATGTTGTATTGGACGGCCCCAAAGCCTCAATATTCTTGCACCTAGGAATAGCATGCGGGATAAATGTCAAACCAAAAGAGAGTATGCATAAGCAACATTGAAAATGTGAAGATAGAATGCCTTTAATTATTCTCTGAAATTCATATACCACCTTGCAACTCAAGCAGATGTTCTATCCATTTCTGGAAAATGGTAAAGCCTCAAATTCACGCCACAATAAGAAATTCATATTAAGCCGTATATTGGCAGAAAGAAAGTGTTTGTCAAAGAAGTCTTCTTGCCTCTCATCTACAACCGTTTTCATTGTGCTATGCTATACTTGTCTAGAAGCAATGTGAAGAATTATCAAGATTGGTTTGACCAGATAATGATATTGCATTGATGGTTACCTTATCTTGATAACTTTTTTTTTTTTTTTTTTTTTTTTTTTATATGCAAGTTTTACTCAAGGGAATTAGACCTTTGGACCTAGGCTGACTCAGGCATAGATTTGCTTATGAGGTAAATCCGTGGTCCATGCTTATGTAACCATTGGATACTTTAGTTTTCCAAGTGTACTCATACGTATTTATGTTTTCAAATACTCCTAGAATGGGATGTTTATTTTGACATGTTTAAGTCCATGGTCCTTATTAGGACATGCTTTATAGGCTGAGTAACATGGCTTTTTTGAATTTGCGTTTGGACCATTGATACAATGGGAAAAATTTGGGATATATGGTTTGAGTGTATGCTCAAATAGTTATTTCCATTTATGAAGGGCAATTCCATAGCATACCCAGGCAGATCTCAAAGTAAATCTGTGGCAGAAAAATTCAAGAGGGAAATCCGTGGCTTTGATTTTTTGGGTTGCCCCTAGGGGGGCAATCCCTTGTTTATATGGGTTTTCGGCATATTCCTGGTATATGTCGGTATATGCCAAGAACATCCGGAAAACTGCTCCAAACTCCCAGTAGCCTGTAAACTCTCGGTTGCCCCTGTTGCTGGGCAGCCGCTCTAAAACCGTCTAACCGGCAAACCCTACTCTGATCAAGCTTTTTTTACTCTTATGGTAAGCCAGTTCTTCTTTCCGATGCTTTTGATTGTCTATATTCTATATTCTATGGTTTTTGTTTGCCATTCCAATTGGACGGCTTAGGTTTTTGTTTGCCATTCCATGAGACAGATGCAGGCTTCTCAGAATCGGAACCATTAGCAGAATTTGGATGAGCGCCCACCATGTCCAGATGCTTAGAAGAAGCAATCTGAAGCCGAAATGCACAACTGCACAACCCTTTTTATTCTGTTAGGAACTCCGGTAAATCTACCATGGCAAAACCAGTGTGGTTTGTGACGTTATCTACTTAACCTAAGGGCCCGGCAGCGTCACTTCTCCCTGATACAAATTAGGGTATTGAAGGTTTATTTACAGCTCTGCTTTTACCTCAGGCGCTTGGTATTTCCCTCTGAAGATCTTAACTCCCTCATTCAAGCAACTGAAGCTCAAGTGTTGGTTATGGCAGAATCTATTGAATCACATAGGTATTATTTAAACCTGCCTTTAACATTCATATTTTGGATTAAACCGAGCTTATGATTATTTTTCCCCAGCTATTCGATGATGGAGCCTGCTATTTTTACTCTTATGGTAAGCCAGTTCTTCTATCCTATGCTTTTGATTGTCTATATTCTAATTCTTTTTTATGCAGCTTGCGTATATATTTGAAGTGAGATCATGTCAAAAGAGGCCCCAGATGGATTAATGCCAGCACATGATATCCAGAAGCGCATGGCTCATGCAAACAGAGATGCCATAGAACTTGACAGATTTCAATGTTGAGCAGCCTGTGCTTTTCATGTATGCATGCAGTTGCAGTTATGAATAGTCCTGTGCTTTTCGTGCATGCAACAAAAGGAAAGGTAATTCCATCATGCTACAAAACATCTTTTACATCTTTAACTGTGGTGCTTAAAACATCTTTTACAACTGTGGTGCCAAGCCTTTAAGCTTAGAAATGTTACCTCGAAGCAAAATTTTGGCTGCAAGTCTGCATTGAGGGTTACAACAGATCACATGCTTTAGCTGTATGTGTAGATGCACCAAATATCTTGCAAAAACGTTATGATTTTAGAATCAAGCCTTCAGGGTGCATCCCATGAGTATTTCCGCTTCTGTTTGATGATATTTTGCTTCCATTGCAGGATGCTTTCGAGAAGGATCCAACAACATCAGGGTATGCTACATGTTTATTGTGATGTATAATTCGATTTTTTGGATCTTCCTTTTGCTAAACACCGAGTATAAATTTGTGACACTAGGGATAATTTTGTGGAGCAGATGAAGGCCGGATGACAAGGGCATATGTCTCAGTATGAGTATTTGCAGACCTCGAAGCTATCTTATGGCATCTAAATTTACTGTCGCTCGCTTAAAGTTCCTGAAGGTCTTCTCTAATTTGTTACATCCCTCCAAGATCTTGCCATAGCATTTTACTAGCAGTCTTCAAGGTTACTTTATTTCCTTCCCCTTTCTTGCCCTTAACTTTTGCTTTTATTCTCAAAATATTTTCTTCCCCCTTTGAGTTAAAGCTTGAGCTTCTCTCCAGGTGAACTCATTGCTTTCTAACAATTCCTGCAAGGGAGTTGTCCTCAAGGCTGTAAGCCCATACAGTTGCAAAATTCATTTACGGCGATGCACTGAGACAGGGGACATGGTTATTCTTTGTCATGTTCAACTGCATTAGGGGAATATAGCAATTGGCAATGCACCTACAGATTGATGTAGCACAGCAATGAATGATGACCTGTATAAAATAAACAGCAGCTCTCACATGGGCAACTTCAAACACACAACACAAGATCCATTACATATACTGTCATTTTCTATTTCATGCATTTGCTTTTCATGTATGCGTGTACTCTATTGGTTGTGGGAGACACAGTTCCAAAATGCTAAACTTGGCAAAATCACGTGGATAAGTACAATATCTAAACCAAATTGCGATATTTCAGATTGCTCTTGCTCATGGTTTGAGCCCATGGTTACTCATAAACATTTGAAATCCATGGTTGCAATACTTAATCGAAAGCTTAGATAGAACGACGTAAAAGAGAAACTTGAATTGTTTTAGAATGTGAATGTTGATTATGCTGAGATATCATTGACCTCAACCATAAAGAAATAGATGTTAACAGTCAATGAACATTTATCTGGCAGTCTCGCCTGTGGATTTTGCAATATTTGCTAGAGTATTTAGAAACCCAAAAAGGTTCATATGAGAGTAATTGAGTTTTAAATTTCCTTTTCCTAAAAGTTAGCAAGGGGAATAGAAATACACATTTTTCAAAGATTGACCCAAATGGAGTGCATGCATTAATATAATGGATATATATTCAAAGTTTACCTATTTAAACCTGAACCAAAATGTTTTACAATCAATCTTGCAAGAGTGGCATCATTCATTTTAACACATAAATGCAAAAAACACCACAAAAAGAAATGGAAAGACATTGCAAAAAAGAAATGAAGTGAAGCTTTATACCATTCTTTTTAAGAACATCATAAATGCATCTATAATGTAGAAGCAAATTCAGTGCTTGATGGGTGTCTTTTTCCCATTTTTTCCAGCTTGACCATTTCTTTTCTTCTTTTTCTTTCTGGGTGGATCATTTCGAGAGCAGGTTATGAGCGTTTGAAGGTTCCATCAAGATATGATTGTCAGACATTGTTTTTTAAATGGTTCATAGGCTGATTTTCGGCAGTGCCTATGCCGAAAATCCTGCCTGAGGTGAGTTCTATACATACATGTGTACACTTATACTGCCTTATACTGCATGTGTACACTTTGTGCCAGTTCTTTTTTCAATCATTTTATCTTTGGATTTTGAGCCTTACATGCAATTTTGTTGATTCTGCAGTTGGGCCACCTCATCTTTCCGATTCGGGTGTTTGCTTTTATCTTGAGGTAAAACATGGAAGGATTTATTTGCTCCATGCTATGTTTTCATTTAGTAATTTCTCAATGTAGGTTTGCAGTCAGACTTTGGAGCAAGGGATTATTTCTTTAGATCATTTCTAATTGTTTGCTCTCTAGCAAGTAACTGCATCAGGCTGGTTCGTCTCTGTGGTAAAGCCCTATGAAAGGACTTAATGTATGTTGTTAATGATTGTTAATAATTATTGCCAGAATACATTCTCTGCTCACAACAGCTCAGATCCTCTGCTCCTTTTCTACTAGGCTCAGAGTAAAGTCTAAATATCACCACTGCCAAAGGTGGAGTTAGGGTCTTCTCGGAATCTCAGGCCTGGGGAATGGGTGGTTGCTGTTGGCAGTCCCTTGCATCTACAAAATATTGTACCTCAATTGGAATTATCAAGTCAAGTTACAGATCATGGCGTATATTGCTATTTGTGATTGTGTTATCACGCTTTTTTACTTCATGAATCATCATAAGCCAGCTCACAACATCGAACAGTTGTATATCCAACTTGATTCCTTCATATATACTGAACAACATGTTTGTTTACAGCATGTTTGTATATGGCAATGGCAACGTAGCAAGAGGCCGGGAAGAAAGGCTGCATCTGTGGTTTGATCCAACATCAGATTTCCATCAATACATCCAGCTGCCTCAAGTCTATTAAATATTTTCAAAAAAATACATCAGGATGTTGGCTACTCCATATCTTCACGTATGAATCTTGAGAAATTGGTTCATATCTCTGCCACAAAATTGCAGAACAATCATGCTTATCTTATTTATTTCTTTATTTTTATCTTAGGGCGTGCCACTCTTAAATACAGTTCTTAGTGGTATGTATTTACATGACTTCCCTTTTTTGTACATGGACTTGCTTAAGTATTCCACTAAAGTATCTTATGTGTTTATACTATGACCAGTTACAGGAGCATCATGCTAATTCATGCGAAGAGAGGACGAGAACCTTTCATAAATGCAGCCATTCGTGCCATTTCTAAAAAATGATCTGGAGTGGTTTTCCTGCTTTGAAGAAATTATGGCATGCAAATGCAATCCTAACTGCAGCTATACAAAGTTGCATTTAGACGATCATTTTCACAAAGGTATTTGCTTGCAACATATCTTTCCTTGCTTTTATGCCGTTTACTTTACTTATCCTAATATGGACTTCATTTTTCATCAGCAATAGCTTCTGATTGATATATACTTTGCATGTTGTACAATCAGAGCATTATTAACATAAACCATTGCATTTCACACATTTAAATTAAAATCCCCCTTAAACCCCCTTTGGTTTGGGTGCATATTCACACGGGGGGTTACTCCGGGCAACGAGAGCTGTCGGATGGGCATATTTGCCCTTTATGCCAAGATCTGGACCGTACATAGCGATCCTCATTTGTGGGGTATGCATGTACAAGTTTAAGTATACTGTATATTAAAGTTTGCAAAATACTATAAGATTTGAGAGAATGTACTCAATAGTGTTAATTTTGTACATGTATTGTAAATATATTTTTGGGGCTCTCGCTGCCCTCGTAACCCCGATGTGAATATGCACCCAAACCAAAGGGGTTTAAGGGGATTTTAATTTAAATGTGTGAAATACAATGGTTTATGTTAATAATGTTAATGGTAGTTGTGTGTTGATTGTTATATTAAAAATTTTGGGCCCTTCGGGGCCCTAACTAAAAGCAAACATAATTAAACTTTATGGGTCTAAACATTAATTACTAAAAAGCACAATAAGATCAAGACAAACAAATTATTTCCATTGCATACCAAGAGCACCCAAATATACGTAAAACAAAACTTTATAAAATGGGCAAAAACAACAATAACATCATAAGGTTTACTTAAAGGGCCCATGACGCCCAATAAAAAAGCCAGCAAGATTACCACAAATTGTTGAGTAGCAATGCTCCTTTTCCCAAAAAGCTGCTGAAAATCCTGATGCTAATACCACAAATTGTTGAGTAGCAATGCTCCTTTTTCCCAAAAAGCTCACTGAAAATCCTAATGCCACACATGCATTCGAGCATTTTAAGAGCCTTATTATTCTAGAAAAGGATCAAAAGCAGGGCCATTTGATAATTGTAACATACTTTCTTACCGCTAAATCCTAAGAATAAAAACAGGACATGCTTATATGGACGTCTGGGACACTTGAAACACACGAAATCCTGAACATATGGACACTCTGGTTGCAGTAGTAAGGATAAAGCCTCAGAACTCAATGGGCTTTGTTCAGGATGAAAAAAACAAACACAATGAGTACAACCTTTACTTCAAATATCAACACGGAAAAGCTCACTAATACTTAAAGCATGCAAAGAGGAATACTATCCGCTTAAGCAAATAATACAACACAATAGCAAGGTAAAACATACATGGGGATCTGGATCTGCTTTCACGGCAAAATCAACCACACAACCTGTTCTTTGATGGAACAACGCCATATCTGTAAAGTGCAAACTTAGTGATCAACTAGTGGCAAATTTTATGGAGTTTACTAAGTACCCTCTTCCATACTACCATTGAGCCAACTTTGATATTGCTGAAGGTATGAAAGAAAAGATGCTTTTCTTTGCCATCATTGATTCCTCTGGCATTGTACCAATCTGCATATTTCTTGAGATGCTTCTTACATTTTGGATCCAAGCCACCCTAACAAGACCATTATGTTGCTACCTCTTTGCCATGACCTTTTTCATCAATTTGTGCTTGTTTTACATCAAAAAACACACCACTTTGAAATAACAATGCAAAGATCGAGCTACATTGCCGAAATGGGAATAGCCGGATGCAAAGAAAAGCTCTTCTTGGAAAAGCTCCTCGAAGATGAAACCCCTCCCGGTAGTATCCTTGAATGAGTAAATCAAAAACAACAGATGGCTATCCCGGCAATGAGAATGTGTCAACAATTGCTATACAATTACAACAATTACTCAAAGAGATTAGATGGAGTCTACCTCAAGAAAGTCCAAAACCGTTCTTGTCCCAGAGAAATGTTGATAATCCTGCACCAAACAAGCAGGTGACAAAAATGTGAGAAACAAGAAACTTATATATTAGCGGGGGCCTATACTCTCCTAACTCCTATTAGCGGCTGCAACTTATAAAGCATGCTTCAAGAAAATATGGAGTTCCCTTAGGCAAGGATATGCTAAATGTTCCAATTCTGAGATGAAGATGGGCCGGAATGAAGCGCTAGTTAGCAAGGAAATTGCATGCTGCTACAAAGTATTCATCTTAAGGAGTACTGTTACGCTATGGATAACTATAACAAAAGGGGCAGGCAGAGTTATGGTGGCCAGCCACAGAATAGGAGGTATCAGGGCCAGCATAGGCAATTTCATGGGGAAACCTCTCAATTTGTTCCTGAAACCCAAAGCATGGATGAACATGGTTTCGACAATGATGATAATCAGGTATGATAGTTACTTTTCCTTTCAAAGGATGTAAATGTGCATTCTTTAGACTGAAAAATCTGCTCATATGCTTGAGCATTTGGGTGTTAAGGAGGTGTTGGCAAATTCGTTTGTCTGCTTTAGAGTGATAATCCCATTTGGTATAGTTCTGATTATCCTCTATTCTGCTTTGTTTATTGTTCCAGGAATTATAGCTTATGATATTTTGCATCCTATGCACTCACAATTTGCAGACAAGGTGGCTGCTTAGCAAAAATCTGCTTAAATGGATTGTCCCCTATTTTCCTTTATAGGTCCCCTATATTCTAACACAATAAGTTCGATGCATTTTGCCAACCTGTTTCTAACTACGGCAACTAGGTTGTAAGCAATACATGGCATAATTATTTCCCCTTTACCATTCCTATTACCATTCCTATGCTTACCATTCCTATGCCTGTTACAACATTTTGGACGGTAAATATGAAGTTTCCTGACAAGGTCTATGTATAGGCATTTGATTTACTGATGTGGTATAGGTATCCTCGTAATTTCTGTAATATAGACTTCTAGAAGCATTTGTGAATGCTGCCAATGTGGAAACACAGCAGAGAGATACTTTCTGCAACCCAATAGAGGGATACATTCTCCTAGCCAGATGGATACATTCTGCAAGCCAAACTCAGGCATAAATATTTACCTCTAGTATTCTTATGCCAATAGCAATGTATTAGAAGTTAACATGAAGTACCCGGATGGTTATAGCCTATATTGACTGATATAAGTGCTCGTGTTATAGTAATGTGGTTTATCTGGGATATTCAAGACTTATTTCTGAACTGTATGGCTTTAAAAGTTTTTTTTAGCATTATGATGTATGTGACAACTGTTCTCTTTCTCTTATATGTAAATTAAGTTTATTTCCTGCCATGCTCATTTAGTCTTTTGGGCAAAAGGTCTACATTAGGTGATCGGTTGACAACCGAGAAGCCTAAGGTACCTTTTGGCCCTTGCATCTTTACCCTTATCAGGCTAATGATGTATTGGTTGGCTGCAGGTACGGGCTTCTCTTCTTAATGTTTTCCTTTTGTCCAGTATGTCTTAGGTGAGTGTGGAACGTGGCAATGGAAGGTGCCAGAATCAAAGAAAAAATGTAGCTGTAAAATGGAACAAAAAATATGGAATATAGTGCTCAAACTGGAAGTTGAGACACGTTTGCATGATGCATTTTTACGCTTTAACATCCTGCCAAGGTACTTAGTTTCAAATTAATTGTTTGCGAGCTGTTACAAGTGCTTTTGATGGTCCATGCCATGGACAAACAATGACCAATTTGTAAGCTCGATTTCTATTGTATCTACATTTTATAACAGTTTGCTGATTACTCTCTTTTATATGCAATTTTGAGAGTCCATGACAAATTGGAAGCTTTTCCTAAATAATGCATTTCTTAAATAATGCTTTTCATATATATGGTATAATGGTCCAATGTATTTGCTTTTCTCATACAGACCTGGAATTATGATTATGCCATTGTATTATTGAAATAATTACAGGTTTGCAAGGGTTGAAACTAGTCCTTTGTTTTTACATCTTTATGATGTAGGTTTCTTGTTGTAAAAAATGTTAAAGAGATTTTTGTGACTGTTTACCAAGGAAAGGTATGTTATATGATAACATAGATGCTGTATACCAGGAAAGGATGGTACCATCTAGGACTTAACGGTTCTTGTATGGCCAGATAAGACAGCGGCGGGATTGACCAATGCTGATGTTTGTGCTAGTCTAGACTAGTTCAAGCCGGTTTTTTTTTTTTTATGAACGTGGACCTTTATTACTCAAAAGAATACAAAGAGTACATGGGGGACTCAAAACCCAGTGGAGAAGATATCCACTAGAGCAACACTACCCACCACATACATAACATAGAAAAGCAGAGAACACATATCACCACGAGCACAACTGTTTGCTATGCGTAGGTCTAAATCTGAAGATATTGCTCCCAAATGACATTTTTAATGTCATCCTTTAAGGAAGAACACTTGTACGCCTTCACAATGCGACTACGGGCATCCCTAAGCACTTGCGTATCTGAAAAGCCCTGTCCCTGAAGATGAGGAGATTTCGTCTCTTCCAGATAGACCAGATGATTCAAGCAGATGCTAAGTGGAAAGCCCTCTTTGCCAACTTGTCCCAAGAACTAGGATAGACTGACAATAGGACCTGCTGACTATTCAAGTCACAATGGAAAAGACTCAAAAGCCACTGCCAAGCAAGTCGAACATGGTGACACAAGAAAAAGCAGTGCTCAATTGTCTCATCCCTCTACATGCAAAGAGGGCAGGTCACAGAGACTTCTGGACGAAATCGATGAACAACAGTATTTACCCGCACGCATCTATGAGTGATCTGCCACCATAAAATAGATAGCTTAGGATGGAGCAATTTATCCCATACCCATCCCCAGACTGCTTTACGATGAGGCTCAGGGATAACTAAAGGCCACTTTGGCGATGGAGGCAACACTTCAGGATGAAGCAGGACCACATACATCGAGTGCACCAGGTGCTCCTCCTTAACACTGCCATGAACCACCCAGAGCTGGGGGGCCACGTCTTGTGGGTGTGGAGGAAGCGTAGCAGCTACTTTTTCCCAAATGCCACGGTCCCAACGAAGGAGGAGGAACTTCAATTTGAACTCATTCCACATCAACAATCTTGTCTCATTATACCATGTAGATAGCGTGAGCACACCTGCTGCTCGCCACCGACGTTGCGTCAATGGATGGACAGAAGAGACCAGGGGACAATCTGCCTGGCCGTCACCCAAAGGGATCCACCAGCAACTGGCTGTAGGATCTGTGTGGGCCATTGGATGGAACTGAAACAAAGTGCGCACAGTCTCCCAAGCAGCTAGCAACCCCTTGAGGAAAGGAGATGCATTAGGATATGAACACAGTTGCATATTAAATGGGAGTGTTGCAGCACTCCCGTTTGAAGATTCCCTTCTCTAAAATGCACTAACCATTTGAAATGGCATTTTTAGGGGTTGTGTTCAGAAGATCATGGTGATTATATTTTAAAATGTGCTATTTTAGAGAAAATTTTATTTTCTTACTACTGGATCAATATATAAATCACTTGAAATGGCATTTTTAGAGGTTAACTCCAAGATCATTATGGTGTATGATTTTAGTATGCACTATTTCAGCTACATTTTTTTTTGTTCGCATCGGGTTATTGTGAAGACATGACAAAAAGGGGTGAATTTGTAAAAGGTCACAAGTTAAAGTATGAACATTACACAAGAAGTGCAAGGTATGAAGAAGAAGTAAACATAAAGTTTTATGATATGAGGAGAAGAACCTACCCGAGCATACCAATATCTGTCTAGAGAAGAACCTAATCAGTGTTTTCAAAATTCCTACTTTATTTTGGAATAGGATTGTCAGTTGCCCTTGCACTCTTACGTTATTCCGGAATAGGATCTTGCACTCTTACGCTATTCCAGAATACAAATTGGGAGCCATATTTCAAATCCCTTCATCACACCTTGAAGTCTTGCGCTATTCCGGAATAGCACCTTGCACTCTTATGCTATTTCAGAATACAAATTGGGAACCATGTTTCCAATCCCTGCAGTACACCTTATATTTAAGAGGCCATTCAACATGCCAAATTTCTAAGATCAGACAAAGCTTTAAGATAGTTTGGTGCTTTGAATTTGGTGAAGGATTTATTTCCTTCGATTTAGAGACCCCGTTTAATATGCAACCTCCTTTTTTTTGTTGAAGATGAAAATTAAAGACATTGATGCACATCCTGCAACAGCCTTGACACACTCCTAGTAGACATTAATATAATAAGAATTTATATTATTTATTTTTATTTTCAAGGCATGTACATTTCATGTAAATATTGCAGAAACTGCTCCATTTTGCAACCTCAGTTCCAACCTCAGTTCCAGTTCATTAAAATAGCAAGACTTGTATGAGCCATTGTGGTCTTCTTCTGCTAATAATGTTTTTTACATGCCAACTTCAGTGACTAAAAATATCATGCTAATTTGATGAAATCCTCATGACTCTATTCAGCACTTCCAGATGTAGAGTTCAAGGAAGGTGAAAAGATATTGAGAGGAATTGCTCTCAAAACTGAAGTAGAACCTGCAATCTAGTATACAAACAGTTAACATAAGATCTTCAAATCTAAAAAGAACTAAGCAAAATTCCAGTCAGTAAAAAGAAATGCAACCAACAGGCTAAACTTGGCTAGAAAAAATAGTCATGCAAACCTACTTTAAAACAGAACTCTATGCTAAGAATCAGCAAGAAATGATAGAATAATTAAATCGACACTTAAGAATTAACAGAATATGTTGACAAAAGTTAGCAAGGGCAACTAAAAAGACACGAAAATGTGAAATAATCTTACCATAATATGGGTATGGAAATGAGGTACCACAAAAGCATTTTTCCTGCTTCAAGGTCTCATACAGCAAAATTCACATTCATCACTGTCCTTTTTTACAGTGCAAAGCATGGCCAGACCATATTTCTCAGCTGTTATGTCAAAGCTTCAATGTACAATGCAAAAAGAAGCTCCAGTTTAAACATAGAGGACACAGCATGGGAAAATCAAGAAAATCTCCTTGCTCAGAGATGGTAGCGAGCCGGTGAACCCATTATTTTGAAACCAAATCGTTTCCAAGTTCTTCATTTCCTGAATGTTCGGCGTCACTGTGCCGCCTAAGCTCAAGCTCTGGAAAAGAAGTCCCGTCACAGATGGTCCTGTGCATTGCATGTGCTTCCAGTTACTGCCACAAGGATCGGTGCCTGTCCAACTACTAACGCCACGCCCTTTTGGAAGTTCTGCAGAGCTTGAAGATCATCTGCGTCTGTTGCAGCTGAAACTTGAATCCATAGCAACGTTATAACAGCTATGGCTAAGAGAAAAACAAACCCCCTTCTTTTGGGGATCATTTCTCTCTCTGCCCAAAACAGATTCTACTGACCTTATTGCTGATTTCGGCACTTCAAATGCTATATACTGCTTCGTTTCTTTCCGCAACTAGAAACTAACTTAGGAGCCTTCCAATCAGCTAAATGTCGAAAACTTCTTCGGATCAGAAGACCCTATATTTTGGCATGCGACCCTAATGCAAAAAAAAAAGATTTTCAAAGGCGCTTAGCCAGCGCCTTGGCTTAAGCTTTAGCCAACACCATAGCCTTTTCCAATCTGAGCATAAAATGGTGGCGGGAGGTCCCTAGACAAAGATCGCCAGAGCAGAAAGCGAAAAAAACACACGTCTCTGTCCTCCTCGAAAAAAAAATGTATTCTGGAATGTAAAGTGTATTCCGGAATACATTTCCCTCTTATGATTTGCAACCAAGATCCAGTATCCCTGGTGTTAAGAACAAAAAAATCAAAATCCCTTTATTATATTTAATACCTTAACCCTGTATCCACACTAAACAATAAAACAATTGAAAGGTCATACAAATAAATTGAATATGCTAGAAACTCTAGTTGTTGTTGGATTATTTTCCCCTTTTGCTAATCCCTTCATTATTAAAAACCTTTGTTCCTGTATCCCCACATAAAAAACAAATAAAATCGCAAGGTCATTCAAATCAATTGAAACAAAATAGTTGCGAGATCATTGAAAATGTCGAAAACCCGAAAAACCCCAAGATCACTATTCAGTCTCAAAAACTTGTACAACAAAAGTGTATTCCGGAATACACTTTGGATTTCGAGCAAAACCAAAAGTGTATTCTGGAATACACTTTGACTTTCAAGAAAAGAAAAAGTGTATTCCGGAATACACTTCTGTTATTCTCGAATAGCAAAAGTGTATTCCGGATTACAATTTTGGTACTTTGAAATATTACATCATTAAAAAATGACACATTGTAACCTAAAAGTACATTTTTTGGAATATAATCCAAGTTTAAAAAATATTGTGTAGGACATACGCTTAAATTAGTGGTTTTCTTTAAAAACACACTTCAGGTAAATTCTAACTGTTAGAAAAAGTGTCACTTTGACATAGTCAATTTTCTCTTTGCACAAAAAAATTAGTGATTTTGGGGGGGTCAAAATGCAATTTTATGACCAAAATAATTTTTTTTACCTCATTTTAGCTTCTTTTTTGAAAAAAAGGGGGAATCTTTAAGGAATATTCCTTTTGCTCCCGTTTCAATGATTTGCTCCCGTTTAATACGCAATCTTGTTTATGGAGAAAGTGGATAGAATAATGCCCATGGGAGGAGAGGCTTAATGGATGGAGAGCCAAAGGAAATGCACATATGTAAAGACTGGTGAATGAGACTCAGACCTGGAGAATTATCAGCATTATTGAGAATCCGCCATATGAACTTAGAAATCAGCACCTTGCTCTGGAGAAGAAAGTGAATCATCCTCAGCCCCCCACAAAGTTTAGGTATAATGCACTTCGCCCAACTAATTTTAACACCAGCTCCTTCTTCAGTGCCACCCCAGATGAAGTTCCTGACAGTACGAACAATGAGCTGCATCTTTGATAAATTAAGGCATCTTGATCATAAAGCTCTTCCCTCTAATCACCACTGTTTGAGTAACTTGCATGCTTGGCTTGTTCTAAGTATTGCACACAGACAACTCATTCTAGAGAATTAAACCTTATCAAATTGTCTACTAGTGATGAAGCTTTCCGTTGGTGGAACACAAATACTACAAGGATCTTTGAACTTCTCATGGCTACCACACAAAGTCATGGGGGCGACTTAAAGCAAACAGAAACAACTCAGGTTATTTGAGGCCAAGCTTCTCTTTATAGCATTAGTCTCATTTTAGCAGATGCTCCAGTGCCACCTATTCTTGCAAAGTAATAAACCTTGGAGTCATGAAATCCTTTGCTTTTAAACATGTAAGTCAACATGTTAACCATATTATCCTTTAAATACAGAGGTATAATAAGGGTCTTCGTCAACTTGTTTGCTAAAATTGGCTCCAATGTTGTCCCAAATGTTTTGTACGTATGTAAAAAATACGTATGCATACGTTTTTTAACAAGTATGTATCAATACAAACGTATTTTACAAAAACTTTTTTTTTCTCTTTTTTTTTTTTTTTGATAGATGATGAACAAAAATTAGAAATCTACCTCCTTGATGAGCCTATTATTTTCCTATCTGTGGAGGATGCTATCCAAGATCATTGTGAGGTGGCTAAGAAGCATTCAAGGAAGCAAGCAAGACAAACGAACATGATTTGGGGTCTTCACCTTGTCATCTCAGGCCATGATCGTCTACTCCGTCCGAGCGGCGTTTAGGGCAACAGAGAAACGTATGAATGGAAGAAAAAAGAAGACTTACCTAAGATATTAACAAATATAATATGTTATATTAAAAAAAAAAAAGCAAGGATAAAAAAACTACTAATTTTTTGACCAACGTTTTTATCATACATATGTATAATACGTTTGTTTCGTAAAATACGTTTGGTATATGTAAAATACGCGTATTTATACAACACTGATTGGCTCTATTAAAACAGACCACTTATGACCTTAAATATCAAGCAAAACTCTTGACCACATTCATGCATAGCAAATGCCATGCCCAGCTGATCTATTAACTGTAAGGCATCTTTACAATTTTGATCTATTTAAGGAAGCTACTGTAACTTGGAACCTCAAAATCGATTTCTATTTAGGGACTCTTGATTCTTATCAAAGTTTGTGAAAGAAAATAGGACTTTTGTTCCACATGATGCACGAAAAGATGAGCAGGTTGCATGTAGTAAACATGAGGCATGAAGGCATTTTATAGTTAGGCATGGGAGATATATCTTTCCCTAGCCTCTTGGCAAAAAACAGCTACATTCAGGACTCTTTTTCAGTGTGTTTCAATAGTGATCAATCTGTTGTATTTGGAGATGCATAAGTTTTAGGACAGAGAAATACCTCATTTCTTGTTAACAAGAAGTAAGATAAGCCCTTTCATGTGCTATAAACTCAGGCTAATTTCACTGCCATCTTTGTAATATGTTAGGGTGGCTTGTTTTATATAGTCTTGCATATTTTGTTGGTATCGATCAAATCAAGGTTGAAGAGTCCCAAGTCCTCTGCTCCAAGCAAACGATTATGTTCAAGCTTCTACCTGTTCGAGCCATTTCTGCGATTCCAAGCTCAAGGCAAGCAAGGCGGATTGGGACAAAGGCAGATGGAATCAAGGCAAAAAGCAAGGAAAGTAACGGCATCTGAAGCTTCCAGAAAGCATGAAACCGGATTGCCACGACCACAGAACCGGAAGTGAAGACGTGCACGGAAGAGGAGAGAAGGAATTTTGGCTATTTTCTAATTTCTTAGATCCTTGATGCAAAAATATATAGATCCAATGGCTTAGGTTCAATTTGATCTAGGTGGCAGTCAATGTGGACAGGCTAGAATTGCATGAAATGTTGTAGCAGGGGGTTAGGCAAGCCTGCTAACTAGGACTACTAAAATTGGCTAAAGTCTGAAATTGATCTTGGGAAGTTGTAGACACTTTGGTGGACCTTATAAAAACTTTAGCGATAAGTTCTGGATCTGTACTGGCATTCAATCATTTCAAGGATGCAACAATATACTTCCTGTAGTATGATTCAAGGATCATACATATCCCACATGGTTAGGGTATGCAATTGAGATGCCTC
The DNA here is from genome assembly GCA_021234155.1 of Isoetes taiwanensis. Taxonomy (NCBI): domain Eukaryota; kingdom Viridiplantae; phylum Streptophyta; class Lycopodiopsida; order Isoetales; family Isoetaceae; genus Isoetes; species Isoetes taiwanensis. The sequence continues at coordinate 19,000,576 of JAJEKV010000018.1, forward strand.
AAATGGACAGTAAGGAGCAGAGCTTCGAGACCATCAAAATTTCATGGTGGGAACCTATTCCTAGTCGGAACCAAAAGTATCTAGCCAACTATGCTAATTGTTGGGAGCTGCTTGTGCATGTGACCGAATCGACATGGAGGTAGTAGCTGAGTATGATTGTTCCCTTGCTAATAAGAAGAAGTTATCCAAGACGAGTAAATTTCTTGAGCACATCTCTGAAGCATATGCATCCTTTGTCGGCGAGGGCAATATATAATTTTTTGGATTTTCTGACGTCCGATTTTGGTTTTTTCTAGCTACTTGAAAACGTTTTTGCTCAAACATCGCATTCGTCCCCTCCCCTTCCTTCCCCCCCGCTTTTGGAGCTGATCCATTCCGCCCCGCTTGTTGAGCTGCCAATGGTTGATATATATCTTCCGACTTCCATCCTGGCCGGATGAATGCCCAAGTCGAGCAACTCGTACAACTGCTCCTTAAGCTCTGCTAGCTTGGGAATGCCCATTCTATACAGAGCTTTGCTGGTCGGCTTTGCATCCCCCCTTTTCCCCCCAAAAGCCAATTTTCTTTCTCAGTTTTTCTTAGCAGATTTAAGCGATTAACATTTCGAAAGCTTCGAGATCCTCTAGTTTGTGTTTTGACTATGTTCTTGGATGATCTAAATGGGTCCTTGCATCTTAAGGTATCTCATTTTTAATGACCATTTATTAGCGCTAAATTCAAAATTCACAAGAATATCGGAGTTGTTGATTCCCCCTTTCCCCGGAGGACAAGATCTCATCATCTCATTTTTTATTCAGGTTTCTTCTGATCCGATGACCAGTGATGAAGACAGGAGATGCAAATGGCATTTACAGAAGCAATGGCAAAGAATAAGCAAGATGATGAAGAAATTGTTAAATGAAAAATTAGATTGGAGTATTGAGCATTCCAAAAATGTAACGTTCCTTAACTACCTCGGCCTAATCAATTGGCCAAAACATCTGGATATTTATGGGAAATTCATCACCCTCTTATTGTGGTATCAATAAATGCTACACCAAGATCTGCTCGAGTGGTCTTCCATGGGCCTATTACAATCTCTCCCACTAGAACTATGCTCGCCTTCGATCATCGCAAGACCATAGACCATACCATTCCATGTGTCCAAGACCAAGCCAAGACCATACCATCCAATGGTATCCAAGTCATGCATGCCCCCATGGAGACTCGAACTCGAGCCCTGCTCTGATACCAAATGTAACACCCCTTAACCACCCTGACCTAACCAACTGCCTAAAACATCTGGATGTTAATGGGAAATCCATTCTACCCTCCTACGATGGTGTTAGAAAATGCCACACTAAAATCTACTCGAGTGGTCTTGCATGGGTCTATTACAAAAGAGCAATTGTAGCATGCAGCCTTTATAATTATAAGCTTCTAAAAGTGACGAGAACAATGTTTACAGACTAGAAGAAAGAGGTATGGCATCTAGTGGAGAACAACAAATTTATGCAAGTTGCAGTGTCTGATAAGAAAAAGATTGTTCATAGTGAAATTGTAAGTAGCATCCAAGAAACCATACAACATGTGAAAGGAGTGGGGTCTAATGACAAATTAGCAACAAAAAGAGCAGCATTAGTCAAGGAACTTGGGAAGGGTATGCATGGCAACAAAAGATTAGATTCGAAGGCTTTAGGAATTCATCTAAGGAGCACCAGGGTAATAGAAACCCATTACTACGGTGCAGCTAAGAAGCACCGTGGTAATAGAAACCCATTACGGGCTCTTGGTAGAAGTTATTGGAGAAAGCATTCCCTAAGCCAAGAAATGATTGGAAAAGTTGTTGATTGTTGGGTTAACTATACCAGAGTTTCTCCTGTGCTCTAGTCTCTTGGGGTCCGTCATATGTCCTCATGGACGTTGCCAACGTAGCACTGACGTAAAAATACTATCTATCTATCTATCTATCTATCTATCTATCTATCTATCTATCTATCTATCTATCTATCTATCTATCTATCTATCTATCTATCTATCTATCTATCTATACCTACTTGCCTATCTACCTAATTTCAAGGACGTGAGATCTGATAAAGGAAAATATCCTAAGCATCAAACACATTATCTTGATGTGAGCTAGGTATACTGCTTGTAGAATAAGTTTACTGTTTACTAGTATTTTTCACGTTTACTAATTACTAATATTTTGTGTAAGTTTTGAGGTTATTACTAATTCTAATAGGAATTGTGTATGCAAATCGAATTGATTTGCAAGTGCTTTATCTGCTAGCACTTTATAATATTATTAATGGTTGATATTGGAGCATTTTTTGTTGTGAGGAGTGCTAAGGTTAGTATTGTTAGTGACTGTGTTAATGTTAGCGCCAATGTTAGTGGTTTTGTTAAGGATAGTGCTCATGTTATTAATTTTGCTAATGTTAGTGCCACTAGTTGTAATTTTGTCAATTTTAGCACCACATTAAACCTATAATTAGTAGAGCCAACCTAGCATTGTAGATTAGCAATGCTTTCAGCCCAACATCCTAGTCGTTGTTAGTGGTTTTTATTTGCTAAAGGTTGTATTATCGTTAAAGGAATCAACAATTAGTCCTAAGTTTGTATTACTAGCATTTCCTCCAATAGTGCTATTGATACTTGCATTAGCATTTAGTAAGAAGTCTCAATTCCTATTTCGTAGACAAAATTTTTCACTAGTTTTAAGCAAGATAATCTAGATTTTCAAGTTAAGAAGAGAGACTTCGAGAAACTAAAATCTTACTTCATTGTAATGCTATTTGAATTCAGTACTTGTTGTTGCGTTTAACACACGAGAGGATGTCAATGCTAAGGAAAGGGGTGAAAAACATGAGAGAAAAGTCCATGGTGCACGCTGCAGACTGCACTTACGAGTGCAAGATATGTGACCACAAAGCAGGCTAAATATGCATCAATGAAGCAAGATATATTTGGAATCTAATAGTGACATGTGGAGGAACATGGTTTGCTCAAAGTTTGAAGGTGAAGAGTGGCATGAAGAAGCATGCTTGTCAGTAACCTACAACAAATGTGGTGTGGACAAAATGAAAAGGTATCCAAAAGAAGGAACAAAGGACAGTACCTCACAAGTCACCTAGGAGAATACAGATTATATTTTGAACGAGGTGCACCCTGAACTACGACAGTCATCGGATCTGTCGATCCTATGGCCCGTACCATATGAGGATGTCAATGCTAAGGAAAGGGGTGAAAAACATGAGAAAAAAGTCCATGGTGCACGCCGCAGACTGCAGTTACGAGTGCAAGATATGTGGCCACAAAGCAGGCTAAATATGCATCAATGAAGCAAGATATATTTGGCAATCTAACAGCGACATGTGGAGGAACATGGTTTGCTCAAAGTCTGAAGGTGAAGAGTGGCATGAAGAAGCATGCTTGTCAGTAACCTACAACAAATGTGGTGTGGACAAAATGAAAAGGTCTCCAAAAGAAGGAACAAAAGACAATACCTCACAAGTCACCTAGGAGAATACAGATTATATTCTAAACGAGGTGCACCCTGAACTACGACAGTCATCGGATCTGTCGATCCTACGGCCCATACCATATGTTGGAGCCTCTGGGCACCTCTCGTTTCACTTATGGTCATTTATGATTGGGGGCGCCTATGATTTTGAAATATGAAATACGCATTCGCCTAAGGTTCTGATGGAATATTGGGCCTCTATACGACTTCGTGTAAGGTTTTAGAATATGAAATGGGAGGCTCGAACCTCTCCCAAAATAATTCAAGGTCCTAATGAGACTACTTTGACCAATTTAACCAATGAGCTAATGTGATTATTTTTTATCTTAAATCTATGTTTTTTTTTTTATAACAACTCATTCATTTTAGAGATATGGTCTATGGTTTGATATTGTTATTTTTACATCCATATCAAATCCCCATGTAACCCCCTGTTATTGTGCTAGATATTTGAAAATGGTAAGGATAAAAGTGGCAAACCCAAAAAAAGAATTGAGCACTAATATTTGCAGACTTCACTCAATGTTTCGATAGATATGTACACATCTAAAGCGAAAAAGTTTGTGACACATAATCTCAAGTATAATGGCAGCAAGCCATGTTTAAAAAACTACGAAACAGGTTTGTTGATGATACCCTTATATCAGTGATTAACTTTGCAGAGAAGTACTCATTCAAGGAGCATAATGAAGTTCAGTCCAAGCATTGGCATAATGAGTGTGTCACATTCTTGTGCACGTCGCATATAAAAGGAGGACACACAAGAAATCGCCAAGGAAGAATATTTTTATATACCAATGACAACAAACTTGATTCTTTATTTATAGCATTGTTTTCTCTTACACAATCAATAGACAAGAGTAGGAAATCACTTTAAAAAAACCTAATGTCTTCTCAGATAGTGCAGTCTCAAAAGGTAAAAAATCATTTTACTTTGATGCTAGATTCAAAATTTTAATAGGTTTAGCTTTTGATGCTATAGCCATGGAAAGGGAGAACATGATAGTGCAAGAGCACTAATAAAGAGGGCTATAAGAGTAGCACATTGAAGGGCATCAAGCTGACCAATGCACATGAGGTGGTGGAATGGATAAAGTAGTACATGTCAACAACAACATCCACAACATATAAAACAGAAGATCCAAAATGTAAGTAAACCTTCTTGGGAGATTGAAGTAGGACAAGTGACAAAAAAAAATCAGTGGGGAGCGTATACTATTGAAGGCTCTAGAAACTTTCATTGTTTCCATAGATGCTCAAATCACATGATACATTTATAGATCAGAAACCTCTCTTGCTTTTGTACAGATTGTTTATAGTTGAGTTAGGAATATTGCCCCAATTCATCATACACTAAAAAGTTTGAACTAGTTGTGGTAGCCACTCAAAGCCATCATTGAAGAAGAAGTGCATGTTGAAGGAGAGGAAGCCTATATTGGCAGTGTTGACTTATGTAGCTTGCAAGTATTTATAGATGACATGTTTGCAATGGCGACTCCAACGAGAATGTGAAGTTCTACCTCATCCTATGTACCAAACAAAAGTACTTGGTGTTAGAAAACTTCATAGATATGCATAGGCAGAAGTCTGAGAAAGGGAATGAGATGATAGAAGGGATATACTATGAGAAGAGGAAATAAAGCAATAGTTTATGCTTTTCAAGTTGCAAAGAACAGAGTAAGATTGGTTCAAGCAGCATACCAGGCTATGGAATGATTGAGCACCACATAACGGAGTCAACGGCAAGATAGATAGAGTTCCTGCTAAACGTGGCCACTTGGGACTTGGAGCGAGCTAGGCTTATAGCCGGTCACTTCGAGAGGGCCGGGTATGAATCCAACATTTCCTTGGTCGATGGTATCGCCCTGACCCTCAGAAATTGCAGGTGTTGGCCTGGGCCTGGCTCTTATTTTGGGGGGTTCAATCGGATAAGGACGTGTGTCACCACAATCCTCTAGCCGCCTATCAAGCTATTATCTTCCGAGGAGAGGAGATGCAACCCTTTCTACCTCATCAGACCGGGGAGATGCAACCTAGAGTAGCCTTGTTGGGTGAGACCAAGAGGTACAGTCATGACAGAGCCTGATTTAGCCCATCTGCATAGTATGCACAGGAGGGGCAGATGAAGTAGTCAACCCTAGCTATTGTCTATTACCAGCCCAAGTCATTGTCATAACTCAATCTGTTCTATATTGAGACCCCAGTCATCAGTTTACTTTCCCCACGAGTCTAAGCCTGGGTAGGAGTTCATATGAAAGATGATGTATTGATGATTATGATTGATCTATGGATGGATAGATGATACTACCCTCTTCGAGGTAGCTGATTGTATTGTTATTGCTAGTGCTGATGTCTATGTTTATGTGTCCGCTTTTATAGGAGCCCATAGGGGAAGGCCACGCAAGACATCTTCGTGTCCCCTTCCTGCACCATGGCCATCCCAAATGCGAGATAGACAGAGGGCCCATGCGGTAGGAGTACTGGATGGGGGATTTTCCACGAAATGTATGACGGGGCATCATATATTTGGTGAGGAGCATGATAATGGTATCAGAGCAATAATCTTGGTTGACCAGATCCAGCACTGGCCATGACCTTGAATAGGTAGATTAACTGGCCTAGTTAAGGAATGGAATGAGAATTTTAGTCTCGAACCGCGGAAAGTGGAAGAATTTTTTCCCCCCATTAGCAGGATCATAATTAGATTAAGTTATAGTCTAGGGGTAGAATAGTTAAAAGAAACCTTATAGTAGCTTGAGCTCTAATTGTTCACGAATCGCATTTTTCAAGTAAGAATTGAACGAGAAATCGCTCAAGATGAAGCAACATGGCGCGAAATGACCAATATTTAGCCCAAAACAAATAGAGAAATTTTGAGAAATAGTTAATTGATTAGAGAAAGTACCTTAAATAATAACCCATAATTATAATACATTGACTTTTAAGAAAAGTGGTCACTAAAAATCTATGAAAGCACCCCTACTCTTTAGAAGTTACCAATTTGTAGCCCGAATCTTTCCTTTGTCCTTGTAAGGCGAATTCTACGCTAATCTCCAAAGCTATCATAGAATGTGCACCGAACAGACAGTCTGCGAGATCGACCCAAAGATGCTACCAATAGGCAGTCGACCATCAATGGAGGCAAGAGCTCTCGAAAAGGCCACCACCAAAGAAGCCAAATTGTTGGGAGGACCAAATATGCAGCCAAGAAGGTTGGAAGCCCCAGCTTATGCCTGAATGTTGAAGCACTCGCGACGGGCGGCGGCAAACAAATTCCTGAGGTCCTGTGGCCTAGGCCAGGTGACGAACCTAGCGACTCAAGCTCTTCAAATGAATTGTATCACTCTTGAAGGAGCAGCGGCCTAGCACTTCAGATGGATCATCACGAGGCTGGAGGGGAAATGGAGATCATAGCGTTCGCTTCTGAAGGTGAGGAGCAAGCAGCAGGAGTAATCTGGGTAGCAAGGGCAACCTCAATAGTAGGAAGAGCAGTAAGAGGAGCACGCAATGCGGAAGAAAAAGAAGGGCAAGGAGAAAGTGGCTGAAAGGAAGGAAGAGAGGTAGACAAGAGAGAAGCGAACAAAGAGACATGAAGATCGGCGGGGGGGAACGTGGTTATCAGAGAACCACAACTAGAAAACCGAAGGAGGATGAGTCCAAGGAGGAAGAACTGCACCAACAAGAGGGGGAGCAAGAGGCTGAAGAAGAAGAAGAGGAGGAAGCCGAAGAACAGACGGAGCCTAACACTCAGCCACCATACCCAGTGCAGCCCAAGCCACACAAGAAGATGGCCAAGAAGCACAAGACGAGCGAGAAGCCATTTAAGTTGAAGCAAGACATCGAGTACGAGAATAAGAAGGTAGTGTAGAAGATTTCTCTTTGCCGATGGATAGATATAATTACTGGTACTGCAATTAGAGTGCTAAGGTTTGTCAAAGGCGGCCAACCATGGTCGAATATCAAGCCTTCACCACCTCGACCCGACTCTCCGAAGAAGATCTGCCATGGGCTAAATTCCAAGCACAGTAGAGCTCTTTGGAGATCCAGCACTTCCAACAGTGCACCAATCTTCTGATTCGGAAAGCAGTCTTGCCAGGAAGCAACCAAAGCAGAGCTGACTCAAGAGGAGGCCAATCTCTACTCCATTCATGCCAAGAGGGTGACCGTTATGCCCAAGGACATGAGCTTGGCCCGAAGGATCAGAAAAGACAAGACCATACGAAACTCCTAGTTAAATTTTGTCTTAGTTATGCTATGTACACTGTGTTATATAAATACAAAGTTAAAAGTTTTGTCTTTTGAATGCTCAGAGTAAAAAATTGGGGCATCCGAGTCACACCACGCCAAATACATTTCCGAGACTCTCAGAAAGCCCTTTTGCATGGGTAACAGATGTCTCTTGCAATCATGGATACGGAAAGCAACAATAGGGATGATAAAGTTTTTAAGGATGATCTTATTATCAACAAAATGTAACAGCTGGTCTTTACCCAAGATAATGGTATAAAACTCTAGATAATTTAGACGACCGATATTTCCACTGATTCTTGTTTAAAAAAGGATATATGTCAATGTATTCATGAAGCTAAGATTTAAGTGGTAATATGACACTTATCAACTGATTTGCATAATCTATAAAATTTGGATCTAACGACAAGAGTATACACATGTACCTAGCAGACGATGTTTTTTATGCCATAAGTATTGCCCATGAATAAGACAAGCTGAATGTTGTGATGTTAATAGTAATCAAGATGCTAACTCCAAAATTAAGAATAAGAAATAAGTTTAGTTATAAACAGATTTATAATGATGTACATATTTAGGAAGATGCGTATAGATTGACATAAAATACAGCAACAATGGCTTAAGAAGTTAGAAATATGCTTAATTCATGTACATTATTAAAATTATCTCAATATTTGCAAGATATGTCTTTCAAAAGAATATCCCTTAGGCATTCTTATCCAATTGTCTTTGACATAATATGATTATCTAAAGTTTTCAAATGGCAGTCCGATGTAGACATGAACATTGATCTTTACAGGAGTATGATTCTGGTCATCATTGATGGCCTTAGATCATCATTTTCTACCAGTGCATTCCCAAAAGACCTAGAAGCAATTGCAAAAGAAATGAGGCAAATTTTACAAAGAAATCGAAAGTGTTGTAGCAAGCAAATCAGGCTATGAAAAGACCATATATGTTTAAGCCATTGCTAGGACGGCGAAGGAAAAAAGAACCATAGAAAAAGGAGGCGAAAACATTCATCCATGGGCCTAAGAATCTCAGCGAAGTTGGCAGGAGCGAGAACCAACTTCCGAAAAAGTTGGGCTAAAATTGCAAGAAAATAAAAAAACAGAATCTATTATGCCATCGTGGCTTCTTTAATTTTTTTTGAAATCCAAAAATTTCGCTCATTTGGAAAATTTCCCCCCTAGAATCATCATTGAGTGCGAGAAGCCGCTCTTAAAGCTCTATATACTTTGTCTAGTCAAGAGCAATGGAAAGCTTTTAGTTAGGGCTAGAATCTTGCGGTCTTTAATGGAAGATCTACTTATGGCTGGTTTTAGTCAGGTTCCAACAAAACTAAAAGTGATTGCAGCAACAGTAGTTGCAATCTGGGACCAAGTGGGGATTTGTACGACTCGATGAAAGTAAGAATATCTTAACATCAGGAACCAATTGTGTATAATCTGCTACATTTAATCAATAACACGAGCCCAGCCATTGAGGCAAAACTCTTACAAGTCGTGTTAGAGTCTTCTTCATCACCTATTGAGGTAGGAATTATTGTCAGTCATATCAAAAGTGCAGGTGCCATTCTGGGTCTCATACCGTTTCTGAAAGCTCAATAACATGCACCAAAATTGAAGAACAGCTATTGTGGATCATGCACATTTTAAAGTTGTGATGTAATGCATTTAGAGAAAGCTTTCTATAAGTCAGAATCAGTCCTAGTAATGGAGCGCGCAAAGGGTTATTTATTTGGTGGCAAGAAAATTGCCATAGCGCAGCAGATTTGCTTCAAGGTATTGTTTTCTCGAAGGTTCAGTCCTGTTTATATGATATCTAGACAAAGCTTCGTTCTTGCACTGCGACTCGCATGAAACCAACAAAGCGCCCGATAGATAGGCTTCTCATTCATCTCAGCAGATTTCTACAATGGTGGACAGTGGATAGCCGCACACATGCGAACTACCCACGAAAAATAAAGGGAAAATCCAATTATATCATTTGGACCCCAAAAACAAATACAATGCTAATAGATGAGTGGCTGATGTACCTGCCGAAAGCTTATCACCGGGATTAAAAAACCCCGCCCTTTCGGGTTTTCGAGGAAAAACCCTAGTGATAAGCCTTCGCAAGGGGCTTAGACAAACGTAAGGCATAGAATCGCTCCCAAAAACCCCCGCATGGAGAAGTCAAAACGGATGGCGCTCGCCAACCTGTACCTGCACATCACCAACACAACAAACGAGAAACATACCAGAGAATAGCATCACCCAGTGGGCGGAAAAAAAGCATCACCCAATCGGGTGGAAAACATGAAAAACATAACTTGTACAAAATATAATAAACAAAGAAAGGGGAGGGTGGGTTCAAAGAGAATAAGGTATGCTGGCGAGAAGAGGAAGCGCCGATGAAACGTCGATGAAGAATTCCGCAATAAGTAGCAAACGCCCAACCGGAAGAACGGCCCAAAACGCATGCGATGCATGCATGCGACGCATGCAATGCATGCATGCTCGTCTTGAGCAAGAATGCCGATTCGCTACGCGAATCGACGACATTCTTGCATCGCCTCGCGCATGAAACCAACAAAGCGCCCGAATACCAAAGGACTTCCTTAACAAACTAGGATCGAGGATGAAGGTCACGGGATGAAGGCTAAAGGCGGAAAGGACAGCAGGAAAGCAACGCCAAATTGGCCAAACCAGGCAGGAAGAAGCCCCCCCCGCTCAATTCAAAGAGAATAAGGTACTGCTGAGAGAAGAGGAAGCGCCGATGAAACGTCGATGAAGAATTCCGCAATAAGTAGCAAACGCCCAACCGGAAGAACGGCCCAAAACGCATGCGATGCATGCATGCGACGCATGCAATGCATGCATGCTCGTCTTGAGCAAGAATGCCGATTCGCTACGCGAATCGACGACATCATTGGATTTATCAAACTAATTCCTAAATAGATTCAAGCCAATGTCTTAAATAGCCCTTATGATTCGTCCTTCTTTTTGCATTCTTTTGCAAATAAATCCCATTGCTTCAAATATGGGTTTCAAGCAGATCCAAGCAAATGAAAGCTTATTCAACAATTCAAGTCGATTCAAGACTTTCTAGTGTTTAGTAGGTGATTACATATTAATTAATTTGAAGATGAGCTAATCGAGTTTTAAGGCTCTATTCAAAGCATTGAATTTATATGGATAATTTACAGGAGGTCAGTTTCGAAAGGCTAATGATTTGTATCTTGATACTGATTCAAAAGTTCCGCTAATATTAAATGCATAGCCCTTTTTAAACAGTAAAATTTGATAGATATTCTAAACTTCAAAGCAAAACAAATACTAGCACATACACACGCACATCAAAAACTTAGTCCAATCACTACAAAACATTGTATGCGTCGAACATATACTAGTTGTGTACTTTTAGGAGATGCGTCCTCTGATGTTTTAGGTGGTTCTAAATTCCCATCCAATGGTCCGAGCCAATTGGTTGGATGCCTCACACAAATATGCACTGAAACAACAGGGAGGTTTGTTTTTTGTTCTTCTTCTTTACTTTTTTTTTTTTTTTTTTTTTTTTTGGGGGTAATATCAATGGTGTTTTAATGGATATTATGTATTGCTATATAAAAAGTTTTCGCACTTCGGCCCTTTAAGCCTGGCCTTTACTGGAAGGGCCACTTTGAGCGCTTTTGGTCGCTGGGTGTAGTGAAGGGTGGCGCCGGGAGGTCTGCGATGATGGGTGGCGCTCGAAGCTTCGCGATGCACCTCCCCACCGACTTCCCCGAAGCGTTTTCTCTGGCGCCGCCTTCCACGGGCGCTGGGCGGGTGCTTCGGCCTATTGGATGCGCTGTTTTCAACTTCGGCCCGGTGCCCTCGGCCACCGCCTTTCTCTGAGTAGCTGCTGTGGGTTTAGGAATTGACCTGTTTCTGGTGGCAGCTCTTATGGTCTAGTGGTTTGATCGAGCTGCTTCAGTAGGTCAGCACCTGGATCTTTGCATCAGCATCTATTTGCCCTGGTTTTAGCGTGAAGATGGAGATTTAGCGCGTGCGTAAGTTTGCACCAGTCCTCAGCATACAGCTGTGAAGAGGTTACGGTTTGGAGGTGTTTGATGAAGTTCTGTTTGTTGGAGGTATGCTTGTTGCTTCTTACAATAGCATGGGTTTTTGGATATGTAGTCATCCTGGCAACAGTTTTTTCCCAGGTGGTTTTTAATCTGGGCCGTGGTGATTATGTTTTATTTTGTTTGTAAGGGCTTCGGTCCATGTTCTGGTTAGGGACTTCGGTCCCGTCTTGTACTTGTGGTCCCATAGCCCGATTGGGCTCCGTGGACGTTAAAAGTCTCTTCCTTCTTCCTTCCTTTAAGAATGACAACCCCCGCGAGACAAAGTGTTTATGCGCTGATATTTGTTTTGCTTTGAAATTTAGAATATCTGGCAGGCTATGCATTTTTGAAGTGGTTATGCATTTAATGTTAGCAGACTTCTTCACATATTATCAAGGTAGAGACACATTGACCTTTAGCATTTTAAACTACAAAACATGTTTCACCTTCAGTGGTCTTGCAATGGCCAATTACCTCAATATGCATTGTAATAGACCCATGGGAGACTGCTTATTTCTTCCATTTGTATTCTATGAGACCTGGTCCCCATGCTTCACATTCGTACAACTGTGTTGATGCTACTAGGGCGTTGAATAGGTATGCTTTGATCTACCAGTCTATGATCATACTTCTATTGCAGTAATCCTTCACAATATAATAGTTGCCTACAACTATTTGAAATCTGTCGTTTGCCCCTTTGGACCACTTACCCACCCCATGCATATCGTACCCTAAATATCTGTATTTTGTGACTTCTTTCAGTGCCTCCCCTTTATATGTGAACGATTGTTGGTAATTTGTTGGTAATTTACCGTAGAGCCATAATGTTCCAAAAAGGCGTCTTTTATTTGTGTCCAATTATTAATGTTTGCCATGAGCCATTCATGTGGCATACCATGAAGGATGGTTGAAAAGATAAAAAGCTTGATATGAGGTTCCTAGTGCTCGTTTAACAAGGAAACAACTTCAAATTCTTCGACATGTGGATCTGCACTTTGGTCAATAGAGGGATTCCCTCATATCAATGTGCTTATCCACAGATTTGATTCTCGAGTGTTAGCATTCTGCCCACTGTGAAAGAAAAGGAGACTAGTGAGCATTGTTTCTTTTTGTGTAACCGCCTCCAGCTGGTTTGGCCTTGGCCGCTTTCTCTTTTTCATGTGACATTGACAAGTCAGCAAGTGCTCTTGCCCATTTATTTGGATACTTGGAATAAGCTGCGAAGCCAAGGCTTTCACTTAGCGTCAATATGGTTGTTGTGGTCTATCTGGAAGCATAGAAGATTATGTGTTTTTAAAGGATTGGATATTCCTACGACTGATGTCCAAAACGTTCAAGATAGAATTGCTAAGGCCTACCATTGTTCTTCGCTTGCTCCTGTCAAGCGACATTGATCATTGAGATTTATTTGAGTGTGTTATCTTATGCATAGGCTGGTGATCCTACTCATTGGGTCACGATTTTCCTCTAAGATTTTAATCTCGCCTGCAGTTGTATCTCTTTTGACTTGGACTTCTAATAATGTCTGACATCCTTTAAAGAAAGGGAAGAGAGAGAGACAATGGGATTCCCTTTGACTGCGCCATAGACTGAATAAGAAAGCTTGAGATTGAGATTTTGTCGCGCATCACAATCTCTTTGATTATATCCATCAACAACCTCTCCATTCGCTAGTGTAGGTTGGCACCCAATACGATATGCTGGCATCAGAATATCGATTTGGAGAAGAGGGTTGTGACATGTAATGGAATGGGATGAATGAAGCCTTTGCATAAAACAGGATTGCATTTAAAACGGGAGCAAGTCATTGAAACGGGAGCAAAAGGAATATTCCTTGTTTTCTGCAAAAAAATGGCTAAAATGAGGTGAAAAAAAATGGGCATAAAAGTGTATTTTGACCCCCCCAAAATCACTAATTTTTTTCTCCAAATAGAGAATTGACCATGTCAAAGTGACACTTTTTTTAGCAATTATAATTTGCCTGAATTATCTTTTTGGAGCAAACCTCTGATTTAAGAGAACATAAATTTTAACCGAAAATCGAAGTGAAGTTTACAACTGAAATAGTAGTATTTTCAAAATTGAAGATAAAATCTTCATATTTACATTCAAAATTTACTTCTTTTTTCCTAAGACTCAGTTATGTGCAAAAGTATGAGGAGTGATAAGAGAGGGATCCAAGACATCTTCATGCTCGTTTATGCCATCTACGTCAGTTTCACTTCTTTCACTCTCACTTGAGGAAGTGCTTGAGTTATCTTCCTTGTCACTATCAACAGAGGGTGAAGCATTCCCAACCTCTTTTTCATCTTCTTCTTCGTAGTTACAAGCCTTCTTAAGCAAGTTGATTGTTCTCTGGCGTAAACGATTGTCTGATTTCAATTTGAAATCATAACACAGAATACTTACTTGTCGTAAGTCTAGCTTATCCCTACATCCAACTTTCTTGGCCTTTTTGCCCTTTCATTGACTTCTCATTTCTAGCTCATACCTACCTTCAAAAGCATTTTCTGAACGTGTAGCAAGCCAATGAATCTTAAGTTTAGTCACCAGGCCTTCCTCTTTGATTGTGTCAAGTACTTTGGCTATCCAAAAAGGTCTCTCCAGTTGTTGCCATTTCAAAGCAAATTCATGAGTTGGAACTTTGACACACTACCCATGGGCCAATTTATAAGCATATAGCGCCTTGGCATATCTGTTTTCATGAGGACATTGTTCTTGAATTTGAGCTTTTGCCATACAACGTTTTTGTCCCCCCTCGCATTATGGGAGACTACCACGGGAGCACACACCTCAGCTTCTTCATTTCCTACAAATGCTTATTCTTCTACAGAAATATTTTCACAAAACACCTTTGTAATCTAAGAGTTAGAGTTATCCAAGATTCTAGCAATACATAAGGTTCCATCCAAATTCATACTAGGCCAATGATGTAATATACATCAAAACTTTACACTTCATCAATATGTGATGCATTGTAGAAGCCTCTAGCAAACTTAATCCGACACTATGTATGGGTTGCGTGATGGCTTCAAATGTAGACTTTTAGCTTGACTAGATTTTAGAATAAACATTTCTAAACTACAGTAGTAGCTGTTTTAGCCTAGAGCAGGGTGATTGAGCTTGGTCTCAAAAATTCAGGTGAAGCATTGTAAATCTTGGCCAGCGACGTGCTTAAAACCATGGCATATTCATGGCATATTGAAGCGTATCCACTATGTATAGTCGAAAAAAATACACCCGTTTTTGTTGAGTTTTTCATGTGGTTCAAACAGGACATCGGCTAACATTTACGAAACAACCTTTCACCTTGAAAAAACCATACTTAAAATATCCTTCATGTGTAGTATACATGAATGCGCCTAGGTTTTTCCATGCTCGCCGTTTATTCCTGCCCTTGTTGCTGAAGTACCATCACAGTTTACCGTCTTCTAAATACCAAGCACCTTCTTTTACAACCTTCTGTGCTATTAGATATGGTAATCCTGTCGTTCTTTCAAACCACAACACTGACTTGTGTGCAAAGTGGGAGTACGAGCAGCCAGCAAATCGTAGCCTCAATGACTTCCTTGTGCAGGTAGATTTCATTAATAAAATTTGTCACGTTTTGCAAAATAAAGACTGGGACCACAAGGTCAAAACAGCATTGAGAGTTCTTGATGTCCCTTGGGATAATTTCATCATTGTTGATGTTCTCAAATCATTTACAAAAGCTTCTGTGGCTTGGGAGTTTTTTAAGTGGGTAGAAGATGCTGATGGTTTTGATCATGATTCATGCACATATAATTCTATGTTACAATTATTTGGCCAAAGTGGTGACATAGAGGGTATTGAAAGAGTGCTTTGTAGGATCGAACAGGCAGGGTGCATGTTAGATTCTGTATTGGTTACAACACTTCTGTATTGGTATGACAAGTTTAATTGCATTTCTAAGGCTATGGAGCTTTGGAAGCATTTAGAGAGTATGGAATTTAAGCCCAATGCAACAGCATACACTGGGATGCTCTCTCTTTTCGCAAATCACAAGCAGTACAAGGATGTGTCAAAACTTTATGCCCAGATGGTGGCAAATGGTATTAAACCAAATGAAGAGACTTACCATGTACTTATAAATTGCCTTGTGTGCCAGGACAAGTTGGACGTGGCATTTTTAATTTGTGAGCAGATGCCATTTCTCAAAGTTCTTCCAAGATTTATGACCTATAAGGTACTTTTAACTGCTTCTATATTGGCTGGTAACGTAGCCATGGCAAAGGTTGTACATCAAAGGTTGCGCAATTCTGGTTTTGTACTTACTATAAGTTTGCATCAAGAAATAGAAAAATGCATACATGAATATGGTGATCAACTTCTCAAGGAGCAGTGGTGTTTCAGCAGTGAGCACCCTGAACCTGCACCAATATTTGATTATGTTAACGAGGATGCACTTGATAACCCCACAGATTATCAAGCGGAATTGGGGCTCTCCGATGAAGTGGCCCATAAGTCTGTCATATATTGTGGTAATGATCCCGCCCCTTTTGACATCTCTTTGTTAGCCAGAGTGCTATTAGCATGGGGTCCTGATATAGAAGAGGCAATTGCTGCTTATAAAATAAAATGGGATTGCCATAAGGTATCCCAAATGCTAGGCTACATAAAGCACTGGAGTGTTGCATGGAGTTTTTTTAATTGGGTAAGGGATCAAGATGGTTATAAACATAATAGTTTTACTTATGCTAAAATGGCCTCAATTTTGACAAAGTATCGGAAGATTGAGGTGCTAGAAAAACTACTTGGACAAGTATATAAAGCTGATAATACATGCCACGATGTTGTTGTGTTTAATGCATTTTTCTCAGCATACTCCAGGGCGGTGTTGAAGGGTCGTTGTATGCATTTGATTTATTGGATGCAGGAGCAGCAAATACAACCTAACAGCAGAACTTTTGCTTGTCTAATAGTTTTCTACTGTAAAGTCTGTCATTTGCATGAAAAGGCAATGGAAGTATACACGGATATGATTGAAAGAGGTTACCTTCCCGATGTCCACACATACACTGTGCTTATTGAATGCCTTGCCCATGCAGGAGAGATGACAAAAGCATTGGGCATTCTGCATAAAATGCCCAAGTATGGTTGTTACCCCAATGCTGTCACATATACTGTGCTCATTGATGCTTGTATAAAGAAAAATAAAATTGCAGAAGCCATGGCTCTTTATAATAAAATGCAGGAACGCAATGTAGAGCCAACAGCTGTGACTTATTCTTTGTTACTGAAAGGGCTAGTACTAGCTGGAAAGAGTGCTGATACTAATGAAGTTTTGAAGGCAAGAAATTCCTCAGAATATGCAAAATGTGGAAGCCCTCAATCATACTTTGAAAGGGTGGTTCAGGATTTGTTCTTGGAAAACGTGGTTGCCTAAGGTTCAGCTGTTCATCGTAAGCAAATCTAATTGGACTTTTTGCATATTCCACATACACCTTAGAATGATGCAAATGTCTTCAAAAAGTTCCGAAGCGTTTTAGCAATATTATCCTGACAAGATTATGCCCCATCTTATAGGAGTCTCGGTATCCTAAATTATGTCAAGGCAAGTTCCAAGAAGCTTATGAAACGAGGATAGAATGGGTGCCTAGCTTCTTATCAATCGGCATATATACAAATTTACTGATCCATTGGAAGTAATGTTAGTAATCAATGTGACTTCAAAGAGGTAGACCAAAAGGAACGTTTTACTGTTGGTGTTAAAGGATTGTATTTGCATATGCATTTTGCTCCTTTTCTGGTATTGAGTGGGCAGAGCAGAAGTGCCTTTTTCTTGTAAGAAATGGGGAAGGATTATATGAGAGCGTATGAGATTCTTACAGAGCACTAGAGCACTGATGAGGGATCACATGCGCTTGCTCCTCTTTCGGTTTGTACCAATAGTTATGAAACCACTGGTAATGGGAACATGGCATGTTACACTAGTAAGACACATGCAAATCAGTTGAAGGAAAACTAAAAAGGATTCAGACGGAGGGCCCTGCTCATGGCGAGATGGTCGCCATGGGAGGGGAAAGTCCCCATATGTATACGGCCGGGGGTCGTATATATTCAGGGAGCGTCACAATAATCACTACAGCGATTTTGGTGAGCAAAACTTAAGCATTTTTGTGCCCTTTTTGTACCTATCTAAATTGCCTTGGGCAAACTGAGGTCTTCTACCACCCTCCTAGTGCTCATCGAAATCGCCATGGCGATTAAGGAGAGCCCAAGAATAAAGAGAGAGATGAATCCAGCTCCACTTGCAATCTGTGTCTCTTATGCTTTCGATATTCCCCTTTGTTGCGGCATCCTCTCATCCACCTGATCCGCTCATCTTCCTGGTCTAAAGGAGAACTCAGCTTGCATATGCTCAAGCCGGCACGCAGAAACGAGTTCAATGCTCGAAGCCTGCCTACCAAAATGATTCAAAACGTGATATCAACCCAAATTTTTAATTGTCCCGCCCACTTTGGGACAAAAATAATTAAAATTGTGTACTTTTGGCTTGTGGTTGGACGGGACAAATTCAAATTAAAGTTAAGTACTTTTGGCTTGTGGTGGGCCTGAAGAGGTGCATTCAAATTTCTCAGGCCTCTTTTCTCCAAGTAATTAATTCATGCTTTTGAGACATGGCTGAGAAGCTGCAGTTGAGAGAAGCAAGGGGAACTGATGGAATGGAGTTTGGATTTGTCCTCCTCCAGATGTGGCAATTAGAAGTCGTGGGATGCTTTTGCAGTAGCAAGACATTCATCAATTTGTAATTAATGCATAGTACGAAATTAAATTCTAAATTTTTGTCAACTGGCTTCATATGTCATCACCAGCATACAAGCCAATTTTTTGAATTTTCGGACAAGGTTTAGATCAAAGAGTTAGCATTAGAACAGTCCGGTGGGCAGCCAAGCTGGCACCCTTCCCCAAGTCAAACAAGGCCAAGACCTTGCACAACCACCTCACCAGAGGGGAGAGTTCAGACCCCAGGATTCGGGCCCCAAGAAAGTTCCCGAGGCAACCTTTCTTGGCAGTGCCCCCCCCTCCCCCCCCGGGGGATCGTACGCTAATGACCACCCTCTCGAAGCTCGGTTCCCTATCCAATCGTGGAATCCTCTGTTCAAGGGCCCTGCTTTGAGCAGGTCCAAAAAAATCCAAGATCGATCCCGGGAAACTTATCAAACCGCAAAGCGTCCTGCGGGCGAACTTGTAGAAACCGAATTGTTTTGTTGTTCGGGCACTGTGGAAGCCCTCGAATGGCAATTCAACTTCACCAAATCATCTGGAATGATGAAATTACCCTAGGGGGACAAGTTACACAATCAGTTTTATAAAAAAGGAAACACTTATGCCTACGCGGCAGTATTCAGCATCCACCTCCTAGGCCAATTGACTACGAGTGTGCTAGACATGAGCTACTTTGGCGCTTTTTGGAGAAAGGCTAGTCTTCTGGGCACGAAACTTGGTCTCTAGAGCAATGTCGATGTTCTGAGGCCATTGGCGTAGCCAAATCACAGTTCTGGAGAGGGGAAGTTGCCCGTCCTTCGCCAGGGCCTTCGGGAGAGGACTTTTGGGGTAAGCTACGTCTGGGGGGTTTTTAGGGTCCGTGGCCGTAATGTCAACATCCCCTTCGCCAAGACACATGCCGCAAGGTCCCGGGTCGAATCGACAAGGATAGGACCTCCAAAACGTAAATCCTGTGAGTTGCCAGGTTCTTGAATGGTTTCCATTTTGCGGGCTGAGATTTGGTCTTTTGCACTTGGAATGTGGCCAAGAAGCTACAGTTGAGAATGTGAAGCAAGGGGAACTAACAGAATGGAGTTTGGATCTGTCCTCCTCCTGATGTGGGATGTGGCAATTGGAAATCCAGGGCCGCTTTTGTAGTAGGAAGACATTCATAAATTTCTAATTAATGCATAGCACAAAATTAAATTTTAATGTTACCTGGTTTTTAAGTCATTACCAGCATACATGAATTTTTTCCAAATTTTCGGATAAGGTTCAGATCAAAAAATTAGCATTAGAATGATCTGGGCAGCCTGTTGTTGGGCAGCCGAGCTGGCACCCTTCCCCAAGTCAAACAAGGCCAGGACCTTGCAGGCCGCCTCATCAGGGATCCGGGTCCCAAGAAGGTCCCCAAGTCAGCCTTTCCCAGCAACGCCTCCCAGAGAGACTTATGTTAATGATCACCCTCCTAGAGTTCGGTTCCCCTATCTGACCGTTGAATCCTCCATTCGAGGACCCTGCTTCGAGCAGGTCCAAAAAAATCCAAGATCGGTGCGGGAGAACTTATCAAACTGTGAATACTGCGTAGAAACTGAATCAACCTTAGTTTGATTGAATTGAGAATAGAAGCATCAGGACTACTAGAGTGAAGATAAATGATTATGGAGAAGCACTACAGAGTTGTTATTACCTGATTGGAGCACAGGTCTGGATACTGGTGGCTAAACATCACGCCAGTTTGTTGCTTGAAGAAGGTTTATAAGAAGATTGTTCATCTCCATCAAGTCTTTCTTGCATATACTTCCAATTGCTGTGAGCGAAAAACAAATTGCAAGTTTGTTACATCGCTCTATTGGAATGAACCCAAACATTTTTGCTATTGTGAAAATTGCTTCTCCTAGTTGACCACATTAGACTTGAAGTCGTATTTAATTAAAGTGGGACAAATCTTGAATTTTGGGACTCGGACTGAAAATGGGACAATTATTGACATCAAAATTTCACATCATATAACAAGGAATGGTTCATAATATTTTCTTACAGAATTTCCAAATAAATAGTTGAGAAAGTTGAGCGAGGTGAGATCGAAGGGGAGGGAAGGGGAAGACGGGAGTGAGAAAGGGGGGAGAAGAGGGGGCAAGGGAGAAGAGGGGCAAGAGAAAGGGGCAAAGGGAGAAGAAGGGGCAAGGGGCAAGGGGCAAGGGGAAGGGGGGCAAGGGAGAAGAAGAAGGGGCAAGGGCAAGGAAGGGGAAAGGGGGCAAGGAAGGGGACAAGGGGAAGGGGCAAGGGAAAGGCAAGGGAGAAGAAGGGGCAAGGGGAAAGGGGAGAGGGGGAAGGGGGGAGGGGAAAGCCAAAATAATATAATTAATATAATTAATATAATTAATATAATTAATATAATTAATATAATTAAATAAATAACCAATAAAAAAAATATAAAACCATTCTCCTCTTCTCGACTAGTGAGTCGAGAATTGGAAAACATAAATTCCCAAGGATAATACACGTAAAATAGGAAAAAAAAAAGAGGTTCTGGTTCAGCCGCAGCCGACAGTTCTGATCACCGCCTTCCGTGATACGACCTGCTTTTATCTATTCGTGGTATTCAAGAGCTCAGTCGCTGCAAACTAACGCAGGCTGGAGGCTCCACCACGATACCGTAGTTCGGTATTCCTGAAATCAAGGCAAAAGCCAAGAAAGCGCAGTTTATGCAAATGTTAATGCAAACTGGCGGGATTACGCGGTAACAATGGGAGCATCACTACGGCGAAGCATCCCGAGGTCGATAGGCAATCTCACCGCCCTCACCGATTGATCCGAGCTCTATCACAACAAGCCGACAAAGATACCGCCTCAATTGGGCTTTGTGTCGTTAAAATATTGGGGTTGGGAACCAACGAGTCGAAGCCGAGGCATTCCGGCCGAGATTGGGAGCTTGCCAAATCTCCGCAACTATATTTGATGGCAACCAAATTAATCCGCACGATTCCGTCCTCCATAGCCAATCTCAGCAGCCTCAAAGAGCTTTCCTTGGCCACCAACAGTCTTACAGGTGCAATTCCTTCCTTCAACCCTTGCCCTCGCTGCAGCGCCTCAGACTCAACCGGAATAATTTTATGGTTCCATTGCAAGCATCAATCTCCCAAATCTCACCAATGTGATTTGGGGTTTAACCAGCATGGAAACATTCCCCGCAAGCCTTGCAAGTTCCGAGAATCTAGAAACTCGCTTTTAGGGCACAACCGCTTGTAAGGATCAATTCTCGGCAAAAAAGCGCAAGAAAGTGCAAGCCAAAAAGCCGAGGATGGTTGAAGAAGGATTGCCCGCGGAAGCTTGTTTCCACGCTTATTTCCTGTGAAAGTAGTAAAGCTAATCCACAATCGACACGCCAAGGCTTGTAAAGGCATAAAAGCTCAAGTAGGTTTGTGCCTTTCAAAAGAAAAAACAGAGGCGAGGGCCGCGGGGAAGGCCTGAGTCGTGGAAGCCGTGAAAATAGAGGCGAAATGCGGAAGGCCGAGTTGTGGTAAGCATGATTTTAAGCATTTATGATCGCTAAACAGTAGTATGTCGAAAGAAAAAGCTATGGCATACCCAATGCCTTTTTCGATCTAAGGAGAGATTAACAGAGCCGGAGAAGCAATACTGCGGCTTCAACAACGGCGCTCTTCAACAACGGCTGGGCCGAGGTTCTTAGAAAATTTTCTTGAGAGTTCGCCATAGCCAGCCAGGATCTTGAGAGTTCGCCATAGCCAGCCACGATTTCGTAAGTGTACCAAATTTCTTCTTCTCAAAAGGTATGTACCAAATCTCCCCCCTTTTTAATTTCAAATTTCGAAATTTCTCACCTTCTTGATTCAGAATTTTGGCAACTAAAACTACATCCGTTCTGTAGAATGTGTTAAAACTTTAGAAGAAAAAAGATTTACCTGTTCATCTCTATCTGAGCTTCGATTCCCTCCATCATGCCCTCCACGTCCACGAACTCGACCGTGCCCATGACGTCCTCGATCCATATCCACTTAACTGGAGTTATTGTGACCTCGTCGAGGTCACAATAATTTTTAGACTTATTTAAGTTCAGGTAGATTTAGATAGATTCGATAAGTGACATGGAGTCTTATTGTATACCGGAAGATTTTCCGTGCCATAAAATAAAACACCACTTATTGATCAATCATATTCAAAATAATAGATAGTCTTATTTTGTGATGGTTTTCACACTAATATTTGTTAGTGTCTGATTTGTATAAGACACCCTGTAGTGTGAAAACAACTTATATCTTATAATGGGATGTTTTCATCTTTTATTATGAGCCATTGATGGGCAAAATATTCCTTACATTGTGCCAAATCAAGGGCTTAGGAATTTTTTTCCCTTACCCCAATGAAAGTTGCAATGGTGCAAACTAAATTAACAAAATCCAATGGTGCAAAACAAACCATTTCCACCATTGAAATCAGACACATCATAGAAGGATGCGACGGGCATGCTTAGGCACCTCCACACGAGAGGCGCACACGGCTGCCCTTCCACGCAGTTCTGCATGAACACCAAGCCCTGGCCAGAAGAAAAGAGGCTGTAGGCCCTATCCGGAACTGATGGCTTGAACTAGAAAGGACGCCAGAAACCATCCTTGCAGGTTCTGAAGGCCTTAAACCTCTGAGGAGCGACCTCGAAGCCCAACCGGACCACAACCCATTAGATCTATGCAATAAACAAATCAAAAAACAAAAACTACACAGACAAGACAATAAATTGAAATCTCCAGTACTGCCAACGTGGGATTTGAACCCACAAACACCTAAATTTCCATCCCCCCTTTCCTACTCTGCCCCGCTGATATGCCTTCTACCCTAAAATAAATGACTAGCAGAGGGTCTTCGTGGCTTCACCACGACACCGCGACCACTGCTCCAACGCAGGTAGAGATGCTGGCCATTTTGCTCGGCATGCCATTCAACAGGGCCATCGTATCCCTGTGCAAATTCTTTTCCCAATTTCAAAAGATTAGCTTCTCCGCTGCCCTTGCCAAAAATAGAAGGGAGCATCCCTTCTTATCCACGCCCTAAAAAAGGCCTCCAATTTTTATTCTATTCTTCTTCACCTTTCCAAAGATAACTTATCTAAAAACTCAAAAAAGCAACATGACCTCTAAATGACATTAAGCCGGCAATATATACGGTTTTTTATACAATACAATACCAGAATCATAGTTCCCACCATTGCGAGAATACCCTCCCGCAATACCAAACGAATTGGGCAAACTTAAATGTGTCTTATTTTGCTTTGGAGTCACAAATGTTATGAAATGTGAAATAGCACAGGCACATTTGAAGACATCGTGTGAAAAGGCCCATAGTTCCACGTTAGCATTGATTAAATTCATGCGATGGCCTCCGAAGCCGCAAGGATCAAGGTCTGCAAACGATGCAAGAACTCTTTCGATCCTTCCAATAATAGCGCTCAGTCCTGCCGTTTTCATCCTTCGATCTTCGTTTGCCGTAGACATGATGACCAGATAAGGTACAGTAACTTCAGTTATTTCATAAACATTATTTTTCCAATTGAATAGGGGCAGATTGATTGCGAAGTCCATAGCATATAAGATGTTTTGAGTGTCTTTAGCCTCAGGCAGATGGATAAGTCAACTGACCACGCAGACCACCTACGGAAAATTCTTTGGTTTCAGGTCAGGTTAGATGTTGAGGAGACAATGCTAAAAACCATAATAAACTGATGGGTTTTCAAACTGACAATATTATTGCGTGCATTTCATCCTTTAGCAGTGATCATGATTCTTTACGAGTACATGATCTATTGCTTCTGTTTAGGTTAATTACTGAATTTACTAGGTTCTCTCTCATGCTGAACAAGTGCACACTTCATCTTCTCACACAAATTTCCCCAAGTAGTTATATCTAAGATATGGCTGTCTGTTTGCTTATTCATTTTGCCTATACACATGGTTATTTCTTACATGGTCGAGAAAAGTAGACTCTCAGCTTAATTCTTTTAGTGATTTTGATCTCTGTTCGAGTTTGTTTATGTAATTGTCAAGAGATTCATTAAAGTTTTACTGCAAAATCATATATAGTGCGTTTCTTGGAATACTCTATGTTTGACTCTATGATTGGCAATGATTAATGCATTCGCCATATCCAATTAATGTAGCTACTGTTTCAAGGTACTATGAATTGAAGCCAAATGACCCACCATACGCTGCGAAGTTTTACGACTGTTGTGGAGCAGAGGAAATTGAAGCTGCAGGTTGTACTACAAGTTTTCATGTGTCCTATGACGAATCTTGATGAACCCTGTCGAGTTGATTAAACTAGCCCATCTGATAATGGAGGATCTTAGACCATCTGATAATGGAGGATCTTAGACTAATGTAAACACACGAAAGATGACAACAATATTTTAGGTATGGGACACCATGAATCTTTTGATAGAAGTTTTCTTTGTATATTTCGCCATAAGCATAATGTTATATAATTCAAACATACTCTTAAGATATTAGTTTTTCTTAAGCCTGTGTCTTGATGCCTTAGAATCTCTATGAAATCAGGAGCTTCTTGAGGTTAGATGCTCCAAACTTTGCATTCTCTATTACTGGAGATAGAATGCCTATGAAATCAGGAGCTTCTTGGGATTAGGTGCTCCAAACTTTGCATTCAACTATTACTGGAGAAAGACGTGAAACTGGACAATTACTCCCTTGTTCATAAGATCGACTAAACTTGTTCAATTCAGACACCTTTAAACATTGTTTTATGCATGTGCCGTTTCTACATGGGGAACTGTTGACATAGGGAAAGGTTTCTTGATTCTCTAACACCTGAGAGTAATAATTCTTGGAGCTTTGAGAGCAGACATTATCTGACTACAAGTTTTCTAATGAAATTTAAATAAGCTTTTCATCATTTTGCAATAGGCATGACACATTCTAACATCACATACTTTCTGAGATCACAATAAAGAACTGTTTAATTTCGCCACTTGTAACTTTGTTGGTGGAATATGTAGTTCTCAAGAGCACTTTAAACATAGGATACGATTCTATAGCAGCAGCCACTGGACATGACATTCACCAACAATGGTTCCTTATGCTGTCATCAGAAGTAAAGTTGTACAGACACCCATCCCCAAAGCAGGGATTCATTTAACGGTGTGCTAGCTACAAGTTCTTTTTACAATGTTATGTACAGAATAAATAAAGATGGCAACATTTGCCACAAGGACAATAGCATCAGTGCTTCCTCTTCCCAGAAGATGCCATCAAGACACCAACAGCTATGCTGAACATGAGTAACATGGATGCAAGCAGCATATATGTACGGCGGGAGGAGCGCATATATTCTCCAAAAAACAATATTCCCCATACAGTGCTCACAAGCGGCATTGCCTACACACATTGGAAAAAAAAACATTGTTGAATCAGCCAAGTGGCGAAACTAACAGGTGGCTTTGGATCCCAACCTGGACAGCGTCTGCAGCTGCATAGCCTGCTGCTTGACCCCCCATGAATTGCAGGCCATTCCCTAAACCACATAGTAAACCCGCTAGCAATGCCCATGAGCGTCCATTCCAGTCATTCAAGTACTTGGTAAATGAAGACTTTGGTAGGCCCAATATTGGGTAATAAAGGAAGACAATGTTGAGGGCAATGGCTAGGACAAAGAATGAAGTTGAGAAGTAGAAAAACGCAGTATAAACTACTAAATGTGGTACCCCATGCTTCAACGTGTGCCATTGATCATTAGTAGCCAAGTTGAATGCAGGGCTGAAGAGGGAGAAACAAGCACCTGCAAAGAAGATAATAACCAGACCAAGGAATCTCCTGGATGTGGTTCCCTGTTTAACATGTCATAATATGAGAATTACTGAAGTTATAACAAGAACTTTAAATTATTACCTTGATAGCTCTTCTCTTTTCTATTTCGGTGATGTACTCTGCACTACCAGCATTGACTGGTATTGCAGACGGAAATGGTTTGTGCTTTTCATGTTCTTTTGCTGAGCCATTGGTGTGTTGTCTAAGTCATTAATATAGTCATACCAAAAACGTTTTAACTCCAACTTATAGCATCCATACTCACCAGGACTTTTAGCACCCTCCATGGCTATAGTACCGTCCTCCATTGATCTGCAATGAAAGTTATACTAATGTATAAAAATAAACGTTTTTTGGTTAAAAGGCCATACTTGTTCAATGCATTTGACATCGACAATTTACGTAATTTTGCAATGTTGTCTGCTGTATTTGAAGCATGAAGTGTTGATCCCAAGAATATTGCAACCAAGAAGCACGCTACCCCGGGGAAAAGAATTTCCGCACGGTTGATTCTACCATCCAAAAAGTAATTCATGGTGGTACCTGTTGAGCAAATAACATGAATAACATGCAACAAGCAATCCCTAATTCATGCATACCTGCCACTACAGTCAAGCTGCAGGATATGACCTCTGCAACAGAAAGCCCAATAAAGGCCAAAGCATATTGGAGGGAGAGATTTCCCAAGCACAAGACCACACCACCAGCCATTGCAATTGCCACTGAGGGTCCATTATCCTAAATAATACCATATCATCAAGAAAAAAATTTCTGGAAAAATGAGGCATGTACATCTGAAAGCATACCTGTTTAATTTGTTCAAGGAAGTTTGGAGAATCAGGAGTAGATTTCCCAATCTGACCCAATGTAAATGCAATTAGAATAGCCGCCAAGTAATTTGTGAAACAATAGTCTAGGTAAGTGTGTTGGGGCATGCGTCCTCTACGTTCTAAGAGATTCATAATTGCTGGCCATGTCCCAAGGAAGAAGAGAGCTGTAAGCATCAACGCAATGGCACCACCTTTGTCCTCCACTAAATACATGTTGCCTAAGCTGCATGGAATTAAAAGCAGCAATTCCGTGAATGAAGGACTGAACAGGTAGATGCAAAGCAATCAACCTATGGAAAGTACCTGTGTATGGACGCTACAGACTCCGGCTTTCAACCATCCAGGCAATACATTCTGAGCTGTATCTTTGAATTTGACTGAAGAAATGTATATTTTCTAAGAACCCTGGGTCCACCGGACTTCGTTGAAAATTGTGCGCCCCCCTACTTATTATTAGTCTTACTTTTTTCCAATGTTCTCTTTATGGTTGAAAATGGCGCGGAACGTGCCTATATTGTTAGCCTATATTGTTAGCCCCGTACCTTGATCCTCTTTACAATCTTTGACCCTCTTGCTAAAATGTTTTCCATTCCTCAAACACAATGCTAATCCCGGTTTCTATGTTGCATCTAAGAATGATTTCTTGTTGAGCAAGGAGCAAATTAGCTTGACGGGAGCACTGGATTTGTGGCTATTGTTTCTGCTATGGGCAGATTCAAGAACTTGAGGAGTGTGGTCCACAGCTAAGATAGGGTACTGGAAACCTATCTCCCTTACGAATACAACTTACAAATTGCTAGCTAAAATTATAGCTATGAGGATCGTGGGCCACCTTCAACAACATATTAGCAGCAACCAGTCAACCTTCTTGCCTGGTAGATTTATTCTTGGCAATCATATAGCTGCTCATGAAGCCTTGCATTGGAATAGAATCTCCAAACAAAATTGCCTTCTGATCAAGCTGGGCTTCAAAAGAGCCTTTGACTCAACAAGGTAGGATTTCCTGGAGCGCTCTCTGCAACATCTAGGATTCACCAATGCTCTAATTGATAAAATAAAGGCTCTCAATCTTAATGCCTAGTCGGCTATTCTCATCAATGGTACTCCTACCAAATTCTTCCCCATTGAGAAAGGTGTGAGGCAAGGCTGCCCCCGTTTCCCATGTTTCTTCATTTGTGTTGCAGAAATCCTTGGTTATGTTAATGGAAAGTCTGAACAAAATTCAAGATCTCAAAATGCCTGGATCTAGTAATCAATTATCCATTTTGCAGTATGCAAACAATACTTTTTCTGCTGCTAGAGGTTAAGGAAGACCATATAGCTAACCACCTAGAAGGTATCCACAACTTTGGTAGAGCTTCTAGGGTGCATCTCAACCTAGATAAATGTAGTATCTTGCAAATCTTGCAATTTGTCTGATGTTTTTTCCTTGGAGTAGCTTTGCGGCGGATCCTTCCAGGTTTTGTGTTATGCCACTAACATGGCTTTTCTCCTCTTTGCTTCCATCGAAGCATAATGTTATCTGTCCTGGAATGAGAAGAATCAAGCAAATCCGACAGCCCTTTACATCCATTTCCATTTCTCAAACGGCTCTTGGGGAGGCAGATTCTTTTCCTTTTATGCAGAGGCACACCGAAATGGCGAATCTTGGCCTATAAGGTGGAGTAGATCTGATGCTAACCTGGTAAGATAAGTTGCTTCTAGTTTGAGCATCGAAATTCTTAATTTTGAGTTTTGTCCTATGAGGCCGCTACTATACTTTCTTACTAGCAGAAAGATTTAGGTTTACCAAGATTGATCAGAATTTTCTTTCAAATCAGAAGATTTGTTGTGAGATTTTTAGAAGTATTAAGGATCGAATCGAAGTGGTATAATACTGTATGGCAGGGCAGAAAATAGCTTCTTCAAGTGCTGATGCTTGATTTAAATTTTCAAAAAACCTAGTGCTTTCTCAAGTAAATCATGCTTGGATAGCCGCTCAAATACTGATGTTTGAGTGTAAGTTTTTGGTACTGATAAGCTTGGAATAGGTTCACTCGATACTGCTATGTCGAGATGCTTGGAATTTAATGCTATACTGATGCAGTTGTACATAAATCTAGAGCTCAGCATCGAGCAATACCATATAACTTCCTCCACTTCTTATTACTTCTGGATTTTATGCTGTGAGTCCTCAGACATTGAAAGATTTTTTCGGGAGCCTTCTTTCCTAGCATCATCTTGGCTACTCTGGTTACCATATGGGAGGATTTTATGCGCTTAATATATATCAGCTTATAGAGCAGAATAAGTTTGTTGCATATAAAGGACGAAGATGTTGAGATTACTCCTATAGTAATCCTTTATGTGTTTCTAAAACAATGTACTTCTTAATTCATATAAAAAAAAATTTTCTCGTTCTCGCAAAAAAAAAAAAGAGGGGATAAATGTAGTATCTTATAAAAAACCCCTGACCCCAACCTGAATACTAGGGGCATTAAAATCACTCCCAGCAACCATGCTATACATATTGGCCATCAATCTTTCAGCTAAAAAAGCTTGGAAGCCTCTTATTAATAGAACTAGAAGGAAAACTTTTTTTCTCAAGCACAATATTTTTTCTTGCAGGGAGAGATCATTGCGAATGCTATCCTGACCAATACTCACGTTTACGTCTCCTTAGCCATTATGGCTGACAAGAAATCCTATACCAAAATTGAAGCTACCCTCAGGAATTATATTTGGAAAGATGGTATTCATATGGTGGCTTCGAAAGAAATGATTCACCCCAGAAAGTTAGAGGGTCTTGACTGCAAAGACCTATTCCTTCAAGCTCAGGCTTTTGGGGCTAAATACATTTGGAAGGCCATGCATAGAAATCACTCCCCTGCCAATTCAATTTCTAAACTTCTAGCTCGACAAGAGTCATCCTCTGGAGAGAAAAACTATGGATCATAAGCTCCTTGATTTGGCCTATGCCTATTTCAACCCTGCCCCCAACACCTCTGCCTTGATTAGAAGCTTTATGAAAACTTGGCATCAAATCAGACCTCACTAGACCCATAAAGAGATAGATAGTAAAAATGATGATATATTCATCTTTTGTCTTGATTTATTCACCAACGAAGATGGTCAAACTCTAGTTGAGGAATTCCCAAGTCTCTATAAGAAATAAAAAGAGCTGGTCTCTCAAAGCTGAAAAACCTATGGCATGATGATAATCAATGCCTCTCTTGGGATTGAGTGAAAACATTATATCTAGAACCCAAAAGATAAAAAAGTCTACCAAAGAGTTTCTGCTCAGATCCATAATATCAAGGATTGCTTGGAGAGAGAAAATTCCTATTGAATGATTGGCAATAGAGATGTCTACTCTGCCAAATTGGTCTATAAATTGATTGCCCCAGCTAAACCTAACAAACATGTTATTGCCAGCAGACTGTGCAAATATGGCTTCAATAAAATCCTTAGAAATGCTTGGTTTACATATGTGCAGCCCAAGATCTAAATGTTAGTATGGATGCACAATGCCTTACCTAATATTGCTACCATTTGTAACGGATTTCAATCTGCCAACATCCATTCAAATTGCAATTTCTATGATAATGCTCCTAAAACTACCTACACTTATTCAGCTATCCATCTGTCCAGCCATTTTGGGATTGGACTAAGGAATACTTTCAGAAAAAAGAGGTTATAATCTGGGTGATCATTCCTCTCTTAATGATATGCTAAAGGAGAAACATATTTTCCTTAATACTTTAAAGCAAATCACTCTTTGGTTTGTTTGTCTACATAGCAATTAAGTCTGCCTGGGTGGCTCTAGTGTGAGTATTCTTCTGGATGAAATTTTCTTTCCAAATTGAGCTAGCCAAAACTGCAATCACCTATAAAGCGGGAAAAAAAAAACTGATGGATATGATAGAAGTTGGCTGATATGTTGTTGGTGCTTTCAAGAAGCAAGTAAAATTTTTAGTATCAATCGCATGTCTCTAATATTAAATGATTTCTTATCATATAGAGTTACTGAACTCCATAACCACCAAGTAAAACTGCAGACCACATCGAATGATCTCACTCCAAAAGGGGTCTGCAATTGGCTTTTTACTATTGCTTTGGGCGTGCCTTCAAACCTGGATACTGCCAGAGAACAAGTCAAACTTATTCTGTGTCATGGATACTAGATGCCATGTGCATAGGTTCTTATTTACACATGATGGCATGCTCACAGAGAACAATTTCCTGGATTTCGATGAATATTCTATTTCCATATGAAATCTTTTTATGACATGGGTGCTAGCATCTTACAAGAAATTGATTCCATTTCATTGTATGATTTCTTCCTAGAATGGTTTGGAAAATATACTGGGCATGCTCTCCTTCAGACGAAAATGATCAGTCTTTGATCCCAATTTACCAGTTCTGAAGATTGTCCTTTTGTAGCAGCTACCAACCATTATTGAAAAATGCCACTGGAGCAATTCCCCTTTGATCATCAGCACCCTGCTCTACCTCGACTTCACCCTCAACATCCTCCACCCCTCCCTTTTGCCCTTGGCTCTTCCACCTTCCACCCCCCCAACAATTTCGTTTCCCTCTCCTCGCACTCTCCGACGAAAGTTTCTCCTCTACTTTGGATAATTATTCTTAGAGTAGGTTCTAGGCAAGCTGTTTGCAATAAGAAATGTTGGTATCGAATGGAAAAGCATTTAGACGTGACAGAAATCTTCAAATACTCCACAAGTCTTCAATCTTATTGGTTTAAATATGCTTATGTTGTTTATACCTACTATGTAAAGGTATTATGGCTTTTCAAGCACCCTTAGATGCGGGATCTTATTGTTCTTCCCCCCTTATGTAATATTCTCCTATAATAGATAGAAAATCTTTCTTCCCTTAAAAAAAGGAAAAGCCCGTATAAAGTTTCATCTTGTACAATTATTAGTTGTATCGTTAACTCCTCAATACTTAGGATTCGAAAAACAATTAAGAAAACAAGAATAGGGCATTTTTAATCCGCTCAATATGTGGCTCCAATTGTTAGAGGGGTTGGGGAAGCAATGGTTTTGCATGTCAAAGAGATACATAGACATGGTAGTTTCATGGTGTATACCCTAACAAAAAATGTGTTGACACAATTCCTTGGAAAATCTAAATGGTCACGAATCCTCCATCGTTTTTGTTAGAATGAACCATAAATGGGGTATCTATCCATTGTTTAGAATTTCGTTGATCCCATGTATCGTGGGCTTGTATTCCCGCCATGATTTTTTTCTTGCCCATGATTCTTTCCCAATAAGGCTATATCAGACCTTCATTTGCAGGAATTTTCTTGATGGAGCCTAAGACTTGAACCTGCATCATAATGGTTGGGAAATTTGGCACCAAGATCTCTTCCAAATTTCTTCCTTCAATTTTAGGTAGTTTTTATGTCTATTGACAACCATTGATTTGTAGGATCAACTAGTTGTTTCCTTTTCTGGGTTGCCCCATGGGAGATTGATCAGTAAAGGGTGTAGATTTAGTTAGACTATAACATTTTCTGAAGTATTAAAGTTATTTTGGAGAAGTGGTTGGGATTGCTTAGGCTGCTTGTGACAGATAGATGATAGAGATTCATCGAAGCTAGGTGGAAGTTGGAGATGTAATATTGTGTTGCCCGTAGTTGTGAGAGGCAAAGGAGTCATCGCCCTTAACAACCCTGCCTCAAGGGTCTACTTCATGGCTTCTCTAGACCCGTTTCCTTTGTTAGTCTTTAGCTTCTCAGAAAGAAGTGACCTCCTGCAATATTTGGTTGATTATAAGTGTTTGTCATGACAGACCCGTTGGGTTTGAGTTGCAACCCCTTGCACATGACCACTGATCTCCCATTAGTTACAAGGAATGTTTTTAGACGTATATTTTATGCATCCTACCTTGTTTGAATAATTTGAGTATAAAATTGTATAGCTAACCACGCTATGTATGGCCAACATTCTTATTTATTTTGCAATCTAGTCTTAGATTAAAAACTCATTTAGCTTACAATTAAAAAAATCAACTTCCAAACCCGACAAAATAGTATCTACTTCCTAATAACCATAGTTGAATGACACTAAGTCCATAAATGCCTAATCTATAATCTTTTTTGCAATTCTAGCATATCCACGTCGCACCTCCACCTCACCAAAATCTGAAATGTTGTACTATAGCTTATAAGATTTTCAGTTTTGAAAATAATAAAGAAGTCTAATGACACCAAGCTTAAATAAAAATCTAGCAAATTTACATTGTTAAAGCCTTCTGGTGTGCTTCTCGCTAGTTTTTTCTTATTTCATGGATATTATCCACATCATATTTGGATCTATTAATATGCCTTAAGTAGCACATCTTTTCCATCTCCACAATGTCAAACAATCCCTCGTGCCAGTTCATTTGCCCGAGGTTTACAAAATATTTTGTTACATGTGTGAAGGATTATTTAAATTTATGGTAAGTGAGAAATTAAAATTGGCATGAATTCACCGAATGCATTCAATTCATCTTACCTACGAATGGCAAACCATCTCTTCTCATCTGTTTTCTCATCTGGGATGAATACTTTTTGATGCCCTTTCTTTTGACATTTAAATTTGCAAATTCTACCACCATAGGGTATGGTCGCCATGTTCCGCGCACTTAAGGGGCAAATTGTCCTTAAACATCCGGATTTCACCCAAATTTCGATCTGTCAATTGATTGGGATACCTAATGTTGTCCTCACCAACTTCCCCGAAGACAATTTTCCGAAATTCAATCTCCATTGAATGTTATGGTGGCATCAAGAAGGGGGGGGTCAAACGTCCACCCTCGCCTGTCCCCAAACCACACTTCGCGGTACCCGAGGCCCTCTTTCGCGGCCTTTATTGCGTGCTAGCACGCGGGAGGTGCCACCCACCGCGCACATGTTGCTACCTATCGCGCATATGTTGCCACCTATCGCACAATTGCGTGGATCTGCACGCCAAGCCCGCTCCCACTTTAGAGGCCACATCCCATTATTAGTGGCGGGCCTAGGTGCCATATCTGAGGCCTAGGTCGCCACTACCAATACATTATGGTACCGGCTATCGAGGTACCGCATAAATCCAAATCGTTGGTCTTTTGGCCCACTTCCGCCAGAATTTGAGGCGAATTTCTCCACTCTAACTCCAATTCTTGACCCAATTTGGCCCGAACATTCTCTGCCATGTCCGGATGCCAATTAATTCGGCTGTAAAGGCCAGATTTTTCGAAATCCTGACCCATCATTACAGTTAAGCCCTTAAATTGAGCGATCGAGCAGGCGGTAAGATACTCCATTCCTTTCGAGCATCCGGGTTTCTGAAGCGTCCGAGGTATGTTCTCAGCGTTTGATATGTTTTTGTTTCTTATCTTCCATTGATCTTGTGCTTTGTCGTTGTGTTGCAGGGTTTAGGCGCCATGGATCATGCACGACGAACCAGCTATCCCGGGTCCGGTGGGAGGTGGGACATAGTGAGGGGTGGCGGGTATGATCCGTCCAAGAGAGCTCGCCCTGCTCCGAGCGCGCCATCCTCCCCTGTTAGCTCCTCCTCGACCTCTACCACTCCTAACTCTTTCAAGATTAGGAACTGTTTGGTGACCGGCCCGAGAGATCACAAGCTAACTTGTCGGTTCTTACATCGGCGTCGGTATCGCCGAAATAGTCTCTCAAGTCGAGCGGGCTCGTTCCGAGACTGACCTGATCCACTGCCAGATCGTAATCACTGAAGGCGACCATGTGCTACTCCAAAGCCCCGTTGGTTAATTTTGCTGCTGCCCCTTTGTGCGAAGGCCCCCACGGGCGATCCTCCCTCCTCTTCCTTCATGTTGTGAAAGCGGCCCTTCGGGCATATTTTGTGCGAACTGAGGGCTCATTTTTTCCTGAACATTATTTTTGTGTAATGGAATGATCCTGTTTTTACTGTCACTATTGCGGTTCATTGCTATTCATTGTTTATGTTCATTTCTACTGTTATTTATTTATGGTTGTGTTCGTGTGGGGTCCATGCAACAGTAGAATGTGCAACAATCACTATTTTAATTAGTTCACTATCTCAGTCATAAATCTTGTACAACAAGTTCACTATTTTCCTTCATATGTAATGTACAATAAGTTGTCGACATGCCTAATTGTCTTGGGTTTCATCCGAGTCTCTTGGATACATGTGGCACATTGTCTCGTTAATAGCGATTGCCAAATAAAAGGTGAACTGAATATTAAGATTACAACGTGACCAAACATACCTGGCTATCAGCGGGTGTAGCTATGAATGAGGTCCCCTCCCCAAACCTTGGAGTTGGCTGGGTTACTCGAGCCATGTCGACCCTCCATATCCTTGCAAACCCAACATCCATCTCCTTTGCACGGCTCACAATTCCGTGGTCTACCCCAATTTCCACCATTTCCACGATAATCCTTGCCTTGTCTATTGCAAAGAACCTAGTCATGCTCGGGTCCCGAATTGGCGGCGGCAGATAGTTCACCCATCCCCTGGGTGTCCGGTCTCATTGAGTTGCCGTGGACCAATGTCAAATGATGTTGTGGGAGGAGCAAGTCCCACCTCTTCATTGGGGAATTGAGTGTGTTGATTGGGTTTGCTACAGGCCTAACTAGAGGTATGCAACCCTCGATACTTACGTGATGCTCATGACCAGCATCACCCGAGCAGATATGTGTGTCATCTAAACTGCACATGACTTGCTCTTCAACAAAGATCCTCCAATGGTTGGGAGTTCAGTCTATCACAGGACTAGCGAGAATGCAGGGTTCAAGAGCCCGGTCAATTCCCCGGGGAAGTCTCGATTCAGCAATGGGTGCCCCAAGTGGACTTAACCCTTGTCTCATCCTAAGCCTGTTCCTCACCTGTAATCTTCTTGTCTTAACCTCCTCGCTCAACACCCTTTGAAAACCAAATATGGATGCCACTCTAGACATCCCCATTGGGTACATAAACTCCCTAAGCCTTGCAGCACTTGCAGCTTCCCTTGCATCAGCCAACTTTCTCTTCTCTCTCTCCTCCCTGTTAGCTTGTGCCCTCTTGGCAGCCTCCTCCCTTTCAGCCTTCCTCCTTGCAGTCTCAACCTTCCTTGCTGCCAGCTGCTCCAATTTCAATTTCTCGGCCTCTGCCCTTCTAGCCTGTTCAGCTCTCAATGCCTCACAAAAACCATCACTTGATATGTGAACTCTCCCTCCCAGATCTGATGCAAAGCCTCTCTTCCTTGCCCTTATGGTCTGTGATGGCATGCCACATGTTTGAGACCCTCCAACATCATTGGCATGCACCTGACTCACTACAGCAGCAACTCCAATGGGCAATTCATGGTTATGTTCCACATGGCCAGCTTGTGGCACTTGATCACCAACTGGATTGCTAGGCATTTGGTCATTCTGTACCTCATTTGGGAGTTGTCCTGGTAAGGCCTCCCATAGCTGGTGCACTTCTGCCATGTCAAAGGCCTCCACTTGTGCCATATCTGGATGGTAATCTTCTCCAGCTTGCTCCTGGCCTGCTGTAATGTCTTCAACATGCACCCTCCCAAACCTGGTACATTCTTGACCTGGTTTAACCTTCTTCTGATCAAAGGGCCATATACCAGTTGCCCTAAAACCTGCCTTGATGTTTTGGGGTGTGAGGCCGCATGCAATTGACTGGGAAATCAATTCTGCTATCTCCTCCTTCTTTGGTTCTGCCCTCCCTTTGCTAACCATATAGGCAGCTCTATGCCTCTTGAATCTTTGCCTTAAAAGGGCAAAGCATGCCACATCTAGAGGTCAAGCCTCACGAGATGTGTGTGGAGGCAATAAGGCAAAGTGGATGCCTTTCTCTTTTGCCTCCAATATGACTTCCAGCTCTACATGACTACCATGGCCATCCAATATGATAAGGTGAGGCTGGTCTGGGGATACACCACCTGGAACTCTTGCTGCAAAATGTGATGCCATGACTTAAACAATTCGATGTCATCGGGCCGAAGATTGGACAGCCTTGAATGGTACCTTCTTCACATCTTGCAATATGATCCCGCCTCATGCGATCACCTTTAAAATATACATGTTGGGGATCCTGTACCCCTCAAAGATTAACACAAACCAAAATAGTAACCCATTCCCTCGTTGTTCATAACTACCTCACTCACCCTATTCCCCCCTTTCTAGCTATGATTTTCAACCCCTTCACTTTCCCTCGCCTGAATTCCGGTCTCACAAGATTCCATATCCTTGAGGCGGGAAGGCAAATTCAAATAAAAATCTGCTTAAGCCCGGCATAGAAGTTGTCGAGGTTCTCCCATGTCATGGCACGGGCCCCGCCACATCTAGGGTTTCGGACTCCTTAGAGCCACTTCGGGTGTCTTTGTTTAAAGAGCTTCCACCACTTCTTTGCCGGTACTCCGGATTCACCACATGAGCCCCCGCTCTAGCCATCTCTCGCTGCCTTTTTCCTTGGCCGGAGATAGTGTGACCCCCATCCCTTGCTCGCCATGCTAAGGGCCCAATTGACGATCTCCTCCTCTTGGAAAGTTGTCAATATTTGTCGATGATTTGTTTGCTTGTGGCTTGTTCGGACCGTAGTAAACCAATCCCCGACAGGGACTCGGGTATACCGACCTCCTAGAAGCCTCTCTAATTGAAATGCCAAATTAAACACCTCTTCGAGGATGTCGAGCATTTGCTCTTCTGTCCATTGACCTCTCCTACTCGGCCTCCTTGGCATTGGACTGGTAGCAGCGACTGACTGTGGTGCCCTCCTCTTTGTCCTGGGCGCGCAGACCCTCTTGGATGATGCCGGTCTCCTGGAACCCCCTTCAAAGATCGGATTCTCTTAGCCCCTCGCCGAAACCATGGCTACCTTCAGGTGCTCTTCCTGACCTCCTCTCGATAACATTTGAACTATGAAAGGAGGGCGAGATTTTATGGCCATGGAAGCCATAGCGGGTGTCGGAGAATTGAATTTCGAAGAATGCAATCGAGTGCAAGCTTTGGGCGCCAAATCGTTTCAAACCCGCATTGAATTCTTTTCAAATCGGCATGCTCGGGGTATTTTCTTCAACACGGACGTGGTCATATAGTGCACGAGCATGGTCACCCAGGGCACGGTGCCAGGGACATTCAGTCACGACAGAGGCCATTACAGGCACGGATGATGGAACCTGGTGTCTCGGTTGACGGAACCCTAGATAACGACACCTGGCCACAAACCGACGACACGTAGACGGGGATACCCACGGCTGCATGGCGATAACCAGCGTAGGGACGGGGGGGTTACCGTCGCTCCGAGGTGGGGTCACGGCAGCAGGCGACCATACCCTAGGATGGGCGAATTATGAAAATAATAGTTAGAAACCATGGCAGAGCTCTGGATTTCACTGGTTGTTTCTAGGTTTTGGGTTTTTTCCTTTCAGGTTTCAAAAGGCTTCTCATACAACTGCCATGTCTAGCTGCATGCAAGATTTAAGTTTATCGAAGACCTAATTCTATCAACTGATCCGGCAAATTACTCTTGCCATAAGAAGCCCTAACTGATTTGAAAAATTATTCAGCTATGTATAAAGCTCAGAATTATGTGGATGGAACTCATTTAACTGTTCTGGTTCATCTAATTGGATATTATTCTAATCTGGCATCATCCTAATCTGACTCAACTTATTGGGTGTTGCAGTGAATGATACACTGGATGCATATATATTCAATAGTATTTGAAAAGCATTCGATGCCAGAAGAAAATCCAGCCATGAGTTTGCAAATCATGTGCAGAAGTTGCCTGCAGATTTTCTCTATGGTTGTAATGACCAAGATCATGTGTGTCACTGATAATATACATTACATAAGGCAGACTGACAATTTATTTCCTTGACAAGCAAGAGAGATCCAATGACCATTTGCTCGTTAAGTTCTTCATTTTTGCAGGAATCATTCAAATCTTGCAATATTTCAGCAAGATCATTTCTTCTATGCATTTTCATGGCATATATGATGATGTTGAATCGAGTATTGGAAGTTTAACATGCAAATTTGAAGCAATCTGATTGTAGGTCTCTTATTTCAGCGTAGAGTCTATTGTAATGTGTGTTTAAAAGCAATATATGGCTTAAGGATTCATGAATTTTGTGGGTTCAAATCCCATAGCTTATATTAGTTGTAAGCTAGCTTCTTATAGAATCCATGATTTCCACAATGTTGTTTGCTATGTAAACATCAAACGATTTTGCAATTCATTATTTCATGCTCCAATTCATTTTGTTGTAAGTCAATACTCTTTTGATTTAACTGCGTTGAGCTTATAGTGAGACAAAATTTAGCCATTGCTCTTTTTCTAGGACTGAAGTTGTATCTAATCTGTAAATACTACTACAGAGCCCTTACTTCTAATGAAACAGTGAATAAATGTTATTTTACTCTAAAGAAAGCAAAAATTCCAGTAACAGTAGTCGATTTGAAGGGGTGTGTGGAGTTAAAGTAGTTTAACAGAGAAGTTAATTGATTTAATACTTGCCACTACAAATACATTTGCTTTTTCTGTCAAAGTCCCTCCATTCAATATGGTTTTTTTACTTTGCTTCATTTACTTGTCATAAGTGGGATGTCTATGCAAAACATGCTTTTAAACTTATTTCAGTGAGGATGCTCAGTTGAAAGTGCAAAACCAGGAATCGTCCATATTCAAGACTTTATAGAATCTCATACCACATTGGTTCAGAGCATTTCATTGTGAGGAAGGTAGTTATTAATCACTTTGTAGTTTACTCTTTCATTTTTGTATAAAAAAGACACTCCTCTTAACATCTAATTAGACGAAATGATTGCAGCAATTGTTGCAAATATGATAACATATGTGCCTTTTGTTGTTCTTGGATTTCAAGCTCCCATGTACTTTAGCCAGACTGAATATCCACAGTCGTCTTCATGCAAATTCTATATTGAATTTGTTTCTGTGGTAGAGAGATATTGATCACAAGGTTATATGCGGATTCGATAATTGGAGTTGGTATTGCTTCATCTTTATTTCATATATCACGAGGAGAAGTTAGAAAGTTCTTCATGATTGCCATCTCAACGTTGATATGTACCGTGTTGGCCTCTTCTTCAAGAAAAACAACACACTATTAAATCCACAACCCTTGTCACCAGATCTTTCGCAAGATCTGATCCATGTAACCTATATGGGAATGCCCCTACTCGTTCCCTTTTCCACATTCTCTGCTTCCTCATTGCTCGATCACTTCCTAGACTTGTTATATTATTGGTTAGAAATTGATACATAATGGGAAGCTTCCTGGAGGACTCCTGCTGTAAATTTCGGAATTTGAACTAGAAGCATGGCCTTTGCCTTCAACAGGTGAGACACTACTAGACCCATATGAAGCACTGCCATCAGCCTCCGCTAAAATCAAGTTATTTTCAAAAGTGTTGATGATGTTGGATCTCTTCCAAAACAATATGACTACTACCAACAAAGTGGAGGTCAACCACTACCAGTCCTGGCTTTCCTGATCTGGAAACTTCAAATGGATCTTCTGTTAGCTCTTTTTTCATCGGATCCATAATTCATTACCTTATTCATAGGTTATACAAGAACCAAAGTTAGAAGTTAGGAGTTAGCTAACGCCTAACGTATAATAACGTCTAACTTAGCTATTCTCAGACATGCTAGCGCCGTTAGTTTCAGCGCGCACAAAAAAAAAAAAAAAAAAAAAAAAAAAAAAAAAAAAAAAAGATTTTGGAAATTTAATATATCACCTGGACTAATTTCGACACGCAGATTACGAATTTGCAATAAAAATAACTAAAATCATACTCTGTCATATCCCAATCACAGTTGCAATGTTAACATAAACCTGTCACAGTTGCAATTTGGAACAAAAACCATACACTGAGTTCATTCCTAAAGTAAAACATAATTGACAATATAAAACTAAACAAAATATAAAAATCTTCAAACATGCCATCTTGAAACTTGCAATACACATATATATAGTACATAAAATCAGCTACAAATTCTTGTTTCAAAGCCTCAAATTAAAATACTTACCACATATATGCCTTCTTCAAGTCAAGTCTCTAATACTGCGTGTTCTCCTGGGCACCCGACTTGATGACTCTTCATGTCCATGCACATAATCATCATGCTCATCCACATCCTCATTATTATAAGCACCATCATGTAAATCCTCATCCGAAGAATCCTCATCAGCACAAGTAGGCTCCCCCTCATATGTTATATCTTCACTCTCCTCCGCTACATAATTCATATCAAAAATAACTGCGGGCTGAATTATAGCGGCACTCTCCACAATATCATCCACTCTCTCTTGTACTAATAGTAGCCGTTCATCATTTTTTTCAAGGTGGATCTTATCATAGTTTGCCTCTATTCTTTTGTCATCACTTCTCTCTAAATTTTCAAGTAGGTGAAGGTTTGTATGAATGAAAACCAGTTTTCAGCATTAGAGGACTTAAGTCTATTCCTCTTCTTAGTAACAATACCTGCATATGAACTCCAATTTCTTTCACAAGGACTGCTACATGTCCTTTGCCCCAATATATGCATTGCCAATGTTCTCAGTTCTGGGAGAGAACTTCCAAAGTTTTGCCACCATTGCAAGGGTGCTAACATCTGATCCCTCAACTTAACAGCAGGCAAATGGTGTAGACCTTGTCCAATTTCCAAGGTATTTCTGAAATTTGATAGTTGCTCATTCAACTTAGTTTGGAGTTGGATAACATCTTGAGTATACCTAATAAGAAGGGATGACGAGACATACAATACAAAGAAGAAAACTAAAACTATTATTATGCACAACTAGTTGGGAAAGAAATACTTCTAACAAATTAGAATGAAGATGGATCTATCACATACCTTGAGAGGAAGGTCCACCAATCCTTTGTCAAGTCCTTATCGAATAAAGCTCCCTCATGTTGAGGACCCTCCTTAAACAAAGGGTTCACTAAATATCCTACTCCATGTAATGGAGAGTGAAGCATCTCCCATCTTGGAACTAATCCCTCGTGCAATTCCATCATACAACTTATGATAGAGTCTTCTTCCAAGCTTGCACTTTACCTTTCATTTCCTTAAGAACCTCCACCAAATGGTCCATGCACTCATAAACTAATCCCATGGTGGAACCTTCCCTATCGACCAACCTCAATACTTTCAATAAAGGAGTGAGAACATATATTATTTCCTTAGCATGTGTAAAGAAATCAACACCTCTAATCAAGGAATAGACTTCCTCACCAATGAGTGTCCTTGAATGTTTCCAATGACTCCAATCATTGCTCATGATCTTCATCAAGGATTTCTCAACATCCTGAGGACTCACCAATTGTTCATACCTGACTCCTTCGACTTAATAAATGTAACAAGTTTTTCCGCTCCCTTTACAGATGGAAGAACCCAGTCTAATCTCCCAATGTCCTCAAACAAAAGGTCCAAGCAATGGCATGCACACCTCGTATAAAATATGGAAGGGAAGTCCTTTTCCAAATGCTTTGACACAATTGGAGCCATTGTCGGTCACCATTTGAACAATGTGCTCAACACCGACAGATTCAACAACTTTTCTCAACTCATCATACAAGAATTGAGCATTCTTTTTCTTACCACTAGCATCCACGGATTTCAAAAACATAGAGCCATAACAATTTGATGCCACAAAATTTATAATGGGCCTTTTCTGATCAACCATCAGAACAAATGGTCACACCATACCTCTTCCAAGTTTCCATCACGGGCTTAAGCCTTTCTTGCACTGCCGAGTACTCTGCTGACAAATGCTTCCCCTTCAAATCACTAAAGCTAAGGGGCTGGTATCCTTCCCCAGCTTTAGCTATGGCCTTGCAATAATCCTTAAAAACCTTACTTTGAGCAACATTATATGCAATCCCTGCACCATAGAATAACATTCGTTGTGCTTCATCCGCTTTATTCCTGTAGGTATGCCTAAAAAGTTTTGCAATGGAATCTCCACCCTCAACAATGTCCTCTTGACGCCTCTTGCGTGACACATTGTTATCACAAACCGATGATAAAGAAAGACCACCTGCATAGAAGATGCAATAAGAAATTGCATGTAACATTGCAAGCCAATTGACAAACATTGCAAATTGTTTTAAAGAAAAATGAAAGCATAGCTAACTTTAATCAAGTTAAATAACCTGAAGATTCTAAAGAAGCACCACTGGAAATAAACGATTCATTTCGAAGTTCTTGTATTGCAAATCTCGCATCCTCTGGATTGAATGTAGGTTCCTTATCTTTCTTTTTTCTCACCTCCTTACCTTCTTGGATCTTTTCCATCTTTGAAAAAACGTTTTGTGGTGCACGCTCACACTTTGCCACTCCAATTCCCGATTTTTCAACAATGTGGGCCCGAATCCTGTCAGCACCACCTGTCCAAGAATGCCCGCAATAACGGCATTTAACCCGGCATTGTCCTCCAACTCCAGTTTCGTTGATAATTGTAACATGTTTCCACTCAACACCGAGTTGTTTCCCCATGTCTGATATAGAATAACAATGAAAAGAAATAAATAATCACTATAAACAATGGAATAAATAATCAAGAATAATTTTAAATACTTCTGTAGACAAATATTGCAACAACGTGAAATTCTTGGAAACAAATTTATGCATCAAATAAAGCAGTACAGAAACTCGACAAATAAAGAAAGATCATCATCTCATTTCTTTATGTCCAAAGATCATCATCTCATTTTGTCAATCTTATTAGAGTCACTAAGCTCTCACATTCGTCAAGGGATGGGATGCTTCCTGCAAGCATGTTATGGCTCGAGGCGGGAGATGATAAACTCAGCAAAACAAAATGGATCAACTGGCCAGGCCCGAACTCGCCATATAAAAAAAAAAAAAAGCTATGCATGCCCAAGCGATCTTCGAAGCTCCTTTCTTATTTAAAAGCTCTCCATCGTTATTGCCCAAGGAGACATTGCTATAATCAGTATTCTGCATTGTTTGATGAAAGAAGAATGTCATGAGAAGGATTTACCATTGTAGAAGGAAAATTTGTAGATGGGTCGTCATTGCTTTGCCCATCGCACTCGTCGCAAGGATGCCCCAAGGCACTGCCATCGCCTGCCATAGCCATCACTCCAACTTTGACAAAATATGCGAATTCTGTATATAAGAATCACCTCTTACCTGTGATTCTGGTGTGGAAACGCTGCCGACGTCGTTAGGCGGAGGCGGCGTTGACACACTAGAATCACAGGTAAGAGGTGATTCTTAAAACGTGAAATCAAAGGTAGCAGCAATTCAGCGAGGTGAAATCTGGCAGAATGCGAGGTGAATCGGCCAGAATTCGAGGTGAAAGCTACAGAATGTGGAGTAAAAACTCAGAATCTTCGGCTGAAAGAAGAACGCAGGAAGAACGCCGCAGTAAAAATTTGCTCGTAGTTGCTTGAAATTTTCTTTAACATT
This sequence comes from Isoetes taiwanensis, assembly GCA_021234155.1. Classification (NCBI taxonomy): domain Eukaryota; kingdom Viridiplantae; phylum Streptophyta; class Lycopodiopsida; order Isoetales; family Isoetaceae; genus Isoetes; species Isoetes taiwanensis. The sequence continues at coordinate 19,045,248 of JAJEKV010000018.1, forward strand.
CTTCAAAAGAATATGTGACACGTGGCGCGGCCTGATTGATGGACGCAGCTGAATTGCTGCTACCTTGATTTTACGTATTCTTGCCATAGGCCTAGCCGTTGCGCTGCCCGTCGATTGATTACTTGATCTAACGGACAAAAATAAAAGTTGATCAAAGAACAGGGAAAAGCCAAAACAGAATCGACACACTTTCAACACAACCGCTTTGAAAAAACCACATCTGGCCATCCATTCGATCTAACGGTGCAAAATTGAAATTGATGACAAACACTCAAAATCCCTTTAGTATAAAGAAAGATACTTAGGACTTCGACAATGAGGACATTGTCTTCTTTAAGTCGAAGAGAATGTAAGAAACCATGATCATGGTAGGAATACATAATATACTGTATTTATACTTTTGTACGTCTTTTGAGACATGCCTTTTCATTTTGGGACTTATGTCCTCTTTTGTACCATTTTTGAATTACGTAACATAAGAGAGAAGTATTAGATACACTACTACAAAAATAGGTAGAAATGGCACAAAAGTGACATTTATCCTCCGCCTTTTTACCGAGCATAAACGTCACTTTTGTGCCATTTGGGGAGCACAAACGTCATAAATGGCACAAAAGTGACGTTTATGCTCAGTAAAATGGCGGAGGATAAATGTCACTTTTGTGCCATTTCTACCTATTTTTGTAGTAGTGATAGTAAAATTGGCATTCTCTTTCTTGGGTTCCTTTCAAGCAATGGTTCTGTTAGCTCGATCTCGGGCTACTTGCATGCCAAAAAAGTACTTGACTGCACCAAGATCGGTCATGTGAAATTTGTGCTTTAACGATGTTTTGGCTTGCTTCATCAATGCTGGAGAGTTGGAGGCAAGAATCAAGTCATTCACATGGAGCACCACAATGATGCTTTTATCCCCATCTTACTGGAAATCCCCTGGAAATAAACATTCCAATCTGTCTCCCTGCGAGTAAATCCATGACTTGTGAAAAATGTGTGTATGGTCTTATACCAAAGCCGTGGGGACTGCCTTAGTCCATATAAGGCTTTCTTGAGCTTGCAAACCTTCTGTTCTTCTCCAAGAGGAGCATAACCTGGCGGTTATATGAGATACACCTCCTCATCAAGTTTCCCATGAAGAAACACTGCCTTGACATCCATCTACTGTAGATCTAAATCAAATGCTGCAGCTAGTGCTAAAACTGTCCTGACCAGTGTTGTTTACGTACCCGTATTTTACGTTTACATACGTCCCGTACCTTCCTCACAGTACTATACGTACTATACTTATAAGTTGACAGGTCAAATTGAGCTCTTGTTTTATTAATACCGTACTTAACGTATTAATACGTACAGTACGTATGATACGTACTTTAAAGAAAAAAGCGTCCAAATGATATTAGACCAATAGAATTGGTGAAATTATAAATTAGAGAAAATACATTATTATATATTATAGAATAGGAGTAAAAAACACATTAGGAGACTTTAGACATTAGGGAAATTATGGAATTGTAGTTAAAAAAAAAAAAACCTTTGTCAAGACAAGTCCTGACTCTAAGACCAAAAGCCCTTTTGAAAATTTGGCCCTCAATTAGCAGCCTTAGATTATACTGGTGTACATATATCTAAGCAATGATTTGGTACCATGTATCAAAAAGAAATTATAATCAATACATTTTCATTCTTTAATATAAAGCATATGGAAACAATTTACCCAATGGGTAGAAGTCAATTGTAACTAAGACAATTTACAACTAATTTTTTCAGAAATATTGGAGTAGACAAATAGAGCTTCCACAGATTCTTGAAGAAATACTTCACATGTGAGATGCTCCATAATATTGAAACAGAAATATCAGTGCAAAGAGCAAAAGATCCTGTTACCTGCAGTAAACCAGCCAAAAATTAGCCTAAAGGGTAATCATGGCAGCACTAGCAGGTGTCATGGGATCTTTTGAGTTATCCCCTTCACTCTGCCTGATACACAGAAACTTTAAACAGCAGAAAGAGAGAGGTTAGGATAAGGTTTAATTATGCTGCATATGACTAAAAACTAATGTGGTAAACCATGGCAAATTAATACTAGTGATTGAGAAAGCAAAAATATCACCACATGCCTTGTTAAAGTCATTATCCCTCTTCTTAGGCATCTATGATTACCATTCGGGGATAAAATGTAATATAGCTATAGATACTACAACCATGTTAGCTATGTATAAACTACTACATGGACGATTTATGAAAGGATGTAAAGATCTGAAACTAGCATAATACATATTTCGGCAGGATAAAGACCTATGCTAAGTTACAGCAGTACAACCATGCAAATTTGAAACCCTTTTTAACTTAGGCTGCATGTAAACTGAATTTTCAATGGTAATCATTGGCTGACACTAAGACACGCTTCATAAAGTCCCTTCAAGAGCATATTATCATCATATGCTATGTTTTAAGTGATTACCCCCGATTTAATAGATGGTCCAAATCCACAAAATTAAAGGAAAATGTTAGTAATGCATAATCTCGCATGGATGTTTGTATTAAACTATGCTATGACATGAAACCCAAATATATGTTCAGTTTATAAAAACATAAGTTAAGCTATCGCATGATAAACTCCAGATCAATAACTCTTTTTAAGAACCATCAGAGGATGTAAACAGTAGAGCTATTCCCTTAAATTATATCATATCCAAGTTAATCTGGCCATGAAAATGAAATAGCAAGCATTTTATCTTTTAAACTTCTTATGTATGAATTATGTAATAGAAGTCTTGAATATCTGAAGGAAATGCATTTAGATCTGAGGCCTAGCAACCTATATAAGATTAAAAAAGCTAGAGAGGAGATACAAGAACTTTCCCAAAGCAAATTAAAGCAGGTAGATACTGGAGAGTGTAATGTATGCTACAGCCACACTTAAATTATGAGATCTCAAACCTGAGATTGTAGAGTGGGTTCAGCAGCCTCCAGATTTGCTGAGTTGTAGGTGTCCATGGTTGGTGTGCTACTTGAAGCATGCATCCCCACATTGGTCTTGCAGCCAGTAATCTCCACCTCTATTTCTGGCAGATTAGTATGGCCAATGCAGTTGCCTTCAGCACCCTCAAGAACTCCTGGATTGCTCAGATCCTTAGCAGGGAGATTTGCTTCCAGATTACCCTTCTGTGTAAGGCATACTGGAGCATGAAAATCATAGAGCTTTTTACGTTTGGCATTCAATTTCTTCTCCTCTTCAAGCCTCTTTTTGGTGGAAGCATTCAAATCTCCCTTCCTTCTCCCCATGGCAGTGAGGAACTAGGTCGGTCTTAAACCACAAGTGTGGCTTAGGAGCAGCAATCCGAATGCATCAATCACAAGTGTGGCTTAGGAGCAGCAATCGGAATGCATCGGATTAAAACCTGCACCTCTATATATGGGATTACCTTGGTACTGTACTAAAGCCCGGCCTCTTTGTAAATGTGTTCCAGCCTTACGCCTGCTCCATCTAGCCCGATAATCAGATTTATTCATGCATGAAAATGACAAAAGCATCTTTAGCAAGTTTGAGAATACCTAAAAGTTCAGAAGAGCGGCTGCCGTAGAGCTATTTAGGTCATGTTTTTTTTGTTGTTGTTGTCACGTAATAGGTGAGTCCAACATTAGATCTTAGAAAAATATACCAAATGTATGAACGTGTAAGAAATGTATTTTAGTCCCCTTGGATTGCCATATGCAATTCAAGTTCAACCTGTAAACACACTTAAGAGATCTATTTGTACAAGAGGATATAAGACATGTTAGATAATTAAAAAAAACCCTGCCTCCAACCGTAGCAAGGGTGGGCCATTTCTCAAATTAGAGGAAAGAAATTATGATTACAGTAAGGAGAGTAAGATCTTGCTGTAATCAAGGCCCTACCTCACTATACTGTATTGTAAAGTTTAAATTCAGAGATATTTCATATAATTGTCTTTAAGATCCTAACAGTGTCACCCAGACTGTAGAGCAGGCCTGGGAATTGCCCATTGTTAAGGCAATCATAAACATTTTTAATCATATCTTTCCTGTAAAAGCCATTACTATGGAAAGCATCAATTAGACTTTTAAGATCATATGCTGCAGAGTAGGGACAGGAGTGAGCATATAAATAAGGTAAAATTTGAGAAACAATTACCTTGGATGCTTGATTATAGGGTCTACAACTATCCGCCATAATGAATTTAGTAGCAGCAAATGGGAGCTTGACCCTTTTGTCAAATCTGGATAAAGTGAACATGCCACGTTCATGGTCAGTAATCAGAAATGAGAGGTTGAGAAAATCAGCTTTAAAGCCGTAAGGATTGCCTCCATTCCTAGGATGGGTCCTATGACAACATATATATATCGGCCGATGAAGTGGTGTTCTCATTGAGCTTTGTAAAATCGTTGAGTACAAATTGAAATCGTTGAGTACAAATTGAAACCCCTACTGGAGTAGAACTTCTGAAAAACTTGAAATTTTAGTGCTCCGAAAACTAGACAATCATCGAGAGCATGATAAGACTAAGGAATACAAGATAAAAGATGATGTATCCGCCACATGGTCTATGCAAAGGTGAGAAAATTAGTAAATGCTTCTCATCCAGAATAGAGGGTGATTCTTCGCTACTTGGTATAAGCAAGGGTAAGAACCCGCGACCGCTTCCCATCGGGATACAAACCCCCGCCCTTATGACAAATGGCCACCAACGTTCCAGAAGACTGCTACTAGCATACATCTGCCAAGAAAAGAGTTGAAAGACAACGTGATGGCGCTGACAATCGAAAGCAAGCCGCAAGAAAGAACCCGCAGGGAAAGAATGCAAAGGAGAATGACCCGTTAGAAAGTTAGAGCTTCAAGCTCGACACGTGCGGCGCCAAATATCAAAATATAATAGCACTTTCGAGGCTCGGTGGCCACGCCGAGGAAGAAACAACAACCGACCAATCGAACCGAACCGTCTGAAAAAACCATCGCTGAAAAAAGAAAACCATCCGATTAGTGCCGCCCGAGGCTACAAAGTACCGAGAGGAAATCAATAACAAAGATTGTCTCGGAGGCTATGACACCATGCCGAGAAAAAAAAAACTATGCAGACAAAGCTGGCGACACCAGAGCCACAACATAGACAGATCCACACGGCTGTGAAAATGAATAATAAATATTGTCCGAGAAAAAATGAATTAAGTCACAGAGGCTATAGCCATGCTAAGAAAGAATGAAATGATAAAAAGTCGCGGAGGCTACAGAGCCACACCGAGAAAAAATGGAAATAAAAATATATATATCCTCAAAGAAGAAAGAAAGCACGGAGGATATCGAAGGCTGCAAGACGACCTGAAAAGTACAGAAGATTTGACAGACTCCGAGAAGAATGAGATAATGAGTAGGCCTCACAGGCTAAAGTGCCACATCCAGAAAACTGATGAATAAGGACATATGCACTATCAAAAACATCGAAAGGAAACCACGGAAGATCAAGAGGCTACGAGGGGACCAAAAATATGGAAACATAGACAAAGATGGTCAACGGACAAAAAGGAAATGGAATAGAAAGGGATAATGAGAAAACAAAACGCGGATAAGGTCAGATGTAGACAACCATCAAGGGAGGGAGGGCGAGGGAAACTGGTAGGATAGAGAAGAAGCAGAAAACTAGCTCAAGAGAACGCCGATGACGAAAAAATGAAAATATGCTAAATAAATAGGGAGTCCGAAAAAGGGGCGTCCCCATCCAAGGAATGTCGGTTCTATTGCTATCGCAATAGAACCGTGGCATTCCTAGGATGGGTCCTATGACAACATATATATATCGGCCGATAGAAGAGGAACAAATCTCAACATGGACAAAGAAAGAAAGGAAGCCAAAATGAAGAACTGTTCGAAAGCAAGGGAGAAATGAGACTATAAGGGTCACTGAAATAAAGACGAAACAGAATGCACATGTAAGGCTGATAGAAAATATGGTAAAAGCGGAACGACCACAAAGCCTGAAGGTACAGAGAGGGTGAACCCAGACAAAAGGAGAAAAGAAGGACACAATGGGACACTATCGTGGAAGATGGAAGAGAAGCATAAAAATGAAGGAGCAGATGGAAAAGTGCGGTAAGAGATGAGGAAAGGAACTCATGGTACAACAGCAAACAGAGCCATGAACCTGACGACATCAATAGAGTGACGATGGCAAATGGCCAATGCACCAATACATATTACACTAACAAAGATACAAAAATCCGAACTATCCTAACTAGCAAAAAAGACAAGGAGCAAGAAGACAAAGAAGGAACCGATGCAACTAAAGGAGTAATGTGAAAGGAAACAACAAGCCAAAGGAAATCAATGAAGGGAACATGGCATACACAACCGAATAGAGAAATGCCATCAAATAGAGTTGCTGAGATAATGAGGAGCGTATAACAAAAAGGAGCGCAACAACCCATAATGGAGCAAGTCGAATCTAATAGAACAGATTGAAAATGTGGAATAAGACAGGGAGAAACGAGTCCACAAGGATCATTGCAAACAAAATGAAACAGAATGCACAGAAGAAGCTAATAGGACATATTGAGCAAGCGTAACAAATCTAAAAACGAAAATAACAAAGGGTCAAAGCGGAAAACATAAAAGCACAAAAACAGGAGTAAAAAAGGGCCAAAAGAATACCTAAATGACAAAAGTAAAAACGCCTAAAAATAAAGAAACCTATTAACAAACTTGAACAACCAGAAATAACGGCGTAAAGTACTTTAAAATTTGGAAATCCTAGAAAAAAGTGAGCAACCAGGCTGAACTGAGCAACCAAGGGTTGGAAACGTAACAAAAAACATAGGATTATCAAATGCAAGAAGAGAACTAGGCAGGAAAACGAAAAATTGAAACCCATGGTACCAAAAATCTAAAGAGAGTACATAAAACATGGTAAAGAGTCAAATGAAGGCAATGGAGTTTGAAAGAGTAGCTTAAGGCAATGGTACAAAGAAGGCAAGATGAAAGTGCAAATGGAGCAAATGAAACGACAAAAAAAAAAAAGCAAAGAACGGCTAATAGGAAATGACTAATTATCGAGACCAAAGGAACTTCCCCGTGACAAAAAAGGGAATGGTGGTGATTTAGTAATTCAAAAAAGGATGAAGCACATATAGGTGAAATGATCAAGGACACCAAAAAGCTAAGGAGCAAATAAACCACTCGCACTCTAAAGCATAGAATGTGGAAACCATGGAGCAATGTAGCAAAGAACAATGATAACTCAATGGAAAAAGCATCAAAACCTGGTAAAAACATGACCCAAAATGGTCCGGAACCATGCAAAGAAAGCAAACCAGTGTACTACTAAATCTCACCGAATATAAACAACCACTATATAACTGACCATTAAGAAAATAGACAACAGATAAAAACCATTAGCAAAGGCTAAGATATCGATTAATACTGCTTCACTGATGTTGTGAAAATACAACAGTGGATTGAATACAACTTGGTACAACGGGTTTGAACATAACAGATTGAAAGCAGAGAAACAAGTAACAAATGAGCAATAGAAGACAGAACAAGTTGGCAAAAAGGATGACTAGAATAGATCAGGTGAGGGTTACAAATCAAGAAGAAAGGGCTAAGCAAGGCTAATAGAGTAAAGACAATTCAAAAGGTTAATTGAATAAAAAACGAAAAGGAACTTGAGCGAATAGATTAAAAAAGAAGCGAATGAAGGCTCGACACAGTCAATAAACAAACGAAAGAAAACACATATGAGACTAATGAAATGTGGATCAAAAAATAAATAGAAAGGTGAACTAAAAAAGGAACTAAAATAGCTAAAAAGAAGTCAACGAGAATACATGGAGCAAATGGCTAAATACAGAATGAGTGAAAGACTAGTCGACAAAGGAAACACGCATAAAACATGATGCCAAACCGGACAGACCAATATGCGAAAAATTAGTATCAACCGAACTACATATATAGGGAGCAAGATCAACAGAAAAAGTTCAAAGATGTCGAAACAAGGGTAATGACGTGAACCCAGAGGGACCAGCATAACTGGAAAAGCAACCCGCAGGCCCCAAATTATGGGAGGACGAAAAATAAGAACGTGAGCAAGAGTGGCACGAAGGCAAAAATAACGGAGCAACAAAAGGGGGCAAAGGAACAAATGTAACTGCAAATAGGATGACTCAAGCGAAGAATGGAGAACAAGGAACAACACGATAAACAACTAGAAAATTTATAGGCGACCCTATAAATGAATAGCTCAGTGAGATCCATAACTTGCAAACAACGCCCAAAGAAACTCTAATGCCAGAACACAAGATAGATAATCGAAACAACTAAGAAATCTGGAAAAACAACGATGGAGAGAACTATGTAATATATGCCATGAAAATGTGCACATCACCATAATGCCGCCACAAGCAATCTCCAATGAAAAAATTGCGATAGAAGAACTACAAATTGCCTCTAAAGGCTACCATGAGTGAAATAAGGACGCCATGCTTAATGCAGAGTCAAGAAGAAAGGGGCACAAATACGAGTAGCGTCCAATAGAAGAATGAGCACCTTGAGCAAAATGACATACAACCTAAAAACTGAAAAAAGAGGGGATAAGCGCAAACATCCCCTATCACGTGCCCACCAAATGGAAAACATCCAAAAGACCATAAGTTGTGATAGTCCCAGACAAGAATGTAGTCATAAAAATTGGAAAACTAAAAAGATCGATCAATTGAAAGCAGTCCAGCACTGACTAACACGCTATGTGAAACAAACTAAGAGAAAAGGGCAACAACATGATGAGTTATCACTATTAGCAAGTACGAATCTTATAGAAGGATCTCAAGAAAAACGCAATATCAGTCAAAACACAATACAACCTCAGGGACATCTATAAAAAACACATACACAAGCGATGCAAAGACACGTACCCAAGTGATGCAACGAACCACCCAACCATGGAGTACTATACAACACAGCGTGTTAAACTAATGACAATGAGAAAGATAAAAGCGCAAAAAATGCTCGACAAACAAAAGTTGTGAGTCTGGTACACAATAGCTGGGCATGCAATCTATAACCAGGTATAAAATATGACAAAAGGGAGGCCAGACCCTAAACCCTTATATGGGCCTTCTAGACGGAGAGTAAAAAATATTGAGCCCATAGCACAATAAAATCCAATGCAAGTTTCAAAGAACTGAAAGAAATGAGAAAATAAAAACATACCTAGGTTGCGCTTTGAGAAAATCCACAAAAAAAGAAAAATCGGCAAATTCAATATTAGGAGAGCAAAGTATAACCTATCCCGAGCAATTAAATGAAACGAGAACTGGACAACACATCTTGGTTGGCGCTTTGAAAAAATCCACTAGGTTGCGCTTTGAAGAAACCACAAAAAATTCGGGGGCAACATTAGGAAAAAAATGATTACAATATACCTAGTCGAAAACTCACGTGGTAGATGAATGAAATGAGAAAACAAAACCATACCTAGGTTGTGCTCGAAAAAAATCCACAAGAAGAAAAACGGCGTCGAACATAGAAAGACGGCGTATCACATATCAAGGCATTTGAATGGAACGCTTGAATCCAACAACATATGTTGCCAAAAACTGATGAAGGCATTTTATAAAATGGACAAAACATCTCCGGACAACAAATAAGGATAGGAAAATGTACTTGTCGTTAATATGAGGACTAAAGCCTAGATCTTTACAAAAGAAATGCCTTAAAATAGGACTTTACTCACATGGGTCACTCTAAACAATTTAAGAAGAAGGATAAAATATCATGTAACGGCCCATATGTGACTAGCAACTTCGCACGCTACAATGAAAGATACAAACATCCCCAAGACAATAGAATTTGAAAAAACCTTCCAATCACAAATAAAGATAAATACAACGCCAAAACATTGGACTCGAAAAATTGTTTCATTCGGAACTTGAACCTATGACCACAGGAATAAAAAACCATTTGGCTATCCAATGTACCCTTATCAATTTGTATTAATAATATCATATTTTTTTGAAGAAGGCAAAAACGATTACAGAAACTGACTTACAGATGGGGAAGGTTTGCTTTGCGGTGAAGACTTCTAGGGTCGCGGCAACGAACTGAATCCATGCAAGGATTCGATCTGAGTTATTCTGCCAGATGCTGTGGCTAGAGTCCAGGTCCTTGTTAACACGATCTGGAGTCAGATTCGGCTCAAAACTGGCCTTGACAAACGAATCAGCTGGGTCTCTATAAGCACCGACAACCAGGAAAACGGCACGAGCCCTCATGCTGAACATCAAGCAGCACAAAAATCAATATGAATAGAACAGGTTCGGGCTTGCAACCATCGATTTATGCTAAACCACAGATCACATCTGCAAAAGTGGAATACAAAAGGTATCAATATTATCCGGCATGCCCTGTGTTCCAGAAAGACTCCTTGCAACCATCGATTCATGCTTTGTGCTCTAGCAAGATCAGGAAGAAAAATGATTGAAAACTGTCCACGAATATATTGAGTGGTCCACCAGGATCATACAAACCAAAGAACTGGATTCCTGCAAAACCCTCACCGCTAAGAACCCATTCAAAATAGAAAACCAAGAAAAACCACGAAGGCTTAGCGGGAACCAGTCGCTGGCAGTAGTGGCCGAATCCAAGCCAAAGGAAGAGCCCTGGAAAAGCCAAAGAAAACTCGCAGAGAAAGGAAAAGGATGCTACATTCAATCTCAAAAGCATAGAAACGCAAAAGGACATGATCACCAGACCAGAAATTTTAGCAGATTGTGCAATAAAGATCAAACATAGGAATAGTCTTTGAACGGTAGATTATCCAACTGGTAGGATAGAGAAGAAGCAGAAAACTAGCTCAAGAGAACGCCGATGACGAAAAAATGAAAATATGCTAAATAAATAGGGAGTCCGAAAAAGGGGCGTCCCCATCCAAGGAATGTCGGTTCTATTGCTATCGCAATAGAACCGTGGCATTGTCATTTTTATATGATGTTTCATCCTTAATAGATAAATGCTGCAAGTTGTAAATAGTGACCTTAGAATCCTTTGAGAAGAACTCCTGCAAGCATCCCCCATTAATTATGTTCAAATCATCAATATACCTGGAGGCATACCTAAACTTTTTGATATCAGCCATTCTTCCAGTATGTGCCAATTTGATGATAAACTTGAGCTCGTACCATGCAAGGTATAGATTGCACCAGGCTGGGCTGCAGGCGAATCCCATGGGTATGCCCTTGCATTATTTCCAAGTTTCATTGTCCATTTGCAAAAAGCAATGGTTTAAAAGCCAGGAATTAATCTTTTTAAATTCCCCTCTGTACATAACTTTCCAGCCTGCATCTTCCTCATCATTGAGATGTTTACACCATTTGGTATTGTAGTGTCCATTTTTCTCCTTAATTTTAAGGTAAAAAAGGAGATTTTGATCCCTCATGTGATCCCAGATAAGGTCAGCCACTTCATCTATGATGAAAGTAATGCCATCTTCCTCATCAAGAGGGATGTTTTCATAACATTTCATGATGTCAGCTGAGAAGACTTCATGAATTTGGTGTGGTAGGTTCAATACAACATCATACGTCGAGCTTACTATCCAACATGCATTGACTTCTTTACACCATAATCTGATTTGAGCTGTTTGCCTGTGACAAACTTCAGACCAGATTTCAATAAAACTATTCAGGACTGCAGTAATGCACAAGGATATTTCTGTGAATAAAGAGTTGTGCGCATTGGTCAGCCACCTATACTCCTGCTTATGGGCTTTGTAGCAAGCCATTAGGTAAGGTAGTTTAGAGTATTCAGTCGATATATGAAAATCAAAGTTCTCAATATCTGCAGTGCATTTGGCCTTGATCTCATTAGGGAAAGATGGGATCTTTTCAAAGTCAGAGCTGCTTAGCCTTTTAATAGCCATTTCCCTGATGTGAATTTGACAGATAAAGGAAGCATTATTTGCTGCTTTGTCTATTCCTGATATGTAGAAGTTACTGGTTAACCATTCAAGGTTACTGCAGACATCTGCATCCTTCCACAGGAATTTTTTTTTATGTAGCTTTCTCATGTGCTCCACAATGTTCATGTGGCAAACCTTGAGAATGATTTCAGTCAGGTTTTCCATATCAGACTCAGAGAGGTCTAACAGATTGTAGTGATGTACTCTAAGGAAATCATTGCATAGAATCTTGCATTCCTCCATAAAGTCCTGAACGTTCAAAGGGCAGTCAGGAATATGATTCAGACCCTTAGCAAAGGCATTCCTTAGCTTTCTGTTATGTACAATACTTAGGTCAGTAGACCTGATGTGCCCAATGGTAGGGTCAACAAATTGGCTTAATGCAGGGTTTTTGCATGGACATTTATTGGTGGTCCCATCAGCAAAAATATTAAAGGGTTTATATACCTTTTGTTTGATTTGCTCCACATATCTCCATGTGAATATAGTTTTGTCAACCAATTCAGTGCCGCTGTCTCCAAGTGCTTCATATAGTACTGCTTCAAAGATTTTTTTCAGATTGAATTTGTCTAGTGCTCTAGACAGATATGTCATATGTATAATCTTAGAATCATCTTTGGGTTTAATAGTGCTGAGGTGTTTCTTCCTGTTGCAGTCTTTGATGATGTTCCTCGTAATGGAATTTGAGACCTATAACAGATTAAATAGTATAGGTCAGATGTAAAACATCTTGCACTGAAATTTAAGAGTTTAAATATTTGCAAGCAAACATAATAGTATTGTAAACAAGTTTGATTTCCAAAATAGAGGGTTGTACACCAGTCTATTGGAATTTTTTATAAAAGACACCATGATCTAGGTGCAACTTTATAGTAGGTAGATGTTTTTGATAAAACCTCAAGCCCAAGTAAAATATGGTTTTGAAAAACCTTGGGTTGGGTTCAACACATATAGAAGTATTTATAGACGAAAAAAGGATTAAGTATCCTTGCTTTCCTCAACAAAAGAAAGCTGCATCTGTGTACAATCCTCCAGGGAGATCACTTTACCTCCACCTTTAGTTACAGAAAATTCATCATTGCTGTTACTGCCTTGTATATTTCCTTGAACAGTATTAGATTCACTGCTTTGTTTAAACCCCCCTTCATTCTTCATTGGAGTGAGAAGCTTTGGGTCATAAGTAACCCTTGGAGGCATCTTTGGTGTGAACATCTGCTTAGGTCCACTGCTGCAAGCAGACAAAGGCTTGCTAGGAACTGAAAAAGAAGGACGATTGTTCACTGGATTCTTTTTCAGGAAATCAATATTCCTGATAGATTTTTCAGCAATTTCGGCAAGTTTACTATTGCCATGTAGAGCCTTGAGATTGACCTGAGGGGAAGTGGCAAAGGTATTGGCCATCTCAAACATCACCCTTCTGACCTCCAGATATGATATGTAAGCCAGGACAGCAGGCTTCATAGTTTTGTTCAGCATTTTGGTCATAGTGACCATCTTCATCATGGGTGTAGCTCCAGGGTAAACTGCCTCCATGTTGTTCAATAAAAACCAGATTCCCTGATCAAACCAAATAATGCCACTAGGACATTCAGACTTACCATTCTTTTTTCGTTTGTCACATTTGCATTTAAAATAAGGGCAGTGTGTTCTCCAGACCCTTTTGAGATAAAATTCACCCCTTTCTTCCCCAGGATAGGCCATGTGACCTTTTTAGCTAACATACAACCCTGTATTCTTGCTGCAGTCCTGTTCAAAGAAAGTAATATCAAAGTTAACATCCAGTTTTTCCATCATGAAATACTTTTCCAACTTGGCAGCCTTGAATTTTGCAGTCATAATCTCTTCATCTGTAATTCCTGCAAGTGCTTTCCATGTGTCAAGATCTATTGGGGCAAGGGCCCCAAAGTTTTGACTTTTCCAAATACCATAAAAGTATCCAGCAGAAAGACTTTCAACAACAGGTTCAGTAATAATGGGGAAGCAGGCAGAATTAGCTAAGGTAAGATAGGGGATTTTATCCTCTGAACCATCAGCAGATTTGAAGATATAAGATTCTTCTTTTGTATTGGTATTGCCGGTACCAAGGCTAAGAAAATCCTCTTGTGATAGGTCACTGTCTGAAAAGAGACAGTTAGGCAAATCAGCAGGCTCAATTGAATCCTCCATCTCGAAAGTGAGGGGTGAGATTTCATTGGCTTTTTCCAAAGCAGTGAGTCCAACCATAAAAGCTTTTCCAGCTTTATCTTCAGCACATGTTCTATTGAAGAGAACATTGGGCATTTCATTGTAAATTGAGATCAAAAGATCTTTACATTTGGCGTATTCAAAGTTTACCTTTTTCATGAAATGAAAGGCTTTAAACCATCCATTGAACCCCAGACAGGTCACTGGTGACCATTTCTTTTCCATAAGATGTGTCTCCCTGAAAATGATATACTCGTGAATGCTCTTGGATTTGATGCAGGCCAGAATGGTTTGCACAGCTATACTTGGATTATCAATTCCACATTCATTGTAGTGAAGAGGTAATAATTCCTTAATCCATTGTTTGCTGGTATCTTCTTCATTGGATACCCTGTTTTCCTATAAAGTTCAGAAACAGAAAGATTAGAATAGTGAGAATAAACACCATAAGGTATACCAAATCAAAGTCCCCAGTTAAACCAAGGCACTGAAAGCAAGAAAAAAACCTTTGTCAAGACAAGTCCTGACCCTAAGACCAAAAGCCCTTTTGAGAATTTGGCCCTCAATTAGCAGCCTTAGATTATACTGGTGTACATATATCTAAGCAATGATTTGGTACCATGAATCAAAAAGAAATTATAATCAATACATTTTCATTCTTTAATATAAAGCATATGGAAACAATTTACCCAATGGGTAGAAGTCAATTGTAACTAAGACAATTTACAACTAATTTTTTCAGAAATATTGGAGTAGACAAATAGAGCTTCCACAGATTCTTGAAGAAATACTTCACATGTGAGACGCTCCATAATATTGAAACAGAAATATCAGTGCAAAGAGCAAAAGATCCTGTTACCTGCAGTAAACCAACCAAAAATTAGCCTAAAGGGTAATCATGGCAGCACTAGCAGGTGTCATGGGATCTTTTGAGTTATCCCCTTCACTCTGCCTGATACACAGAAACTTTAAACAGCAGAAAGAGAGAGGTTAGGATAAGGTTTAATTATGCTGCATATGACTAAAAACTAATGTGGTAAACCATGGCAGCATTAATACTAGTGATTGAGAAAGCAAAAATATCACCACATGCCTTGTTAAAGTCATTATCCCCTCTTCTTAGGCATCTATAATTACCATTCAGGGATAAACAGAATATAGCTATAGATACTACAACCATGTTAGCTATGTATAAACTACTACATGGACGATTTATGAAAGGATGTAAAGATCTGAAACTAGCATAATACATATTTCGGCAGGATAAAGACCTATGCTAAGTTTCAGCAGTACAACCATGCAAATTTGAAACCCTTTTTAACTTAGGCTGCATGTAAACTGAATTTTCAATGGTAATCATTGGCAGCACTAAGACACAGTTCATAAAGTCCCTTCAGTAGCATATTATCATCATATGCTATGTTTTAAGTGATTACCCCCTGATTTAATAGATGGTCCAGTCCACAAAATTAAAGGAAAATGTTAGTAATGCATAATACTGCATGGATGATGTATTAAACTATGCTATGACATGAAACCCAAATATATGTTCAGTTTATGAAAACATAAGCTAAGCTATCGCATGATAAACTCCAGATCAATAACTCTTTTTAAGAACCATCAGAGGATGTAAACAGTAGAGCTATTCCCTTAAATTATATCATATCCAAGTTAATCTGGCCATGAAAATGAAATAGCAAGCATTTTATCTTTTAAACTTCTTATGTATGAATTATGTAATAGAAGTCTTGAATATCTGAAGGAAATGCATTTAGATCTGAGGCCTAGCAACCTATATAAGATTAAAAAAGCTAGAGAGGAGATACAAGAACTTTCCCAAAGCAAATTAAAGCAGATAGATACTGGAGAGTGTAATGTATGCTACAACCACACTTAAATTATGAGATCTCAAACCTGAGATTGTAGAGTGGGTTCAGCAGCCTCCAGATTTGCTGAGTAGTTGTAGGTGTCCATGGTTGGTGTGCTACTTGAAGCATGCATCCCCACATTGGTCTTGCAGCCAGTAATCTCCACCTCTATTTCTGGCAGATTAGTATGCCAATGCAGTTGCCTTCAGCACTCTCAAGAACTCCTGGATTGCTCAGATCCTTAGCAGGGAGATTTGCTTCCAGATTACCCTTATGTGTAAGGCATACTGGAGCATGAAAATCATAGAGCCTTTTACGTTTGGCATTCAATTTCTTCTCCTCTTCAAGCCTCTTTTTGGTGGAAGCATTCAAATCTCCCTTCCTTCTCCCCATGGCAGTGAGGAACTAGGTCGGTCTTAAACCACAAGTGTGGCTTAGGAGCAGCAATCGGAATGCATCGGATTAAAACCTGCACCTCTATATATGGGATTACCTTGGTACTGTACTAAAGCCCGGCCTCTTTGTAAATGTGTTCCAGCCTTACGCCTGCTCCATCTAGCCCGATAATCAGATTAATTCATGCATGAAAATGACAAAAGCATCTTTAGCAAGTTTGAGAATACCTAAAAGTTCAGAAGAGCGGCTGCCGTAGAGCTATTTAGGTCATTTTTTTTTTTTTTTTGTCACGTAATAGGTGAGTCCAACATTAGATCTTAGAAAAATATACCAAATGTATGAACATGTAAGAAATGTATTTTAGTCCCCTTGGATTGCCATATGCAATCCAAGTTCAACCTGTAAACACACTTATGAGATCTATTTTTACAAGAGGATATAAGACATGTTAGATAATTATAAAAAAAAAAAAAAAAAAAAAAATCTTGCAAATAAAAACCCAAAACCTCTGCGTTTTCCCCCTCTTTCTTCTTACCCTTACCCTAGCCGCGGAATCGCAATGAAGATGGAGATGCAGACCCACCTTTCTCCTTCTTTTGTCATGGCGGGAGGCAGGCCTTCTCCTTAATACTTCAGTAGCTTTGCATTCATGCCAGAAAAGAAATACAGAGGTCAGCGGTGGTTAATAGCTTCAGATGCAACAAATGAGCAACATTACTTAAATTTATTTATCTGTGGGTGTAGATTGCAAACTAGAATATATCACTGGTACTGCTTCTAGAGTACTGGTTCATTATTTAAAACTTGAAGTTCTTCATACTAGTTGTTATTGCAACTATTTCAACTGCAATACAAGAAATAATAGTTCTAAAAAATTACAGGAAGTACTTAATGTACTGTACATAAAGTACGTATTTTATGTATTTAATAAGTATTTTATAATTCCAAAAAACGTATTGAAAGTACTTTTTAAATGAGAGGTATGCATACGGTATTAATACGTTAAGTACGTATAATACCCGTACCGTACTTAACGTACCTGACAACACTGGTCCTGGCAGAAGTCAGCCTTGCCACAGATGCAAATGTTTCATGAAAATCGATTCCGGCCTTTTGGGAACAGCTCCTAGCTACTAATCGTGCTTTGTACCTGCTTATGACATTATGTTCATCATATTTAACTTTGTAAATCCACTTACTTGTGATAACTTTTCTTCCAGGAGGGAGTGTGGTGAGTTTCCAAGTTTCGTTCTCAATGAGAGCGGTCGTCCATGGGTTCCTGCCAGCAGTGATAGTCTGCTCCAGTAATAGCTTCATAATATGTAATAGACTCATCTATGGATGCATTGCAATGCAAAGCAATGTAAGCTGATTCCCGTGCTTGCTTTTCAAATATTCTTGCATTCTTTCTGTAGGCTTAGATGTTCTTGCTGATCTCCTTAAAGGTGCTGGCTGCGCACACTCAATTTCATCTCCTTCATCTTCAGATTCTGGTTCAGATGGTAGATCCGCCTCTTCCATAGGTATATCTTCTTTTGTATCATCTATATCGGAGTCAGACTCGCTGGATTCATCACTTTCATTCCCATGTGAGGCAGCAAAAGGATCAAATTCCAAAGGTTTCTGATTTCTGCCAATGTTATAGTCATGTTCGTTAAAAGTGACACTCCTTCTTATTATGATATTCCTGAAAGCAGGGATATACAGCCTATGCCCTTTGGTGTGCTCTCCATATCCAACCATCATACATGGAATAGCTCTCTTGCCTAATTTCCCTGTTTTTTGTTCAGCCTTTGACAGGTATGCATAGGCAGTGCACCCAAATATTTTGAAATCTTTCGCGTTAGGTTTTTCCCCTGACCAAGCTTCCTCAGGCACACAGTTAGGAACTGCTTTAGTTGGAACCCTATTAATTATATATACTGCTGTATGAACAGCTTCTGCCCAGAACTTGGGTTGCATGTCCTTAGCAACATCATGGATCTGGCACATTCCAAGACCGTGCAGTTTTTGCGTTCCTCGATGCTATTTTGCTGATGCTCGTGGGCCACTGATATCTCATGGATGATCCCTAATCCTTTTAGAAAAATTCCAAACTCCTCGCTATTAAATTCAACCCTGATCGGACCTAACAGTTTTCACCTTCTTATCTTTGAAGTTTTCTACCATGGCCTCCTTGAAGAGGGAGCGTCGTATGTCCTAAAGGATGCTGGCTTGTAAGACGTAAAAATACATCTCTCTCTCTCTCTCTCTCTCCATTCCTTGAACTTTTCAAAAACATCATACTTATGCGCAAGAAAGAGCACCCAATTTTTCTACTGAAATCATCTATAATCAGAAGGAAATACCTGAATCCCCCAAGCGATTGAGTGCGTGCTGGCCCCCATACATCCATATGTACTAGTTCCAAAGGTTGCTTTGCTCTAGTTCCTTTTTGTTTGAGATAAGATTTTCTGCTCAGTTCACTACAAGGGATCGTCGACGTCCAACGACGTCGCGTCGTCGATGAACGTCGGATCGTCGTCGTTGATCGACGACATCGTCGTTCAATGACGACAACGTCGTTTCGACGTCGTTCAATGACGGTCATCAGGGCTGACGTGTCGGATTTGCCTGCGTGGCATGGGTACTGCTGCCAAGCTGGCAGGCCTGCGTGTCAAACACGTCAGCTAAACGTCGTTCAACGACGTTTTACAGAGCTGACGTCGCGCCGCGTCATGCGTGGAAATGGGCAGTTGCCAAAGCTGGCAAAATTTCGTGTCAAAAAGCCACCCGGCGTGCGTCGTTGAACGGCGTTGCACAATCGGCGGACGTGTCACGCCGCACTGCGTGGCATGGTCGCAGTGCCAAGTTTGGCGGCCTGCGTGTCAAGGCAGCGTCGGCGTGCCGTCGTTGAACGGCGTTTCACAACGCGACAGTCATGTCTTTACTGGCGTGGCATGGTGCCGGTGCCAAAGGCTGGTTTGCTCAAGCATATCAAGACCACGTCGGCTTAAACATCGTTTAACAGCGTCACCTGAGGAATTTTTTTTTTTTTTTTGCCAAATAAAAACCCTAACCCTAACCCTAACCCTAACCCTACATCCACGTTATAAGTGGATCCATCAATAGTCTTGTTATTCTTATTTTTGAGTGTTCTTCCCTATCTTGCTATAATGGTCCGTGATTTGAAGACCACCTTCGCGCGATATGTTCCTTCTAGCAAGATTCCTCCTCCTCCAAGGGAAGACAACTCCAAAGAACCCCCGCTTCTCCCCGTGAGAACCCTCCCTTCACCATCGTGGCAAAGATGAGTGAAAAGGAGCTTCGATTGCACTAACATCCGGGCGTTCCATGCGGGAACGATCGGTAGAATGGCTCACCGAGCCAAACAAAGAGAAAACGACATTAATGGTGCGGATAATGATGCAAATGATTGCATCAAACTGCCACGTCCTCGGGATGGACATAAGTAATGTATAAGCTTTTTTATGAATGGAAACAATAAGTTTTTTATCTATTTGTGTTGTCGTTGTATAAGCTTATTTTTATGAATGGGAACAATCAAGATTTTTATTTATTTGTGTTATTTGTATTGTATGTTGTTTCGCTATGTTAAACAATCACGCTTGGTCGCTTTACGACGCGTTATGATCATTTGACGCCGTTAAACGACGCCATGATCATCCGACGTGGCATATGAGGGGCATCGAGGCGGCGCAAGTTGATGTGGCATGCCTAGGTGTCGACGACGTCGCCTTTGGCGCCGTTAAACGGCGTCACCGCGACGTCGATAAACGACGCCAAATATGGCGGAACCCTACGCCGGGTTATTTACTTGTTATTTTCACTCGCTTGTTTCGATTTTTTTGCGCCGTGGGTCTTCATAAGGTAAGATCTCTCGCTTTAATCTTTGTGTTAGAGTTAAACACCTCCAAATGCTAATAGATTAGAAGATTGAATCTTGAAAGTATGTTAAAAACTTGAGGGATGCATGATCAAGGTAATCGGGTGCGGTTCCATCCCTAATGGAGAAGACTAAATGTATCGGGTTTATGCACCTCGTAACGTAAGTTTCAATCTTCATAGATTACAAAAGATTTGAAAGGTTGCGTGAATATAAGGTATCGGGCTTAGACTCCATTTCAAATGGAGAGGACTAGATGTATCGGGTTCAGCACCCTTCAATCAAATGCTTTCTAAATATCATAAACGTTGTATGAATCAATCTTAAGAATAAACATTTGATAAAATCATGAAAAAAAACATGGATATTTATAATTATTATATTATTACATGGTTTTTATTAATATTTTTATTGTTTACTAGAAAAACAACATGGACCTAACGTCCGAAGGAATTTGAACGTAAAGTGAGACAAAAGCTTTGAGAAAGTTACATGGCGACTTTTGCAAGAATGTTACCCCAACAATTGCCACAAATAGTCCAATTAGACCCAAAGGACCTAGTCTTCCTAGAGGCTGGGGTGGTGTGCATGAAATGAATGTCACTGTCGTATGTACCATAAACATGTTTTGAATGATTAGTTAACTTTATATCTTGATGTTACTTTTTTTTTTTGCAGTTGTACTTGACAGAGCGGTTATATTGCAATTGTTCGATGTGCAAAGGACAAATAAAACGGATGAGAAAGACTGTCCTCGACCATGTTGAGAAATATGGTGAATGCCCGACAAATCCAGTGCTCTCGGACGCACATGTGGGGTATTCCAACGAGGTATAATACACGAATCTTATGAACGATAATCAACTACTCTCATGTACTTGAATCGATGTCTTAACTTAGTTTGCTTGTATTTTGTTAGGAAGAAATTGAGAATGAAGTGAGCTCGAAGCAGTATATAGATTTTGGGGTTATGTTGTCATTGGAAGTAGATGATGTTGATACTATGAATGCGTTCATAGAAAACCCTACAAAAGAAAGCCATCAACTTCCTCAAAGAGTATCCCATTACGTGATAGAACTCGTCGTGCAATGGCCGTTGCCAAGATTGGAGGGAATGACAATGTTCATCAAAATTGGAATGTACTAGATCATGTCGAAGAAAATAATCTTCCACCTTCACTAGTCCATTTGGTCCAGCCCTTCTTACGTGATAAAGATCGTAAGAAATTCAATGCATGGCCTAGAGGCAAGCCAATTATTTATGGGGAGCAATTTACATATTGGGGTAGGCGCACATGATTAAAATAGTCGGGTCCCGGTCTTTGGCCCTGGATTATATATTATGACTAGTGTGAAAGTCAAAGATGGTACGATTTGTTCCTTTAATGCCATATGTAGGTCCCCGAATATAACTCGCACAATTTGGCATAAATTGAGTAAGCATCGGGGGCGCATGCTCATCTATGGCCTAAATTCAAATGCACCGAACAATATCCAAGCCCGGTGACTCACGCAAAGCTTCACATATATTGATGGTCGTCCTCGGTTGCATGGAAACCTTGCTGCTTTTATTAATAGCTCTATCGAGAATCCCTGCTACCAATTGTGAATTTGTCGAGGCAAACAAAGACCAAGAAGATTTTTTAGCCGTAAAATTGATTCGGAGATATATCATGGTTTATGCTATAAAAACTTTGTGTATTGGTGATGAATTGTTCATTGAATATGAATACGTAGACCAATACCGAGGTCCTTTGATGATGTACTCAAATTACTCATATAATTTTTGTGTCTAATGCACCATTTTTCTTCTTCTTCTTCTTGAATTCTTCTTCTTCTTCTTTGGAATGAGATTGCACATATTGAAGATAAATGTGTATTATATCTTCAATATATGCTTTGATTATGACATAAAATTTTATATTTCGCTTCGTTATTAAATGCTTAAAATTTAACAAACACGGGCTCTCAATGTATGTATCAATCACGATATATTTCGCTTAATCCGACGTGTGGTAGGCAAGTGGATATAAGACCACATCCAAGCCGCATCAATTGGCGACATCAAAAGTCATTAAGGATAGCGTAATTAGAATACATTGAGCAAGATGGTACAAACATGGGCACAACGCATAATGAAGAGTACAATGATGAAGATGAACAGAATACGATGATGAAGATGATGACAATGCCCCTATGGATCTACTTCATGGAAGTTGAGGAACCCATAGCCGATATGTTAGATGCATTTGGCCCAATCTTCGACAAATCCACCTAGATGATGATATAAATACTCCTAACGATGGTCATGAAGATCACGCTTTATTGGAGGAGGCGATAAAAGCATTATATCCAGTGCAAGCATATCTAGATTGACGACATCTTTATTGATATTAAACCTTCAAGCCAAATTCAAATGGAGCAATGCCGGTTACGGCTTTGTTAGAGTAAGTACAATTGCAATCACTTGACTTATTGAATTTGTAGTTGAATGTATACGTAAAGGTCTGCTTTTATACGTGTTATTGCAAGAGAAAATACTCCCACAAGGGAACACTATGCCCAAAAGTCGACCGAAATAAAAAATATATTGGCAAAAATTTTGGTTTAGGCTACCATAAGATTCACGCTTTGTCCAAATGATTGCATGGTATATTATCCGGATGACATCTACAAGAACACGTAAACATGCCCTAAATGTGGTGCCTCTAGGTACAATGCGGATGCCAAGGGAAAGACCGTCCCGGATGAAGGTGGTTCGCTACTTTCCATTGATCCCTCGCATAAGGCTATTGTTTCGATGTGAATCTCTAGCTTTCACTCATGGGTTGGTGTGCCACGCGCCGAAAGTGACAATGTACTCAGCGTGGTTAGTGACTGCAAGCAATGGAAGCATATTGATGAAACATGGCGGAATTTGGAGAGAGCCACGAAATCTCGATTAGGGTTGGCAACGGATGGTGTTAATCCTTATGGACGCCAATCACCGCGTGGTCAACTTGGCCAAAGAGTGTTGATCAACTATAATTTACCACCGTGGTTACTCATGAAGACTAGCCATTTAATGGTAGTACTATTAGTTCCGTGGACCGGCGAAGCCGGAAAGTCTAGATCCATATCCAAAATAGTTATTGATGAGCTTTTGACATTGTGGAGTGAAGGTATTGAAGTTTCACGATGTCTCAAGAGAACTTCGTCTTTGACGAAGATTTACCTTGAGAGCAATCTTAATGTGGACAACGAGCGATTGGCCCGGTTTGTATGAACTCTCCGGACTCCAAGTGTCCGGATATGCGGCATGTCACTTGTGTGGGTTTGAACAGTTGAACTCTCGGTCAATCGGCATTGCACAAAAATGTCTATGCAAACTTCAAGAGATATCCGCCAATGGAAAATCGACTTCGATACGTAGGTCCAAGAGAAAAACATTGCCTTCAAGAGCCTCCCAAAAAGGTTGACAATGAGAGATTGGGGTAACATGTGGGATGCCGAAGGAAATAAGGTTAAGGGAATGAAGTGGAAAGCATCCTTCTTCCTTCTACCCTATTGGACGTAATTGAAGATCCATCATCTTCTTGATCCCATGCACATCTTTAAAAACGTTTCGCGTCTATTTGGAAGCATGTCACCGGACGAAGGACACAGATGCAAAGACGAGAAGATCTACAAGAAGTCTGGATCAAAATCTAAAGCATGGTTAAATGTCGAAGAAGGAATAAGGCCACAAGTGGATTGGATCGTGCCTAGAAAATGTATGAAACCCGCTCGAAGCCGCTATCAAGGCAATAAAGACTCCGACAGATATATGCATTCGCTATGTAATTGTTTCTCTAACGAAGGGGAGTTAACCGGGTTGAAATCTCATGATTGGCATAAGATGTTGCGCTTTTGTTATGCCTATTGTTCTCGAGGGTTGTCTCACCGACGGTCCACTACATGCAATATGTCTCCTATCGAGTTTTCCTGTGTTCAGACGGATTTAGAAAACACTCGATGATGAACTCTCACTTAACTTTTTTTCTTTCTTAAAATGATATTTAGATGGATTACAAGGAAGGAGATACCGACAAATGAAATTAAGGGACATGCGAACTAAGGTCGTTGAGGCATGTTGTATGCTAGAGAAAGAATTCCCAACAAGTTTTCTCTCGACATACAAACTCACTTACTAGTGCATTTAGTGGACGGCAGAGAGCTGCGCACTACAAATCCTAGATGGATGTTTTTATAGAACGCTTTCAAGGTCCTCAAGGACTTCAGACGCAAGGCAAGGCCGAGGGGTTGCATGGCCGAGGGTTGGTTAGCACGAGAGTCATTATTCTATGTCACCGAAGTTCTTGGCCGATCTACACCCCAATGCTCCACGATTATGGACCGATGAAGACACTCCAACTATAATTGGAGAAGTTCCCAAGGAAGACCACGTAAGAAATTGTTCACACTAGAAGAACAGTAAAAGTCAATAAGTTTCTCATCTACAACTCCACTCCCATGGAGAAATGGATAAAAAAATACGAGGAAGAAAAAATAAAGAGAGATGAGGAGAGAAGACGCTTATCGACAAAAGAATCGCAAAACAACCACTTCCATCATCTAGGGTCCCGCCAAGTGAGATAAACAATAAATGGTTGCTCAACAACTAGAGATGGCAAGGCAACGTGGGCTAACATGTTTCTAGCGAAGAATTTGCATATGCTAAAGGCGTGTCACTATTTGTAAGTGCAACTTAATAGCATATAATTCACGAAGTTTCGCTTCGTTATTTTGAACATTTGTTCCTTTACTTTGTAGTATAATTCATATGCATCAATATGGTCTTCTCTCGGGTGCTCACTTTCGACGACAAAGTGTGGATCATGGCAAACGCACTTATGATTGTGGTATATCAGCAAAGTTTAGTACGTTTTGCCGATCAGGTAGTGCACTCCAAAACCCAATCGAGGCAATGTTGGAATGGATTGGTACTATAAAGACTATCATGGAGGTTGATGTCTGTAGTGCATTCAAAACAATGTTGTTTGATGCCGAATGGTTTGATCTTGTGTGTACCGGGTGCTCATGCCACGATACGCAAAGATCCGAAAGTGGCCTCAGATTCACTAGATTCAACTTCGCCGGTATCGCGGGTCAAGACACACCTGTGAGGGTTGAGCAATGTGAACAAGTATGTTTACTTGGATGCAATAAACTTTATATATGTCATTAACAAAGGAACTAATGTAATAGAGGTTTTGTAGGTCACCTTCGCTCCAGATCCTTTGCAAGATCGGTGGTGGTTCAGAGTTCCATGTAAGGCTCGCCCCCGCCGCATATTTGAAGGTGAAGAAGAGATGGCGGTCGAATAGGGAGGTTGGGGGTTGGGGGCGTATCTATTGTCATGATAGAAGACTACCATCGATTGAACCTTCATTACTTTATTATGATTATTATATTTTCTTCCCACATATGAATAAGAAAATACTTTGGCATGCTTATTTGTGTATACTACAAACCATATTAGGCAACATTAGTATTGCAACTTCGAAGTTATCATAGACATTTATGCCAAGTTAATTGGCATCCTAGTATAGACCTATGGCTTGCAAGCTTCCGATCAGGGCAGTTCTACATACAGCTTGAGTACACGCTTTTATGTTTAATTAATCATAAAATGTGAAGATTCCTTCAAAATGCAAGATTCATATACAAAAAATCATATATGTATTCCCTTCAAAATACAAAATTCATATAAAAAACCCATACACAATTCAAATACACAAAACAAAGTGGATGCCAAAGCACATCTAGTGGTATATATCAGCATCCAAGCAGGATCCACTCGCAGTTCGAAGGTGCTCGACGGTGATTTCCTCCACCCCGCCGTAACAAGCCTCCCAAGCATGGAATCCAAGCCCTCCCTGGTGTCCGCTTCCCCAAGGAATTCATGTACGAGCACTTCCCGCATGCCCCGGGTTGGTCCGGTGCAACTTTTGAAAGTAGGGCTTCAAAGAATGTTTCCTTCCCAAAGGCCCCTATCCTCTAGCATACGGGCCAAGCACAACGAAGCTCACCATGCATTTCTTCGTGCACTCGAGCTGTAGATGAGGGAAGGTTCCGCCTCCCAAGAATGCTGAGCGAGGTCTTTCTTTGCCCCCTATCATGCAGCTTTGTCATGGCTTGCTTGAACTCCGGCCTTTCTTGGGTTAGGTTCGCCTCTAGCCACTCGGACCGAGGCGCTTTCAGGTGCTCCGCCAGCCGCTGCACGGCCTCCAGCGCGGCATCAAGCTGGCATGCATCGAGAAGCGGCCATGGCGTATGTAGGTGAGGAGTCTCACGGCGAGGAGGAGGAGGAAGCCGAGGGCGCAGGAGCAGAGGGACTGAGGGCGGGCGGAGAAGCCGGAGGACTAATAGGGCAATATATATGGCATCTCAAAGATACCTAAAAACAAAACAAATTTCAGACGACGTCGTTGTAGCCGTAACGCCGCTATAGACGCCGTTAACGACCTTTAAACGCCGTTAAACGACGCCTATATACGCCTTAAAACGACGCTCGTTTTTAAAAGTCATCGGCCTTTTCATTTTTCCCATTTCTTTTATGATTTGAGATTGCGAAACGATCCTCTGATCCTAGTTTTTCATTGCGCTTATTGTGAGTTTTTTCTTTATTGCTTTTGGGAATACATGGCCATGGAAGGTATGCTTCTCGACGCTTGAACCGTATTCGAGGAGATGAGGATTCAAGAGCGTAGAGATATGAAACCCGTCTTCACAAGTAAGGCTACACTCAGTAGTTTATACACTTTATTGTATTTTATCTATTTTCTAATCTATAGCTTGGTGTAGGAGCCGCCGAGGGCATGAGAAGGAAGGGAATCCTCCGTGAACCCCCTCCTCCACTCAAGATGAGGACTATGAAACAACGATCCATCGGATGAAAGTGTTAAAGAAGTATGTGATTGGTGAGAAGGCATCAACCAAATTGCTAGGAACCAAAGGAGCTGCCTAGCATGATGAGGGTGCTTCTTGAAAAGATGGTCGTGGTTTGGAAGCACCACAGAAAAAAAAGATTAACATGATACTAGCGCCGACATATGCATGGTCGACGCCGCATATACTTGACATGGAGCTATGGTTCAAAGGGGATGGACAAGTGGAGGACTTCACGATAGAAACCATAAGCCAAGCTCGAGGAGTATGCTTAATTGTTCAAGTGATCTTTTGTTCAATAAACCTATGTTTTGTACATTGTTATATTTTCTCTTGGGTACAATCTAGCATTGATACATATGCATGAACATGATCCGAAGGATTCTTGAAGATATTTTGCATTCTTCTCGTTGGATATCGCCTTCTTCGCCTTCGATTTGCCATTTTCGAGCCCGAGGTTTCTCGCGACATTTCGACTTGGACCGGTAGAACCAGCTTTTCGAGATTATTTGTGGTTTGGACTCTCCCAGTAGCTCTTACAAATGGGACACTTCCATGTTCTAAATCTTTCAAATGCACATTCTTAGAAGTTTGTGATGGATGTCAAATTGGATTTTTTTCTCCAACCTGATCGATAGAAGCAGCCACTAAATTTATGTTTCTTTGTGGCTTGAAGTCAACTGCATCTTCCAAATCTTCCAAATCAGCTCTGTTGCCTCAAGAATCGGGCTGCCTCGACGGTTCTAATGCTAACCCTTTGACCTAGACCTTCTCCAAAAATTCCGAAAATTGGGCCGTAGTGCCGGAGATGAATTAGGATCCACCGGCAAAAAATCAGAATTTATTTTCGTGCAATGCATTAATTATGAATTTAATCGTGGTTGCCACCGCAAAGCGCCCCGACTTCTAATTGCCACATCGGGAGGAGGACAGGTCCAAACTCCGTTCCGCCGGTTCCCCTTGCTATCGCTTCTCGGCCGCAGCTTCTCGCCACGCCTAATCTGCAACAGACTAGGATTCTCGCCCCAAAACGTAAAACCCTTCTAGAGCCCGGCAACTCATTGTGGTTTACGCTTCGAGGCCCTCTCCTTGTCGATTCCGCCGGACCTAGCGGCGTGTCTTGAAGTGGAGTTGGGGTATTGACGCCAGAGCGGACCCTAAAATCCCTCCTGAGGTCGCTTTCCCCAAATTTCCTCTCCCTAAGGCCCCGGGAAGAACGGGCAAACTCCTCCTCCGGACCCGATTTGGCTCGCCAATGGACTCGAGAACGTTGACATTGCTCGAAAACCAAGTTCCGGGGCCAAAAGACCAGGACTTCGCCCCCAAAACGTAAACCCTTCTAGAGCCCGCAACCCACGTGGTTTACGTTTCGGAGGCCCTCTCCTTGTCAGATTCGGCCGGGACTTTGCGCCATGTCTTGAAGTGGAGTTGGGGTGTTGACGCCAGACTTTAGCCATTGACACTAAAATCCTCCGAAAGCCGCTTGCCCCAATTTCCTCTCCCCAAGGCCCCGGGGAAGGACGGGCAACCTCCCTCACCGAACCGCTGATTTGGCTCTGCCAATGGACTCCGGAATGCCGACATTGCCCCGGGATCAAGTTCCGGCGGGCTGAAGACCAGGACTGCCCCCAAAACGTAAACCCTTCTAGAGCCCTGCAACCCACCCGGTTTACGCTTCGAGGCCCTCTCCTTGTCAGATTCGGCCGGGACTTTGCGCCATGTCTTGAAGTGGAGTTGGGGTGTTGACGCCGTAGCCGGACACTAAAATCCTCCGGAAGCTTTGCCCCTCGATTTCCCTCCCCCAAGGCCCCGGGAAGGACGGGCAACCTCCCCTCACCGGAACAAGATTTGGCTCTGCCAATGGACTCGCAATGCCGACATTGCCACGGGATCAAGTTCCGTGGGCCGAAGACAGGACTCGCCCCCAAAACGTAAACCCTTCTAGAGCACGGCAACCCACGGGGTTTACGTTTGAGGCCCTCTCCTCGCCGATTCGGGCCGGGACCTTGCTTGCCCGTGTCTTGAAGTGGAGTTGGGGTGTTGGCCTTGAGCCTTGGACCCTAAAATCCCTCGGAGGCTGCTTTGCCCCAAATTTCCTCCCCAAGGCCCCGGGGCCGGACCGAGGCTGACCTCCGGCTCTCGGGAATGCGATCCGACTCGCCAATGGACTCGAACGTCGACATTGCCCGGGACCAAGTTCCGTGGGCCGAAGACCACCGAACTCCAAGAAGCCCAAAGTAGCTCACTTCCATCACACTCGTGGTCAATTGGCCTAGGATGTGCATGCGGATACCGGTCGTGGAGGGCGGAGTGTTTCCTTCTTTCGCAAAACCGACCGTAAACTTGCTCCCTAGGGTAATTTCGCCATTCCGGACGATTTGGCAGGGTCTATTTGCCATTCCGGAGCATCCCGCGTCCGAACGACAAAAAAAAGCGCGGTTTCTACAAGGCCGACATCAGACGCCCAGCGGTTTGACAAGTTCTCCCGGACCGATCTGGAATCTTTTGACCTTCCCAAGAGGGGCCCCCGAACGGAGGATCCAACGGTCGGATAGGGAACCGGGCCCGGAGGGTGGTCATTAGCGTGCAGCCCCGGGAGCGCCGCCAGAAGGGCTGCCTCGGGAACTTTTTGATCCCGCCTCCCGGGTCCTGGACTCTCCCCCTCTTGTGAGGGATCCCTGCAAGGTCCTCGGCCTCGCTTTGACTTGGGAAGGGTGCCAGCTTCGGTTGCCCCGCAATCCGGGCTGCCCCGACCGTTCTAATGCTAACCCTTTGACCTAGACCTTCTCCTCAAAATTCAAAAATTGGGCGTGTCTTTGGATGAATTAGGGATCCCGCCGCAAAAACGGAATTTATTTTCCTGCAATGCATTAATTAAGAATTTACTGAATGTCTTGCCACTTCAAAAGCCCCCGACTTCTACTTGCCACATCGGGAGGAGGAAAGGCCCAAACTCCGCTCCGCCCCCTTCCTTGCTCCGTATTCTCATTTGCTGCTTCTGGCCGGGTCCCAAGTGCAACAGACGGGACTTCGGCCCCAAAACGTAAACCCTTCTAGAGCCCGGCAACCCACGTGGTTTACGTTTGAGGCCCTCTCCTTGTCGATTCGGCCGACCTTGCGCCGAGGTCTTGAAGTGGAGTTGGGTGTTGATGCCGAGCGCTGACCCTAAAATCCCTCCTGAGGTGCTTGCTCCAAATTTCCTCTCCCAAGGCCCCGGGGCCGGACCAGGCGACCTCCGCCTCCGGAATCGCGATCCGACTCGCCAATGGACTCGTAACGCCGACATTGCCCTCGGGGACCAAGTTCCGTGGGCCGAAGACCACCCCGAACTCCAAGAAGCGCCAAAGTAGCTCACTTCCATCACACTCATAGTCAATTGGCCTAGGATGTGCATGCGGGATACCGCGTGTGGAGGGCGTGAGTGTTTCCTTCTTCGCAAAACCGACCGTGTAACTTGCTCCCTAGGGTAATTTCGCCATTCCTGACGATTTGGCAGGTCTATTTGCCATTCCCGAGCATCCCTGCGTCCGAACGACAAAAACAAAGGCGCGGTTTCTACAAGGCCGACATTAGGGCGCCCAGCGGTTTGACAAGTTCTCCTGACCGATCTGGAATCTTTTTGGACCTTTCCCAAGAGGGGCCCCCCCGAACGGAGGATCCAACGGTCGGATAGGGGAACCGGCCCGGAGGGTGGTCATTAGCGCAGCCCCGGGGGGGAGCCCGCCAGAAGGGCTGCCTCCTGAACTTTTTGATCCCGCCTCCTCGGGTCCTGGACTCTCCCCTCTTGTGAGGGGATCCCCTGCAAGGTCCCCGCCTCGCTTGACTTGGGGAAGGGTGCCACCTGGTTGTTCCCGCAACGGGCTGCCCCGACCGCTCTAATGCTAACCCTTTGACCTAGACCTTCTCCGAAAAATTCCAAAATTGGGCCGTGTGCCGAGATGAATTAGGGATCCCACTGGGCAAAACCGAATTTATTTTTCGCGGCAATGCATTAATTGCGAATTTACGAATGTCTTGCCATCGCAAAAGCGCCCCACTTCTACTTGCCACATCGGGAGGAGGAAAGGCCCAAACTCCGCCCGCCAGTTCCCTTGCTCCGTATTCTCCGGTTCTGCCGCTTCTCGGCCAGTCCCAAGTGCAATGGACGGGACTCGGCCCCCAAAACGTAAACCCTTCTAGAGCCCGCAACCCACGTGGTTTACGCCGAGGCCCTCCTTGTCGATTCGGGCTGACCTTGCTGGCCGTGTCTTGAAGTGGAGTTGGGGTGTTGACGCCGTGCGGGACCCCTAAAATCCCTCCCGAGGTCGCTTGCCCCAAATTCCTCTCCCCAAGGCCCCTGGGGACCGGACGGGCCTCCGGCCTCCTGAATCGCGATCGACTCGCCAATGGACTCGAACGTCGACATTGCCCTCGGGGACCAAGTTCCGGGGCAGAAGACCACCCGAACTCCAAGAAGCGCCAAAGTAGCTCACTTCCATCACACTCGTAGTCAATTGGCCTAGGATGTGCATGCGAGGATACTTGCCGTGGGAGGGCGTGAGTGTTTCCTTCTTCGCAAAACCGACCGTGTAACTTGCTCCCTAGGGTAATTTCGCCATTCCTCGACGATTTGGCGGTGGTCTATTTGCCATTCCGAGCATCCCTGTGTCCTAACGACAAAACAAAGGCGGTTTCTACAAGGCCGACATCGGGGCCTTCCGCGGTTTGACAAGTTCTCCCGGACCGATCTGGAATCTTTTGGACCTTCCCGAAGAGGGGCCCCGAATCGGAGGATCCAACGGCCGGATAGGGGAACCGGGCCCGGAGGGTGGTCATTAGCGTGCAGCCCCCGGGAGCGCCGCCAGAAGGGTCTGCCTCGGAACTTTTTGGATCCCGCCTCCCGGGTCCTGGACTCTCCCTCTTGTGAGGGATCCCCGCAAGGTCCCCGCCTCGCTTTGACTTGGGGAAGGGTGCCAGCCGGTGTTCCCGCAACGGCTGCCCCGACCGCTCTAATGCTAACCCTTTGACCTAGACCTTCTCCTAAAATTCCGAAAATTGATGAATTAGGGATCCTACCGGCAAAAACCGAATTTATTTTCGCGGCAATGCATTAATTGCGTAATTTACGAATGTCTTGCCATCGCAAAAGCGCCCCCACTTCTACTTGCCACATCGGGAGGAGGAAAGGCCCAAACTCCGCCGCCCGCCAGTTCCCCTTGCTCCATTATTCTCTGCCGCCGCTCGTCCAGTCCTGTGCAACAGACAGACTCGCCCCCAAAACGTAAACCCTTCTAGAGCCCGGCAACCCACGTGGTTTACGCCGGAGGCCCTCTCCTGTCGATTCGCCGGGACCTTGCGCCGTGTCTTGAAGTGGAGTTGGGGTGTTGACGCCAGAGCGCCGACCCTAAAATCCCTCCCGAGGTCGCTTGCCCCAAATTTCCTCTCCCCAAGGCCCCGGGGATTGACGGGCTAACTCCGCCCTAATCGCTGATCGACTACGCCAATGGACTCGTAACGTCGACATTGCCATGGGGACCAAGTCCCGGGCCGAAGACCACCCGAACTCCAAGAAGCGCCAAAGTAGCTCACTTCCATCACACTCGTAGTCAATTGGCCTAGGATGTGCATGCGATACCGGCCGTGGAGGGCGGAGTGTTTCCTTCTTTCGCAAAACCGACCGTAACTTGCTCCCTAGGGTAATTTCGCCATTCCCGACGATTTGGCGGTCTATTTGCCATTCCCGAAAGCATCCCTGCGTCCGAACGACAAAACAAAGGCGGTTTCTACAAGGCCGACATCGGGGCCCAGCGGTTTGACAAGTTCTCCCGGACCGATCTGGAATCTTTTGGACCTTCCCAAGAGGGGCCCCGAACGGAGGATCCAACGGCCGGATAGGGGAACCGGGCTCGGAGGGTGGTCATTAGCGTGCAGCCTCGGGGAGCGCCGCCAGAAGGGTCTGCCTCGGGAACTTTTTGATCCCGCCTCACGGGTCCTGGACTCTCCCTCTTGTGAGGGATCCCCGCAAGGTCCCGGCCTCGCTTGACTTGGGAAGGGTGCCGGCTTCGGTTGCCCGCAATCCGCTGCCCGACTCGCTCTAATGCTAACCCTTTGACCTAGACCTTCTCCTAAAATTCAAAATTGGGCCGTGTCTTTGGAGATGAATTAGGGATCCCGCTGGAAAAACCGAATTTATTTTCGTGCAATGCATTAATTGCGAATTTACGAAATGTCTTGCCATCGCAAAAGCCCCCGACTTCTACTTGCCACATCGGGAGGAGGAAAGGCCCAAACTCCGCCCCGCCCGTTCCCCTTGTTCCGTATTCTACCGCCGCTTCTCGGCCGTGTATCAAGTGCAATGCACCAGGACTCGCCCCAAAACGTAAACCCTTCTAGAGCCCGCAACAAATTAATTGCCGTGGGCGGTCACATTCATATGGACTCATTATGGAGGTAATGAAATTGAATATCTCGAACTCGAAATTCAAGGTGAGACGTCGTTGAACCCTCCCAAGGCCCCGTATCCAAAACCCTTAGCAAGAATCTATGAAGAGGCCGCAACCATATATGAAGTTGTATGTGATCATGCACGAGAAATATGGCAAATCAAAGAAGCTCTTCTTGCAGCTTTGCATGGATCTGTAGTCATGCATGCCTTGTGTAGATTGTATCGTAAGAGCAACCCGGTGAGCCATATGTTTGCAATTTCTACATACCATGATCAAGTGATTGGCAAGCTTGATTTAGTATGAAAGTATGCAAGTGAAGCTCAATGGTGCACAAGTCTGGTTTATTAAAGTGGATAGATAAACAAGGATGGAGAGAAATCTAAGTGGATAGATAAAGAAGGATAGATAAAATACATAAGTAATCATTGCCAACTAGTGCTCCATTATTATCTGCTCCAGATGTGTTAGTTTCATTGGAAGCAATACCCCAAGAATCATTGGCATCCGAAAGTTGCCTCCTCCCCATCCTGTCATTTCCATTTGATGCAATTCCCCAACTATCATTCTCACCTGATTCCTTGTTATCTGTATCATTGTTACCAATAGCATCATGTTGATTTCCTCCCCATCGATATTCACAGAGTTTCAATGATGTTCAATGCTTTAAAATCTCAGCTAAAAGGGCCACCAGAGTTTATTCTATGCATTCTACCTCAGAAAGACTGATCTCTATGCTGTGTAATGGTTTGATTCCTTTTATATGTAGTTTACGAAGGAAGATGCAATGCATACTTATGCAGAGAGATGTTTTGCAGGGCCGTTTAACAAACTGTTTCTGTCAGACGTTGGAGTTGTTAATCGCTGTATAGTTCCTCCCGTAATATAAATGATCAAGATTTGACGAATGTGGCTTTGAAAATTAATGCCAAGGTAACTCACTTGGTACCCCATAATGGCTCCCCCTGCTCATTGAACTCAAGACTTACTTTTCAAACCGTGAGTGTGGAGGATATAATACGATGTTATCGATGGAATTTCGTCGTGGTCTTCCAAAGGTCTCCAGGGAGCCAACTATAATCTTTGGAATGGATGTGTCACATGGAGCCCCATTCTCGTCAAATTCACCATCAATTGCAATTGTAAGGATTGAACCGTTATGTGCACTTGACATTTCAAATTTCAATTCATTACATTCCTATTTTAACTTGCGTGCAAGTTCTCTACAGATTGGCCAACGATATCCCAGTTTGTCGTTATCGGGTCAAAACACAATCACGAAAATGTGAAACTATGAATGCGTTGTAATTCAAGAACCTTCAATGATTGCGTATAACATAAATAACTTTTTCAATCTGATATTGAAAGGATAATTAACTTTTGCTTGTGGGTGGAATTGTTGAAAGGGTTTGCGAGTGCTCGCAGTATCGGAACAAAACAGTTTGCCTCCACAAATTTGTTGTATTCGTGTTCCTACCCCTTATGGCTATGTATAGTTCTCTCCCGGCTTTGAAAATCAATTTTAATAAATTTTATTGTATTGTGGACTTCGTGGATGGTGTCAAATAATCCCGGTTGCAAGTGTTCTTAATGTAGGGTTGGCAAAGAATAATAAAGGTGTGCGTGATGTTGGTTTAAGAAATCGATTTTGAAATGTTTAATAAATTGATTTTTGCGTGAGATGTTTAAAGGGCACGCCGCTTTAACACAAAGACGCCGTTATAGACGCCGTTTAACGACTATGACGGACGCCGTTAACGACCTCACGACGCCGTTCAACGACGTCTGAACTTTTTATCGAAAAAAGAGCCGGCTTTTTCCGCGCCTAGTTTTTGGTTCTAAGCTCCGAGGAGCTGTTTTTAAATTGCGATTTTTGGCGCGGATCATCCTTATGGTCCTTTCCAAGCTTCAAGCAAGCATCCAAAGGTATTTCAATGGATCAATCAACTCTATTTTTGAATTAGGCTTGTTGTTTGATAGATTTAGGGCTTCTTGTTTTTCTTGTTTGTTTTCAATCCATCCCATTTCTATCCTCCTCTTCTTTCCATCCTTGTTTTTCTTCAATCCATTTAAGCCTCTTATTAGTATGAATCGAATCCTCCTCCTTCTTCTTCCAATGATCTTCCAATCATTGGTTTCTTCCTTCTAATCTTCCGTTCTTCCAATCTTCTATTCATTTTCTTCTTCTTCTTCTTCACCACTTTCTCATTCTATTCAATCTTTCTTTCCTATCTCCCCTTTCTTCTTCTTCTCCTCCTCCTCCTCCTCCTCCTCCCTCCTCCTCCTCCTCCTCCTCCTCCTCCTCCTCCTCCTCCTCCTCCTCCTCCTCCTCCTCCTCCTCCTCCTCCTCCTCCTCCTCCTCCTCCTCCTCCTCCTCCTCCTCCTCCTCCTCCTCCTCCTCCTCCTCCTCCTCCTCCTCCTCCTCTTCTTCTTCGATGATGTTCTCACAAAGACTATGTACAATTAAAGTTTAAAAAAACAATTAAAAAGACTTCGCCAGAGTGAGCACATATTTCCCAATATCTACCCCGGTTTTAAAGCCAGCCACATCGTGTACTCCTACTCCCATGTACAAGTAATAATTCAAATGGAATCCATCTTCTCAGGTTTGTAACATACTCATATATCCATATCAATGTACAATTCCATAATATAACTTGATGTAGAGTCACAGGGTAATAGAATGTAATTTATTTTTTATCCTTTATTTAGTCAATTATCACAGTAAGCTTTCCATTTATAGTACTTCATATATAATCATATTCCACTGCATTTAATTTCTTAAAAAAGCATGTCATAACGTTTCCATCAGATTTGATTCTATGATAGTAAGTCAACTCAAACCTCCTCAATACTTCATATCAATAAATTTAAATTACGTGGTATTGTAGAGAGCAGATAAAGCTCACTAGTAGCATTCATGACTACCACTGTAGAACAGTCAATCATTATCATGTACCCTTTTGCTTATATATTCAACAAAGGGGAAGATCTCACCAAATACCAATACAATCTATAGAGTGGTCCAATATCTTCTCTGGTCCCTCGATTGTACAACAAAGCAACTGAAAATATCATCAGGAGAGATTGTTCTGGTTACCTGCACCCAAACAGACCAATATTAGCATCATAATGGTAATAAGGAAAGGGGCGTCAGGTAAGCTATAGAACAATCTGGCTCTTCGCCTTTCACCTATTATTTTCAGTTAATAGATGCTTCTAGAATAGATCTAGAGTTTTTAGACTTAGAGGCCATGTATACAAAATACAAGTTTAAACATAAATGGATGTTATTTCCAGCTCGCTGTTTTTCCCATCTCACAACCTGCATCTTCACTTATAAACCTATAATGAAATATATATATATATATAGGGTCTGGCTTTTAGGATAGGTAATTTACAGGCCACCACAAACATCCCAATAGGCTGCCTTACCAATCAGCATATACCGCAGTAATCTTATCATTATGATCACCATAGTTAAGAAGAAAATAATAAACCTGCAGCATTAGCACAAACCCATTACATAAAGTATTATAGGATAAACCTCTGCCCCGAGCATGATGCTTATCCTAACAGTATTCTTTCCTCTTCTAGCAGCATTAAGCATGCTATACAAAGGCCATCCCATTACAAAGGGGAATTATTTCTATTCTCTTACAAAATCGGAATATGAAACCACACCATAGCAATCATGTGGAAAGTTATAAGACTACAAACTTGAACCTGGTATTATCTACATATTACCAAATAAATATCCAAAAAACCCTGAACAGAAGAGCCTCATTGTTATTTGCTCCTTGCTCCATGCATTTTCCAATGACACACCTTTCTGCTTGTATCCCCATCGAACAGTCATTACTATTCTTGCCAAGGCATTTCAATACAAGCATCCTAAGAGAGCTAATCTTTTTGCCGAAGCAGCGCCCATGCGCTTTTAGATATTTGCACCTGTATCTTGCCAAAAAAGGCGGCAGCCGCTAGTTCAGACCATCCCAAATTCGTGTCAGCAATTTCATGTAAGGAACCAAGACTTGTATTGGCATCACATGCGGCTAAAAGCAATAAGCGGCTATTTTTGTGGAATGCAAAGAAGACATCAAACCCTAGCCGTACCATTCTGTGTCATGCCCTAAATAAAACATTATAATATCTCGTCACCTGCCATCAAAAGTATTTAGATTGGCAATTTTAGATAAGGTATGACAACCAAATAAAGGTCCCACCTTATACAATAAAAACCATTAAGCAAAGTTTCTCCAAGTGCATAAAATATGTTACGGCTTTTGCCCATTGCCAAAGCTTGGCCTTTTGCAAACAATTTATTGAAAGAAACCACCAACGTAACACCACATGGGCTCCACAACTTAATCATAAGCATTTCAAATATAGTAAAGACCTTGACTTCTATGGAATCAAGCCCAACATTACTTATGTGCCACCATTGGAATATAATGTCACATATTCAAACCATTAAACCACATATTATATTATATTTAACTATCATGTAACTTGTTTGCCTTTTGATTTCAATGCCACTATATTTTCAAACCTTTCAATTTATCAAACTTTCCAAGCTTTAAATCATCTTCTTCTACTTCTTCCATATTATAACGACCACCATAGAACATGTCCCATAGCTCAAGTAGAAGAGCAGACATGCCCACAAGAATAAGCTTTTAAGATCCACAAAGAATTCAAAATGCCACACTGGTATAAGCATATACCAGTCCCAAAGCATTTGCATAAAAAATGCATCAAACCATTATAGCTTGTTTGAGAGAAAACATGCTCTATAGAAGAATATTTTAGGAAAAATATTTTCTTCTTCTTCTTCTTCTTCTTCTTCTTCTTCTTCTTCTCCCACATCCCTCCCTCAGGATGTAGGACACCTCTTTTTATAAGGAAAGTAGGACCCCCCTCATAAAAAGAGGGGTCCTACTTCCTTACACCGAAGAAAATAGAATGAGTTACAAGTTGACACATAGAATATCAGTACTTGTACCAGATTCTAAGGCCATGGCACAATGGGCCAGGTCAGGTTTTTACATTTTTGTAGTATTCGGATAAGGCACATTGGGCCAGCATCCAATAATTAACATTTATCAGTCATATGGCACCATGGACCATAGACTCTAACTAGTTATGATAATCATAACTTCTGCTCAAAGAGCAAAATAGATAATATTCAAAAAACTGACCTGTTATGTCAAAGAGATGCTGATCTTTAGGCACAATAGAGGCCGGCCAACTTTGTCAAAAGTATTTCCCACCGTCCATATCCCAAATCAGTCAGGTGTATCACCCAAATAAACATTCTGCTACAATAAATCATAATAGCAGTTAGTAATGCCAAAACCAAATATAGAATCAGCATTATTTCATGGTTTTAGAAATGATGTGTTTGTTGGATACCTCCAACAAATAGATGTCACAGTTTCTTCTTCGATGATGTTCTCACAAAGACTATGTACAATTAAAGTTTAAAAAAACAATTAAAAGACTTCGTTCAGAGTGAGCACATATTTCCCAATATCTACCCTGGGTTTTAAAGCCAGGCCACATCAGGTACTCCTACTCCCATGTACAAGTAATAATTCAAATGGAATCCATCTTCTCAGGTTTGTAACATACTCATATATCCATATCAATGTACAATTCCATAATATAACTTGATGTAGAGTCACAGGGTAATAGAATGTAATTTATTTTTTATCCTTTATTTAGTCAATTATCACAGTAAGCTTTCCATTTATAGTACTTCATATATAATCATATTCCACTGCATTTAATTTCTTAAAAAAGCATGTCATAACGTTTCCATCAGATTTGATTCTATGATAGTAAGTCAACTCAAACCTCCTCAATACTTCATATCACGAAATTTAAATTCTGTGTATTGTAGAGAGCAGATAAAGCTCACTAGTAGCATTCATGACTACCACTGTAGAACAGTCAATCATTATCATGTACCCTTTTGCTTATATATTCAACAAAGGGGAAGATCTCACCAAATACCAATACAATCTATAGAGTGGTCCAATATCTTCTCTGGTCCCTCGATTGTACAACAAAGCAACTGAAAATATCATCAGGAGAGATTGTTCTGGTTACCTGCACCCAAACAGACCAATATTAGCATCATAATGGTAATAAGGAAAGGGGCGTCAGGTAAGCTATAGAACAATCTGGCTCTTCGCCTTTCACCTATTATTTTCAGTTAATAGATGCTTCTAGAATAGATCTAGAGTTTTTAGACTTAGAGGCCATGTATACAAAATACAAGTTTAAACATAAATGGATGTTATTTCCAGCTCGCTGTTTTTCCCATCTCACAACCTGCATCTTCACTTATAAACCTATAATGAAATATATATATATAGGGTCTGGCTTTTAGGATAGGTAATTTACAGGCCACCATAAACATCCCAATAGGCTGCCTTACCAATCAGCATATACCGCAGTAATCTTATCATTATGATCACCATAGTTAAGAAGAAAATAATAAACCTGCAGCATTAGCACAAACCTATTACATAAAGTATTATAGGATAAACCTCTGCCCCGAGCATGATGCTTATCCTAACAGTATTCTTTCCTCTTCTAGCAGCATTAAGCATGCTATACAAAGGCCATCCCATTACAAAGGGGAATTATTTCTATTCTCTTACAAAATCGGAATATGAAACCACACCATAGCAATCATGTGGAAAGTTATAAGACTACAAACTTGAACCTGGTATTATCTACATATTACCAAATAAATATCCAGTCAAACCTGAACAGAAGAGCCTCATTGTTATTTGCTCCTTGCTCCATGCATTTTCCAATGACACCTTTCTGCTTGTATCCCCATCGAACAGTCATTACTATTCTTGCCAAGGCATTTCAATACAAGCATCCTAAGAGAGCTAATCTTTGCCGAAGCAGCGCCCATGCGCTTTAGATATTTGCACCTGTATCTTGCCAAAAGGCGGCAGCCGCTAGTTCAGACCATCCCAAATTCGTGTCAGCAATTTCATGTAAGGAACCAAGACTTGTATTGGCATCACATGCGGCTAAAAGCAATAAGCGGCTATTTTTGTGGAATGCAAAGAAGACATCAAACCCTAGCCGTACCATTCTGTGTCATGCCCTAAATAAAACATTATAATATCTCGTCACCTGCCATCAAAAGTATTTAGATTGGCAATTTTAG
Organism: Isoetes taiwanensis; assembly: GCA_021234155.1. Classification (NCBI taxonomy): domain Eukaryota; kingdom Viridiplantae; phylum Streptophyta; class Lycopodiopsida; order Isoetales; family Isoetaceae; genus Isoetes; species Isoetes taiwanensis. The sequence goes on from JAJEKV010000018.1 coordinate 19,086,074, forward strand.
ATAAGGTATGACAACCAAATAAAGGTCCCACCTTATACAATAAAAACCATTAAGCAAAGTTTCTCCAAGTGCATAAAATATGTTACGGCTTTTGCCCATTGCCAAAGCTTGGCCTTTTGCAAACAATTTATTGAAAGAAACCACCAACGTAACACCACATGGGCTCCACAACTTAATCATAAGCATTTCAAATATAGTAAAGACCTTGACTTCTATGGAATCAAGCCCAACATTACTTATGTGCCACCATTGGAATATAATGTCACATATTCAAACCATTAAACCACATATTATATTATATTTAACTATCATGTAACTTGTTTGCCTTTTGATTTCAATGCCACTATATTTTCAAACCTTTCAATTTATCAAACTTTCCAAGCTTTAAATCATCTTCTTCTACTTCTTCCATATTATAACGACCACCATAGAACATGTCCCATAGCTCAAGTAGAAGAGCAGACATGCCCACAAGAATAAGCTTTTAAGATCCACAAAGAATTCAAAATGCCACACTGGTATAAGCATATACCAGTCCCAAAGCATTTGCATAAAAAATGCATCAAACCATTATAGCTTGTTTGAGAGAAAACATGCTCTATAGAAGAATATTTTAGGAAAAATATTTTCTTCTTCTTCTTCTTCTTCTTCTTCTTCTTCTTCTTCTTCTTCTTCTTCTTCTTCTTCTTCTTCTTCTTCTTCTTCTTCTTCTTCTTCTTCTTCTTCTTCTTCTTCTTCTTCTTTTTTCTTCTTCTTCTTCTTCTTCTTCTTCTTCTATTTTTTCCATGGAAGAAGGACGTCGTTGAAAGACGAGGGCCCATTCTTCCTCTATTTTTATTACAAGAAGGGGACGTCGTTGAAAGACGAGGCCCCTTCTTTTTATGTTCTTCCTTTTTTTTTTTTTTTCATTTTTACATGTCAATATATAGTTCTTTTAATTAACAATGTAAATAGTTTTAATGTCAATGATCTTTTCAACGTGAATCGCCTTTTTGTTTTTTTTTTTTTTTATTTATTTCTTTATTTATGTAAGTTTTCTAATTATTGAATGCCTTTATTTTTTGCATGTACACTAATAACAAAATGCGTCCGCTCTTGGAAATCGATTTTCAAGTACAAGACATTCTAGGTAAGAATTTGAGTTTGAGTAGGAGAATAAAATTTTAATGTTTTATTTAGGTTAAAAAAAACTTGGGGAGACTTGGACAAGGGCATGGCATGGTTCTCCGCCTTGAGTGGAGAAGACTAGGTGTTCCGGTCCAAGCTCACCGCTTACTCTTTGTAATTTTATTGATTAATGTATTTAGTTTAGAAAAAATTGGGGAGACTTGGACAGTGGGCATGGTCGGCCCGCCTTGAGTGGAGAAGACTAGGTGTTCCCGGTCCAAGCTCACCGCTTTACTTGTAATTTTATTGATTAATGTATTTAGTTTAGAAAAATTTGGGGAGACTTGGACAAGGGCATGGTCGGGCCCCGCCTTTGTGGGAGAAGACTAGGTGTTCCGGGTCCAAGCTCACCGCCTACTTTTGTTTATTTTTTTTTTATTAATATACCAATAAATAGAAATCTTTACTGATTGGACAAGGGCAGTGGTTTTGAAAAAATTGCATTATTGATTTTCGGTTTCTAGTTAAGAATGTTGTTTTTAAAGATGTTAGGGATGTCAAAGAAACACCGATGTGGAGTGGTTAAGAGCAAGAAAAAAAAATTTAAATAGTTGGTTTTAAAAAAAATTAAAAGGGAAACTAACTCTTAAGAAAGTAGGTAAAGATTCATAATGAAGGTTTGAAAAAAGTCACAAAGCAAGATTAATGAATCTAAATTGGTTTGTAGGTATGGCCCCCGATCAGAAGACACTAATGATTAGTGAGATTAGACGATGGTCATAAATGAGATATGTGCTAACGAAAGTCCCGACCGGGAGATGCAACCGGTCAACGGTCGACCATTTTGTCGACATGTGAAAAGGAAGTGCCAATTTGAGTTAGCACAAAATGGCCAGTCAAGAAGAAATGTTGACTTCTCTCCTCGACACACATGTAAAGCCAATGATTGGAAACCCCATGGATGAACCTAAGACATGTTTGAAGCATTCAAAGGCTTTTAAAAGTCCCAATGCCGAGGCTCGTGTCAAGGAATGGGTAGCTTCATGGAATTCCTCAAAGAAGCGACGCTTGGATCACAAGAACATCATTGCGGATCTCAATGCACGCCGGGACAAGGTAATTAAAAAATGCTTTGCATCGGGGGGAAGCTCTAGTGGAGCAGGGCCTAGCAAGCCCCACTTTTCTTTGGAGAATCACATGAACACATCAATCTTTGTTGATCCCATGCCCGTAGAGGCCGTGGATGTGATACTTTTTATTGAGGAGAAACCAACACATCGCACGTATCAAATCAAAATCAACGAACACAACACTTCCAAGATGATGAGCTATACAAAGGATGGGTTTTCAAGGGCAAAGATAGGGCGTAGACGTATGAGATGGCTCAAAGATACATACACTTCAAGAGCCCGTGATCCCCGCTTTGGCTACATCCATTGGACTTGCATATGAAGTTGCTAGCTCTAGTGGGGATACCATAGGGCCAATGGTGATTCTACCTTTCATGAATGGAGAGACACTTGCACACTTGTTTTTGACTATTTACCTAATAACTTGTCACGCTTTTAGAAGATGGTCAAATGCAATTGCCTAGAGCCAAGAAGAACCGACAAACACATAGGCTGAACTTAGGGAGCAAAATGCGAGTTGTATATCAAGATGTTCCGTAGATAGCTCTTGCCCTAGCGTAAAGGTGTCGTTGAGATCCACAAAGGCCACTTCACTCACACAAAGCTTAATTGCAAGAGAGTCAAATTACATTTTGATGATGAGTACCAAAATGTGTGGGTGGCCATTGATTGGGACAATGCAATTCATTTTACGCCAAAGAGCCGCCGCCCTTGTTGAAGTGTCGGCATTTACTTTCTGGGATGGACAAGCAAAATATCCATGGTTAGAGGAAACCGTGGTTTGAGAAATCAAAGGATGATGATCGTATGGGGACACGAAATTCATGATGTCTATGCATTGGGATATATTTATGAGATGCTTCGATTTCATGCAAGCTATGCTCACGAATGGAGTGGTTTAATAATAACAACAATGCCCAATGGATTAATCCAACCCATATGTACCAACGACGCCTTGACAAGTTGGAGGAGCAAAAACAAGAATGATGTGCCTACGTGAAGACGTATTCTCATCAATGCACCCAAAGCTTCAAGTTTGTTGAAGCCTTACAAAGTGTTGGAATATCTTCTACCATGGTTGTGAGACAAAGACGACACATGAAGTGCATGGATGCCTTGAGATGTCAAAATTGTTGTTGTCACAACTCAAATAATGAATACAATATTGTATATCTTGCCATGTTTAAGAGTATTAAATTTTTTTAATTGTCTAATAACCAAATATATAAAGACACTTTTAATTATTCAAATCCCAATGTTTTGTAATGAACTTCCCATGTTGCTAACATTTGTTTCTTTCCTACTATGTTATTCATCGCACTCCATATAAATAACTTGCAAGTTTTTGCACATGTCCAAAGAACCATGGGATGCGCACGATGGCATATCTATTGTTCACAACTTTACTTCTCACAGGGCTTGGTAGCCTTACCGACAAAATTCTAAACCTCGCAAAGGCCTTTAAGAGGCTGGTTGGTCGTTCGGGTTTAGTCAAGCACCACCGCCACCTCCACCATTGTGTGGATTTGGTATGGATTTTTTTTCTAGGATAAAATATAAGTTAACCATTTATTTTTTAACGCTCAATGTTTTTAAATGTAGCGTGTAAATGCGGTTTAGGCCCTTCTTTTCCTATGCATAATGTTCGTCCGTCGTGGTTATGGGCGGATCTTCTTCAAAGACCACCGCCGAGAGATTCGAAGGACCTCGCATCCAGCCAGAAGACGGAAGATGTGGAACTCCAGATATCAACGAAGGCGATAACCTCAAGATAGGTGGAATGCCTTGTAATTCGATGTCGCCTAAATGGAGATTGGCGCCTCCAGTCGTGAACAAAAAGTAGGCGGAGGTCCGCTTCCATGACCTCCACGCCATAGCTCATACACCCTTCGTAATTCAATCTTGGGCCCGCCCCGAGCACGCAGGAGAATGAACCCCCACGGCGAGCCGACCGCCGCTTACGCCGAGTGGGACGCACCTCTTCAAGCTCTCGTTAAAGATCGCACCACCGCACCACCTCCACGAAGGCATCTCTTTCAATATGAGTGAGTTCATCTTGAATTATGCCCTTTTTTGTTCACTAACACATATTCATATGTTAGTCGATGTTGAGTGTAGTAGCAAGAGTTGCCGCTACCACAAAGACCGCAGATGGCTATTACAATTTTGGAAGATGGCTAATAATGTCACAAATAGCTTTGGCATAACGCCCACAAGGGTGAATGGAACTCGGAGCCTATGATGAGGAAAAAAGAGAGATCAAAAGAGATTTTAGAAGCTAATATCCCGAGCTCAAGTCGAGAGATTCATGGAGGGAGCTTTGTTCAAAGCGGTGGTAAACATGTTAAATCCACCAGGTATTAGTTTTTTCGCTCTTCATTATAACCTCATTGTACTCATATTTTATTTATATTTTGCGTGTAGGTAATCGTGGCGAAGCAAATGAAAAGCTCTTGCCAAAGCTACGAGTCCCGATGAGGGTGGCACAAAACCATCCGTTGACTAATGAGGCATTTCAAGTACATCATCTCTCCCATGAGTCGATAATTAGATGATGCCATGTGGACTAAGTCCTTGTATTGCATTGTAGTGTTTGAAGGCCAACATATTATCAAAGAAAGGGGAAGCTAGAATAAAGGCAGCCACTGGACGCTTTAGGTACGACGAAAAGCAAGTGGCAAACATAGTGCCAATAAGACCTGGTCCAAGGTTATGGCTTCCTGATAAGCTATTTGTAAGTATAAATTTGGTTTATAATGTAGGTTCTCGAGTTGAACACTAACATTAGTTTTGGTGCTCATTCCACTAGGGCGGTCATTTGTCAAGTCGCCTTCCAACGCTAAAGATGAACGCGAAAGGGCCTTCAAACAAGGCGCCATGCGGCTATCGCAGACGCCATCATCAAGGTGAAAGGGGGGGATGAAGTGTATCATTCATTAGATAATTATTTGTGACTACAATGAACTAATTGTTGCGATACAATATAATGCGTAAAATGAAGACCCAAGCCAATGAAGAAGAAGAAGAAGAGAGCAACAACTAAAGACTTAATATATTTTGTAATGTGCAAATTACATTGTGAAATATATTAATTGAATTCAATTAAATTTTTTATGCTTTGTTCTTATTATTTGTGATTTTTTTTTTGTTATGTTAATTTTATGCTCTATTCTATTTTTTATTCTTAGATTTATTAAACATTTATTTACATATTAAACAATAATGCTTTATCTACCATTAATATAATTTAATCAATATTTGTTTCTATTTTTCGAATTTTTAAATTTTTAAATATTTATTCTCGATTTATTTTGTTCATATTTAATATTTATTAATACTATTAATATTATTGATAATATTAATATTAATAAATATTACTAAATATTTATTTATATTAAATATTTGTTAATTTTGCATATGAATATTAATCGTCCAAGTTAAATCATATTGAATAATATTAAATAAATATTTTTTTTTATCAAAATTCCTTAATCGTCGTTGAACGACGTTGTTCAAGGGGCCGCTTATTGCTGCCACAAGTTGTTGATCCGACGCATCAAGTATACAGTTACAGATGTGTGACAAATGACGCCAACGCCGCTGGAACGACGCTTCACACGCCGCGCCCACGCCGCTACCGCAACGCCGCACCGACTGGCGATGACGCGGTACTTTAGTCGCGAACGACGCTGTCGACCGCCACGCCGCATTACCGGGCGCGCAATACCTGGGCAGCAGTTGCCGCCAGCGGGCTCACCCACGGTGGTAACGCGAATCACGCTGGAACGTGACGCAGCGCGTCGCCGCTAAAGACGCCGTAGTTAAGACAGAGAACACGCGATAACGCCGCTGGATCGACGCCCGACGCCGAATAGACGCCGCTTATCGACGCTTTCGACGCCGATCATCGACGCAAACGACGTCCCGACGCCGTAATAGACGCCGGGGTGGCTTTGGTTTTGTAGTGGTTTTAGCCAGCCGCGACATCCTTCCACACATATCCCGAGGGGCACTTTAATTTTGGCAACCCTAAGACAAAGTTATGATCCTTCATCAAGAATTGGAAATTTGCATGCCCAAGACGCCATGCCATATCTCGGTTCTTATCAAGGGTTGTGGCACCAAGGTAGTAAACCACTTTTGATACCACCAACTTATCTTATACAAGTTCCAGCCCTTTCTCCTTGTGCTATCAAGGTTATTCCTATCTCCGATCACACATTTGCCTCCTCCAAATGTAGCAAATAAGTTAGCATCATCCATCTTTGATATGGATATCAAATTCTGCTTCCAAATTGGGACATACAAAGTGTTTTTAAACACTTTTCGGGTAGACTGAGTAGCAGCTCCTGCCTTTACATTTAAAATGCCTTGCCTATTTTCACTTTGTAATCTTTGTAGAAGAGTATAATTCCTTATGCATCAATATGGTCTTAAGTGTCACTTTCGGCGACCAGGAAAGTGTGGATCATGTAAAGACATGATTACATGAGCCATATCAACAAAGTTTAAAATGGAGTTCTTGGTAGTGAATCTGGACTAAAACCCAATCAGAGGCAATGTTAGGGGTAGTTTGGGTACTATAAAGAACTATCCATGGAGGTTGATGATGGTGCATTCAAAACAATGTTGTTTGCGATGCCGAATGGTTTGTTCTTGTATCTTGGTGCTCATGCCACGATCATAAAGATCACGAGTGGCATATTCACTAGATTCGAAGGCAAAATTCGGTCTCGTGGTCAAGACGCATCGTGAGGTTGAGCAATGTGAACAAAGATATGTTGCTTGGATGCAATAACTTTATATATGTCATTAACCAAAGGAACTAATGTATTAGAGGTTTTTGTGAGTCCGCGCCCAGTTCGGATCCTTTGCAAGATGGAGTGGTGGGTTAGTAGTTCCATGTAAGGCTAAGCTCCATGGAAGGTAGGAGATATAAATGATTAGAGCCAGGAGGGTTTTGGGTTAGGGGCAGACTATTTAATGATAGAAGACTACCTTCGATTCGAACCTTTATTAACGATTTATATTTTCTTACATGAAGACCAGAAAATACTTTATCTTGATTTATGTATACTACAAACCATATTGACAGCTTGTGGTATTTGCAACCCGAAGTTATCATAGACATTTATGCCAAGTTAATTTGGCATCTAAGTATGAACCATAGGCACAGAATCGAGGGCAGTTCTATACGTTGCGATACCGGCATGTTTTAATTGAAAATCATAAAATGTAGAGATTTGCCCCAAAATGCAAGATTCATATACAAAATCGCCATATGTATTCCTTCAAAATACAATTCCATATGAAAACCCCTTTTTATTCAAATACACGAGAGCAAGAGTGGATGCGATTTGCATCTAGTGGGTATATCCGGCATCGATTGTGATCCACTTTCTTGATAGGCTTCCAAGAAGGTACTGGTGCCATCCACCACGTCGGGAACAAATATCGAGAAGCATAAGGTCTGACCCTGGTGGTGTACATTTTCAAAGGAATTCGTATGCGAGCACTTCCGCTGGTTGAGTGCAGTTACCCAGCTTTTGAAGTAGGGCTTAAACCAAATCTTGCTTCCCAAAAGGCCCCTATCCTCTAGCATACAGACCCAAACTGGCGACTCACCGTACGTTTTCTTGAGGGCACTGAGGCGCAGCATTGAGAGAAGGATTCCGGCCTCGGTAATCACGGCGAGGATAACCATTTTATCATCGCGACTTTGTCGCCCGAAACTGGCGAACTCAGGCGCTTTCTTGGGTTAGGTTAGATCTAATATGGTGCTTTCGGCGGCGCTGACCTCACAATTAAACGACATCAGCGGGCATCATCGGAAGCGTATGGCGGATATAGGTAGAGAACTCGACTGGCCGAGGAGGAGGAAGGAATTTGGAGAGGCGGGCGGAATGGAGGACTAATAGAACCCAATATATATGGCATCTCTGGGCATCTGGCTCAAGAAATAAATTTAAGTCTGACGTCGTTCTAGCGCCAGATTGCGTCGTTATAGGCGATCGTTAAACTTGACCTTTAAAATCGTTAAGCGGCGCGTCTTTATCACGGCGATCTCGTTCTTTAAAGTCTTTTCGGCGGCTTTCGGTACTTCCCATTTCTTTTATGATTTGAGTATTAACGAAGATCACCGGATCTAGTTTTTCATTACTTGATTATTGTGGGTTTCGTCTTGGGATACGCCTTCATCGGAAGGTATAATGACGCTTGAACCGGATTGAGGAGGAGATGAGGATTCGAAGCGAGAGAGATGAAGCCATGTCTTCCTGATAAAGCTACCTCTGTAGTTTATACACTTTATTATTTTTATCTATTTTCCCTAATCTATAGCTTGGTGTAGAACCGTCGAGGGGCATGAGAAGGAAGGAATCTCGGAAGTGACCCCCTCCTCACTTTCGAAGAAGATGAGGACTATGAAACGATCCATGGATGTAATTTGTTGAGAAACAATAATGATTGGTGAAGGCGAATAAATTGCTAGGAACCAGTGAGCTGCCCTATGGCATGATGAGGATGCTTGCTGAAAAGATGAATCCAGAGTTTGGAAGCACCAGAACTTGACATTAACATGATACTGGCGTCGACATATGCCATAGCGTAGCCGGACATACCGACATGGAGCTATGGTTCAAGGGATATGGACCAGTGGGGGACTTCCACGATAGAAACCATATATGCTTCGGGGAGGTATGCTTAATTGTTCAAGTGATCTTTGTTCAATAAGCACATGTTTTGTACATTGTTATATTTTCTCTTTAAGGTACAATCTAGCATTGATACATATGCATGAACGGAAAAGTTCTTGAATATTTTCTTAAATTTGGATGTAGCCTTCTTAGATTCGTTTGCCATTTCCGAGACACGAGGTTTTACGCGACATTTCGACTTGAATTTGGTAAGAACCGGCGAGATTATTTGTGGTTTTGGACTCTCATCTTACAAGTAGGACACTTCCATATTCTAAATCTTTCAAATGCACATTCTTAGAAGTTTGCTTGTTGGTGTCCCGGCTTGGATTTTTTTCTCCAACTTTGATGAAGCGACCACTAAATTATGTTTCTTTGTGGTAAAGTCAAATTGCATCTTCCAAATCTTCAAATCCGGCACGGTTGCCTGTAGCGGGCTGCACCTCGACGTGATTCCTAATGCTAACCCGCGACCCTGGACGCTACAAAATTCGAAAAGTGGGCCGTGTCTGGAGATGAATTGGAATCCGATTTGTAAAAATCAGAATTTATTTTTCGTGCAATGCATTGTTAATTCCATAAATTTAATCGACAATTTTGCCAAAAGCGCTGGCTTCAATTGCCACATCGGGAGGAGGACGGGTCAAACTCCGTTCCGTCAGTTCCCCTTGCTATCGTTCGGCCGCTTCACCGATACGTTCAAAGCGCAACGGACTAGGACTTCGGCCCCAAAAGCGTAAACCCTTCTAGAGCGCAGCAGCTGGGGTTCGTTTGAGCCCTCTCCTTGGCGGGACCTAGGGACTTTCGCCTTTGAAGTGGAGTTGGGGTATTGGCGGCGCGGACCCTAAAATCCCTCGGAAGCTGCTTTCCCCAATTTTCTCTCCCCAAGGCCACAGGGAAGGGGCCGGGCAACCTCCCTCTCGGGAACCGGCGATTGGCTCACCAATGGATTCCGAGCGTTGACATTACTCACGGAAACCAAAGTTCCGGTGCCCAAAGAAGACCGGGGACTCGGCCCCAAAGCGTAACCCTTCTAGAGCGGCAGCCCACGGAGGGGTTTTACGTTTGGAGGCCCCTCCTTAATCGGGGTCGGCGGGACTTTAGCCAATAATCTTGAAGTGGAGTTGGGGTGTTGGCGCCGGGCCCGGACACTAAAATCCCTCCGGTGCTTGCTGAATTTCCTCTCTCCCCAAGGCCGGGGAAGGGCGGGGCAACCTCAGGCCGCGATTTGGCTCGCCAATGGACCGAGGCCTGCCGACATTGCCGCAGGGATCAGGATTCCCGTGGCAGGAGAGGGCCAGGACTTCGGCCTAGCGTAAAACCTTCTAGAGCACACGGCGGCCCACGGGGTTTTACGTTTTAGGTGACAGCCGTGGCGGCCTCATATGCGGTCGGTGGGACTTTATATACATGTCTTGAAGTGGGTTGAGTTGTTGGCCTTGCGAGGCTTGGCGGACCTAAAATCCCTACGCGCGAATTTCCCTCTCCCAAGGCCGGCAACCTCCCTCACGGGCAGCGATTTTATTTCACCAATGGACTCAGAATGCCGACATTGCCACAGGGATCAGAAGTTGAAAGTGGCGAGAGGGCCGGGGACTTCGGCCCCTGGCGTAAACCAGCAGGCACGGCAGCCCACCGAGTTTCACGAGGCCCTCTCCTCATTGATTAGTAGGGACAAGTGTCTTAGAATGGAATTGGGGTGTTGTTGGCGCGGGCAGCGGACCTAAATCCCTCCGAACGCCCTTCGTTTCTCTCCCCAAGGCCACAGGGACCGGATGAGCGACCCTCAGCTTCCGGGCCTTGATACGACTGCCAATGGACTCGAGCGTCGACGGTATACAGGGATAAGTTAAAATTAACCCGGAAGACCACCAGACTCGAAAGGAAAGCGCCAAAGTGAAAGCTCGCACTTCCATCCGCACTCGTAGTCAATTGGCCTGAGGGTGTAAAATGCGGGATCTCTTTGTCGTGGAGGGCGTGAGTGTTTATTCTTTCGCAAAACCATTGTGGCTTGCTCCCTAGGGTAATTTAAGCCATTCGGACGATTTGGCGAAGGTCTATTGCCATTCAGACATCCGGTGCCGAGCGACAAAAGCAGTCACGGTTTCTAGAATAAGGGGCGCCAGCCCGAACGACAAGTTCTCGGACCGATCTGGAATCTTTTGGACCTTCGAAGGGGCCTGACGGAGGGATCCAACTGATGGATAAGGGGAGGCAGGGCTCAGGAGATGAGATCATTAAGCGATCTTGACCAGAAGTGGCCCGGGGAAAAGACTGCCTCAGAACTTTGGATCCAGCCTCACGGGGCCAGGACTCTCCCCTCTTGGCCGGGGTCCCTGCAAAGATCTGGCCCTCGTTTGACTTGGGGAAGGAATTTTGGCTCGGTTGCTACTACCAGGCTGCTACGGCAGGATTCCCTAATCACTAACCGCTGACCCTAGACCTTCTCAGAAAGTGGTGAAATTGGGCCGTGTCTTTGGAGATGAATTAGGGATCCGGTACGGCAAAAGCGATTTATTTTCACTGATGTTAATTCGCGAATTCACGAATCTTGCCACTTCAAAAGGCGCCCAGGCTTCTACGCCACGCGGAGGAAGGCCCAAACTCGCTTCGTGGAGTTCTGCATTATTCGGTACAGGCGCTGCGGCCAGGTCCCAAATTTTGCCGTGACGAGGACTCGTACAAAGCGTAAACCTTCTAGAGCGGCAACCCATGGGGGTTTCACGTTTTGAGGCTCTCCTTGTGGTCGTGGACGCCAGCGCGTGTCTTGAAGTGGGAGTTGAGGGTGTTGATGCCAGGCGGACCCTAAAGTCCCTCGAGGTACAGCATGGAATTTCCTCTCCCACAGGCCACGAAGGGGCCGGTTGAGCCGACCCTCAGAAACTCTCTCGAATCGCGATCTGGCTACGCCAATGGATTTCGGAAGCATTCGGCATACGGGACAAGTTCAGGTAGCGAGACCTACCCGAACTCCAAGAAGCGCCAAAGTAGCTCACTTCCATCACACTCATAGTCGTTGGCTAGGATTATTGCATGCGGGATCTTGTCGTGGAAGTGAGTGTTTCCTTCTTTTCATAAAACCGGCCAGGTGTAACTTTGCTCCCTAAGGTAATTTTAGCCATTCAGGACGATTTAGAAGGAGGTCTATTTGCCGATACGAATCTGGTGCGACGACGAAAGCAGTCTGGCGGTTTCTACAAAGTGACGATAGGGCGTAGCGGTTTTGACAAGTTCTCGGGACGATCACGAATCTTTTGGACCTTCAGAAGGGCCACAACGGAGGATCAACGAATTAGGATAGAGGCGGAGCTTTCAGGAAAATTAGTCGATAGCGTGCTGCAACCCGTGACCCGGCGCGAGGGAAAGAAGTACCGGGAACACGGATCCGCCTCACGGGGGTAGGACTCTCCCCTCTTGTGAGGATCCACCGCAAAGATCACGTACCGTTGACTTGGGGAAGGAATTTTTGACTGGATTTATATAGCGAAACGACAATTCTATCTTAACGATAGACCTTCTCAGAAAATTCCAAAGGGTAAAGGTAGTGTCTTTGCGGAGATGAATTAAGGGATCGGCGGCAAAAAGCAAGATTTATTTTGCGTGCAATGCATTAATTGCAATTCACGAATGTCTTACCCTTTGCAAAAGCGCCCGACTCTACTTACCGGAGGAGGAAAGGCCCAAACTAAAGCTCCGTCGGTTCCCCGCTGCTCGCAGTATTCACCGGCTCTTCGGCCCAGGAGTCCCAGTTAGCAGGGCGGGACTTCGGCTAAGCGTAAGCCAGCCTAGAGCTGGCAGCCCTACGGGGAACTACGTTTAGGAGAACCTCTCCTTATCCGGTCGGTAGGACCTTCTTGTACGTGTCTTGAAGATGGAGTTAGGTGTTGGCGAAAGTATGAGAAGCGGACCCTAAAATCCCTCGGTGCGCCCCAAATTTCCTCTCCCAAGGCCACAGGGACGGGCGGGCGTCCTAAAGCTCTCGAGGAATCGTAGATACAGAGCTTCCTGTGGACCGGAACGTCGACGGCCCACAGGGATATTGGATTCGTTATTTGAAGACCACCAGGCTCAAGAAGCGTAGTATCACTTCCATACACTCATGCCGATGATTGCTTTAGGATATTGCATGGGATCTTGTCGTGGAGAGCGTGGAGTGTTTCTAACTTCTTCGCTTAAAAGCGGCCAGGTGTAACTTGCTCCCTAGGGTAATTTAGCCATTCAGGGGCCGATTTGAAGTCCTATTTACCATTCGAACATCCGGTGCCGAGCGACAAACTTGATCGCGGTTTCTACAAAGGCGCGATCCGGGCCATGTGTTTGACAAAGTTCTCGGACCGAATCACGGAATCTTTTGGACCTTCCGAAGGGCCTGACCGGAGGATCAGCGGTCGGATAGGGGAACCCGGGCTCGGGAAGGTGATCATTAGCGTCACGACCGGAGGCGCTGCAGGAAGAGCGCCTCGGAACTTTGGATCCAGCCTCACGGGGTACAGGACTCTACTCTTAACTGAGGATCCACCGCAAAAGGTCAGCCTCGTTTGACTTAGGGGAAGGGTGCCGGCTTCGGTTATACGAACACTTCCGGCCAGTTCCTATCTGCCACGGCGACCTTCTCGAAATTCCGAAAATTGGATGAATTAGGGATCCGGCGGCAAAAAACCGGAGTTTATTTTAGTGCAATGCATTAATTGGGAACTGCCAGAATGTCTTGCCAGCGCAAAAGAAAGCGCCCCGACTTCCTACTGCCACATCGGAGGAGGAAGGCCAAACTCCGCTCGTCGGTTCCTTGTAACCAGTATTCCTGTTTAACGCTTCTGAGCCGGGTCCGGTACAGCGGACCGGGACTGCATTTGGCAGTAAAACCCTTTACAGAACTTGTAGCGTACCATGAGGTTTCGTTTGGAATTTTCCTCATACTGGTCGGTAGGGACCTTCGCGTGTCTTGAGTGGAGTTGGGTGTTGGCGGAGGCGGACCCCTAAAATCCCTCGGTGCTTTAACTGAGTACCACTCACAGGCCGGGAATGGGGCGAAGGCCCGAGCACCTCTCAGCTCTCGAGGTCAGCGATCTGAGCTACGCCAATGGAATGAGGCGTGAAAGCGAGTACATAAAGCGGGATGATTCGGGTAATGGAAGACCACAGGAACTCAAGAAGCCAGAAGGCCGAAACCATCCCTTTCCAGAGTCGATTATTTCAGGATACATCGGGATCTTGTCGTGGAAGTGACAACTCTTCAGGCGGCGTAGTGTAACTTATCTCGTGTTTAATCAGGACGATTTGGCGAGGAATGCATTTTGCCATTCAGGAACTCCGGTGCGAGCGACAAAGCAGTCACCGGTTTCGAGCGACATCGGGGCGCTGAGTTTGATGATTCCCGACGGACCGATGGAATCTTTTTGGAGGACGCTTCAGAAGGGCCCTGAGCGGAGGATCAACGGTGGAGGCGAGAGACTCTGCGAAGGAGGAGTGGTCATTAAAGCGTCTTGACCAGGCCAGTAACGGGAAGAACACCTCGAGGAACTTTTGGATCAACCTCAAAATTGGAATCCCTCATCGCCGAGGGGATCCACGCAGATCAAGCCTCGTTTGGCAGGAAGGTGCCAGCTTTCGGTTATACTACCAGCGGGCTGCCGGATTTAATATCATAACCCGCTGACTAGACCTTCGAAAATTCGAGAAGAATTAGGTAGATAATAACGGAAGCCAGATTAAGATCCATTTGGAAAAAAGCGGAATTTATTTACCGTTATTGCATTAATTAAATTTCACGAATGTGCGCCAGCACTGGCCCCAGGCTTCTACGCATACATCGGGGAGGGGGAGGAAAGGCCCAAACCAGCTCAAAATTGATTCCACGCTTGCTCCGTGTTACCGAACTGCGCTTCGGCGGGAGCCATAAAGTGCAACTGAGACCGGGACACCATTCGCGTAAAACTTCTGGAAACGGCATGAGTAATTTAAAAGTGTGATCCATTCATATGGACTCATTGTTATGGAGTGTATCTGAGGGTGAATATCTCGAACTTCGAAATTCAAAGGTGAGGCGTGGAACAGACGAAGAACATCGAAACCCTTAGCGATAATCTGGAAGAACAGCATATGAAGTTATTATGTGATCATACGCGAGGAATATATGGCAAATCAAAGCTCTTCTTCGACTTTGCATGGTGTAGGCTGGGCATGCCTTGTATTGTGGTGTATCACGAGGAAGAACAGCACGGTGAGCCATATGTTTTGCCATCTGTCATATTTTGAAGTGATTGGCAGCTTGATTTGAAGTATGAAAGTATGCAAGTGAAGCTCAATGGTGCACAAGTACAGTTTTATTAAAGTGGATAGATAAACAAGGATGGGAGAAATCTAAGTGGATAGATAAAGAAGGATAGATAAAATACACAAAGTAATCATTGCCAACTAGTGCTCCATTATTATCATGCGGATGTGTTAGTTTCATTGGAAGCAATACCCCAGAATCATTAGCGTCGAGTTGCCTCCTCCCATCATCATTTCCATTTGATGCAATTCCCCAACTATCATTCTCCACAGTTTCCTTGTTATCGTATCATTGTTACCAATAGCATCATGTTGATTTCCTCCCCATCGATATTCGCAGGAGTTTCAATGATGTTCAATGCTTTAAAATCATTAAAGGGCCACGAGGTTTATTCTATGCATTCTACCTCGAGAAAAGTGATCTCTATCTTTTATGTAATGGTTTGATTCCTTTTATATATGTATTTTCGAGAAGGAAGATGCAATGCATACTTATGCGAGAAGATGTTTTTACAAGAACCGTTTAACAAGCTGATTTACGACCGGACGTTGGAGTTGTTAAATCGGTGTATAGTTCCTCCGTAATATAAATATTCCGATGCCTTGAATGTGGCTTTGAAATTAATGCCAAGGTAACTCACTTGGTACCTTATAATGGCTCCCTGTTCATTGGTGAAGACTTACTTTATTGTAGTGTGGAGGATATGTCATCGATGTTATCGATGGAATTTAAATAGTGGTCTTCGAAAAGGTCTCGAGGACCAACTATAATCTTTGGAATGGATGTGTCATGGAGCCCCATTTCGTCAAATTCACCATCAATTGCAATTGTAAGGATTGAAGCGTGTGTGCACTTGACATTTCAAATTTCAATTCATTACATTCCTATTTTAACTTAGGCGGATGGGCTCTGATTATTACTTGATATCGGTTTATCGCGGAGATTAAAACACAATCACGAAAATGTGAAACTATGAATCTCGCGTTGTCACGAAGAACTATGCGGGGCATGATTTGCGTAAGTAACATAAATAACTTTTCAATCTGATATTGAAAGGATAATTAACTTTTGCATGGGGAATTGTTGAAAGGGTTTTGCGGGCTCGGTAAAGTATCGGAACAAACGGTTGCCTCCATGACGCGGTTGTATTAGAGGGTTCCTACCCTTATGGCTATATAGTTCTCTCCCGGCTTCGGGGTTCAATTTTAATAAATTTTATTGTATTTTGGACTTGGGGATGGTGTCCGAATCGGTTGCAAGTGTTGTTCTTAATGTAGGGTTGGCTATATCTGAAGGTGTCGGATGTTGGTTTAAGAAATCGATTTTTGAAATGTTTAATAAATTGATTTTTCGCGAGGAGATGTTAAAAGAAGGACGTCGTTTAACACAAAGGCGTCGTTATAGGCGTAAGTTTTAGCATTGACTATGGCCGGACGTCGTTAAAGCGACCTCCGCGGCGTGGATTCAACGGCGTCTGTAACTTTTATCGAGAAAAGCAGGCGGCTTTTAGCCGCTCGTTTTTGGTTCTGGCTGGAGGGCGTTTTTAAGTAGCGATTTTGGCGCTGGATCATCCTTGCGGTCCTTTTCAAGCTTCAAACAAGCATCAAAGGTATTTCAATGGATAAATCAACTCTATTTTTGGAATTAGGCTTGTTGTTTGATAGATTTAGGGCTTCTTGTTTTTCTTGTTGTTTTCAATCATCCCATTTCTATCCTCCTCTTCTTTCCATCCTTGTTTTTCTTCAATCCATTTAAGCCTCTTATTAGTATGAATCGAATCCTCCTCTTCTTCTTCCAATGATCTTCCAATCATTGGTTTCTTCCTTCTAATCTTAGTTCTTCCAATCTTCTATTCATTTTCTTCTTCTTCTTCTTCACCACTTTCTCATTCTATTCAATCTTTCTTTTCCTATCTCCTTTCTTCTTCTCTCTCTCACTCTATCCTCCTCCTCCCTCCTCCTCCTCCTCCTCCTCCTCCTCCTCCTCCTCCTCCTCCTCCTCCTCCTCCCTCCTCCTCCTCCTCCTCCTCCTCCTCCTCCTCTCCTCCTCCTCCTCCTCCTCCTCCTCCTCCTCCTCCTCCTCCTCCTCCTCCCTTCTTCGCCCGATGATGTTCTCACAAAAGAACTATGTACAATTAAAGTTTAAAAACAATTAAAGACTTAAGATTCGAGTGAGCACATATTTCCCAATATCTACCACAGGTTTTAAAGCGAGCCACATCAGTACTCCTACTCCCATGTACAAGTAATAATTCAAATGGAATCCATCTTCTCGGGTTTGTAACGTACTCATATATCCCATATCAATGTACAATTCCATAATATAACTTGATGTAAATCGCGAGGGGTAATAGAATGTAATTTATTTTTTATCCTTTATTTAATCAATTATCCGCGATGGCTTTCCATTTATAGTACTTCATATATAATCATATTCCTTTGCATTTAATTTTTAAAAAAAGCATGTCATAACGTTTTCCATGGATTTGATTCTATGATAGTAGTAAGTTGACTCAAACCTCCTCAATACTTCATATCGAAATTTAAATTACGTATTGTAGGAAGCTGGATAAAGCTCACTAGTAGCATTCATGACTACCAGCGTAGAGCGATCAATCATTATCATGTACCCTTTGCTTATATATTCAACAAAGGGAAGATCTCACCAAATACCAATACAATCTATAAGTGGTGTCCAGCTATCTTCTCTGGTCCCTCGATTGTACAACAAAAGCAATGAAAATATCATCGGGAGAGATTGTTGCAGTTACCTTTAAGCGGACCAATATTAGCATCATAATGGTAATAGGGAAGAGGCGTCGGGTAAGCTATAGAATAATCTGGCTCTTCGCCTTTCACCTATTTTTTCGGTTAATAGATGCTCTAGAATAGATCTAGAGTTTTTTAGACTTAGAGGCCATGTATACAAAATACAAAGTTTAAACATAAATGGATGTTATTTCCAGCTCATTTGTTTTCCCATCTCACAACTGCATCTTCTTATAAACCTATAATGAAATATATATATATATATATAGGGTCGGCTTTTTTAGGATAGGTAATTTACGAGGCCACCACAAACATCCCAATAGGCTGCCTTACCAATCGGCATATCTGCTGATAATCTTATCATTATGATCACCATAGTTAAGAAGAAAATAATAAAACTGCGGCATTAGCACAAACCCATTACATAAAGTATTATAGGATAAACCTCTTAGAGAGCATGATGCTTATCCCTAACGTTATTCTTTCCTCTTCTGGCGGCATTAAGCATGCTATACAAAAGCCATCCCATTACAAAGGGGAATTATTTCTATTCTCTTACAAAATCGAATATGAAACCACACCATAGCAATCGCTGTGGAAAGTTATAAGACTACAAACTTGAACCTGGTATTATCTACATATTACCAAATAAATATCGATCAACCACGAACGGAAGAGCCTCATTGTTATTTGCTCCTTGCTCCATGCATTTTCCAATGACACCTTTACGCTTGTATCCCCATCGAACGATCATTACTATTCTTGCCAGGCATTTCAATACAAGCATCCTAAAGAGCTAATCTTTTGCGAAGGCGCCCATGGCTTTAGATATTGCACCTGTATCTTGCCAAAAGGCGGAAGCCGCTAGTTCGAACCATCCCAAATTCGTGTCAGCTTAATTTCATGTAAGGAACCAAGACTTGTATTGGCATCACATGCGGCTAAAAGCAATAGCGGCTATTTTTGTGGAATGCAAAAAGACATCAAACCTAGCCGTACCATTCTGTGTCATGCCTAAATAAAACATTATAATATCTCGTCACCTGCCATCAAAAAGTATTTAGATTGGCAATTTTAGATAAGGTATGACAACCAAACAAAGGTCCCACCTTATACAATAAAACCATTAAGCAAAAGTTTCTCAAGTGCATAAAATATGTTTGGCGGCTTTTGCCCATTGCCAAAGCTTGGCCTTTTTGCAAACAATTTATTGAAAGAAACCACCAACGTAACACCACATGGGCTCCACAACTTAATCATAAAGCATTTCAAATATAGTAAAAAGACCTTGACTTCTATGGAATCAAGCCCAACATTACTTATGTGCCACCATTGGAATATAATGTCACATATTCAAACCATTAAACCACATATTATATTATATTTAACTATCATGTAACTTGTTTGCCTTTTTGATTTCAATGCCACTATATTTTCAAACCTTTCAATTTATCAAACTTTCCAAGCTTTAAAATCATCTTCTTCTACTTCTTCCATATTATAACGACCACCACCATAGAACATGTCCCATAGCTCAAGTAGAAGAGCAGACATGCCCACAAGAATAAGCTTTTTAAGATCCACAAAGAATTCAAAATGCCACACTGGATAAACTGACATACCAGTCCCAAAGCATTTGCATAAAAATGCATCAAACCATTATAGCTTGTTTGAGGAGAAAACGCTCTATAGAAGAATATTTTAGGAAGAAATGTTTTTCTTCTTCTTCTTCTTCTTCTTCTTCTTCTTCTTCTTCTCCCACGTCCCTCCCTCGGGGATGTGGGACTCTTTTATAAGGAAATGGGACCCTCATAAAAGGGGTCCTGCTTTCCCGAAAAGAAAATAGGAATGAGTTACAAGTTGACACATAGAATATAAATTGCTTGTACCCGATTCTAAGTAGCCATGTATGATGGGCGGAGGTCGAGGGTTTACATTTTGTAGTATTCAGGATAAGGCACATTGGGCGACATCGATAATTAACATTTCCTCGATCATATGGCACCCATGGACCATAGACTCTAACTAGTTATGATAATCATAACCTTGCTCAAAAGAGCAAAATAGATAATATTCAAAAAGCCCGACTGTTATGTCAAAGAGATCTTGCGATCTTTAGGCCTGATAGGTAGGCCAACTTTGTCAAAAGTATTTCCCAGATCCATATCCCAAATCGATTCGGTGTATCACCCAAATAAACGATACGCTATTAAAATCATAATGTGAGGTTAGTAATGCCAAAACCAAATATAGAATCGGCGTATTTCATGGTTTTAGAAATGATGTGTTTGTTGGATACCTCAACAAATAGATGTCTGATTTCTTCTTGATGATGTTCTCACAAAGACTATGCACAATTAAAGTTTAAAAAAGCAATTAAAAGACTTACCGTTCGGTGAGCATATTTCCCAATATCTACCACGGGTTTTTAAGCCGAGGCCACATCGAATACTCTTCTCCCATGTCATGATAATATTCAAATGGAATATCTTCGGGTTTTGTAACGTACTTCGTATATCCATATCAATGTACTGATTCCATAATATAACCTGATGTGGGAGTCGCGGGGGTAATAGAATGCCATTTTATTTTTTATCCTTTATTTAGTCAATTATCGATAAGCTTTCCATTTATAGTACTTCATATATAATCATATTCCACTTGCATTTAATTTCTTAAAAAGCATGTCATAACGTTTCCATGATTTGATTCTATGATAGTAAGTCAACTCAAACCTCCTCAATACTTCTACATATCCACGGAATTTAAATTGCATAGATTGTAAGAGGCGGATAAAGCTCACTAGTAGCATTCATGACTACCAAGCTGTAGAGAGCGGTCAATCATTATCATGTACCCTTTGCTTATATATTTAACAAAGGGGAAGATCTCGCAAATACCAATACAATCTATAGAGTGGTCAATATCTTCTCCTGGTCCCCGATTGTACAACAAAGCAACCAAAAATATCATCGGGAGACCCATTTGCGGTTACACTTAAAGCGACCAATATTTAGCATCATAATGGTAATAGGAAAGGGGCGGTGTAAGCTATAGAACAATCCCGCCTTTCACCTATTATTTTTCGGTTAATAGATGCTTCTAGAATAGATCTAGAGTTTTTTAGACTTAGAGGCCATGTATACAAAATACAAGTTTAAACATAAATGGATGTTATTTTCCATTTCCACATTTTTCCCATCACAACGCAAAATCTTCACCTTATAAACCTATAATGAAATAAATATATATATATGATTGGCTTTTTGGGATAGGTAATTTCACGGGCCACCATAAACATCCCAATGATTTTGCGCCTGTCGGCCATATCACTTGATAATCTTATCAATTATGATCCCATAGTTAAAAGAAAATAATAAACACCAAACATTAGCACAAACCTATTACATAAAGAGTATTAGGGATAAAGCCTACGCCGGTATGATGCTATCCCTACTTGATGTCTTTCCTCTTAGCGACATAAGCATGCTATACAAAGGCCATCCATTTCAAAGGGAATTATTTCTATTCTCTTACAAAATCCCGGAATGTAGAACCACACCATAGCAATCATGTGGAAAGTTATAAGACTACAAACTTGAACCTGGTATTTATCTACATGTGCCAAATAAATATCGATCAAACTGAGCGAAGAGCCTCATTGTTATTTGCTCCTTGCTCCATGCATTTTCCAATGTACCTTTCTGCTTGTATCCCCATCGAACAGTCATTACTATTCTTGCCAAGGCATTTCAATACAAGCATCCTAAGAGGCTAATCTTTCTTAGAAGCCGGCGCCCATCGGCACAGATATTCACCTGTATCTTGCCAAAGGCGGCGTAACTCGTTCGAACCATCAAAATTCGTGTCCCAGCCCAATTTCATGTAAAGAACCAAGACTTGTATTGGCATCATGCAGCTGAAAACGGCAAAGCGGCTATTTTTTGTGGAATGCAATCAGACGTCCAGCCGTACCATTGTTCAATGTCATGCCCTAAATAAAACATTATAATATCTCGTCACCTGCCCGTCAAAGTATTTAGATTGGCAATTTTAGATAAATTATGACAACCAAATAAAGGTCCACCTTATACAATAAAACCATTAACAAGTTTATCCAATTGCATAAATATGTTACGGCTTTTGCCCATTGCCAAAGCTTGGCCTTTTGCAACAATTTATTGAAAGAAACCACCAACGTAACACCACACGGGCTCCACAACAATCATAAGCATTTCAAATATAGTAAAGACCTTGACTCTATGGAATCAAGCCCAACATTATATGTGCCACCATTGGAATATAATGTCACATATTCAAACCATTAAACCACATATTATATTATATTTAACTATCATGTAACTTGTTTGCCTTTTGATTTCAATGCCACTATATTTTCAAACCTTTCAATTTATCAAACTTTCCAAGCTTTAAAATCATCTTCTTCTACTTCTTCCATATTATAACGACCACCATAGAACATGTCCCATAGCTCAAGTAGAAGAGCAGACATGCCCACAAGAATAAGCTTTTAAGATCCACAAAGATTCAAATGCCACACTGGTATGGCATACCAGTCCCAAAGCATTTGCATAAAAATGCATCAAACCATTATAGCTTGTTTGGAGAAAACATGCTCTATAGAAGAATATTTTAGGAAAAATATTTTCTTCTTCTTCTTTCTTCTTCTTCTTCTTCTTCTTCTTCTTCTTCTTCTTCTTCTTCTTCTTCTTCTTCTTCTTCTTCTTCTTCTTCTTCTTCTTCTTCTTCTTCTTCTTCTTCTTCTTCTTCTTCTTCTTCTTCTTCTTCTTCTTCTTCTTCTTCTTCTTCTTCTTCTTCTTCTTCTATTTTTTTCCATGGAAGAAGGGGCGATGGATTGAAAGGCGAGGCCCATTCTTCCTCTATTTTTATTACAAGAAGGGGCGTCGTTGAAAAGGCAGGGAGGCCCTTCTTTTATATTCTTCCTTTTTTTTATTTTCATTTTTACATGTCAATATATAGTTCTTTTTAATTAACAATGTAAATAGTTTTAATGTCAATGATCTTTTCAGCGTGAATCGTCTTTTTTTTTTTATTTATTTCTTTATTTATGTAAGGTTTCAATTATTGAATGCCTTTATTTTTGCATGTACACACTAATAACAAAATAAATTAGCTCTTGAAATCGATTTTATGGCTCGAAGACATTCTAGGTAAAATTTGAGTTTGAGTAGGAGAATAAAATTTTTAATGTTTTATTTAGGTTAAAAACTTGGGGAGACTTGGACAAGGGCATGGTAGACTCCTTGGAGTGGAGAAGACTAGGTGAAGGTCCAAGCTCACTTGGATTACTCTTGTAATTTTATTGATTAATGTATTTAGTTTAGAAAAAAATTGGGGAGACTTGGACAGGGCATGGTCGGCTCGCCTTGAGTGGAGAAGACTAGTGTTCGAGTCCAAGCTCACCGTTACTCTTCTTAGCAATTTTATTGATTAATGTATTTAGTTTAGAAAAATTTGGGGAGACTTGGACAAGGGGCATGGTCGGCTCTTGAGTAGTGGAAGACTAGGTGTTCGGGTCCAAGCTCACTGCTCCACTCTGTTTGTTTATTTTTTTTATTAATATACCAATAAATAGAAATCTTTACGGGGATTGGACAAAAGGGGTTTTTGAAAAAAATTGCATTATTGATTTTAGGGTTTCTAGTTAAGAATGTTGTTTTAAAGATGTTAGGGATGTCAAAGAAACAACGATGTGGAGTGGTTAAGAGCAAGAAAAATTTAAATAGTTGGTTTAAAAAAAAAAAAATAAAAGGGAAACTAACTCTTAAGAAAGTAGGTAAAGATTCATAATGAAGGTTTGAAAAAAGTCAAAAGCAAGATTAATGAATCTAAATTGGTTTGTAGGTATGGCCCCATTTGTGAAGACACTAATGATTAGTGAGATTAGACGCATGGTCATAAATGAGATATGTCTAAACGAAAGTCCCGTAGGGAGATGCAAACTGGTCAACATTGGTCGACCATTTTGTGGAATTATATGAAAAGGAAGTGCCAATTTGAGTTAGCACAAAAATGGCCGGAGTCAAGAAAGAAATGTTGACTTCTCTCCTTGACACACATGTAAAGCCAATGATTGGAAACCCATGGATGGCCCGAAGACATGTTTGGAAGCATTCGATTATTAAAAGTCCCAATGCTGAGGCTCGTGTCAAGGAATGGGTAGCTTCATGGAATTCCTCAAAGAAGCGGCGTTTGGATCACAAGAACATCATTGCGGATCTCAATGCACGTCGGTTGGAGGTAATTAAAATGCTTTGCATCGGGGAAGCTCTAGTGGGCGGGGGCCTAGCAAGCCCACTTTTCTTTGGAGAATCACATGAACACATCAATCTTTGTTGATCCCATGCCCGTAGAGGCCGTGGATGTGTCACCTTATTGAGGAGAAAACCAACACGCCATACGCATTATCAAATCAAAATCAACGGAACACAACACTTCCAAGATGATGAGCTATACAGGTGGATGGGTTTTCAAGGGCAAAGATAGGCGTAGGCATTGTAAGATGGCTCAAAGATACATACACTTCAAGAGCCAGCATCCTTTGGCTACATCCATTGGACTTGCATATGAAGTTGCTAGCTCTAGTGGGGATACCATAGGGCCAATGGTGATTCTACCTTTCATGAATGGAGAGACACTTGCACACTTGTTTGACTATTTACCTAATAACTTGTCACGTTTTAGAAGATGGTCAAATGCAATTGCTAATTGCCAAGAAGCCCGACAAACACATAGCTGAACTTAGGAGCAAAATCACGAGTTGTATATCGGTATGTTCAGGAGATAGCTCTTGCCTAGCTAGAGGAAGGTGTCGTTGAGATCCACAAAGGCCACTTCACTCACACAAAGCTTAATTGCAAGAGAGTCAAATTACATTTTGATGATGAGTACCAAAATGTGTGGGTGGCCATTGGTGATTGGGACAATGCAATTCATTTTACGCCAAAGCGTCGTCCCTTGTTGAAGTGTCGGTACTTACTTTTCCGGATGGACAAGCAAAATATCCATGGTTAGAGGAAGCGTGTTTGAGAAATCAAGGATGATGATCGTGTATGGGGACACGAAATTCATGATGTCTATGCATTGGGATATATTTATGAGATGCTTCGGATTTCATGCAAGCTATGCGATTTAATGGAGTGGTTTAATAATAACAACAATGCCCAATGGATTAATCCAACCCATATGTACCAGCGGCGTCTTGACAAGTTGGAGGAGCAAAAAACAAGAATGATGTGCCTACGTGAAGGCGTATTCTCATCACGACCCAAAGCCACGAAGTTGTTGAAGCCTTACAAAGTGTTGGAATATCTTCTACCATGGTTGTGAGACAAAGGCGACACATGAAGTGCATGGATGCCTTGGAGATGTCAAAATTGTTGTTGTCACAACTCAAATAATGAATACAATATTGTATATC
Organism: Isoetes taiwanensis; assembly: GCA_021234155.1. Classification (NCBI taxonomy): domain Eukaryota; kingdom Viridiplantae; phylum Streptophyta; class Lycopodiopsida; order Isoetales; family Isoetaceae; genus Isoetes; species Isoetes taiwanensis. Next base: position 19,111,510 of record JAJEKV010000018.1, read on the forward strand.
TTGCCATGTTTAAGAGTATTAAATTTTTTTAATTGTCTAATAACCAAATATATAAAGACACTTTTAATTATTCAAATCCCAATGTTTTGTAATGAACTTCCCATGTTGCTAACATTTGTTTCTTTCCTACTATGTTATTCATCGCACTCCATATAAATAACTTGCAAGTTTTGCACATGTCCGGCAACCATGGGATGCGGTGACGATGGCATATCTATTGTTCACAACTTTGCTTCGCGTGGCTTGGTAGCCTTCTTGTGACCCTAAACGCAAAAAAGGCCTTTAAGAGGCGAAGTTGATGCCGTTCGGGTTTAGCTTCGCCACCGCCACCTCCACCATTGTGTGGATTTGGTATGGATTTTTTCTAGGATAAAATATAAGTTAACCATTTATTTTTAACGTTGAATGTTTTAAATGTAAGCGTGTAAATGCGGTTCGTCCTTCTTTTCCCTATGCATAATGTTAAAAGTCATTGGGTTATGGCGGATCTTCTTCGGCACCACCACCGTAGAAGAGGCGGAAAAAGGACCTCGCATCCGAAGGCGAAAAGCGAGGAACTCCAGGATATCCACCAGGCGATAACCACGAAGATAGGTGGAATGCCTTGCAATTGGGATGTCGCCTGAGAAATGGAGATTGTGCCTTGGTTTGTTGAACAAAGTAGGCGGAGGTTAAAGCCCATGACCCTCCCGTCATAGCTCATACACTCCTTCAGAATTCAATCTTGGGCGTTCAGGAAACCGCGAGGAGAATGAACCACGAAGGGCGTAGGCCGTGGTGGTTTCACGTCGAGTGGGCCATAATTCCTCTTCAAGCTCTGTTAAAGATCGTGCACCACACGCACCACCTCCGCGAAGGCATCTCTTTCAATATGAGTGAGTTCATCTTGAATTATGCCCTTTTTGTTCACTAACACATATTCATATGTTAGTCGTATGTTGAGTGTAGTAGCTTGAAAAGTTGCGCGCCCGCGACCTTTGCGGATAAGCGACAATTTTTGGAAGATGGCTAATAATGTCACAAATAGCGTTTGCCATAGCGTCCACAAGGGTGAATGGAACTTGGGAGCCTATGATGAGGAAAAAGAGAGGATCAAAGAGATTTTAGAAGCGAGAATATCGAGCTCAAGTCGGGGAGATCTCATGGAGGGAGCTTTGTTCAAGCGGGGGTAAACATGTTAAATCCACGGGTATTAGGCTCTTTTAGTTCTTCATTATAACCTCATTGTACTCATATTTTATTTATATTTTGCAGGTAATCAGAAGAAGCGGTGGAAAAGCTCTTGCCAAAACTTCTGAGGAGTCAGATAGAGGGCGGCCTGCCTATCACAGTTGACTAATGAGGCATTTCAAGTACATCATCTCTCCCATGAGTCGTATAATTAGATGATGCCATGTGGACTAAGTCCTTGTATTGCATTGTAGTGTTTGAAGGCCAACATATTATCAAAGAAAGGAAGCTAGAACAAAAGCGTGGCGAATGCGAGGTACGACGAAGCAAGTGGCGACCATAGTGCCAATAAAGGCGGAGTGCGGCGGTTATGGCTTTCTGGATAAGCTATTTGTAAGTATAAATTTGGTTTATAATGTAGGTTCTCGAGTTGAACACTAACATTAGTTTTGGTGCTCATTCTCACTAGGCGCCATTTGCTTCGCGCGTACGCTAAAGATGAGCGAAAGGGCCTTCAAACAAGGCGATCATCGCGACCATCGCGTCATAGCGGCGTGAAAGGGGGATGAAGTGTGTATCATTCATTAGATAATTATTTGTGACTACAATGAACTAATTGTTCGCGATACAATATAATGCGAGGGTAAATGAAGACGAAAGCCAATGAAGAAGAAGAAGAAGAGAGCAACAACTAAAGACTTAATATATTTTGTAATGTGCAAATTACATTGTGAAATATATTAATTGAATTCAATTTAAATTTTTATGCTTTGTTCTTATTATTTGTGATTTTTTTGTTATGTTAATTTTATGCTTTCGATTCTATTTTTTTATTCTTAGATTTATTAAACATTTATTTACATATTAAACAATAATGCTTATCTACCATTAATATAATTTAATCAATATTTGTTTCTATTTTTCGAATTTTTAAATTTTTAAATATTTATTCTCGATTTATTTTGTTCATATTTAATATTTATTAATACTATTAATATTATTGATAATATTAATATTAATAAATATTACTAAATATTATTTATATTAAATATTTGTTAATTTTGCATATGAATATTAATTGTCCGGATTAAATCATATTGAATAATATTAAATAAATATTTTTTTTTATCAAAATTCCTTAATCGCCGTTGAGCGGCGAAACCGCGTACGCCGCGCCGTCGGCGGCGTGGATTGAAACGACGTAATGCGTGGCGCGGCCGCCGTGACGGTGGCAAATATCGCCCGGCAACGTCGTTGAGCGGCGTTTCACCGCCTTGGCGACCCGCGTCGGTACTTGGCAACGCCCTCGGCCCAGACGGACATGATGGCGTGTACTTTTAGTCGTTGAACGGCGTTGCGAATCATCGCCCACGCCCGGAAGTCAGCAGCAAGGGTCACTCAGCGGCGATCTTGCGCGGCGACCCACGGTATCGCGAACGGCGTTGAACGGCGTCATGTCGTCGCAAAAGAGCGTATTTGCGGCGCGTATAGCGGCATAAACGCCGTTGATCGGCGCTCCGACGTCGAAATAGGCGTCGTTTATCGGCGTTCAGCGTCGATCATCGGCGATGCAAGCGGCGTCACGGGCGTCGTAATAGACGCCGTCGTGCGGGGCTTTGGTTTTGTAGTGGTTTAGCCAGCGCACATCCTTCACATATCCCGAGGGGCACTTTAATTTTTGGCAACCCTAAGACAAAGTTATGATCCTTCATCAAGAATTGGAAATTTGCATGCCCAAGACGCTCATGCCATATCTGGTTCTTATCAAGGGTTGTGGCACTCAAGGTAGTAAACGACTTTTGATACCACCAACTTATCTTATACAGGCTTCCAGCCCTTTCTCCTTGTGCTATCAGAAGGTTATTCCTATCTCCGATCACACATTTGCCTCCTCCAAATGTAGCAAATAAGTTAGCATCATCCATCTTTGATATGGATATCAAATTTGCTTCCAAATCTGGGACATACAAAGTGTTTTTGAGCAATACTTTTCGTGTGGGTAGATCAAGAGTAGCAGTTCCCGTTCCTTTTACATTTAAAATGCCTTTGCCTATTTTCACTTTGTAATTCCCTGCCACCTCAGCGATTTGGTCAAACAACTCCTTCTTTGGGGTCATGTGATCACTTGCCCCTGAATCTAAAAACCATGCACCACAAGCAGTCTCAGCAACCAGTCCTGTTGCTTCAATCCCAACGGGTTGATTCCATGCATCTTCATCAATCACTGTTTTCAGAAATTTGCGTCCTTTTCCAGCAAGACAGGTTATAAAACCCAATATGCATGCTAACATTCAAGCACAAGAGAATAGCACGTTTTCCAAAACCTTAGCTTGCCTTCTCCTTGACTTTGAGCTACAAAAGTTCTTGCAACAGATACAAGTGAATCATTACTGGAGCTTTTATCTGATTCTTCCGTTTCACTTCTTTTGGCTGCTTTATGGGCATGTCCCCTTCTCCTCTTTACATTTTTTGTTTCTGATGATTTTTGTTTCTTCTTTCTCTTATCTGGTTCGGAACAGTCTTTGGCAATGTGCCCGAACTTATTACAGTTATAACACTTTCGCGTCTCCACTCCTTCTTGTTTTCCCATAAAGGCTTGTCCATCATGTTGTCCTCCCTTCTTGGCTCCCTTCTGGTTTACTTCTTCCATCAAGATTTGTTGAGATGCCCATTCAAGCTCCACGTGCTCCACAGATCCCATAACATTTTTCACATTATTGTAGGTAGCAGGCAATCCTAAGAGTTAGGCCTCAACAATCAGATCATCTTCAATTCCCTTTTCGATGCCATTCAATTGAAGAGCAACTGCCTTAACCTTGTAAATGTTGAGGTTTGCCTGTTGCGAGAAATGTCTCTTCCGGTAGATTCGAGATAATTGTTCCCACGCAGCTTGAGCACTCTGAGCTGCTTCTACTTGGGCAATCATTGTATCGTCCAAATACCTCAGCATCCTATTCTTAGCTTCCCAGTCTCGTTGCATCCATTTGAGTAGAGCTTGTCTCTCTTCCTCTGATGTTCGTCTCCCCTTTCACTACTTATGCAACAGTAAATGTTTGAGACCCCTGGAGATTGAGCACTGGTATGGGCTAATCTCCCGATACAATATGCCATAGACCCTTCTCAGCAAGTTTCCCACGAACTTTGATAAACTAATAGAAGGCATTATCATGTGAGAGCTTTTGGATCTTTCCCATTTTTCCTTGAGCGCTAACGAATTCTTATCCACAAGGATCCGTCTGCTCTGATACCATAATGTACTTTGAGAAAACAAGGACACAAAAGGAGTCGATTACTATTGAATGATCATGATCCAAATACATAGCACAACAGTGCTCACAATAGAAACTATTCACCGACATGCTATCTCCCGTAACCGTAACCGTCTCCATGACAAAAGGAGCCCTAATTATATGGCCAACAACAAAAGAACAAAGTAGCCACGTCACTTTGTTCAACTGGACTACAAAACTACAGAAGACAACTGTTAGTTCTTGTAACAGAACATTGTTTCCCAAAGGGGAGAGATCTGCAAAGACTACAGAAGTAAATAGGCGCCGAATTGAACATCGCCCGTGCTCTTTTTCATTCTAGCTTAGCCTTGTAGTTCATATTCCCATAACGTCATTAATTCAATATGGGCCAAATAAAAATAATGTTAAAGTAATTATATAACGCAATTATATTATATAACGCAATCATATGAAATATCATTAAACTAAAAAGGTGAGCACCCTGAATACTAGGGATGCCACCTACGGCCTGTAACAACACTGCCGTTGCTGTGGACCAGGCTGCAGTTTCTTTCTCTAGAGATTTTCTATGGCTTATGGGGCGCCGCCACATGGCCTTGCCATGCTGGCACAGGTTTTTCGAAATGAGGCGACGGCTGTGGAAATATACAGGCGAAAATGGCAGAACAGAAGGGAAGAGATCCGGAAGGCTACAGAAGAAAATAGGCCTTGGACCGAGAATTGCATGTGCTCAATCATTGAAAATATCAGTAGCTTGGTTATATTTCAATTGGGCTTTTGTAAAATCCAAATTCCGGCTTTCTATCAGTGGCATTTTCAATCTGAGTTATAAAGGATAGTTAAAGATCGGCAGATTTGATGAAGAAAGAGCATGAATTTGAATCTTTTTAAAGACAATTAAGCATTTGGATGCAAAATAGAGCCCTAGAGCATTTGGGTGCATTTGGGCGTATTACAGGCAGCTGCTTTTGATTCTAAATATATCCAAATCTGACATGCGGTCGATTATGAACTGGTTATGAAGACTCTGCATCTGTTAGAAACCCACGGACATGTTCTCAAAAATTTTGCAACATTTTGAACCATCGGCCATGTGGGTATGTAAGAATATTGAAATTGATTACACAACCAAGTAACAAACTATTGAATATGAGGCTACACCTCTTTGATAGAAGCTGGAAGCCATCATCAACCAAATTGGATGTGTTCATCAGTATGAATCTACTTTTTTTTAGAGCTAAGGAAAGGGTTCGTTTACTTTATACACACGGCTCAGCCTGCAAGCAATTTTCCATTTGCTCGCGAGTTTGCAGAGCTTAGAAGTCTGGCTCTCAAGCTCAAATGAGAATTGAAAAGTTGGGCCAGTAAAAATAGTTTATCCTCTGGCGATGCTTCTTCTATTGATTAGCATGCAACTGAAACTAGATTTGATGCAAATGGGAAAACTGATAGCTTTTATGGAGTAGCAAACGGCATGCTATCATATATTCCTAAAATAATCAGACCACAAACCAGTTCCAAGCTAAATCCACACAATTCGGAATCTACAGGGGTCCAAAAAAAAAAAATCTGATCAAGCAGCTCAATGATCAGAATCAAGGAGATCCTTTCTAAGCTTACGAGAGAACGATTGGCAAGCCTCAACACTGAGCCTAACAGCGGCAGCAAGGGCCATGAATACGACAACATCTATAATACAAGAAACAAATTTGGTACACAATTGGACAACAGAATGGGTATCTTTTTTCTCATTTTGGACAGAGCAAATCATGACAAAATTGCCCATAACAGAAGCAAAAGATTAAAGCTACAATCCCTACTTTCATTGTGGTGTTTTCAGGAAGAGAAATGGGTGGGGATAATGCGTGGCAGCTCACACGCTAAACATCACGCACCCGTGAGTACACTCGGAGGAAATCCTATCAGGTCCTTTAGCATACGGGGCCCTAAGTCTATCCATCACTTTCACGAGATGATGCGGTCGGGAAGGGGACCGCGAAGGTGTCTTGCGTGCCCTTCCCCTATGGGCTTCTATCATAGCGGAAGCACAAACATCGTCAGAACTAGCAATACAATACAACATACTACCTCGAAGGGTAGCTCATCCACATATCCATAGGTGCAAAGAACATAATCATATGCCATAAAACATGAGAGCTCCCTACCCCGAGTGGCTCAGCACTTTTAAGAGTCGGTATTTGGATAGGCCTCAAGATAAAACGGTAGGAGTCATAACAATGGCGGTGGCATAAGACAATAGCTGGGGTTGACCTCCATCAGCCCCTCACACGTGCATGCTGCGGATGGGCTAGATTAGGCCTCGGCATGACTCTAAAACGCCGGATCACGCCAATCCCATGGCATCACCCATCGGGACTACTCGGGTTGCATCTCCACGGTCAGATCGAGGGTAGGAAGGGTTGCATCTCCCCGGGGTCCTAGGGGCTCCGCGGTGACTAGAAATGATGGCGACCACGATTCGTGCAGTGAACCCCCAAAACAAAGGCCAAGTTGACACTTTTTGCAGCTCTTGAGGCGACACCATCGCCCGAGGGGAGTGTCGGGCCCGTGCACCGGCCCGCCTGAAGTGGCCGACCATATAAGCATAGCCACTATGGGATCCCAGTAGCCCCACTTGGCGGGGATCCTCCCCTCCATCTTGCCTCTAGCCCGTTGTGTAGTCTTTGAGTCACATCATAGCTTCCATAGCACGGAGGTGGGTTTCTATGCCGGCATATAATAGGAACTAGGGATCTACACTAGGAGCATACTACATATGGCCCTAGGTCTCTACCCCCTTTCCCAATACAAGAGGGCAAACATGATCAACCAACATCCATAACATCATATCTTGATAATCATAGTAAGAACATCTTAACCTAATCATAATATCTAACTAACAATTAGGGTTCCTTGATTAGGGTTCGGATGTTCCACAAAGGTCTAGGATGGCTCTAATCAAGATACAACATCTGAGACCCATCTGGAGTGCTAACTTCGGATGAACTACTATGACTCTACTCCACCTACCTCTCGCGCTTCCTCCCATCCACGGTGTCTCCATTGCTCCTGGATGGGGCTCGTGCTCCCTCTATGATCATCGCGCACACTTCTAGAGGCTGCTTTGAGGGCTATGCTTCTGACGAGCGATGCTGAAGCGGGGTTTCGGTGTGTGGAAATGATGTTCAGGTGCTAGAGTCGGAGGAAAAGAGGTCTAGGGTTAGGGTTTGAGCCAATATAGGTGAGGGTCCACATGGGATGCCATTGGCACCACTAGGATGGGGCCGTGTGGCGATTTCCCAATAGGATAAGGCCATGTGGAAATGGGTCTTATCTAAAGGTTATCTAAGTTAACAATTAGCAGATATGTGCCCTTGCCACTTTCTAAAGGTATACAAGGCTACCAAAGGTAGAGCTTGTATAGTAACGAGGTCCAAGAATATATCGTATTTATGGTATATTTTGGCGTCACATTCTCTACAGGACAATGTTGTCCTCGGCATTAAGCTGGGTAACGAACCTATACATAATCACGCAAAACAACATAAGTACACAACTTCAATTTTAACCCAGAAGTGATCAACTTAGTTTGTTATCAAAATTTAGGCTATATTTGTACTTATACAAAATTATATAGCCTTAACAAGGTTACTCTCTATAATAATTCAAAACATTATTATAAGAGTTACTAAGTCCATAATCAAATCATGGTTCCCCATCTTTCATTGATCGCCCCTCCCTATGCTTGCTTCTCCTTTTTTGCGCGAGTAACACATCCGTTAGTTTGGTTAATAAATTTGTGGTTTTGGGGACCACCCTTACCTAATACCTTGCACTTTTTCTTGCAGGGCATATCCGGTTGGTGTGAACTAAAAGCTGTCCTCAGCTGGAAGAGCTATCGATGTCTTTGGAGCTAGGCGATGATGGGCTTACGGTTCTCCTTTTCTTCTCTGTCACGACATTTCCGATTGCCTTCCCCTTACGGTTGTGGGTCCTCCTCAGCTTCTGGCGGTGGTGGGGAGGTGGTGGTCTTGCGTATATTCTTGGCGTTCATCAATGGGGTGGCCCGGTGAATCGGTTAGGTGCATCGGGTTCCTCATTTGGGTGAGCCTTAGCGTTGATTGATTCCGCAGTCATTTCCCCGTTGTTGTCCTCTTGTTCGCGTCTAAATAAGTTTCTAGGTACCCATTGGTGATGTCATTACGGCCTTGGGAACTGAGCACGTGTTCTGGCTGCAAGGATTGATCATCAATGCTTGTTATTTAGGTTACACATCAATCATACCTATTTACAATTAAATTATTGTTAGATGTGAAAGAAATCATGTGAAAATTCCACTTACAAATCAAGAACATAAAACAAAATTTGGAATCGTCAATAAATGCAAAATGAATGTATAGTTTCCTTGAATGTATAGTTTCTGCCAAAATCCACTCTGAGGAGAGACATGCATCTGTGGGAATTCTCCAAAAGCTCCTTAAAGCTGATTTTTTGCTGCCATTGGTTTGAAATTATATCGTTGGAAAGATTTTTAGGCAGCTCTTTCGGTTTATCCGAAGCTCCTTGGGTTACGTCTCATTATCTTGATGAGTGGAGTCTCCTACCGAACTTCGAGGCGTTGTCTTTTTCATAGTCAATGTACTCCCATTTCACTTTCCCGCCACTTCCTTCCATGGGGCCAGTGCGAAACTTCTTGATTTCCACACAACTCACAATTTCCAAGGATGCTTGCGCCTTCTTGTGAAACTCATCTAATTCACTCTTTGGACACAATATAGATCTCCACAAGCTTCTGTACTTTGCAATTTTATCTTTGGCCCTGCATTGACCAAGTTCATGTGATCTACAAACATCATGAGGTGCAAGTGCAATTCTTCGGATGTTTGGTTCTCATCCCATTGAGTTCATCCATTAGCATTTGCATCCTCACGTGCTGAATGCAACAGCAACTATTGAAGTCCTTCAATTTCACAACAAACCAGGGTTTTAGCTTCTCTTGAACAATAGCATCTGCATGAAATGAACACTAAACTGTTAGGATGTGTATACCACACCAAACCATGCACCATACCATGCCCCACACTCATCATATTCATTAGAACGAGCACCTTAGTGTTGTGTACATTACCACACACCACACCACACCACACCACACCCCACCACACCATTCACCACACACCATACACCAAATGGTGGAGTGTGGAGTGGTGGTGGAGTGTGGTGGTGGTGAAGTGGTGGTGGAGGTGGTGGTGGGGGTGGTGGATGGTGGTGTGTGGTGTGGTGGTGGGGCGTGGTGGTGGGGGTGGTGGTGGTGGTGTGTATAGTGGTGTGTGGTGGTATGATGTGGTGTAGTGGGTGTGGTGGTGGTGGTGGTGGTGGTGTGTGGTGTGGTGTGGTGTGGTGTGGTGTGGTGGTGGTGGAGTGTGGGTGGGGGTGTAGTGGTGGTGGTGTGGTGTGGTGTGGTGGAGTGTGGTGGTGGTGGTGGAGGGGTGTGGTGTGGTACATGGTTGAGTGTGTTGGTGGTGAAGTGTGGTGGTGGTGGAGTGTGGTGGTGGTGGTGGAGGGGTGTGGCGTGGGATGTGGTGGGATGTGGTGGGATGTGTGTGCATGTGGTGGTAATGTGGTGGTCGCAAAGATGTGGTGGTAGTCTATGGTGGTGGGATAGATGATGGGGTGTGGTGGGGTGAGGGGAGAATAAATAAAATTGAATCCACACATATCATACATTAACATGCACACCACATGACACCATGGACATAACGCAACCCACACCACACCACACCACACCACACCACACCATCACGACACCACACCACACCATCCGACACCACATCACATCACATCACTTTTATCCTATTTCGTCGACATAAAAATCGCCTTTGCTCTCATAAACACTTCTGAAATTAGTACACCACGATAATAATTACATTCCTCTTCTAATCATTAGAAAAGGATCGGGTCCTAAATCCACGTTCCCTCGCCCGATTTTTGGCGTTTCATTCCCAATTCGAACAAGTTCATTAGGCAACATGGTGGGAGGGATGTTGAGAGATCCTACGGCTATTGTAGGGTGGCGAGGAGGGCATTGGCACATGTTAAATAGGGCTCGTGATCAATCTCGAAGGTGGATATGCCTAAATCCACCTTCTTTGCTGATTTCGAATCAACCTAAAGGCATACAAGATTTGGATGTTGGGCCTTCAATGGCTATGCTTGGAGTCAGATAATGAGGGCGTGAGCTCTTAGACAAGGTCCATGAGCTTATGTTACATCTTCTTTGCAAAGAGGCATTTGGTTTATTTGTTCTCTGTCACTTGTCAAGCTCTCGACTACGCAACATCGGGATTCTTGGCGAGGTTGCGTTCTTACCACCATGGGATGCGAGGAAGCAGCGGCAAACCTCATCTGTTAAATGCAGGATGGCTGAAAGCTTAGATGCTTTAGTCACGAGAAAACAATAATTTTGGATGCACCGGTTTCGAGCGAGTCATACCGGCATTTCACATTTGCTTAGGAAATGCATGTAAATTTAGTTCACAAGGTCAGAGAGCTTTCAATGGAAAGCCAAATTTTGTAAAGCCAAATTTTGTAAGATCCCTTTTTTTAATATTATACTTTCCATGAGTACGTGCTTGAATCGACAAAAATTGTCTTTATTCAACAAAATTTGTATCTTAGGATCGATTTAGTTATCATTCTCAAATATTTTTAGGCTGTACACACACCCAAAGAAAGGAGTACTCAATTACGTCATGTTCTAATAATATTCCAAACATTAAATATTGCATTTCGGACTAGAGTCAACTACACACAATTCACATGCTGCATCAAGATTACACCACAATCAGTGTACAACACAATAACCACCACATGCACCACCACACTAAGCACCATAACTAAGAAAACATGAATACAGAAATAAACTAACTTGCAATTTCTCCGGATAAGTGGTGACATGTTCTTCTCTTACATTTCTCTCAATCTTCTAGTTCTAACATCCTTTGTGTTAGGAGACACTCGGTGTTCTCAATCCAAAATTTTGAATCTTTTCTATATGTTCATCCGAAATTGCATCGAATCTTTTAGCCCTATTGTAAGAAACCCATTTCCCACCATTGTAATCGATCTCTTCCCTTTTTTTTCTTTGCCTTTTGCGGGTTTCTTAGGTGAACACCTAATACCTTTCAAGATCTCATTTGGCTGATTTTGTCACTACATTGCAAAGAATGACTATTCTTAGCTGCTAAGTGGATCATTCTGCCGTAGAGAGTTTGTGATGCATGGAGTCGAGGCTCCTTATAGCGATGCTCTTGGCTTCCAAGTCCTTTAATTCTTCACCTATGAATTTTTCCAATGTTTTATCCCTCAAAACTCAAGTAAAAGTTTCTTTCTTCGTGCTATCCTCCATTCTTTTGGTACATTTTATGGAAAAACGTTAGCAAATTAAGGACAATATGGCGTTCTTGCTTGCACTTCTTGATGAACCGGATCATACGCCAATTACGCAAGCTCAATTTTTCTTCTCTTCTTCTTTTTCCTCGGCATCTTTTCTTCAACATTTCTTGTTCCTTGGTTCTTCTTCGTTTTCTCACAATGCGAAATGCGGTTTGTGGACAAATTACCTCATTGACATCCATATCCACAATGGATTGAAGCTTGCAGCAGGGAGGGAGCCAAAGAACAGGACGTAGGCAAAGAACAGGAAGGGGCCAAACAATAGGAATTTGAATTTGAATTTTCGTTTTTGAAATTAGAATTTCCCCCACTGTTGGGAAACTGGATCATGGTTTAACAAAATAAAAGCATTGTTCACGACTTAGGGAGTAGAAAATAAAATAGCAAGTGTCGGTTTTGAGATATAAGATTGAAAAATAAAAAAAATAGGTCAACTTGTTGGTTTGTTGACCGTATAACAGCAGGGCGGAGTCTAGCAGGCCGGAAGCGCTTTTGCTCAGGCCGACTTGTTGGAGACAGAGGAGAATCGGCCAGTTGCCGATTTGACTGTGAAGATTTTGTGTTGCTGCAGGTATAGCAGCAGGAGTCTTCAAGCGGAAGATTTTGAATCTGTGTGGGCGGAGGCTGAGTAGTGGTATTTGATTGGGTTCAAATCCCAGCCTCAATATCTTGTTTTACTAACAGTGGTATCAGAGCCCAATTGGCAAGGATGGCTACTAGGTTTGGAGCATCGTTGCTGAATATTGTGGATGTTTTTAAAGGTGAAGGAGGATTTCAAGTCTGGAAGGAGACAATAAAGGAAATTTTGATGTTTGAAGGGCTTTGGGATATAGTGGATCCATCTGCAGTATCTACTGTTGAGCCGAAGGCTGGAGTTAAATCTGAGGTTGAAGCTGGTAGCAGTACAGATGATGGTGCTGCTAAAGCTAAGGTATCAGATGCTCTCAAGATTCTTCAAGCAAAGGGCATCATTATGTGTAAGGTAAGTCCTGGAATTTTGCTAAAACTAAGAGGGCTTAGTCCTAAGGAAATGTGGAAATACATGATAGATCAATATGAGAGGAAATCATCTTCACAAATAGATGTGCTAGAGTCAGAACTAAGGAAACTGAAATATGATAGTCAAATCAGTGTCGGTGATTTGTTTCAAAGATTTGATAGCTTGTGCGCAGACCTTGAGGCTGCTGGTGCAGGGTTATCCAAGGAGGCACATATAAATAATATTGCTAAGATGTTTTCTGATATGGAGAATCTCTCTACTTTAATCAGACAGGTGGCGAGAGACAGAGATCATGCAGAGAGAATGGCTCGTACTAAACTTGAGCAAAAGAAAGTTATACAAGCTGAGATAGGTGAGTCCTCTGAAGTTCTTGTTGTTAAAAAGGGAAAGGGAAAGCTTCAAGATAATACGGAGAATAGAGCTCCTGCTGGAGCTTGCTTTAAATGTGGACAGTATGGACATTTTAAGTCAAATTGTCCAAGGATTGGAAAGACTGAGGTTAGAACTGATGTAACTTGTTACAATTGTGGAGGCTTTGGTCATTTTTCCACTGCATGCTCAAGTCCAAAAAATACAAATAGGGGTAGAGGAGGAAGAGGAAGAGCAAGTTTTAGGGGAAGAGGCAGAAGAGGTGGATCATCGGCTTTGAATGTGGGAGCTGAAATGGGAATTGTAGACAATACAGAAGATGAAGAGAATGAGGTAACTCCAATTGCGTGTTCTTCTTTTATGTCAAAAGTAGACATTGATGAAAATGCCTTGGTTATAGATAGTGGAGCTGAAGCAACAGTTTTGAAGGCTTCAAATTTGTTAACTGAGCAGGAGCATAAGGCCAATATTTCACATGTGAAGCTGGGAGATGGAAGGGAGCAAAAGGTGTTGACAAAAGGAATATTGCAGCTGTACAATTTGGAGGGTCGGCCAGTGACATTAAAAAATGTTTTGTGTGTACCAGGACTGTAAAAAACTTAGTTTCTGTTTGCCAGTTAGTAGATTTGGATTTTGAAGTGCATTTTGATAAATGCATATGTAAAATCTTGAAGAATAATAAAGTTCATTTCTTGGCAAAGCGTGTTGGGAAATTGTTCGTGTTGAATAATGCTTGTTCTCCACATCTGTTTAGTATGGATGTAAAATCACTGGATGTTGTCAGAATGTGGCATGAAAGGCTTGGGCATGCAAGTCTAAAATATATGAAACAGCTGTATAACCTTGGCCTGATAAAAGACAAGGAAATACGTGATGCAAAAGGATTGTTGTGTCCAGGATGCATGTTTGGCAAACAGTCAAGGCTTCCTTTTAAAAAACATGGAGCAAGAACTGATAAGAAATTAGAACTTGTTCATTCAGACCTATGTGGACCTCTAAATATTACAGGCAGGACAGGTAAGAGATACTTTGTTACGTTTATTGACGATCATTCTAGAATGACTAAATTGTATCTCCTAAGGAAGAAAAGTGAAACTCTGCAAGCATTCAAAATGTTTGTAGCTGAATGTGAAAGGGAAACAGGAAACAAGATTGTCTGCTTAAGAAGTGATAGAGGAGGAGAGTACATGGCCAAAATATTTGAATCCTTCTGTAAACAGGCAGGGATTAAAAGGCAGTTGACATGTAGAGCAACACCACAACAAAATGGTGTTGCAGAACGTAAAAACAGAACCTTGTTGAATGCTACAAGGTCGATGTTGAAACAAGCAGGCTTACCAAAATTTCTCTAGGAGGAAGCTCTTAAGGCTGCTGTGTTTATTCAAAACAGAATACCTTCGGTAAGTTTGCTTGGCAAAACACCTAAAAATATGTGGGATCAAAGGCTTGTTGAAAATGTATACTCTTTGCTGAAGGTATATGGATGTATGGCATATACTCATGTACCCGATGAAGACAGACAAAAATTGGATGATAAGTCTCGTATCACCTTTCTTGTAGGATATGATTTTGAAAGCAAGGGATACAGGTTATACGATCCACAGACAAGAAAGGTTATCATAAGTAGGGACGTGGTGTTTGATGAAAACATTGTGTACAAAGATTTCTTAAAAGCAAACAAATGTAAATCTTCTGATGACAAGTCTGTTGTGCAAGGATCAGAAAATATGAGTATTAAAGTTCATGATAATGTCTATGATTCTGATGATGATGAAAGTGAGGAGCATGATGATAGGGTAACAAGGCCTGCTATTGTGCAGACTAATAATGGTGAAATAATTTCCGAAAGTGACAGAGTAGCAGAACATGAAATTGTATCAGAACAAGCAGAAGAAGTCCAACATGATAGACCAAGAAAAAGAAGAACACATACAGAGATACTTAGAGAAGAGGCACAGTCACATGTGGACTTGAGCAGATATGGCAGATTTGACACCACCGGGAGAAGTAAACGATTACACAGTGATATACCAGAAATCATGAATATACTAAATTCTGAGTTACCAACAAATTATGATGATGCTGTAAGTGGTGATGATGCAAAATTTTGGACACGTGCAATGATTGACGAGATGAATTCATTTAAAGCTACAGGTACTTATGAGCTTGTTAACAAACCTCTCAATAAAAATATAGTCGGGAATAAATGGGTTTACAGAATTAAAACAGGAGTTGATGGAAAAGAGAAGAAGTATAAAGCAAGGCTTGTAGCACAAGGTTTTTCACAGATGAAGGGTGTGGATTATGACGAGACTTTCTCCCCATTAGTGAAACTTACAAGTGTCAGACTACTACTCGCATTGGCAAATGCTAGAGATTTAGACATACATCACATGGATGTGAAAACGGCCTTCTTGAATGCTGATCTTGATGAAGAAATTTATATGAAACAGGCACCAGGTTTTGAGGAAGGATCAAATAAGGTATGGAGATTGAAAAAGGCAGTCTATGGGTTAAGACAGTCTCCAAGACAGTGGTATCAATGTATGGACAAGTTTCTGAGACAACAAAATTTTAAGAAGTTGGATACATATGGAAATATTTATCTATATAAGAATAACAGTGGCTACTGTTTAATAGCTCTGTACGTGGATGACTGTATTATGGTATCTAATAACATGGAGTGCTTGTGTTGTTGTAAGGAGATTCTTAAAGGGAGATTTCAGATGACGGATCTGGGCGAACTTAAGAGTTTTTTAGGAATGGAGGTTTCCAGAGACAGGGCAGCAAAAACACTTACTTTGACACAGGCGAAAAACATACGGGGAATGCTGAGAAGATTCAAAATGGAAAATTGCAAGGTTGTAAGCACTCCAATTGTTCCAGGACAAAAGCTCTCTAGCAGCATGGGACCTCAAACAGAAGAGGAATATAAGGATATGGAAGACGTGCCATATAGGGCATTAGTAGGGTGTCTTTTGTACATTGCTAATAGCACTAGACCTGACATATCATTTGTCGTGAATCTGCTAACAAGGTTTGGAAATAATCCAGGTAGGTGTCATTGGACGATAGCAAAACGTGCTCTACGATATTTGAAAGGTACACAAGATCTTGGCATTCAATATAGAAATGATAATATGATTTTACAGGCTTATGCAGATTCAGATTGGGGAGGAGATTTAGATACAAGAAGATCCACATCAGGTTTTGCTATGTGTTTAGGTGGAAGCTTAATTTCTTGGAAATGTAAAAAACAAGAATATATTGCCTTATCAACAGCAGAAGCAGAATATGCAGCTTGTGCATTAGCTGATAAGGAGATTATCTGGCTTAGAAAATTATTGCAGGAACTAGACTTGCCACAAAGAAATCCTACAGAGCTGAAATGTGACAATATGAGCTGCATCCAAATGTGTAAGAATCCTGTTCTTCATGAAAGGACGAAACACATCGAAATGCATATGCATTTTATAAGAGATATGGTGGAGAAAAGGCAAATAAATGTCCAGTATGTTACTACAGATCATCAGCTTGCAGATATTCTCACAAAGCCTTTAAGAGGAAGCAGATTTGAAGATCTCAGATGCAAACTTGGCATTGGTAAAGGAGATATTTTGATTAAATCATGAGGAAGGGATGTTGGGAAACTGGATCATGGTTTAACAAAATAAAAGCATTGTTCACGACTTAGGGAGTAGAAAATAAAATAGCAAGTGTCGGTTTTGAGATATAAGATTGAAAAATATAAAAATAGGTCAACTTGTTGGTTTGTTGATCGTATAACAGCAGGGCGGAGTCTAGCAGGCCGGAAGCGCGTTTGCTCAGGCCGACTTGTTGGAGACAGAGGAGAATCGGCCAGTTGTCGATTTGACTGTGAAGATTTTGTGTTGCTGCAGGTATAGCAGCAGGAGTCTTCAAGCGGAAGATTTTGAATCTGTGTGGGCGGAGGCTGAGTAGTGGTATTTGATTGGGTTCAAATCCCAGCCTCAATATCTTGTTTTACTAACACCCACAAATTGGGACTCTATTCTTAAATAATGGCAGTTGAGCAATGCCATAATTATACTTTCATACCACAAAAGTGGTGGATGCAACGCCACATTTTGGGGGGACAGGGGGGACAGCCGAATTGGAACACCACAGCCTGCTTTTACCCTAGTAAGTCTTTAACATATAGCAATATATTTCATGAATTACATGATAATATTTGAAAGGAGATATCCCATACAATTTAAATGACAACAAAACAAATTTTCCGTCATCGATGCCCCCTCATAGACTTGAAGAAATTCTTGACGTTCTTGAGTCGTAGGCCTTTGCCGACGTTCTGCAAGATCCTTCCGGCCGATCCTCCTTCCAGTGCTCTGGCCATCTGAGGTGCGGGGAGTTCGGGTGCCGTCGCCGCCACTACTGATAATGTTGCGTCCCTGAGGTGTCCCCTGGCGAAGTCGAGACAATGACATGATCTGCTACGTAGTCTATTTTGAAGTGCTGCCCGAAACCTAAAACTGCTATAAGAAGTGCCACGGACTCTTCCCCTCTTGGGCTAAACTCCTTATGGAAGACTATCTTCTACCCTTGGCTAAGGGCCGGGAGATAGTACCTGATTGCCCTTCCTCGTGGTCGGCGTTCCCGTACCTCTTTCTTTGAGTCGCCGCCATAGACATCTAACAACGAAGAGGTCTTCGTGGTCCCTCCACATTGTTGTTGCGTTCTCAAGTTGATCTTCTTTGGATGCTTCAGCGCATGCTCTCGAGTGCACCGGGCCTACTGGAGCTTGGGCCCCTTTCGCTTGTACAACCTTTGAATCTGGCGGAACTCTTCCTCCGGGATGATGGGTTCTGTTGCCGATAGATGCGCCTTTATCTGGCGATAAGCTTGTATATCCGACATTGTCTCCCCGAGGGAATGCCGCCCGCTAATTCCTAGGAATTTCGATAGGAGTAGTCGATGAAGTCGCTGCCCCGCTTTTTGCAATTAAGCCTAAGAGCTCGCCGATCCTCGAGGCCTTCTTCTTGGCAAAGAAGGAAGGTTGAGGATATCGTTGGCCGAAGATGTACTCCCGCCGATGATGACGGAGTCGTGGCCGCGGATGCATGATTGGTGTTGGTAATCCCGCCTTTAATGCATCTTCTTGCCGGCTATACGCCTCTCCATCCTTCTTGCTTCTCTCATCTCCCAACTTGGGTCTTCCTCCCCTTCTTGCTCGTAGTCTTGCTCAATCTGCAGCATAGGTGTTCCTGAGGTGGAGCCATAGTATTAATATTCCGAAGACTCGATCTCGTGGATGTTGATCTGCTCCCTCCGGGTGTCGAGAGGTGCAAAATCAAGGGTTGAATTGAGGGCTCTCCTGGCTTGTTGATTGCCTTATACTGCATGAACAAAGCTAGGGCTGCAGGGGCTGAGAGGTATCTATGCCTATGATGCTTGCATGTCATATAATCGGGCATATTTTTGGTCCTATCCCACAGCTTATTCTTGCCCTTGGATCCTCCCCCTACAGCTTGGGTAAGCGAATCTAAGGATACCCATTTCCCTCCCCTAGGCGGCAAGCTAACTTCCCAGGGTAGGATCTGCTGGTCATACTGGCAAATGATGTCAGTGTAGAAGGGAGTTCTGGTCAATGTTGCATGAAGGTCGAAGAGATGGTCAAAGACATGGAAGGCTCGCTCGGCAGGGAAATCACGCATGTGATTGGCAGCATCGTACCATCTAACAAAGCTTGAGGGCGCCATCGAGTAGAGATGGGTGTAGAAAATGGTTTGTAAAGATCAATAGGGAGGTGGAAAATCGCCTAGGATGCTAAGAGCACTTTGATGGAGAGAAAATGACAAATGGAGCCCCCTTTTATAGACTAGGGTTTGCCTCGGGTTCCGTGCACAAGGGTTCTTGATGGAAAAAAAACTTTTGTTCAAATGCTATAGGTGTCCAAATGAGCTACCATGAAGTGCAAATCTAAGCAAAGCAAAGCAAGAAATACTACATGGCAGGTTGTTTGGTCAAATTTGGCGAAAAAGGGCCAAACCGGGTTGGTTCGCGCAAATCGCGTCTGCGTCGCGAACGCAGAGTGATTTTGCGCGGTCCGACCCGATTTGGGTCTTTTTGGTTTTGGATGAGGTTTTCTAAGAATTGTAAGATCCTAACATGACTATTTGGCCCAATTCTGATCTAACTAGCAACTTTTCTCATGCAATTTGGACATGTAATGGTGCTATTTTGGCCAAACCGGGTTAGGAAGGAGGAGGCGAAGAGGAGGAGGAGGAATCCCAAGAGGAGGGAGAAGAAGTCGTTAGGGAATCCTCAGACCCCAACGCACGCCCACCCTACCCCAAGTGGCCCAAGCCACCAAAGGTAGTGAAGAAGCAGAAGGTGGGCGAGCGGTCGTTCGCGTTTCGCGAGGAGCGCCAATTCAAGCGCAAGCTGAAGGCATACCAAGAGTACCTCCGTCGCTGGACGAGGTACAATGACTGGTATTGCAAGCAGAACGTGGAGCGCTACATCAAAGGCGGCCAGCCGAAGCCGCCACCTCCACGTCCGGAGAAGCCGAAGAAGACCCACCATGGGCCTAATTCTCGGCACGCCCGCGTTTTTCGGGAGATTAGGCACTTCCAATAGTGCACTAATCTCCTGATCAGGAAGGCCCCCTTCGAGCGCCTGATGCGGGAGGTGATGCAGGAGTTCGTGACGGACTACAGAGTAACGTCATTGACGACACGGGTCCTGCAAGTGGCAGCCGCGGCAGAGCTGACACAACTTTTTGAAGAAGGGAACTTATGCGCAATCCACGCCAAAAGGGTGACCGTAATGCCCAAGGATCTCCATTTGGCGCGGAGGATCCGCAAGGAGTACCCTTGAGCCTCCTAAATTTTGTACATTCATTAAAAAGTTAGTGTAATTTGATTGTTTTTCCTGTAAATACATAAATCTTTTGTTTTGTAAAATTGATTCAACTTTTACATGAAAATGTGGTTAATAGCTCGAATTGTAGCATAGTTTTTTGTCTAACATGATTAAAATACCCATAACAGCCCAAGCATTAGATATCTTAGCAAAAAAAATGGAACATTTAGCAAAAAAATTCGCGAAACCGGGTCGGACCGCGCAAAACCTCTTCTTCCTCGTCCACCCTTCGTTCCTCAATTATGACAGTTCCGCGAGGCCTGTCGTTTCTTCTCTTGGTTCTCCGCTCCTTCTTCCTAAGCTCCCTCTCCCGCTTCTTCCGTGCTGCTCTATCCTCCGGCCACTCCTTGACCTTCTCCTTACCCTTCTTCTTGATCGAAGAAGGCCCCGCCTCCTGGGTCTGAGTCTGGGTCTGGTGCTGCTCTTGGTCTTCCTCCTGCTCTTCATCTTGATGCTCCACCTCTGTGTCAGACGAGGGTCCAAAAAATGGCGAGACTCGTCGGTTCGCTGAGTGCCCGTCGACGAAGAGCTGCTGCTGCTACTGGGGGCCTCCTTCTGGGAGATGTGGAAGGTATCATCACTGGAGAAAAATGCCTCGTCAGCCGGCTTCGGTCGAAGGTGTGGCGGAACCTTCTTAACATGGCGACCGGCTGCTACCTCTGCCATCGAGAGTGTGGGTCTCTCACCAAACTTCCTGGCTGTCTGCTTGGTGCGTGCCATATTTAACGGTCTAGGAAATGGATGACGTAAGGCTGAGCAAGAGAGATATGGTGGAGGGAAATGAGGTGGCAAAGATATTTAAAAGGAGATGCTCTAGGGAATATTCTCCTACCATTAATAGGCCTACCTATTAGCCCCCTTTATTAATTACTCCAATATAACTTAATTATTAGTATATATTTAATTATTGGTATATATACTTAATTTCGTATTATACCTTAAAATTTTCAAATTTCCTAATAGTTTGGAGTGTTAATTACGAATTTGCACCATTTTTCACCCAGGTCTCGGATTGGCATGATTCTTCGACCCATTTTAGGTGAGATTTGATGCAGATGCATAATTTTCACTTCAATTTTACTAGGGGGTGAATTTGACTCATTCTTTTTCATCATCTAATAACTTAGCCTATTCTTACGGACCCACTACCTAGGAGAAAAAATTTTTTCCCCTATTTTCGAGGTTCCATGGTGGAAATTTTCATTTCGCACCCTATTAGGCTTGTTAGACTACTTTCGTGGTTATGGTTAGTGCTAGTTCCTGGTCAACCAAGAACATAGCTCTGATACCATCCTTGCTAAACATACGGCACCCTACTGCATACCAAGGAAATCCCCCATCCAATCCTTCAACCGCGGGCCCCTCCATCTATCCCCGACTCGAGATGATCGAAGGGAAGGGGACACGAAGGTGTCTTCATGTGGCCCTTCCCTATGGGCTCCTATCACAAATGGAAGCACAAACATCGTCGAGAACTAGCAATACAATACAATATACTACCTCGAAGGGTAGCTCATCCACATATCCATAGGTGCAAAGAACATAATCATATGCCATAAAACATGAGAGCTCCTACCCGTGGCTCCGACGCATAAGGAAGTCGACTGACTGGATAGGCCTCAAGATAGAACAGCATCGAGTCATAACAATGCATGGGCTAGCATAAGACAATGGCTAGGGTTGACCACTCAATCCGCCCCCCCCTCCTGCATACTTTGGGTGATGGGCTAGATCATTGTGGCCTCGCATGACTCTAACCTTCCGGACACGCAATCCCATGGCATCACCCATCGGGACTACTCCGAAGTTGCATCTCCCCTTGGTCCTGGCCGAGGTAGGAAGGGTTGCATCTCCCCTTCCCGGGGTCGGGGAGGGCTCCCAGGCGGCTAGAGAATCATGGCGAATACACCATTCGCAATTGCCGGTGAACCCCCAAAATAAGAGCCAAGTTGACACTTGCAACTCTTGAGAGGCAGTGGCACACCATCGCCCGTGAGGTGTCCGGACCCATGCTCGGCCCACACCAAGTGACCCAGACCAAGCCTAGCCCACTATGGGATCCCAATGAGCCCCCACTTTTGGGATCCTCCCCTCCATCTTGCCTCTAGCCCCGCTGTATAGTGTTGAGTCACATCATAGCTTCCATAGCCCGGTGGGTTCCTATGCATAGGCCGCATATAATAGGAACTAAGGGATCTACACTAGGAGCATACTACATATGGCCCTAGGTCTCTACCCCCCTTCCCAATACAAGAGGAGCAAACATGATCAACCAACATCCCATAACATCATATCATGATAATCATAGTAAGAACATCTTAACCTAATCATACATATCTAACTAACAGTTAGGGTTCCTTGATTAGGGTTCCAGATGTTCAACAAAGGTTCTAGGATGGCTCTACTCAAGATACAACATACAGACCCATCTGGAGTGCTAACTTCCAGATGAACTACTATGACTCTACTCCAACCTGCTCTAGAAGCGCTTCCTCCCATCCCTGGTGTCTCCATTGCTCCTGGACGGGGTCGAGGTCGTGCTCCCTCTATGATCATACGCACACTTCTGGGGCTGCTGCGCCAGGCTATGCTACGACGAACGATGCTCGAAACGGGGTTTCGAGTGCGTAGGTGAGTGTTCAGGTGCTAGAGTCAGGAAAAGAGGTATAGGGTTAGGGTTTGAGCCAATATAGGTGAGGGTCCACATGGGATGCCACGTGGCGCCACTAGGATGGGGCCGTGTGGCAGTTGCCCAATAGGATAAGGCCATGTGGAAATGGATCTTATCCTAAGGTTATCTAAGTTAACAATTAACTTAGATATGTGCCCCTTGCCACTTTCTAAGGTATACAAGGCTACCAAAGGTCGACTTGTATAGTGATGGGTCCAAGAATATACGTATTTATGGCGTATATTCCCTTGGAACGTCACAAATTCTGTTTGCAATTTTGGCTCTCAAATAGAGGAATATCTTGGCTTATAATCTTGCTATCTCGGTCGATTGGTGACGATTGCCATCTCCGCATATTAACTTCAAGCCTATCTAATTTTCAAGACCTTAGTTTCATAAAATTATAGATCTGATGGTTTTAAATAGTGCCATGTCAGATTTTGCTGATGTGGAAGAGATACGTGGATAGGCTAGAATTCAAGAAAAGGTTGTAGGCTTGGTTGTGCTGGATTGCTAAAAAGAAAAAAGAAAAGAAATGAAGAAAAGAGAAAGTGCTAAGTTCATCATTCATCAAGCTAAGATCTGCAAATAGTAGAATAGAGATGTTGGGATATTTGGATGGGATGAACTATCATACCGAACATGTTAGTTTGCCAAGTAGCTCTCCTCCCACAACATAAGGGCAATGCATAGTGCTCGATCACCTTGTTAGTCTTAGGAGTATAGCTTCTCGTAATGTAGAATGGGAGGCAACAGCCTTGGAGTCCTGACCTAGAAGCATCATAGATGGCTGAGGCTCCAAGAATGTGGAATTCTAAAACATTCAATCTCATCATATAAAACCATGTTATGGCACTACAGGATTACCATTTTGCAAGGACTTATGGAAAATCTTAAAAAGATTGTCATTCTGCAAGGACCTATAGAGTCCAAGGAAGAATCTTAAATTCATTTTGCTTGAGGTATAGGGGGATGGAAATTCGGGAGTAGATCTAGGGGTCCCCTGACAGCGGGAGCTGATAGCCGGTCATGGAATCGGCGACCTAGTTTTACTTCCCCACAACATGGCAATTGGGAAGGAGGAGATTTACCTTCTAATACCTGCTCATTATCTGTTGAGCAGAATTGAAGCTGTGTTTTCCATTACGTAGCCGATAACAAGTTCTCCAGTTGCCATGTCATAATTTCCTAGACCAAATGGGATGTGGAGTACATTATGATGCGTGCATAAGATTCTCATCCTTATCGAACTCTTGTGTATAATGTGACAGTTCTTGTTTTTTATTATCCTTATCAGCCTCTATCAAATACCACCCATATGAGTCTAATAAGGCGGTTATCGAAGTTCGCCTCGATCAACTAAAAGCGTGTGGCCTCAGCGGTACGTCATTGACCAGATATTTGGCATGTAAGGCCTCAGCCCAGCTTTTGGCCCGAGCGGGCTTCGGCTTTGCGTGCCAAATATTTGGTCTCAGATGCATAACCTCTACCACATCATTTTTGTTATCGTCCTTGGCTAGACCAATAACCTTATTTTGTAGAGTGAAGATGGTATGAGGGGGTTAATCCCCCTTGAGAACCTGTTATGGCTGATAAACAGGCAAGCTCGGGAGGGCGAGCATGTTTATCTCAGCCATAACAGGCGAACACGGGGGATTGACCTTCTTAACCGGCAGGCAAGCTGTTTCACCCAAACCTGCACCGACAGCTCCGAGTATCACTCCCGCAGCTCGATTTATCACAGGTTCGGCACTTTCCAGAGCACACAAAGATGAATTCAGCATCTGAATTCAGTCTATTTATCATAGGCTTGGCATCCGAGGCTGAAAGCCTGTTTACCACAGGTTCAGCTGAATTCTGGGGTGACGCTGCCTGTTCTCATGCTGTTAAGTGCCTGTTATGCCCTATCACAGGGCTGCAATCAACGGTAGGCAACAGTTGGATCCGAAAGCCTGCCAGTTAAGGTTGTGTAAAAAACTATGTGTTGCAAGGAGTCACTATATTTTAGAGTAATATGTGGCAGTCCGAAACCTACCAGCATGGTACAACATATAATGGAAAGCTTGTGCTATGATATTTCTATTATCAAGAATCACCAAATTCTTCACATCTCCAGCCCCGTACAGGGCATATAATTCTTTGCTGATCTTAACCTGCTCGGGACTTACATTGTGCAAATGCACTTTGAAATGCAGTTTGCCCAGCTCTTTCAAACAATAGCCAACTATCCCTTCAAAACAATGGAGCCTACTTCCTCTGAGGCCTTTATATAAAATCATGGCTCCCGTAGGTCTACTATGGTTCCACCCAATAAAAATCTTGATCCTGACATTTATACTCGCTAGTATTTTTGCATGTAACCAAAACACCGCTTGCACATGCAAATGATCTAAAGAAGATTCTCTCTCGAGTGCTACAACACCAGCTTTGCAGTTTTGCTTCATGAAAACTAGAACTCTGTCATACAACGAAAACGAGTACATCCGCACCTCCAAACGCAATTGTGACCGATATATCCAGAACTGAAGGGATGCCCACAACCTCTTCTCTTGGTCCCCCTGCAATATCTGCACCCAGGTGCTCTTCAAGCATACCCCGACTCCTCCTTCCTCTCCCTCGCCCTCGTTTTGCACCTCCACCCCTCGTGATATATGTGATTCTCTCTCTCTCTCAGCTTCTTTTACATGATCCTGCTGCAAATACTCAAGTCACACGGCTCACAAATTCTTACATGTCACCCTCTCCCACGTGAGCCCTTGCCTCGCCCATGTGCGCTCCCTCTAATGGAAGACTTGCCCCTCCACCTCTACCACCTTGCATCCTACATTTCTCAACTACAGCCCGTGGAAAGAGAAATGGACCACGATCCTCATAGATCACTGATAATTCCCTGCTTATAGACACAGGCTCTTCCCCACCCCAACTGACCTCCCCAATTGCAGATCCATCTCTCTTATTCCTTAGCCCACCATCTTTACTACTCTCAGGCATCCTACCCTGTGCATCGAGACAATGCTGCAACGGCTTCCCCTCACTACTTCTACACTGCAGGCACATAGATTCATCTAAAATGATGTTTTGCACAGCCATCTTGTGTA
The DNA here is from genome assembly GCA_021234155.1 of Isoetes taiwanensis. Lineage (NCBI taxonomy): Eukaryota > Viridiplantae > Streptophyta > Lycopodiopsida > Isoetales > Isoetaceae > Isoetes > Isoetes taiwanensis. The sequence continues at coordinate 19,137,427 of JAJEKV010000018.1, forward strand.
CTTTCGCTTTCAGTCTGGCTGCCCTATGCATATCTATACCTCTAACAAGAGAGAGCAAAGGAAGCAAAGATGGCAACGTTTCAAACCAGCCAACCAATATCGGCTACTTGTATCAGAAGAAAACACAGATGCGACCTCAGAGCACCAAGGCATAATCAGCCATTTACATGAGTTGCATGAAACCTGCAAGCTGTAGAGCAGAGCACATGCCAAAACAGATGCCATCCATTCAAGATCTTTGGAGCAGACTCTAGCAGATAAAAGACAGAAACAAATAGCCCACAATAGCAAAGAAACCAGACATGGCATCGAAGATCCTACCTGGATTCACCATTCTGGCAGGATGAGGATGGGCGCAGCAGACTCCTTTGCCATTTCAACCGGCATGCAACAAGCCGTTGTCTTCCAAGGCAGCCCGATGTAACGTTCCTAACCGACATGCCCTTAGCTAACTGGGCAAAACCGTCTAGACATTTATGAGTAGTCGCTTCTACCCATTTATGTCGGTGTCTTAGGAACGCCCCACAGGCACATTCAAGGTTCGAATACTCGAGCAATCTACCATGGGCCCGTTATAGTCTCTCCCACTAGAACTATGATCGTCCTCGAGCATCCAAGGCTATACCATTTTTATGTCATACCATGTCACAATGATTACCAAGTCTTTGCAAATTACCCATGCATATAGGCACCCATGGAGACTCGAACTCGAGACCTGCTCTGATACCAACTGTAATATTCCTAACCGACATGCCCTTAGCCAACTGGGCAAAACCGTCTAGACGTTTATGAGTAGTCGCTTCTACCCATTTATGTCGGTGTCTCGAGAACGCCCCACATGCACATTCAAGGTTCGCGAGCGATCTACCATGGGCCCGTTACACCCAATCATGTGGCCTATTAGAATTTCCATATCCAGACATTGGATTTGCCCAAAAAAATTCATATAGTTTCCTTCCTTGACATCTATACATCTTTAAGCTGCTCAAATCCCTCCAAAAATACGAATTCTTATACGATACTCCAAAACCTTGGTCCAAACCATTGTGAGAAGCTCCTCCCACAATACGAAACTCAAATATTGCAGGTTTATTGGGTACATTGCGAACCAACAAAAAGAAATCTAATCCCTTGTAATTCCCCTCCATTATTCCAATATCAATTCCAATTCCAATTCGTTTTTAATATAGAGGAGGGTGCCCTTCTTTCAACCACTCCCCTTCAATGGCCCACTTTTTGCCCCTTAATAGCCCACTTTTTACCCTTTCCTAGCTCACTTTTGCCCTTTAATAGCCCACCTTTGCCGCATGGTCTATTGATGGGCACTTGTGATCCAATGAAGGTCAATTGTAAGTATTTAGTGGTCCATTGGAGGGCTTTTTGGTAGTCCATTGAAGGGCATTTGGGGGTCTATTGGTGTCAAAATTACCATATACAACTTAAAATGTTTATAGCATTCTTTCGATTTGTCGACAAATTGAAAGGACTCGTGCTTAATATCAACAATTGAAAGCTAAACTTTGAAATTTCATAATGTTATTTCAAAATAAGAGACTAAAAAACAATAAACCCATAGTAATAAAGTATTTTCGCTTAAGTGGGCGGTTTATGGAAGGAAGGAAGGAAGAAACTTTTAACGTACACGGAACCCAATCGGGTTATGGGACCAGAACCAACAAAGGGGGCATAAGCCCTAACAGAACAGAGGGCTGAAGCCCAAAAACAGAACATGGGGTCTAAGCCTTGTTACAACACACAATACAGGGCATGAGCCCTACCAAAACTCGGGAGCTATGCCCCCTAACAAGTCTCAAATACCAAATACAAAACAAGCGGGCATAAGCCCAGACAAAAGTAAGCAATAAAAGGAAATCCATCCAAACCACCCCAAAACGGAGTTGGGACGCCCAGGGCTATACAAAAACTGTCCATGGATCCGTCGGCCAATGATCCCGGATAATAGCCTGGCCTCCCCTGTACATAGCCCACTTCCGTTGCAGTCGAGCTTCGCGGACTCGGCATAATTCTTCCTTTCGTCTGCAGAGCTGGGCAGGGGTAAGGTCTTCCTGGATAGAGAGAGCGGTTCCCTTCAAGTGGTTGCCATGTCGGAGGATGTGTAGTCTGGACGAGGCATCCCGAAAGCGGACTAGCAAGTGCCGGCGGCCGGGTCGAAACCGCTCCAATCCGGTGGTGCGTAAAGGACGCTCCCGCCTGCGTATGTGCATTATCGAGTGAAAAACCGGTCCACCTCAACTGTAGCAGGAGTGTCACTCGCCTCTTCCAATCCTACAATACGTAGGTTCGAGGCCGGGCGGTGTGCTCGTGGTCCATAATTTCGGCTCTGGGATCTTCGCACCGCTTAGCGGGTGGACAATCTGTCGCGGCGCTACCGTGGGCCTAAGCACCGTAGTATCTTCCCGAGGCATGGCCTGCACGACGGTCGTGCCGGGTGTTCTGATAGACACCGGGTGAAGCATCACCGCGGCTCGCCGACCGCAGCAGATTCCAAAAGCCGCACCCGGCTCTCTATAGGTAATTGAGCGCATGTCTCGCGGAGAGTGACTGTGAGATTGGACCAGTTTAAGCTTGATCAACCGTGTCCGGGGGCAAACAAGGGATCCGAAAGCAGCTTATTCGCTCAAGGCCGCGAAACCGAGGAGGCATTGGGGCAGATTGTGCCAGATCGACGCCGGGGCCCAAAAGAAGGGGCCGCCCGGAGATAGGGCTCTATCGTGGGATCATAGGGCTTACCGATGACAGCAATGCACCGCGGATAAGGTTCTTTGCCTTATGGGTCTCTCCGCCATACGCTTGATTGTACCCCGGGTCATGCCGAGGCTATGGGGTCTCCGGGCCGCAAAAAGCGTGCTCGTAATCCTATTTGGGGACTCGAAATCGCTGACTGAGCACCTTTTGGGGCTAGAGAGATTGTAAACCCTAGAGAGAGAAAAGGCTATGGGGTCTCTGGCTGCAAAAAGCGTGCTTAGAATCCAATTTGGGGACCCAAAATCGCAGTCAGGGCACCTTTTGGGCTAGAGAGAGATTGTGAACCCTAGAGAGAGAAGGCAGAAGGGGGCAAATCAAGGGGGTCTATGCAAGGGCAGTGAGGGCGCGATGTTGAGAGCAATACTGGGACACAAAACAATCCAAAATAATTCAAAGCAATCCAAAACTTGATACCTATGGCCGATGTTGTAGATGGAAATCTTTGCTGGTCCGAGGCTTGGGCTGGCAACCTCGGAGTAGAACGAAACCAAATCCGATTCTGTATCTTGATGCTAACTCTGGTACGGAGTTACGTGAGCATGGCCTCGAGGCCTTCAGGGCTTAGGCGCACAGGGCGGCGCCTAGAAAAGGGTAATCCCTTGAAGGAGCAATTCCAGGTTTGTTGAGCAGATGTCAGATTTGTTGGTTCCTTGTTTGTCCTATGGGCACCCTCCCTAATCTCACATTTTTTTTACGGCCTTGATCGTTCACGCACGTGTGTGTGCTCATTTTAATTCTGGTCTAGATACCATGTGCTAGATTTTTTTATACTATACAATGGTCCTACGGGGTTAGATCTCAGCCTTTTAATTGATTCAGACCAACATATATAAAACTTTACATGTTGAAGATGCATCCACGGCAGCGCCAAGCCTATACACAAGTCAGAAGAAGCAATATATAGTGTTTGAGAAGGAGGAGAGGAGCTTGGCGCGGCGCCCTCCTCCTTTCCTCCATTTGATAAACTTCGATTTTCTTATTCCTACTTGCATTGATCCTTAATACTTGCCATGGGATCTCTAGTTTCCTTTTGATCGTCGCTCATCATTTCTAATTCTTAGTTCCAAATTCCCGGTCCTTTTTAGCCAGATTATTATACAAGCTTTTCCGATCCTCCTGTTTTCTATCATAATTAATCTTTGAAGGAATCCTTCAAGGTGAGATATATTTCCTTGAATTTTTGAAGGTCAGCTTTTATAGGTGATATTTTTTGTATATCCTTTCGGATGGATAGTGAGCTTTTATGGGTGATGGAATGATTTTAAGTATTGAGCGAGCTCTTTTGGGTTGTGAGTTTTTTTGTAGTGTAAAATTGTATGCAATGCTGCTTGTGGAATGTGTGAATGTTTTTTTTTCCTGTCTCTTCTTATTCTTCTTTTCCTCTTATATTTACGCAAATTTTTCTTCGTGAATATGTGGTTGCTTACTTTCGATCTTGCTTTTTTGTATCAACAGGTGTTTTTTAGAATATTTATACATCAATATAACAATTACACGGGAGGTGGTGGTAATGGAATTGCCAATAGTGTGATGCATTCTTGAAAGTTCTCATTTGTTTCATAGAGAGCTTCCTTATAGCAAAGTGATTTTGAAAAGGTTGTAATGCATTGTTTTACTAAATGAGGAAGGATGTCTTTTGTGCTGCAAGTATTTTAGTTTTGGGAAGACGGAGGACAATTCTTATATTCCACAGCTTTTTCCAAGTTCTTATTGTATTCCACATCTTTTAACTACTATGGAGCAGGAAGATGAAGACATTGATCAGTTGTTGGATGAGATCCCAAGGGCCACCTCGGCCCCAGTCCCACATGTAGATGAGCTTCAGCGCATATATGGGGTGCCATCAGATAATTGTTACTTTGGTTCATTGGCACAGATTGTCTCAAAACCCTATAAGAATACTGCTGTTTATAAGAACTTTTATAAAGCTTATCCAGAGCATAAGAAACTCCCTGGATTTTCTGAATCTGGGATGCATAAGAATAATGTGGCAGTGGTGTCAAATCAAATTTCATCATTTTTCAGCGACTTGACCCTAGATAGCTCAAAGGCAGATGTGCATAAATTTAGACACCATGGGGGATTGAGAATGGAACATGAGAAGTTGGTTGGACAGCAGCATGAGGCTCATTCTTGCCAAGATGGTGTTCCTCATTTGGCTTACAATTCCATATCAGATTGTGAAAATAATTTGGCGAAACCCAAGGATCCACTTGATGCAAGTGGACCCAATGGGATAGTGAATGCTTGCATGGGATCTGCATTAGCAAATTATCGTATGCGGTCTAGATCTGATGGCCAGTTTTCACGTATCGAACCTTATGCTCACTTGTCTTCTGAGGATTCAGCAGGAGAATCTCTCCTAGGTAGGTTTGAATGTCCAGAGCAATTCTCTTCTACAGGAGGAGAAGGCATTGGCATAGAATCTTTGCCTCTAGATGGACAATGCTTCATTAGGAATAGAAATGTAGGAGGCATGGCAGGAACAATCTATTCAAATACCCAGCAAGATACTATGGGCGCTAAGGTTGTAACAAACACGTCACAAGCATCTCACATTCTTCCAAGATCATCCCCCGAACTCTACCTCTCCTATCCAGAGCTTCATGGTCCAGAATTGGATATGGCAGCTGCCCAGCACATTCAGCAGGCAATTCTCATGCAGCGACATTTGCAATTGAGTCAGCATGTTGAGGGATCTAAAGGAGGCCTTTAAGCAGCTTAATGCAGCAGCGGTATATTCTGCAGAAGCAAATTCAGGAGTATCAGGTGGCCCAGAAGTATGGATTAAAGCAGGCCTCTTTTGAAGCAGCAGGGACACCATATTTAAGTACAACAAAAGACACAGCGCATCTTCCTCTCCGTTCCTCCCAGCATCTTCCTCTCTGTTCCTCCTTGGGACTCAACAGGACTCATCAGTTAATGGCAATGGATGTGAATTGGGTTGACCAGCAGCCTCAACATTCCAAGAACTTGGAAGCTGTGTGTATGTCACCAATGGTGCAGCTTTGTCCATCTTATGCGCAGGGGTACTGTAAACAAGGTGATTCATGTCCCTTCTTGCATGCTCAAGGCACCTACCAAGCTAATAAAAGAAGCTCTAACCATAAGGAAAGCTATATGACTCCTAGTTCTGTGTGGGTCAAGCCAGGATCGATCTGTAGGTCTTTAAGCCCCAATGTTTCACCAGGTGGAATAAGGAAGAAGGGTGGGATAGATTGTAATGAAATCCCCAGCGCTGATATTAGTCAGTCATTATCTTTGGGCAATCCCAATCCTAAATCTTTTCCTTTGGACTTGCAATCTTATGCAAGACTAGTTATTGATGAAAACTTAGGTTCAAGCGTTTCTCCATATTCTCAACATCAACAGCCAAAGTATACCTCACTCAAGGAGGTTGAAGGCCGATTATATTCCATAGCTAAAGACCAACATGGTTGTCGTTTTTTGCAAAGAAAATTTGAGGAAGGGAATGCTGAAGAGATCCAGCAAATTTTCTATGAGATTATTGACCATATTGTTGACTTGATGACTGATCCTTTTGGAAACTACTTGATCCAAAAGCTTCTTGAGGTTTGTACTGAAAAACAACGGTTGGAGATCCTCCAAGTTGTCGCTATTGCTGATGAGCTAGTAAAGATCTCTTTAAATATGCATGGGTAAGCATTTGAAAGTCTGATTCTTGTTGGTTAGTCTCTATGTTCATGGATAAGTTAATAAGTTAATCTTTAATCTTGATGATGTAGGACACGAGCAGTTCAGAAGTTGATTGAGACTTTAAGTATGCCTGAGCAGATATCTATGGTCATATCATCCCTAAAAGGAGGAGTTGTAACACTTATAAAGGACCTCAATGGTAATCATGTTGTCCAACGCTGCTTGCAATATTTAAGTAATGAAGATAGCCAGGTACATTTGAATCAGTTCAATTTGCCATTCAGACTTTACTCTAAGTGCGAGGTTCTAATATTCGATGCTTTGTTGCAGTTCATATATGATGCAGCAGTGAAAAATTGTGTTGATATTGCAACCCATAGGCATGGATGCTGTGTTCTGCAGAGGTGTGTTGATCGTGCACAAGGATCTCAGAAACATCAGCTTGTAGCAGAGATTGCAGCAAATGCCCTTGCGCTTTCACAAGATCAATATGGGTATACGCCTTTTGCATCATTCGTTTGCGTTATTTATGCATGAAAGAAGCTTGTTCTAAACCCCTGTTGTGTGCCTCATCCAGGAATTACGTTGTCCAGTATGTGCTAAATTTGAATATCCCCTGGGCTTCAATGGAAGTCTTGACACATTTGGAGGGAAATTTTGTCCTCCTCTCTATGCAGAAGTTCAGCAGTAATGTAGTTGAAAAATGCCTGAAGCAAGTGGAGGGTGAAGGGCGTGCTTGCATAGTTAATGAGCTCATGACTAGTTCGTTACTGGACCAGTTACTGCAGGATCCATTTGCGAACTATGTGATTCAGTGTGCTTTAACAAGCACAGAGGTATTAAGTTGATTTCTCATAAGCATTTATCCTGATTTCAGTGTAACTTTTAAGTTTCTCGTGTTTCTAGGGTGCCTTGCATGCTGTGCTGGTTGATGCCATTCGGCCTCATCTTGCAGCCATACGCAGCAGTCCATATGGGAAGCGGATCTTGTCACGGATAAACATGAAGTAAGCAGATCCTGTGTGAATTATATACTTCTGATCTTGGCAGTTGATCAGATTCCTCTGATAGCAATTTTGTATGTAATCATTGTTAGTGTAATTGGAATGTACATTGCAACATTTGCACCTGTATAATTAGGTGATCCAATTGTCCTCTGGATGAGGAAGATTTTTTGGCTTGATGAGATCTAGCCAACGCATAAGAACTATAGCTGGTCTGGTTTTACTGTAATCACTGGAATAAGAGCTACAGCCAGACTTGTAGCGGCTACCCATTTATCTCTATTAGATGGGTTCAATTGGTTGTATATAAAATCTCTGCCATAAGGGCTGTTACGCAATCTCGTTACATTAGCATAATATATATACAGGAAATTTACTATGTCCTTCGTCCTATTTCAGTTTTAACATGTTCTTATGGTGCAAGTTCCTGTCGCGCCTTACATTCTAAAAGAATCTTTTGAGAATACTCTAGATCTATAGATTCTCTAAGATTCTATCAAGGTTCTCTTAGAGGTTTCGTGAAGATTCTTTTAAATTTTATAAGATTTTATTAGATTCCTTTAGATTTTATAAGGCTTCTTGCATTCTATGAAGATTCTATCTAGATTTCATTAGATTTTCTTAGATTCTTCAAGATTCTATGAAGATTCCCTTAGATTCTTTTAGATCCCTTTGGATTTTATGAGATTGCCCTAGGTTCTCTTACATTATATAAGATTCAAAGAAATTCTATAAAGATTCCTTTAGATACTCTAAGATTTTCTTAGACTCCCTTAGATATTATAAAGATTCCCTTAGATTTCCCTAGATTTTAAGAGATTTTTTTAGATTTGTAAATATTTTCCTAGATTCCCTTACAATTTATGAGATTTCTTTAGATTCCCTTAAATTCTCCTGCATTCCTTTACGTTCTAGAACTTTCTAGAACATTCTAGAACTTTTTGGAACATTCTGAAATTTTCAAAGCATCCTAGAACTTTCTGAAACTATTTCTCTATTCCCTTACATTCCCGAAGATTCCCCTACATTCTCGAACATTCTAGAACTTATTAGAACAATTTGAGACTTTCTGGAAGGATTCTCTTAGATTCTCCCTAGATTCTCTTATATTCCAAAACTTTTTAGAATTCTGGAAATTTTTAGAACATTCTAGAAGATTTTAGAACTTTCTAGAGCCTCCAGAACATTCTAGAACTTTCCTGAACTATCTAGAATGTTATACTCTACTTTATCTTAATTAAAACATTACCCTTAAAGTATATTTGAAACATATCTTATTTGATGAATTAATGTTTGGTCTAGTGGTTAGAATGGGGGGCTGGGGGGTTAATGACCGGGTTCAAATCCTTCACACAACGTAAAAATTTTAAAAGCCTCTCCTTAAGGGACGAGCATTCAACATGAGCCGTAGGATCTTAGACCCGATCAAGAATCGAGATCTCACCATATGAAAGCAACATGAGCCGTAGGATCTATTACATATAATTCCCAAAGCCATGTGGACCGTATGATATGTGCCAAGCCACGTGAGCCGTAGGATCTTGGATCGACGATCAGAATCAAGAACAACCTGGACCGTAGGATCTATTACATATAATTCCCAAAGCCATGTGCACCGTAGGATATGTCCCAAAGCAACGTGAGCCGTAGCATCTCGGACAGATGACCAGGATCAAATCAATCTGGACCGTAGGATCGTCTATATAGAGTCTATATAGAAACTCCCAAGCCATCTGGACCGTAGGATACGTCCCAAAGCCACGCGCCGTAGGATCTCGGATCAACGGCCGGATAAGCGCGACAAACATAAGAACATATATATGTTAGATAGATAGATAGATATACACTTGGTTTATCTGGCGTCATTTTCTGTCCTACCTAATGTATGTCATCACTGTATTGAGAAATTATATAGAAGATGGTTTTGTCAAAAGAATGTACATTTTGTGTGTGCAGTAATTATTGTGATTTTCTTTTACCTTTTATATAAAGAGATTAATATGACTCGAACACACTATGATGGGCCCTCTATTTTTGTAAAACACACTATGATGTGCCCACTATTTTTGTAAAGGCCGATGAGATAGACATATATGTATTTGGGGCACATCAATAAGTCAAATCTTAAGACGCTAGTACACAAGGTAAGGCGCTTTTGAGAGTGAACGGCAAGAATTTTGGCTGCAAAGACATCATGGCATGCACTCCTGACCTTTGGCCTGTTGAACCTGTTTAATGTAGTTGAACCTGTTTAATGTTTTACTCTGTCACTTTTCGTTTCAACTTGATGTAGGGCTATGTCTAAACCTCTCCATCACTCTAATATCAGGACATGTGATCTTATCCCAGCTCAACATGTGATGTATCGAGTACAAAACTGCAACTAAATGGAAATTAAATTATTAAAATATATGACGTATTCGGTCTATTGTCAATACCTTATGCTGCAAAATAACTTTTTAAAATGCGCCTTATGCTGCAAAATAGCTTTTCTAAATGCATTACCTTATGCAGTTGGATATTTCTAAGACAGAATCTATGATTGTTGCTTGTCATTTCTTTTGCTCCTGCTGCTTAATGTCATGTACTTCCGTGCACAATTTTCCCTATAAGTTCCTACTTAAATATAGTGCCCTCTATCAGGAAAAGCCATCGAATCAAATGTTGGGGCTTACAATGACAAGGCAGATTATCACTATTTTCATGTTGTTTATGGTAGGAATTTGGCTATTGTCAATATTGGCACTAAAAGCAAATTGTAAGACCGAAGTGAAAGTTAACCAAGAATTAAATTCGAGATAGTAGTGACATTCCCCAATCTCATATTGCAACATTTTCTTAGAACATAGAGAACACCTATAGGGAACACATCAAATGGTTTCTCGAAGAAAGTCTTGTTGAGAAATGTGTAATCTCATGACTAAAGTATGGCAAAAAATTCAAATCTGGCCACCAGCTATCTACTTACATACCATCCATCCAAGTAACATTCTTATTCTCATCCATCTGTGAAAAGGTGGGAAGAAAATGAGGAAGAAGGAGCTATTGAAAATATGAGATATTGAACCTTATATGCACTTTAGTTTCTTCCAGCGGGTCGTTTTCCTCCTCCTTTTTAGCCCAATATTTTTCCCAGGCCTGCTCTATTGCTAGTCTTATTGGGCCCTATAGGCCGGTTGGTCTCCGTGGATGATAAAAACCATTCTATTTTTTTCTATTCTTTTATTTAATTATTATTGTAAAGGCCGATGAGATACCATGTATCTGGGACACATCAATAAGTCTATCTTAAGACACTAGTACGAGGACAGGAACAGGCTCGGGCATCGTTTTTTTTCTTACCAAGTTTGATTAAAAATCTTTATTAATGAGGATTTCAAGAGCAGCTAAACTAAGATCAACTATGAATTAAAACTCTTGTTTATTGTAGGATGCTCACGCCGTACCCCATCATAACTTGAAAACGCCCTGCCCTCACATAAGAAAAGAAAAATTAAGGAAAAAAATGAGTCTGTTCATAACAATAATAAATAAAATAGATAAAAGGATGTCACTCCTAACATAAACTTTGGGGATCATACACCATACCAACATCACTTAAATTAAGTTTAGATATAAAATTTTAAAATATAATGCTATGGTTCTCTTCTTATATAGAAGAGAACCATCATTTTAGGGAAAGGGACGCCAGTTTTAGCGCCAGCTCTCTTTTTGGACCCAAGCTTTCTTTGGCACAAGCCTGCTATAGCACAAGCTTTCTTTGGATCTTTCTCCCATAAAAGCCTTGTGTCTTCTTGAATTTCCTCATCGGCATTTCCTCCGAAATTTGAATCTTGTTGTTATACCGGAGTCCCCTCCCTCCCCCCCCCCCCCACAACCCCCCACCTCTTACTGTTATATGGGTTTTGCTTTTCATTCAATGTTGGCCGATGGGCTTCTCGTGATTTTTTCCTGTAGCACGTGGTGCTTCTGGAGGGCACCAAGGGGAAGCCCCCCTGGGTCGAGCCTATATTTTTCTATCTCAGTGTAGCCCCGTGGCTTTCGAGGATCCTCATGGATCATCTCTTCAAATTTCAATATATTGCTAGTCCAGCTTGCTGACTCTTGGCCCGTGGATGGCTTCTAACACAGTTGACAGCTCACATATGGTTAGGTCTTGCAGTTTGGAGCACATTGATGTGCATGGGCTGCTTTTTTATACTGGGTCGAGCCTATATTTTCCTATCTCGGCGTATCCCTATGGTTTCCGAGGTTCCTCATGGATCCTCAATTCCATTTTGATATTTTGCTCTTGTATTTCTAGTCCAACTTTGTAGCTTGCTCACTCTTGGCCCGTAGATGGCTCCTAACACAGTTGACAATCACATGTTGTTTGGTCTTGCAGTTTGGAGCTCTCTGATGTGCATAAGGTTTCTTTTTATACGAGCGGCCAAGAGGGACACATTGAGCGGTATCTTAGCGGGACGGGTTTGAGTCATTGCTTGGATGGGTGGCGCGACCTGACTATTGCAGTTGTTGCAGTTCGGGAGCATTATAGTATAGCGACTTTCTGAATGTTCTATGTGGGGGCCTGAACTCATTGTACACAATTATCTTATATATTGGGTGGTCTAACCTAGGTTGTATTTGTTGTTTTACTCATTTGGGGTTTATCATTTTCTTCCCCTCTTCACTCATTTTGGGGTTCATCAATTTGTTTCCCCGTGGGTCATTGTACTCATTTTTTCATTCAGCTCAATGGAACACCACCACTTACGATGATAATTGTGCATAACCTTTCCCTAGAATGACACTTACATTGTTCCCCAAAATCGAATTAGAAGTTAATTCTTTTGGAAAAAGATTGCGGGTCCAAATCTCCATTTCTTTAACAATTCTAAACAATGAAATATAACTAATTTTCTAAAACTAGAAATGTGCTCTAAATAAAATTTTACATAAAAGCAACATAATTCTCAAATTTCATGCCTTAAATCACCAAAATCACTCTTTAAAAAATGATTTGCCTTGAGAGCAATCCAAAAAGTTGTGATATTTTCTTATACCACCCAAAACCTACTCTTTAACACTAGAGTTGTCTCAGGGACTTGTTTGGGTTCATCAACCCGTATGGGTCCCTCAATCCCTTCTCCATATTAGGGACTAGTTCTTCATGATACTTATGAGATTTTAAATATGAACACCTGAATTGTAAGATTAACTCGAAGTTGTACCACCATATTCAATGGCAAAATAAAATTCTTCACAAGTTTGGCACAATCGCACCTTGAAATACACTCAATTCAATGGTTTTGATGATATGATATAATTTTATGGCACTCAACATAGAATACAAATTTCAAGATAACATTAATTTTCCATGAACGTAGCCTACAAATGCTACTCATTTTTCAAATTTCATGTGATTTCATAAAAAATTGATGTATCAATGAGCAAATCACAATTTCAATCCTTGAGAGACGTCAGGTCCCCAAGGAATTTCTGAAAAACAGACATCCAGGAACTATTTCATATCCATGATATTTGAAATAGAATAAGAATGTGAAGGTACTATTATTTTTCAATGGAAATAGATACTAAGTACCACACATCTTGCTAAATGGATTCCATATTTTCAAAAAGTGGAGCAATACTATGAATTTTCAAAATTTTGACCCTCGAGGGACCTAACTGGGTCCATAAAGAACTTCTGAACTTCAAACTTTAAGGAATTATTTCTCGAAAATTCTACCATAGATTTTTCTAATTCTTCTTGTGATAGATTTCTCATATCATGATTTACAAGATGGAAGAATTAGAATACCTAGAAAAAATCATATTTGCAAAATAATGTGAGAAATGTTAAAGACTTTAAGAATAAACTTGACCCCTTTTCATTTAGCTCCACATTATGTTTGGTAATAGAAGCTTTCTACATTTTTCATAAATTTTTCCTTATATGTACACTCATGGAGGACTACATATTGTGAGTATATAGACAAATTCTTTATCTCGGAGCTATAATAGAATTTCAAAAAAGGTGTACGAATGAACCCATTTGGGTTCATCAAGGGACAACTCTAGTGTTAAACAATGGCTTGTCCAAGGGCTACCTAAGAAGAGATAATACATCATCCATAAACAATCTATGCCCACAAATAAGCAAAGCCCGTCATCCATGTATTGGTTGCACACTTCATGGACCATCCCCATAGCTAGATCTTGGAGGAGTACCTCCATTGGAACAACAAATATCTATAAAAGGATTGAAAGAGAGGGGCCAATTGGCATCCCTGGCAAATACCATGACCAACTAAAAGAATCTATGATGGCTCGCCATGCAATAGGGCAGTAGCCTGAGCAAAGAAATGCAGTTTCATAACATTTATTGTTCAAAATTGATTCTAAGCACATGAACTTCCCTCTCACACTACCATGAGCTTTTATATAATAGGACGATTTTGATGACATGCCAATAAATTGCCTATAGAAGCTGTGACATTGTTGAGAATGCACCTCCTAGAAGGAACGTTGGATTAGTAATTGGTCATCAATTTGAGCATGGTTCCTTGATCTTAAGGATCAATGAAATTGCATGTGTTCAGGATCGTGTCTAGGGCATTAGAGCAGAAACAATTGAGTGAGTTGTTATTAGAAAAAAAATAAAAAATTAGGAAAAAAAACATTGATTCAATAGAAGAAATAAGACATTAGCTCGCTAGTTGCATTGGTTATATCACTATTTAGTAGACGTTCGAATCTCTGTATTTTTTCATACTTCGAAATCATAGATGCCCCTAATCATAATTGGCTCTAAATAATTTTGGTAAAGGTTCGAGTCTCCATATCTCGTATTCTAAAACCTTAAGCAAATCATAGACACCCCTAATCATAAATGACCATAATCGAAACAAGAGGTGCTTAAAGGCTCCAACATACGATCTAAGGCATAGAATGGATCTGATGACCAAGAGAGTCCAGGTTGCACCCCATTTAGAATATGTAGCACAATAACAGGGGGTTCCAGGGGGATCTGCTATGTTTGAGATCATAAACCATACCGCCAAAAACAAGTGAGTGGGTTACCATTAAAAAAAACATAAATTCACGAGAAGAAATAAGCACATTAGCTCGTTGGTTGCATATGCTAAGGCACTATGATTAGGATATTGAATAATTTTGGTAAAAGTTCATATTCTAAAACCTTAAGCGAATCTGTATTTCATATTTCAAAATCATAGACACAGACCTGGAACAGATATAGGTCAAGGGAACGCAAATAGCAGGAAAGGCAAGTATTAGAGAAATCATCGTTTTATTAAGATGGACGTGGAGGAAAATTTTAATGTCCGAAAGAACTTCTAGCATGTGTTAAAAGTTGAGCTAAGCCCCACCTTCATGGGGCTTGCTACTGATCGAGGAGCACCTCCATCACCCATGAGATGGATAACTTACTCAGAAAAGTCTCCAAATATGTGTTGCAGATGCAATTTGTCCAGAGCCTCTGCCAACAATCCCATAGAGAGAAGCAATATGCACTTAAAAACTTCCAATGTATATTGAATGCACTAAACTAAGAGTACAATACATGAGGAGATGCTTGTCCTAAAGGGCCTCCGCAAGAGTCAATTCCTTGCATAATTCCTGCTCACATTTGCATCTCAGAGCATAACAATAGAGCTCCACATTTAATCCGTACTTACTTGAAATGTGTCGTAGATAATGCAGACTACTGGTTATAATGCAGAAAGCAACCTTAATTAGAGCTTTTCCAATATATTGATTCTCAAAGCTAAGAAATTAGCAATGCCATACCAGACAGTTTTTTTTGTGGTCTCTTCCTCTTAAGAATGCTGGATGACAAGAGCTAATTACCCTGTTCAAATAGAATATTAGGGTAAAGAGCTCCCATGGGCAGTAAATATTCTCGTATAATAGTAGGCATGTTAATTCGATGCTGTAAAGCTCTGCTCTATTTTCTTTTATATACCTTTGACATGACACCTTGGTTTCCATGCATATACGTTCCAATAATTTTTAGAACTCATTGAACTATAGTAATCCGTTAAGAATAGAATAGAATAGAATAGAATAGTAATCCGTTAAGGCTTTCTACCTGGTATGAATTGAAAGCTAAAAACCAAAATTTTAGTATACTAGTTATGGTGCCCGCGTTGTCGGGCTTTATAAGAACTTCAAGAGCCTATTGGCTATTGGAATTGGTATTAAAGAGTCCATATATGAAGTTGAAAAGGTTCAGGGCAACTTATATTAAAATGTATGGTGGAACAGAAGTAAAAAATCTGATATTGGAACTGGTATTAAGGTGTGGTGAGTTCAAAATAGTCCCTATGAAGTTGAAGTGGGGCTTTGAGCAATTTGCATTGAAATGTATGGTGGAATAAGAGTAAATATTTGAGACCAAGGAGTTCATAGGTATGCTAAATGCATGGCTTTTTTTTGTCATTTGGAATGCAAGTGAGTTTGGAGGAAGGACTTCATCACAATGGTTGGGGATCTGCAGTATGTAAATGATTGAGATTGTACCATAAAGACTGCTACATGAAACATTTGTTTTATAAGTTTACCATGGAGGCCACTATAAACTTCAATAACATAAAGTTCAATGTGGTTGTCTAAGCTAGGATTAGTGCCTTGCAAATTTCCTAATGACATGTCTAATAGATACCACTCCATTTAAATTTTGTCGATCAATCTAATAATGGAAGGATGGTCTACTCACATCTTGATTAAATAGCATGTGGTTTTGGGTGGGAAAATTGTCCATTTTTTAAGGGGTGCATTAATGTTTGTGACACGTACATTCCCTAAGAATAGATACCACATTCGAGCACACTACACTAGGTTGATTAGGCTGCGCGGAATCAATTCGTGGAAGCAAAAATAAACAAAAATCTCATGAACATCAGTTAAGTTTTGCCCCAAGTTTTATCAAGTTAGAGCAGTTCTTGCATTTTATTATCATAGTTCCCACGCAATAGTAGAGCCAAATCAAATTGTGAGATGCTCTACAAGGATTGACATATCTTGAGGTTGTGCTGTGGAAAACACGTTCTTTGACTGAAGGAAACACATTGCTAAACATAGAAGGATGGCTCAAATAGAAAATAAAATGTCAGAAGAAGGCGTGCCATTCTACATCATCATCTATAGGTTTTAGCTTACTTCAGCTATTTGTAAGGACTTTAGATATCTTTGAAAGTTTCAAAACATTTTGTTGTCAAACATCCAAGTATGTTTCATTTAATAATCCACAAATGAATAATATAAGAGATGCAGCTTACGTGTGTCTTATGTTGAGACACATGCAAAAGATACCTAATATGTGTGATATTTTAAAGCATTTTTGTTTGGCACTTTGGATCACAAACCACAAAGATTTAAATTTGGTAATTTTTAAAGCATTTTCGTTTAACACTTTCGAGCACAACCCGCAAAGATTTAGATTTGCTAACCAAATGCATGTAAAAGACATGCACCTAATCAAAAATATTGAATTAGTATGAACGTTTCTAACTTGCAACGATTGTGTTGAATATGAGTAGAATTGTGATAGCTATAAATGTGTTGAATATTATGCAAACCTACATCAAAAATCACTAAACTGGACAAACTCATTAAGAACTATTCTCGAACAATTTGTTCTTAACTATTGCACCACCAAACTCCAAAGAAGCACCCATGAAAGCCCAATGTAGAGTCTACGTAGGCTCGTTAGCATGTAAAATGTTACGGATTTATGTCATTTGATTTGCTATCCAAATGCTCTGTAAGAGGCATGCACCAAATCGAAAATATTGAATTACCATAAAAGTTTTCTCTAAGAGTGCATTGGAAATTTTAGCATACTATAAACTCTCACAGTGCAGCAACTTTATTATGCACAGATCAGAATAATTAAAATGGACAAACTCGTCAATAATTGTTCTCGAATAATTTATTGTCCTGCTTCAATATACAAATAGCAGGAAATGGTTTAACTTCAGATGATTGAAATTATGATGCTTTACATGAAAGATGTCGTGAATCTCACCAATTCTCATAGAATATTTTACAATATCAGAGATCAGTGTTTTTGCGATCACAGGCATCAAGCGGGATTTGAACATGCTTTGCAGTACCTTTGACTTACAGGATGCATACAGAGATTTTGCATAGATTGCATGCACATACCAAAAAGACGAGCATGTTTGCAGCTTTCTAGCTAAGTTCGATGTCTTTGCTACATTATCCACAAATGGTTGGACAAACCATGAAGTCCTAATATTTTATTTCTTGCAGAAGAAGGATAGTCCTCACTTCAAAGAAATAAGAATAGCATATCCTTTGTGTATATGTACCTCTAAAACAAAGTCAGTAGCTACAAATTCAAAAGATGGTAACTTGAATTAGCATCAACAAAAGCTGGAGCATCATGCAGTATTGCAACGCTGTGCATTGTGCAGTATCGCCAATTATATTGGTTGCTTCAGCCTTTTTTTTTCCAAACACATATGAAACATCATTTTCAAATGTGTGGAGTTCCAATGCATTTATCGTGCTTCTCATACGCATCCAAGCACATGCATCTATTTAGTATTAAGTGTCTTTTTGTGCACCAAGTCTTGACAATTAAAAAGGAACGTTAATGAGAGATGCACCTGCATGAATATGTGATATGAGTTTCACTTCATAGTTATTGCTCCATAGTTATCATGGTGCATCAAAAATAGCACTTAGGAAAAATGCATAAAACGATCAGAAAGAGACAAATCCTATATTTGCTTGTAAGTTCTACATGAGCCATGTTCTTTTTAAATACTAGTAATGGTGCTCAGCATTGCTGGGTATAATTTGGAACTTTATTAGAAACCTGCATATAGCCTTCTAGACCATTGTAACTGCGCATTTGCATAGACTAACTTCTAGGCCATTGGATCATTTTGAGAACATGTAGATTGCAAGTGACCATGTCTATGAGGTGTTGATATTGTGTACTGAATCTCATTATAGTCACTCTTTTGCTGCTTGTATATGAATGTGGATGTGTTGTGTTGTGTTGTCCGGGCATACATGGGGCGATTTAGGTGAGATCCTATTCTAATGGGGATTTGATCTTTCATTTACTCCCGTGATCCGGAAATTCGGATGTGTTGTGAACAACACCATACCTTTTGAAGGCATTGAATTCTATAGTGCGACCTTAGACAATTCTTTCGTTGTGTATAGCACCTTATCTATAGCTACCTTTATAAGTTCTTTGCACCTATAATTAGAGCTACCTTAAAATCTACTTAGATAATATTAATCGTGTGTGTGAATAAAATGTGAAACATGTGTCATGACTCTACATATATTAGAGTACATGGGATACATATATTCAACAAAATCCATGAAGCGTTGTTTTGAACAATTAATAAGTATGTTGCAAAACAATGGTCTTTGGGGGTTCAAGAAAAAAGAGAGAATTTTATTAGACCTGTGGGCCAAACTGATAAAAAGTGAGCAAGCCATTTTCCCACGCCTCCATTCCCATTCATAGTTACGAAGGGCCAAACTGGTAAGGAGTGAGCAAGTCCTTATCCTACACTTCATTTCATGTTTGTAGTTACAATTTGTCTGACGCTTCCATTCATGTCTGTAATTACAATGGTCCATTTTGTTGTACATGTATATGTGCTAAAGCATATGATCAACTCTTCTTTAGAAGTCTCAAATCCACATATCTTCCTAGCTAAACTTTACTTGGTATTCTAGTGTTAAATTTTTATAAAAAAAAATTTTGTTTTAAAGCTTTGGACACATGGCATAGAAAAATGTCAGCAGAATTTCCACATTAAATTATGTTCTCAAAAGACATGGCATGGAAGAATGTTAGTAGAATTTCAAGATCAAATTATGTTCTTAGGTTTGAGTGACATACCATCTCATCATAACACAGTACTTCCTTTTACATTAACCATATCATCATAACACAACACTTCCCTTACATTAACCATATCATCATAACACAACACTTCCCTTTGCAATGTGTTTATATCGTAGAATTGAACAGAGCTTCTGCTTCAAATTAGCATATATTGATGCAACAACAAATATATACAATGGTCCAGCTTTGCTATTCTACTTAAAATTCGACCAGCATTGGAGCATTAAGGAGAGGATGAAGCAGTGTAATGGAACTTTTGTGCCCTTGCTAGCCCAACACCAAGAGGGCTATTATATGGATAGCTGCAGCACCTCCACCGCACACCTGAATTGAAATTCAAGAGAACTCTATAAGTGGGAAAGGCTTAAGCAGTGTGCGCACACTTGAAGACTTAAGAAATGGAATGAATATTTATAAATGCAAATTAGATTTACCGCTTGTAGATGTTGTTTGTTCTTTTCCAATCGCAAGAATCTCCCTTTCAAGCAACCACCACAATTTGCTAATTGTCAGAACAAATTTGACAGGCAAACAGAGTTTCCTGTCTCAATCTCCTTTTGATAGACAAACTATATACAGAGGCAAGCTGTAATGGAATCTCCTACTCTCCCCTTCTATCACTTGTTTGCAACTCCCTAGTCACCTCCTCATTTGCCTGCAGAATTCAAAGGCAGCTAGAAAAGGTAGAGCAGGGGAACTCGCAGATCAAAGCCAAAGGCAGCAAATTCGGCAAATGTAGCAAACACAGAAATAATTCCATCATTGCGTTGTCTCAAAATCAGTGAACCCTAATATGAAAATCCTATAACTTATATGTGCAGCCACTCTTCAATAATTCGTCTCCAACAATTCGTATGGATCTTCACCTACATAAGGGCAGACCTGCCCCTTAACTCAGCTTGGATATAGTGCAAAAGCAGAGTTTTACCTGCTCGGCTCGGCCAGAAACTCTCATCCTGTTGCTACTGCTGGCATTGATTTGCAGCATCCGCTGCAGAAGAACGAAAGTGCTTTTGAGGCGAACCCTATAACTCAATATCCAATCCAGAGAGACGATCTGGGCCTTAAATTTTTAAGGGCTGAACTTCTTTGGCTTTCGATTGGCCTTCGATTGGATGGCAAAATCTTAGCCATTGGATCTAGGGCTGGATACAACACCCTATAACATTATAATATAGGAGGATACATACTTCTTTCTCTAATTTACGGCATGCAATGTTTTTTCACCTTACACTAAATAGTCTTCAAAGTGTATCTAGCCCAAATTTTTCCAAAGTCTCGGCAATTCCATCAACGTAAAAACAGTTTAGATAAAATTCTGCTTGCGTGTCCAATAGCGCCACGCCATGTGGCACACATTCAAACCCTGAATGTAAGCCCTTTTTCTGAGTTTCTTTCTGCGGCGGCGTTTCTTGGATGCTCCGGCAGTTTTACCCAGAGATCAGAGATTTACCTTACATTTGAAGGAATAGAATAGAATAGAATAGTTTTTTTAACGTCCACGGAGACCAATAGGTCATGGGACCCATACAATGGGCTAGTACAATCATTACTACTAGGATTAAAAAACCCCTGCCTCGAAAGGTTTTCAAGGGAAAAACCTTTGCAGCAATTTTGAAGATCTACCCGGCATTCTAAGGAGTTTACCCGTGATTCTGAAGAGTTTTTGCTGTGGCAGAATTTTATCTAAATTGTTCTTACGTTTCAAGAATGGTTCTTCGCCAGAGATTCTGGTGTGTCAACTTAAATGCAACATGGGTTTTATTCTGCCCCCTAGACCAACGGTATGTGGCCACGTGTCGAATATCCTATTCCAAGAATATATGTTAAGTTTGTCTACTAAATTTGATAGTGTTGTTTTCAACGTGCCTGTGCCTCTGTTAGTATACAAGAATCTATATTATGTTCAAAAATGGCATTATGAGAATTTTGAAGCGGTCCCAAGAGACACCCGGTGCCCACATTTTCTTATGCTTCTAAACCAGGCAGAAGAACTAGAAGTAAGCTTGGAATTTCCTTTTGCCAAAATACCTCCTCTTTTGCAAAATACCTCCTCTACTGGCAGAAGCAGGGGTCTGAAAGTTGTAATGCTATGCCTGAAAAAGCGTGGGCACCATCCATTGTATATATATTTCTTTTGCTCTATTTTCTTATCTCTAACAAGCTTTTGGTGAAAGACAGAGGTTGAATTCCTCTGAGGTTTATTCGTCTTTGATACTCTCCACATTTTTTGTTGGCAGTGAATAGAAGCAAGAAATTTTATGCCGTTGACAACCACTGAATCAGTTTTGTATTGACCTGATGGGTCAGAACATGACTGTTTGATCCGATTTTCTTTTGCAGAGGACCGGAAGCCCCATATGGGATATTCCCGATGAAATTCTATAATCCTATGGTTGAAAACTTTTAAATACACCCCAAAAGATAATCCGGGCATGGAGAAACAACGTTCTAGATGGACATAGTGGTCTCTAGTTAACGTTAGTTAGCATCTTAATCCAGTTATGCACACGATTTTCATATTTCTTATCCATGGTGTTTCTGTCCACATGCAAGCTGCAACATAAATGTAGCGTAATAAATAAGGTGCATCGTCATTTGGGTCCAAGGCAAAGACACGTAAAAGATACGTTATGAAGCTTGTATTTCTCTATTCAAATCACCATAAATTCAGAAGACTTGTCCATGACCTGGCCATGACATTCAGCAGCCTCTGCTTCCAGCAGTCATCCAACTTGACTGGCTTATGCAAGTATAACGGTCCACGGTTGAATATCTGATATGCTATGCAAGAATGTTGCAGAAATACCAGCCCAAGAAATAAAATGGCGCTTAGGCATGTTATCCACATTGTGCATCTTTCAGAACCCTTTCACACTTTTGTGAATATCTATAAAGGAACTTCAAACAACATCAGGCTTAAACCCTACCTATGATGCAAATGTTCATCCATCTGCCTGTAACCAAAATTGTTTCACAAGCTCAGGCAGTTAAAATGACTAGGAAAATAGCTTTTGCATGTGATGGAAACATCATTGAGGCTAGCCTACTCCTTCAGTCAGCATCCAGTTGGAATCCATATCAAATAACCTTGGTGTGCAACCATTTGCGAATGGTCCATGCTGCTTGATTGCTGCAGAGGTCAATGACGCCGATAAATGCAACTTTAGTTGGATTTATCCCATCCACATGCAACTATCCACAAAAAGGCTAGTGTATATCTTAGTTAAGCTCCACTTGGTAATAACAATAAAGGCAAGATTACAAACAGAGACCTATTAAAGTATTTCAAAATGGTGGAGTTTGAATTCAATTGCTGCTTTGAACATAATACAGCACAGAACTGCCAAATACACTGATTTTCTCCGTCTTTCCTTCCGTAACATTTATGTAAATTCATATTTTGTCGAAAAATGTCGAGAAATTATGGGATTCATATGAAATCTTACCTGTAATAGAAATGTTGTATAAAGGTCAAAGAAGTCATTGTTGCATGTCGGCATATCAGCCATTCCTTCTCAAATTGTTGGCACATCAGAAGAAATGAATGTGGAAGGAAACAACTCCCCACACAGAAGTCAGAGCACCAACAGATTATGTTCCCTGTAGCATTAAATATAATGCAACACTAAGTTAAACAATTAAGATGCAAAGAAAAATAAAGCTTCTGAAATATCCAACACTATAAACATCATAACTCATTTGCATACATTTAGTGGCAGCAAGTTATTTAAAAAAATGAATTGCCATAATATGTCCGAGCAATGCACGTATTGTTGCTCTTGAAAGTCGCCCAGGATAAATTATATGTTATTGCGTTAACAAGGTACAGTTTCTTTATCATCAACTCAAGAGAACCTACCTGTGGACACACACCTGGATTAATCTTAAATAGCACACGAATTGTCTCCCAAGAATCAAGCAGTTCCTTCAAGAAGGGGGAAGCATTTGGATATGGACGAAGCTGATAAAAGAGACACCAAGGAGGAACTGCCCTAAGTGCCGGTTTCCCAAAAGGAATACATGCCCAAGTGCTTGTGCAACCAATCTCATTCCAGGCGAATGTACCATGCCCACCAAGTAGCAACACATGAACTTAGATATCATAATTTTACTCTGTAAATGAAAGTCAATCATACCTAGACCTCCAGCAAATCTTGGTTTGATACATGTGGACCAAGCGACCTTCACAACTACACATGTCTTAGTACCTGTCCAAATGAAGTTACAGACAATTGCGACAACCTCTTGAAACAATTATGACATGGATAATTGTTGACCTCTTTTTATTTTATGTCTCATGTTGCATCAGTATTTGTTTAATAAGTGTGATATGTTGGGTTTATGATTTTTCTTCGGTGGTATGTTTCTTATTGGTGTTAACACCAATGTGCCTTGTCAATTCTTTTGTCACGTGTTTCTCTCATGGAAACGATACCTTGTGGTTGACTTGCACGGATCTTATGTTATAGGTTTTAGGCATGAAATCTGACATAGAGGTTATGTTCATAGTATAGTCTATTTCTCTTCCCATAGGCCGATTGGCTCACATTGCTTGAGTGCTCACATTGCTTGAGTGCTCTCATTCTCATTCTTCTAGAGTGCTCACATTGCTTGAACTAACATTTTCTTATATGTTTAGCAGCAGTAATGTTGGACTCGTTTTTCCTTGGTTCTATGTGGTTTGGTATTCTTCTAAATTCCCATATTTCGAGTTTTAACATGATGCATGTTTTTAGAACTCCAAAGTTGCATGATTTCTCATGGAAACTATAGCTTATAGTAGATGTGTACGTATCCAAGTTATGTGTATTGGGCATGATGTTTGGCGTGGGGTTATGCAGTAGCATTTTCATGGTTTGGCAAGCATATTATATCGAGCATGTATATATTATGTTTGATGTGGATAACTGTTGACCTTATTATTCTATTTCTTATTTCATGTTGCATCAGTATTTGTTATATGTATGTGATATGTTTGGTTCATGATGCATTGACATTTGTTATATGTAGTCCATCTATCTTTTTTATGTTTTTGGGTTGCCCCTAAGGGGGCAAACCCTTGTTTATGTGGGTTTGTGGCATATTATAGGTATATGCTAGTATATGCTTGGAATATGCCTATGACTGCTAAAAACCTCTTATTGGCTGTAAATGCTCAGTCGTTTTCGTTGTTGGGCAGCCACTCTTGAAACTGGCTAACTGGAGAGGCCTGTTCTCCGGTTCCGGAAATGGGTCCAGAACACGGCATTTTGCATTGTTTTCTTGTAAACTAAAATATTTGTGGTGGTGTACAGGATTTGGTTTTGGAGGTGGATGGCATCCCGATATTGTTGAACGAAACAAAAATGCTTCAATATCTTCTTTTCCAAGCTGAAGCATGGTGCACGAAAGCTACTGCATTGCAGCTGTCTTTCAGAATTTTTCTATAGGAGTGAAGCTCCAAATATGGCACCTTTAGGAAATGTTGAAGTCGACAGGGCCCTTCCTGCAGAAGATGGCATGTTGGAACTCAAGCTACAACTCAAGAATGCAGTACAGGAAGGCTTAGAACTCCGCCTTGATATGCCAGAGTTATCTGCTTTACAGATGTGCCTTAAGGTAGCGGAATGGAGTTTGAAAGCCCTCAAGTGTTTGCATGCATCTCCCCCGATACAGGTAATGGGCATTGTTCATGTTAAGTTACAACCAGTCTTTTCCTTCCAGTTATTGCCACTAACTTAAATGATTTCATGCTACTGTAAAGCATATATATAGTCTTTACCCTGTTGTCTTCCATGAAGTAACTTAGGAAACAGGTAGCATCTTCATGATGCTGAATTTGTGCTTCATTGTCATATGCTGGTTATATTCTATGGATATTTTTGCTATCTTGAATTAATTTGTCCTCTTTGACAACTTCAGGAGCTGATGGATATCTATGAGGATGGAGAAAAAATAATGAAAAACTTAGAAGAATGTTGTGTATTTCAAATTGTCAAGGATTTTGCAAAGCGAAGGCATGGCTGCTCTATGCAAATAAGTGGTTAAGACAGAGTCCTGACAAGATTGAAGATATTTCTGATATGGAATTAATGTTGGTTAAAGCCCAGGTAGCTCTACTTGGTAAATGTATGCAGCCTGCTAAAGTCTAACATTAGATCCGAAATGTCACAGATCAGCAAAGTAATAGCGGTGCGTTTCTTATTGAAATATAGAGGAAATTTATCTTTCATTCTTATTCTGATAGACCTAATGTGGCAGGGAATGGAAACATAAACAGCAACTCAAATGTGTCCTTAATCGTCAAGCTGGTGGCAGAATGTTGGAGAAAGTTTTGTTTCCAAATTTACCATATTCTTACTACTACTTTAAAGAAGAGAGAGAATGAACAGAAATATGTAAAAATATGCTTCCAACCTCATCAATCAATAGTTTTCTAATGCTCATTTGTTTGAATGGTCATTCGGGATTCAAATGCATCATTCAGTCTATTCAAGTATATGTTGAATCCGTTAGGCCATTTTCCTTTTTTGCATGGTCTAAATTTCAGATCTTGGATGATGAGCTATGGCTAAACTTAGAGGCTAGAATCGGCTCTAGAAATGCGTGGTAAACTCTTACCTTTGGGGGAGCCCAGATTCACTTCGTTTCTGCCCATTCACTTCATTGCTTTTCCTCATTGCATTTTTTCTCTGAGATCCAAGCATGGTGAGCTGCCAGCATTCTATAAACTTTAAGTTCTTGGGGAAAAATGTGATTTCGAGCAGTTTAGTGGTATAATTTCTAAATTGGTCCATAAACTGTAAGCCCTGGTAGTATTCCATACATTGGAGCAGTAATGGATGCTATTTTTGCCAAGAATGAGCGCTCCCCAAGGGCAATGCCCCTGACAAAAGAAGTTATCTCTGTGTTGTGGCCGCAATTCTGGAGATGCAGCTGGAGAAAGCCATCGCCCCTTCTCCCTGTTTATGGTTAGGAAACTACAGACGTGTTGGTTTTAGGAAACCACATATGTATGGGTTTGAGAGAGGCCAGGTGAGAGACTGATCTTCTTCATGAGTGTTTGTTGGATGGCTTAAGAGGACGAACTAGGTGCAATCCACTTTTGGTTCATGTCTTCCTCTGTCTATGCCATTTTTTTAATAATTCTTTTAAAGTTGAATGTTGCTCTAATTTTAGCAGTGAAAGTTGTCGTGATGAATACTGCATAAAGCGTAAATAAGTTTCAAGGTAAAAATGGTTGTATTTTTGCATTTTGCATTATGTCAGGTGTTGTTATTGCATTCCAAATAGGCCATTCTTTTTGCTGATCCGAGATGCAGTTATTTGGATCATTGCAAAAGGGAACAGTTATTGACTTCAGAAACAGAGAGACATATCTTATGATGGGCTTGAACTGATGTGTTCTTTTGCCCATGGCTTTTGCCGTGTCAATCCCCGCATGCAAAGTGCTTTTTCTAACCTTAAGGTTTGTTGTTCTGTTACAGGCCGATTTGATCTATGTGGATTTGAGTTGTGGATTTTTTGTGCTGGTCAGTGGTAGTCTTGCTTACAAGTTTGAATATTTTGAAAAAATCTTATCTTTTGTGATTTTATCTATTAGCCTTGCACGCTGTTGGAGATGATTCTATTGCCAACTCGCAAAATCTTGTGAATCTTGCAGTGGTTCGATGATTCAGATGATTCGATCAAAAGTGCTTGTTATAGAGTATTGGATCTTCTGCAAAAGGACTATGGATGTAAGGTATTAGGGTTCCACTGCCAGGAATTAGATAAGAGAGTTGGATTTATTTAAGTTTAGATTTGCTTGGAAGGTTGTGGAAGTTACAGTACCAGAATTGGAAGAGATGCACCTTGCCCATTTTATCACCATAGGTTGCGAATCCATTGGGCTTGACTACGAAAAACAATAAGAATCAAAATGGTGGTTTGATGGACTTGCTCCTTTGCATTTTCTGAAATTCTTGCTATTTAACAGTGGCATAGACATTTCTGGAGGAGACATTTGAGTTGGTTTTTCAATTTATGCATCCTTTAGAAATAACGAGTATATTGCTGCACAAGGATATTGGGTATAGAATATGTGTAGTAACAAAACTTCGAAATGGAATAGGACTCGCGTGTTAACTTCTCGAAGCTTGAATTCATGAGATGACCCAAAGTTTATCAGCTGAGCATAACTATATTGTGACTGGAACAACAGATGCATATTGCTAGATCTCGAAATTATTTATCATTTCAATAATCGTGTAACAGCTATGATGGGGTTCACCTTTTCTTACAATCAGGTCATTGCAGGATCTGCAGATTGATGGGGTCAGGATGATGGCATTTAAGTATGAGATTGGAATACCATCCTCTTCCAGTCCTGTCTGATGACTCCATCATACAATGCATTATTGTTTGTTATTGCAGGGAGAGAGGAAGAACTAGAGGATAGAGAAAATGCAGTGATATCAGAGAATTTTTGTCTTGCATCACTGGAGTTGTATTCCTACACTTCCAGCCTGTATTATGTTATTAGGAAAAAGCTTTTAAAATGAAGAACTTTATTTATCTTGCACACTAAACTCTAGTGCTGCGTAATATCTACAATACATTAGTTGGATTCTCTAATTGCGTTTATTTTGTCTGGCATTTTTGCAACTTGGTTAGGGCGAGAATTAATTTGTTTGTGACAAATTGCAGGTTGGTCTTCACTTGTGTAATTCAACAAGAGGCTTCAAGGACTACAGACAAGTTTTACTATACTGTGTTGTCATTGAAATGCTTGTAGGAACTACCCATGCCTTGTGCTTTCATGCATGCATGTATATGGTGCATAGAAATTCATCAATGATCAAGTGCATGTCTTGATATAGTGGCATGATTGGCAGCGATCTCTTTAGCTCCTGTTGGTTTTCAGCGATTTTGTGTTGTAAATCTTCATAAGGATGCAGTACAATGGCTTTCTATTAGATTGATACATCGCGCGTTAATTCTGGTAATGACATGTGGGCTGTTTGGTTTCATAAGGCAGCTCTTTCTTTTATTATGTTTCAATTTATCTCCTCCCTTAGCATTCTTAGTTTTAAACACATTTGCCCGTGTCAATTTATCATGACATTTGACTGGAGAAAAAATTAATCCATCTGGTGAACCACACCCAATTTGAAGGCCAGAGTAATGTCATTGGACTGTTGAATCATTGTTGCACAGTGATCAATTAGTGCACTTTGAATATATTGAGGATGTTGGAATTATCCCCAACCCTAGCAACACATCAAAATAAGTCCCTTTGCGCTAATTTATATAGCTAGGCAACTAGCAATCAAGTCCAAGAAAGAGAAAGATTAGAAATAACAATTTTTCAAAAAAACTAGTTTGGCAAAAACACTGTATAACTTTAACATAAGAAAGCTCGCCATTCACCTGTCCTCCTTTGCGCCTGCCCCAAGGGTGCGTAAAATAAGACCCTTTTTGCGCTTGCCCCGTCCACAACTAATTTATGTATCTAGGCAACTAGCAATCAACTCCAAGGAAGAGAAAGATTAAAAATAGCAATTTTTCAAAAGCAACTAATTTGTCAAGAACATTGTAGAAGCGTTGCTCGAACTTGCACTGTAGAACTAGTGTAATTCTGAAAGTAATATCTGAACTTACACCATAGAAATTGGCATAACTTTAACATGAGAACCCTTGCTATTCAACTACTAGTCAACTACTTATAATTGCAACTACATTGTAATGCATACATTCCTAATTCCATCACTGTCAGATATTGCAATTTCATGTTAACCAAACTCAATCGAACATTTCTGAACTGGCAAACTTTGCCATTTAGCCACCAACCTTTATGCCCCTTTATGTCTAACATAAATCTCTTTGGATCACTACTTTCACTTGCATCACAAGAACAATTGCTCAATGATCGAATGTCTAGGATCATAAATAATTAACTTGGGTTCTCCGAGTATAATGTTGAAATTTTTACAACCATGAATATTCACCTTAGGTTATTTATTACTTCTTTAAACAATAAAAAACCTTCACTATAACCATGGACATGAAAAGCATCTAATGTAAACTCTTTTGGCATCATGAAACTTAAAGAAACATTAATGATAAATAAACGCCACCTATTAATATAGAACAAGCATATACTTAATAAACCATGAACTCTTCTCACATGATCTCTCTTCTCACCTTTGCATCAACCCAATGGTGCTTGAATTCCATGGATAAATCTCATATAAAACTACTTGCAGCCCTTGCCACAACGACATGCAACAATTGTAACTACCACATCAATATGCAACAATTATCTAAAGGTATTTCATAAGATTTAAGAGAATCTTGGAAATCTTCATAAAGTCTAAGTCAATTTATGGGAATATACATAATATCTTGGAGAACCTAAGGGAATTTGGGGAATCCTTCATGAAATCTTGTAAAGTCACATAAAATATCTTAGAGAATCTAGAGGTTTCTTGGGATAATTTTTAGAAATCTAGGGCGATTCTAAACAATCTCATAAGAACTTGCACCATATAACAACATGCTAAATAGGAACATAGTAGCTTTTGAAAAATCCATTAAAATAGTAACTTCTGCCTGGAAGGGAGAATCTTCACAAGCTCTTAAAAAACTGGAACATGCACAAACCAGAACATGCACCATATGGATCGATGCGTAACTTGTAGTATATATGTTTACGTAATGAAGTAATCCAATCATGCCAAAATATGACTTTGAACTATGATTTAAGCCACTTCACCCTCCGGCCATGGAGGGCAACCCTCCGTGCACAGCACCTTGTTTCTTATGTGGTATATTTCTTGTCGGTGTTACAATTGCATTAACACCAATGTGCCTCGTCAATTCTCTTACCGCTTGTTTTTTCTCATGGAAACTATAACTTACAATAGACTTGCACATATCCAAGTTATAGGCAATAGGCATGGTCTCTTGTATGAGGTTATTTTCGTAGATTAGTCTATTTTTCCTCCGGAGTGCTCATTGCTTGATCTGACCTTTTTTCGTATGTTTAGCAGTGGTGATGTTAGACTCGTTTTTCTTGAATTCTATATGGTTTATATGTGTTTATGGGGTTTGGTTCTTCTCGATGTCCAGCTATCCTAAAACTTATGTGCCTTTAATCCTTTTTCATCTTATTTATTTCCACTGCCTTAGTCGTTTTCTTACATACTTGTTGCCCATTACATACTTAGTTTTTGTCTATTATGGCTCCATTTGTCTCTTATAGTTCGTTAATCTCTTTAGTGGTTGCTCTATCCTTGCAGTTTTCTTTGTGCTTCACCCGCTTTCATAGTTCTTAGTTACACCACACCTTCTCTATCTTGTTTTTACAAAAGACTACAACAAGCAAACCATATGTGATCTATAACTCAATGTGCTTTTTAACACAATGTGTCCTTTTTAATGGCTTGTCAACGTAAATTTTATCTGCAAGGTATCTTCTCATCCTAAAGCGTGCAACAGGTTGATAAGATTTCCATTGGTTCATATGGATATCGTCACTTGATTTGAAGTCCAACCACGTGCCGTTGCAGAAATGAGAGGATGACAGACCTTATACTGGCTTGTATAACTTCTGATAGTAAATAACAAGAAAAAGACTGGTTAGAAGAGAAACACAATATAGAAATAGGGTCGCATATTTATCCTGGGGCTTAATGTGGTGCTGACACGTGTCATTCCCGATAACACGGAATGGAAGTTGGGTCTACCAATTCCGTGTTACCTGTTCTCCCGGTTTCAATGTTAATTTTAGTGTTTGTTTGTCTTTATTTCAACAACTCAATTTCAAAGATTCATATTACGAGTCTCACATTAAAACATTCATTAAACTCCAGTCTCACATTAAAACTCCAGTTTCAAACAAAACTCAGTTTCAAAACTCCAGTTTCAAACAAAACAGAACTCAGTTTCAAACTCCAGTTTCACATTAAAACTCCAGTTTCAAACAAAAAAGGAACTATATTGCAGTTATATTGCACAAACACAACAGCTATATTGCACTTCAATTCCTGCTGCAAACTCCTGTATCAACTCCTGCTGCATCATTTCCTGCAATAATAATAAAAGTCCAACATAATCAGAGTTGCATATTTAATCAGAGATGCATATTTGAAAAAACTTACAATGAATTAACCAAGGGTGCTGCGTCGCTCATACTTCCAACGTGAATGACAATATTCTGTATTTGATTACCTGTAATTGAAACTCTTCCACTCGAATAAGGTTTTTCATCACAGAAATATTTCTTCAATGCTGGCTTATCTTCTAACATACGATCAAGATCATTCATGTAATCATCATCAATTACAACAGGTGCATAATAACGAGTACTAGAACCTGCAAACAAAACACAGTAAAAACATTACAGAATTAAATCTGACCTAAATAATTAAATCAGATAAAAACATTAACATAAAATCAGAAAAAAACTAACCAGGAATATTCGAAATGTCATGAAGAGGACGAGAAGCAGAAGCATCTAAATGAAGTGCAGCAGCCTTCTCCGCATTGCCAGATAAACCAGCACTCAACGTCCTTACGTTTTCAG
Source organism: Isoetes taiwanensis (assembly GCA_021234155.1). Lineage (NCBI taxonomy): Eukaryota > Viridiplantae > Streptophyta > Lycopodiopsida > Isoetales > Isoetaceae > Isoetes > Isoetes taiwanensis. Next base: position 19,169,312 of record JAJEKV010000018.1, read on the forward strand.
AAAATGAATGACAATAAGATTTACCAGAATTAAGGACATCCATTGCAGATGCTTTCGCTACGACTCCACTCTGATCATACCTCTGGTATGCTTCACGACTCTTATGCCCACCTCAATTGGCACACCTGAAACACTCATCTGCGTAATTGCAGTGGTTCTACAACTCTTGTTGGTATAATTACCATCAATATGGCAGATTGTGACCATATCCTTCAACCAAGTACCAATTGTCTTTGAAGACACATGATTAACAGAATACCAAACATCCGTTCTAGGACGATTGATGGCCTGCAGGAACACAAATCTGCCACCATACTTATCCTTAACTTCATATTTTGGAAGTCTAAACTCTAACTGCTTCCAGCACTCAAGAACGTCAACTTCATAGCACCTAACTGGCTCTCGGAAGTCTTCGGGCTTACATTTATTAATGCCTCCTTGCCAATTTTTACTGGTAGTCTCACAGTATTCCAAATAGTCTCTCACAAAGTCCTTTCCAATTGCAAATTGAAAGTCACGCACCTTGCAGAGTTCCACTCCTCCACGAATAAGAAATCGAGACATGCAATCTGAAGACCCAAATTATTTGTTACTTGGTGTGCGGGATGTGCCAGAATCTTGGCCTGATCCTCCCTACTCAAGATATCAGACTTTTTGTGCTTCGGAATAAAACCGCCAACAGCAGATTCCTCCATTGCAACCTCCAATGCTCTACGAGCTTTGCAAAATTTGATATCACGGTAGATATCAATCGGTATCTCTTCTATCTTGGTATGCATCATCCTTGCATCTTGTGCACGACGCAAGATCCTATTGAAACCTCGAAACAAATTCTGCAACCTGCAACATCAAACAGTAAATACAAAAATAAGAAATGATAAATGTTAATAATACAAGAAACAAAACTAATAAATAAAATTTAAAATACTTACGAATCTGGAGGGTAACATTTTCCATCAAGACGACGCACTTGAAGCATGAATTCTTCCAAATTATTTGCAAGTTCTTCCAAAGGAATATCCTCAATTTTCTGCTCAATTCCCTTCCCAACATGTAGCCTCCAAGCATCAAATCTGCCCCTGACCCAATCATCTTTTGTCTCCCCTGGATTCTCAAAGCCAGAATTAACTCTACTCACAAAATCCGGGTCCAAACTAGTAATACCTCCAACTCTTAATGGCTTCTTTCCTTTCCGTTTATCTTATCTGTTCCCATTTCAACCACACCTCTGCTACTCTCAACATCTTCTTTACCATCCTCTTCACTCCCATTCTCCATAGCCTCCAGAGGACTACAGAGAGAGAATGAGGGACACTCACTTTGCATAACCACACCTAGTGAAAAAACAAACATACAAGTAAATAAACTAACAACAAAAACTAGCTAAAAACTACTAACTACTAAACTAGACTACTAAAATAACACAAAAACTAGTAAAATAAGTTTCTACCTGCATTTACATCGAAAATTGGAGCTCTGGGATAATCTGCATGTGCATTCCGACCTTCAGAATTTGCATGTGCATTTCCAGCTTCAGAATCGTCTGCATGCGCATTTCCACCTTCAGAATCATCTGCATGTGCATTCTGACCTTCAAGAACATCTGCATTTTCTGTCCTCCCTCCAGAATAATCTGTACCAGCAAAAATCGTATAAAAAGAAAGCATAAATAACAAAATCGGAATCTTAAAACTACCTGTACCTTTGGCAACTGCTTCAGAAGCAAAACTCGAAAGATTGATGCCGGAATCTTGGTTTAGACCTGCAAAACCAAGAAAACTTAACGAAATACAAATAATAAAACATACAATAATATAAAGACAGTTCAAACCTTTCCCATTGGATCCTAATGCTGCAACTCCGTCCAAATGACACGTGATAAAGCTAAGCAACAAAAATCAGCTACAAGACTCCAAGAAGGCACAAAAAACTCCAAGAACGTAAAAATCAAGACACAAATGCCTTGAGAAACTTTCTGCCGAGCCAGCGCCTTAACAGATCGAACAGAAAACCTCCTAGGATCGAGAGGCGGCCTCCCTGGAGCCAAGAAGACGCCATGAAGCAGGGGAAAAAAGGGGGGCAAAAATATGCTCCCCTATGGAACTAGGGTTCTGAATTCCATTCCGGTCCAGCTAGTGACCCGCTCCCGGCTACCGCCGGTCGCGGGGCCCCACCGGCTGGACCGGAATTCGGGCCTCTAGTTCCTTTCCCCTGCACAAACCCTCCGACACAATGTTCCTGGATTGTTGATTGACACATTTGAATGTAGAATATGCCTAATGAGTGGCTATTATATAGGTCAGAAGTAATAGGAACAAACATCTTTTCAGTTGCTTATTTACAAAAACTAGAGTCTTCTTTGTCACTTACGAGATTTTCTACCCTCAGGGTTCCCCATCCTATGCAGACTGAAGAAATATTTAAGCGATTGTGATATGTGATTTCTGGATGAGGAATTGCCATTATATGTAATTTTCTGCCAGAAAGAATGAGAATGAAAATGCCGTATAAGAAGGCAATCATGCCATTTCCCAAACTATATAATGCAAAGCTTGGGTAAACGGTCTCTTATAGCTTAAGCGAAATTTCATCCATCAGCAATGCTGTCCGCTGTTTAGCCATTGTGCTGTTAACAATCAACAACTATAAATGAGAGATCAGCAGTTGCTAGAGACAACAATAAGAACGTAAAAATTACCTTGCAAAAGCAATAAAGTTTTGTGCAGTGCCATGAATGACCTCATGAACCACCTTATTCCCATCTGATTTCTATACTGACGTGGAAAACAGTTTAGAACTTCATTAAAAACCACTTCGTTGCTAATATTGGAAAGCTAAGAAAAATGTTACCATCTGAGATAACAATTCGTCACTATATGGCCTTTCTGCATTAGTAGAAATTCGTCAACAACTTATGTATCATCTCTCTGCATACATCAGCAACATATCCCACAGCCCAATTTGAATCTAGAGCAAAGATTTCATTCAAAAAGTGCCTCCCTAACTCTCTTTATCTACGCATTCTGCAAGCACCCAAAAGTGTTCCCCAGTCACGACAATTTGGCTGCAATTAATCTTGGTTGCTAATATTGGAGCTAACAAAAATGTTAAAAGTCTTCACAATATGGTATTTCTGCATTAAGATAATGCTCATATAAATGTTCGTCAACAACTTATATATCATCTCGCTGCATAAATTAGGACATGTCCCACAGCCTTATCTGAATCTAGAAAAAAGGTTTCATTAAACCAGTGCATCCCTAACCCTCTGTTACTATGCATTCTGCAAAATAGTGTTCTCCAGCCATGATAATTTGGCTGCAATGGATCTCTCCAACTTCCTTCAATAACACTACACGGCCTAGAAGATCAACTGCATAACTAGAATGGACTGCATTTGCAGTTATGCCATAAAATTCCTTCATAGATTTCATATGTCCTGCCTTCATCAACTAAGCCTGCACGACTGCATGCACTAAAAAATGCTAGTGAATATCAATTCATCTGGTTTAGCCCACTTTAAAGGATCTGATCGTGAATGGATTTGCCTGATTGTACAGCTTCAATACTACCACATGCCTTTACAATACTGGTAACTGTAGCTAAGTTTGGCTTCAATTGAAGGTCTTCTCCATGCTGGGCATATCCAGGAATCATTGAACTCCATAGCACCACGTCTTGGTTAGGCAAGCCCTCAAATGATTTGCGTGCATCCTTCAAGTAAATCCCATTTGCATACTAGCCTTTTGAAATGCTACAGTATGTGACCCTGTCTGGTTTTATGCCTGCAAAACGCATTATCAAAACACTTAAGGCAAGAAGGCCCTCACATGCACGATCAAATTTCCTTTGCTTATTGAAGCCGCTCCAGTAATGAATGAAATCAAAACGTTGTCAATGCACCACGTGCTAAACACATGCACCACAGGAACGAAACTAAACCGTTGCTGAATCAAGACACACCATAAATGCAACTGCCCAGTCAAGTATCACCTTTAAAAATTTCTATTCATCAAAAGGTCATCGCACATGGATTACTTTACATTAGAATCGAGAAATGCAGCCGTAATATTCTACCATCACAATAACAGGTTGTAATACGACGGCTGGAAATATCAATATGGGCGAAATTTCCGCGCGGCTCTCATTTTGGCTATTCTTTTCTTGTCATCTTCAAACCTTTTCTGTAGCTCAAGCACGTCTGCAGAAATCACAGCAATAATAAATAAAACTTTCCTAAAACTCAACTAACTCTGAGACTCTAAAGATTTATTACATATTGGAAAATGAAACGTGACTAGCAAGCTCCAATAAGCACAATCTATATCTATGATCCATTCAAATCAAACAAACAACAGCTTACCATTTCGACGAGCTTCTCGCCTTTGAAAACGGTAGAAGTCAAGGGCAATTTGTTGCTTTTCCTTCCTTGAAGCATTAGCTTGGGCAGCTGCAGCAGCTACACCACCAACTTTAATACCACTTAACACATCCGTAGTTTTTTTCCTGCCCCCTTTATGCTCCACAACAGTCCAACCATCATCCGCAGCTGCAGCCACTTTCTCGCTTTTTTCCTAGAGATCAGTCATAGGTTATTGCATGAATAAAACTTCAATAACAAGCATAAATTCCTTACCTGGTCAACGCGGGCTTCATAATCTGCAATAAATTTATCCACTTGTTGTTGTAATACAGCGATTCCTGGTCTTTTAGCATAATAAGTAGATAACCATTCTACAACCATATAAAAGAAGAAAATAAAGTTAACATCAGAAATGAACGAATATTACGAACAACAGAAAAACAGTCTCCCATACGCTTGATTTGTTTTTATTGCATAATATGTTTTATTACTTTTAACTTAAATTTGCATTTTTATGTAATGTGATTGAAGTATACCTTCGCAAGTTTAACTGGTAATAAAGGTTTAGGAAGAAAAACATACTTTTCAATCCTCTCAGCTCACAATTTGTTGGGTCTGCCATTTCACGTGCAATTTCTACTTGAGTTTTCACGCCATCTTCGTGTCTCTCTTGTCTGAGAGAACTCTTGCTATCTCCGTCGTCGTCCCTGATCAGCTTCTTCTTACCTTTCGCCATACCGACTCGGTTTAGGGTTTATCGAGAAAGGTCAGATTTTGAAACATCCAGACATTGTAATCTTACCCCATTTAAATCCTTCTAGAGTTTTGATGGGTTGGATATCGTAAATGCAACATGGGTTTTATTTTGCCTTCTAGGCTAATGCAATCTAGCCACGGGTCCAATATTTTCTATCTAAGAATAGATGTTAAGTTTGTCTACTAAATTTGATGTATGTTATTTTTAACGTTGCAGAACTTTACTTTTAAACATTCCTATTTCGCATAGCTAATCAATCTTATTAATTTGGGATTTTCCGATTTGGTAGAAAATATTTTTAGAATATTTTTTGGGCAAACCCTCGCTCATGTGGGTTTTTGGCATATTTTAAGTATATGCTAGATTATGCCTAGAATATGCCAGAAACCCCTCCAAACCTTTGTTGTCTGTAAACTGACAGTCGTCTGTGTTGCTGGGCGACTGCTGTGCAAACCAGCTAACCAGTTGTGCTGTTTCTATTGAATCTGGGTATCTTTATACTGAACAGGGTCGGATTTGCTGCTCAAGAAGGCGCCCATGCTTATTCTCTCTGTTATTGGAGATGTTAGATCGTTGCTCAGAGTCGGAGTGTCAGACTTGCTGCTCAGGAAAGCGCCCTTGCTTATTCTTCTACATATTCTCTGAGAAAATTCTACCCGATCTTTGATGTTGACAGCTTGATCTACGCCAGTGAGTTGTTCATTTCAGGTAACTAATGGTTCATTTGGTTTGTTGAGAATTTAAAGCGTCGGAAAGCCTAAGGAGAAACTGGAAGAACCTTTAATTATATTATATTACCCTCGACTCTTCTAATCAAAGCACAACAATCACAATTTATGCTTCTGACCATGATGAAATAGGCTCCTAGGTAATGGAGTTTTAAATGAAATCAATGACGCTTTAAAAGCTTATGGCTGATAACATGGCCTAATATCAGCCAATCTGACTTTGTCATTACAAGGAATCAAGCCCTGGTCTTTGGCTTGAAAGACCAAGTCCTTAACCAAGGCACTAACCTTAAACTTATAAAAAAGGGCTATCTTTCTAAAAATGGAAAAGACAAAAAGAGAATTTACCTTTAAGGACCTTTCATGAGACTATAAAAGAGCACACATAGCACCGCCTTAACAATATTTCTCTTCCTCTCTTGATTCCGCTTCTGCTTCCAATTCTCCACAGCCAAGCTTATTGGCTGAGCGGGTAAAGACTTCCTGCTCTAGGAGAAAGACTTCCTGGTGAATTTGGTTGGGTGGATCGAGCTTCCCCTCTAACTACATTATTTCTTTAGTTTCTTTCGTTTTTACAGGTGATTTAGAAGTGATTATAACAATTGGTATCAGAGCAAAGTTTGATCTTGAGCAATAAATTCCTATGCTATGGCTGTTAACCGCTTCAATGTATCTAAAAGTGCCTATCTGTAAGCTATGCACAACGTTGGCTTTATCGCAGCTCAAATTACTCTTCCTCCGCCAGCCAGTCATGCCGACTACCATAGGCAGCTAGAGCATCTAGCGATTGCCATAATTTCTTGCCAGATACCGCACAGATAAATCCGGCCGTGAATGATTCCTTGCTGCCTCCACTACCAAGTAACGCTCCACCTGAAATTCCTCCTCCACCTCCGGTTCAAGATTCTGATGTCTTCGCTAATGTTGAAAATAATCTTAAGACAGATAGATTGTGTAAGTGGCTCAAGAAAGTGGATATGCCTTACTTCAAAGGGTGTTCCGGAGTGAAACTGAGATAGGTTATTAGTTTCTTAGGAATTTGGGAGAAATTTTTTGAGCCTGTCAAGGCGACTGAACAAGAAAAGTTACAAGCCATGGATACTTACCTTGATGATTAAGCGCAGGTTTGGTGGCAGGAAAGGAGATAGATGAATAGAATAGAATAGAATAGATTTTTTAACGTCCATGGAGACCAATAGGTCATGGGACCCATACAATGGGCTAGTACAATCATTACTACTAGGATTAAAAAACCCCTGCCTCGAAAGGTTTTCAAGGGAAAAACCTTTGCAGTAATGATGAACCTCAAATTACTCTATGTTCTGAGTTTAAACATACTTTCGAAGCAAATTATTTGCTTGCCAATTATTATAGAATTCTACAGAAAGAATGGGATCAAGTCAAACAGGAAAACGGGGAATCTGTAGATGATTATAACATGAAGTTCAATCATTTAGGATCCCAAATTCACAATCTCAGCGAGGCTAAGGTTCTGCGAAAGTATGTCAATGGACTACGAGAGGAAATCTTTGCAGAGCTGGATCTTTTAGAATCAGTGGATATGGCAGATGCGATCCAAAAAGCAGGAGAGCTGAAAGGAAACTTAATCCTAAAGCTAAAAGGTTGACATGGGAAGGAGCACCTTCGAGAGAACAAAAGAGAATGAAGAGAGAAAAGTTTGAAAACAGAAGAGATAACAAGGGTGGAAGAGGAAGGGATGAAAGGAAACCTCGAAGGGGAACACGGTTTGATAACCGAAAGAGGAGTAATGGGAATAAGGCCCAATAGCAACAGACTCCTTAGGGACCAAGAACAAGTTGTTACATATGTGGTTGTCCACACTATCAGACTAACTGCCCAAAGAACACAATCGTTCCCGAAAAGCAGATAAAAAAGTACAATTTAAGGAACCTGCTCCTAAGGAACGCTCTACTGCCCCATATCTGGAGGATAAGCCTGAAACATATCAAGCATGAGAAGAAAGAGGACGTTTGAAAGCGGTGGCTTCAGTACAAGAAAATGGCAGATTACAAATCACATATATGAAGACATTAAGTGCAACAACAGTTCCATCCTCATGGTTGTTTAAGCTCAAAGGCAAAGTCGTAGTTAGAGAGATCGTTGTCCTCCTAGGCGAGTCATGATTTTATCTCCATGGATGTAATAAATGACTTGAAGTTGTCAATTTATGATTTGCAAGCTCAGCTTTCTGTGGTACAAGGGCTCAAAGTGTCATGTTATTGCGCCATTGCAAATAGAAACTTACGTTGAGCACAAGGCACTCTTCGTAGCTGATTTGGGAACTGTGGATGTAATTCTCGGAATAAGATGGTGAACTCAATATGATGTTCAACCCAACTATCGTCAAAGGTCTATTCAAATGTTTGTTGATGGGTAGCAAATAGTTCTGAAAGCTGACTATGTAAATGAATGTGAACCTTTGCTTTCATATTCTGAAGCAAATACATTAATACAAAATGACATTGAGTCATATTTTATCTGTTTGAGAGACTCTGATCCTCCATCTCAAATTCCTCCTGAACTGTATGGCTTCTTTAGACAATTTGATGATTCTTTAAAGATGAGGAGACTTTGGATACAATATCCTTGTGTCATATCCTAGCTATTTCTAAGATCATAGCCTGTGAAAATAAAATATTCATATCAAATTGTGGAACTTTTCTATATTTTATATATTCAGTATATTGAATTTATGATTGATCATGCAATCCAATATATTTTTATTGCACATAAGCTCCAAATAATTAAATGACAGATAGTTAAAGAGGTAGATGATAATGTTCATTTAGAATTAGATATGGCACATGTTAGAATGTATGTACAATCAGCCAGATGAATAGTGCAATCAGCCAGATCAGTCCTATATAGCAATCTAGCATAACTAGTACCGTATAGCAATGTCTTCATATTCATTCTTAGTTGGCCTATTTTCTTGTGTGATTAGATTTTGAGCTCCATTTTTGCGCCTGCTTAGATAGAGTGCGAATTTCTCTTTGATCTGATGCCCAAATCAACATACTGCTTCCAGAATAAATGACACAACCAAGTGGTTATGCCTAGTCTTAAATCTAATGCCCAAGTCAACATACAGATTCCTGAATAAATGACATGGCCAAGTGATTATGACTAATCTTAAATTTGTAAAAAACATTCTGCTGCTTGTCTGATATTAAATAAATAGGATCACCTGTAACAATGGAGATAAATAACTTGGTGGTGTTTATAGTAGATATTAGACCTTGCTTTACTTCTGTTATATCTAACTCCCATAAAAAGGCTCCTAATCTTTGCATGCCAGGTGGTTCCCTGCAAACCAAATCTTCATATTTTGTAAACCTTGAAAGTGGTCCATACCTGCAAACCAAATCTTCATATTTTGTAAACCTTGAAAGCGGTCCATACTAAAATCCTTCTGCAAGTTGCTTTTCAAGAACAAAGACTTCACATCCAAATGGCTGCCAAGGCAATCACCACTCTAATATGTTTTGCTACTGAAACACCGTCCTACTCCAAGCTGGTGATTAAAACAGCAGAAACATAAGATGAACTAATTAGTGTGGCATAACATGCTTTTATAGTATAGGCCACATTAGCAAGGTATGTTGAGCAAGTGATACATCTACTCTAATGCTAAAGTTTTACATGTCCCAAATTCCAATGCATTTTGTTATGCAAAACGTAGAACATACGCTAGTATTGGCATGAGCATGATACTTTGGATTTCAGAACCAACCGCACTCGCAAACCATCTCAAGAATATTCGTATGTGTATACCCCAAAAAAGGCAATTGTTCCTGCCACAAAATAGATATGACAAAATATGTCACTTTTATATCATATCTTTGTTAACAGAAAAATATAGAACATAAGGATATGGGCATTAACATCATTGTATCTTAGTCCAAATCATGGAATCTGCATAGAATAGATGATGTTATAATATTTAGCATTGATTTTCCTTGCAAAAGTTGTAAAACAGCAAGGGCCAAATTTTCACCACCTCTAATTTAAACAGACGAATGCCAAAACAAAAATCTCCATAGCACATCAGCATACATCTTTAGATTGTAAGAAGTTGTTTGCTTCTTCTGAACATTCTACAATAGAGCTTACAACATCAAACTCATCCTTAAAGAGCTTTCATTACCTATTATAAAAGAAGTGGCAAAAGCAGAACAAAAGCAATAAATTGGCAAACCTTATCTCCTGAAATGAATGTGGGTTAGCATTTCTAAAGTCATATTGTGTGCCTTATAGTCTAAAGGTTGGGCACGCAAAATAACTTGATGTAGCCATTACGATTGCAGCGTAGTTCTATTTGTTCCAATAGAATGTGTACCATTTCATCATTTGAATATAATCATCTAAGTAGTGATGTTTGGCGAACTTGCTTTTCTAAAATACAAACTTTTGTGAGGTGCTTATAGATGATAGATTTCAACATGCACCTTTATTGCTGTGAGATTGCTAAAGGAAGAGTGTTGTAGATGATAGAGGTAAGTGGTTGAAATACGCACATTCAGTCTAACAATATGTCTTAACAAAAGGGACTTTAATAGGCACACCTCATTTGAAATACATGCGCATTTAACTTGAAATTTATGGCCAAATGTGTGCCCAGGGTTGTTGGGCGGGCATAAATACGTGTGTGTTTAGATGGGTATTTGATGTACTTATCAAATCAAATTTGCTACCCTTTATAGTTTTTTTTGCATATCAAATTATCTTTTCCCAACGTAACTCTATAGATAAAATGGAAGACTTGTCAAATCAAAGTTGCTATCCTCCCATAGACCGATTGGTCTCCGTGGACGATAAAAATACCTTCCTTCCTTCCTTCTTTTATGACTTTTTTTGTGTTCATACCAAATTATCTTTTCCCAAATATAACTCTATAGAGAAGTGCATAAAGTAACACTAAATAAGCCATATATATTGATCTTGTGATATAAGTAGATATGTACAAAAAACTTAAATGTCACCGTGGTTATCGTCGGCAATCAACAAATTGATTTATTAATTTCAGCCCCTTCCTACTTACCCTAGATCAGGACCACTTTAGATCTCAATGATACTTGACGTTACCTCTCTTATCCTATAAGTTGGAGATGCATTTGAGAAATTAATAATTAAGTATTTACAAGTACATCCTAATTTAATTGATAGCAAGGAAACTTGTACAATCATGGAATGTTGTAGAATTTAAGTAGTTGTAGTATTGAATGTAAAACAATAACTCATAATTTGGATAGGGATTTGAACCGCACATCTCTTGAGTGCACTTCTGACTTTGATTATCAAAAGATTGCAAAAGGGCAAATAACTTTGAGCACACAATAAGACAGAGCCAAGTGGTTACAATATATCATATTGCATGATTTTCCAAGCAGAAGAATGAAAAGTGTTCCCTCAAGATATTTCAAACCCCAATCTTTGAGCTTCTTAAGACTGGGATATAGAAGGGGGGGGAAAGTCATTTGTCCATATTTAAGACATTTTCTATAGGTTGCTCGGCCATATCTATTATTCTATGAATTATGCAGGCACCAACCAAGGAATCCGCATCGAATACATGGTTGGCATCGAGCATGCTGCCAAATTTCATATAGATGTTTATGATAGTGTTTCCACGTAAAATGTTGGGCTTGGTTAATTTCTTAGAAATCTGAGAACAAACGTGCTTATATTCTACAAATGTTCTTGGTCGCATGCAATGTTGCAAAAGGAAAAAAGGTGATTTAGAAGGAAACGAGTTGTTGATCTATACCTAAGAGGAGCCCTTCATGTTGTTTGTGTAGTTGACTTGTGAGTCATTTCTTGTGTTCTATAAGAGGACATCTATATTGAATTTGCATATATAAATACATGGTCATTGGTGGGCCTCTCTGTAACTTATCTATATATCTACAAACAACAGCTTATTAGCTTGATACATTTTGAGGTCCTGTACCTGACTATAAAGCTCTCTGTTCTCAGTAAGAATTTTATGACAGCAGGGAACTGCTGCACATGATTGGATCTGTGTACCTATAATCATAAGATTAGCAAGATCATAAATGTTAGTGCCAAGAGAGAGATCATAAATTAGTGCCAAGAGAGGGATATCAGAAAAAGTTAGTGCCAAGAGAGAGATATTATTTAATGGAAAAAAAAAAAACTTACATAATGACCTGTTTCTATCTGCATTCTCCAGGGTTTGCGACTTTAAGCACCTCTTTTTTTTTTTTTTTTTTTTTTTTAATTGCAAGATATTTTATTTTCTAGAATAATAATAAAGTGCATGTCCCTTTATGGACTGGTATAACATGAAAGCTCAATTAGGGGTGGCTAAGCCCCCCATGATATCTGAAGGTCCCTTAATGGACAGATCTACAATAGACGAAATTCCTGCTAGATCGGCCTGAACACTATGTATCCTCCACATTAAGTGAGGCCCATGAACATACAAAGTATTCGTAGAAGCCCTTTACTTTCCCAATGGTATCAAACTCTTTGTCGTATGCATCCCCAAACTTCCTTATGTGAGCTAATCCCATAAGTGAAATATCAAAGTTGAAGCTCCTTTGTATTCTCCTATGGGCGATCTGGCTTCCCATTACCACCTCGCATCTGTGCCTCCAGACTGCCCACAATGCAATGGCCACTAAGGACCTCTATAGTTTAGACAAGCCGAGCATTGCTAACTCTGGCCATTTCAAATGTTGTTCATATATACCCAAGATAGGCATTACCCACTGCCAAAACAATATTATAGTTGGGCAGAAAAACATATGATTCAGATTTTCCTCCAAACGGCAGCCTAAAGGGCAATTTGTCTCGCCCACTGCTGCCATGCTATGGCAGCATGGAAGAGCAAGACACATTTTCATATTCTCATGCTCACACTTTGATTTGAACCTAGATATACAAGAAGAATGCATCTTTGCACACTTTGACAAGAAGACTTGAAGACCAAGGTGAGGACATTTGACAAAGGTCACACAAGCAGGTCATGGAAGGAGATTCAAGCAAATTTGAAGACCCCTTGAAGAATTCTTGGTATGTGATGCTTATATTTGAGTTCTTGGCATAACCACATTCCTTGATTCCCATCCTAAATCTCCCACATCCCTTACCATGAAGACATGCCCATGAGACCCCGAGTTCCATGCCTACACTTCATCTCCTAAGGCAAATTGGCCTAGAAGATTTTTTCTAGTCAAAACTTCTCCTTTATATGTCATTCACATCCCATACACACTTACTATACCATTACCACCTCATTGAAGCACAAATTTCCACTTGACTTGGTCATACACATGGTCAAAGGTCAAACTCCTCTCTCTAAAAGTCAAATGGTGATTGCAAAATTCCTAAGGGAAGTAACGAAGAGTCAAGATTTGCCTAGAAAATGCAAATTATGTGCATTGTTACTTAAATTGACCTATGACATCATTCAAAAATGCCAAGTCATTATACATGTCATCTTCATTGCCATGTCACACCACACACGTGTAACCCCTCTTGAAATTCCATCCTTTGCAAATTGTTCAATTTAAAATGTATAAGTTCATAAGGGTTACATATTGTCTTGCCACATCATCGTCTACATCTCCACATCATCATCCACATGTCATACACATCATTGCTTGACACCTCATCACCCTTACTTGCCATGTCATCCTCACATTGCCAACTCATCATGCCTACATGCCACATCACCATCCATATACCCCTTTTTCAAGGCAAGATACAAAAGAGCTCCTTTTGCAAAAAAGATTCCACCATCCTTGAGAGCATAAAAAAAGATCCTTTTTGCAAAAAAGAAATTCAAAAAACTCATTTATTTGGGCCTTCAAATATTACTTCTTGGGAATCGTGCCTGAACTTATATTGCAAAAAAAAAAAAAAAAAAAAAAAAAAAAAAAAAATCTATCTACCCTTCCCAACCCCCTCTTCCCGCCCCCCAACAAAAGCCTAGATTCCTTAGCCAATCACCCCCGTGGAGGTACCGAGGCCCACGTGGATATTACATGTTATTTATTAATAATATAGATTTTGTTTGTTGTTATATACCCTGGTCTTCCCAGATGAATTTAGCCTGTGGGATATTTCGACAAAACTGACAAGAACCCTAATCTCTGGAAGTGCCAAGATCCAGCGAATTAGCTTGAAGCAGCCACCCAATCATTACCCTGAGCTACCGAATTGTCCTGTATAACACCAAGAACTCATCACAGAAGCTAAAAAACAAAACATCAAGCCAGATTAGCCAAGAACGGGGCAAAGCAAAGGAATTTTAGAAGGGGGTTTTGTGCTCAGAAGATTGTCGAGGGCTTTGAGGTGAAAGACAGATCGATTACCTTGGAGAAGGACCGGTTCACATATTTGGAGCTTGGTTCTGCCTTCCAGACCTGATGTTTCGCATGAATTATTGACAGATTTATGTTGTTTTCTCGATTGTATACCTTTTTTATCATGTGCCCAAGACTTAGAGCTTGGGATTGTTATTGTTTGCTTGTGTGATCCTGAGTTAAATGAAAATCTGAGCCTTGTTGACAAATTTATGAGTGTTCCCTGTTGATTTTGTGACAGACATCATTCCCCATGCATTAGTTTGCCTTTGCACCTTACTCTGAGAAAGAGAGAAATAGAAGCATTGCATATAAGCACCTATAGTACAAGTACATGGTCGTCATAGTGTTTGCTTGATTCATTGTTATAGGTTTAAGCCTGCACCATAGGGTCATTGATCTGTAAGTGCAACTCCACACTTGTATGCTGCTCGAATAGCTTTTATCAGTTCATCGGCATAGTCATTGTAGGCATTGACATTGTATAGAACAGCAAATAAGTGCATCCAAATATCTAGCAATTTCAAATTTATCTGCTGTTCACACTTTCTGTCAGGCAGTTATAGAAAAAAATCAAAATTTCCAAAAAGACACACATCTTTCTGCAAAGGGCTTTCTGTAACATTGTGTGCAGACACTTTAGAGGAGGATTGAAGCATCAGATCTCAAAAAGAGGCCACCTGTATCGAGTTTGAAAATTTAGCTCACTGCCAGGGATATTGACCAAAAATTGACCTGGTCAGGAATGTTGATTTGACAAGCTTGCCCTCATCACAATCCATCGGTCTTAAAAAAGTCCCATAAAGTGCCTTCGTCAATTTGCATACTAAATGCTCACCACCAGCTTTGACATAACCCTGAGATTGCTTCATATATATTTCTTCATCAAGTTTGCCATTAAGAAATGTTGTTTTGACATCTGTTTGATGAACCTCAAGATTATAATGAGCAGCAAATGCAAGAAGAATGCGAATGCTCATCATTTTGACCACTGGAGAAAATGTTTCCAAGTAATCAATGCCATATTGCTGGCTGAAACCCTGTGCAACCAAGCGTGCTTTGTAGCTGTCGATGGTGCCATCAGGATGGAGCTTGCATTTGTAGACCCATTTGTTCCCAACGACCTTCCGATCATGAGGAAGAAGAACCAAATCCCAAGTGCCATTTTGAACAATAGAATCCATTTCGTGGTTCATTGCCTGCTGCCAATGAGGTGCAGCAGCACATGAAATGGCTTCACGATAACTGGTGGGTTCACTGATAATAGCAGCACCACAAAACTCCATAATGCTGGGCATAATTTCAGCATAGAAGGCAAATCTTTGAGGAGAAAACGTTTCCTTTTTCCTCGACCAAGTTCTTCTTCAACTCCTCCTTGATCAAGATGATTAAATCACCTCCTGGATCAAATGGGTCAAGATCTCCTCCTGGATCGGATGTGTCAAGATCGCGCCGCGTGATCGAGAAAAGCGGGGTCTTTGTAAGCATCGCGATATCTGCCGGGACCGTTCGCAGTGCTTTGGGCGCTATAGGTTTGGAACCGCTGCAGTGCCGGAATATCAGAAACTGAGCTCGATGGATTGGAAGCTATGGCGTCATCTGATATCCATGCAGAGATATCAATAAATTCCACATTAGGAGTTTTTGAACCTTGTTGAAATGCCGAAACATATCATACTGCATGAATGCCAAGAATAAAAAGTTAGTTTTAGGAAAATTTGAAATGCTGGATCCATCAAAACCTTACCTCATGGAAAATAACATTGCGGCTTATCCGGATCAATCAGCCTATAACCATGCTTGCACTGGTCAGAGAAACCCACAAAGATCATTTTCTTGCTGATATGCTCAAGTTTCTTGCGATTTGCTTTGGGAATAAGCATAAAGGCAGCACATCCAAAGATACGCAAGCGAGACAAATTTGGCTTTATGCCAGTGAAAGCTTGTTCAGGAGTCTGATTTTTCATAGCAACAATGGGCAATCTATTGAGAAGGTAAACTGAGTGAGTACCTTACTGCTTCAGCCCAAAATTGAATGGGTGCTGAGGATTAAGCGAGCAAGCAACGTGCCATGTCAACAATGCTGTGATTCTTCCGTTCAGCAACGCCGTTATGTTGTGGAGTATGAGGCTCAGTAAGTTGGCGCTCAATACCATGATCAACACAAAAATGATTGAATGCATGACTGGTAAATTCTCTACCATTATCAGATCTGAGCTTCTTAATCCGATGGGCTACTTGATTCTCAACAAGCGCTTTCCATTCTTGGAAACGGACAAATGCATCAGATTTCCGCTTCAAGAAATAGACCCATCTTTTCCTGCTCAAATCATCAATGAATGTCAGAAAATAATAAGCACCCGAGAGAGAAGGAACATGAGTTGGACCACAAAGATCCGTGTGTACTAGTTCAAGAAGAGCAGCAGCACGAGATCCAATGAGAATAAAAGATGTGCCGTGTTGTTTGCCCAATGCACAAGCCTCACAACTTGCAAGAGTAGGGTGCTGATGAAGATCAAAACCGTCTACAAGTTGGGGCAGCTGATTGAGTGCTTTAAGACTGATTTGTCCAAGCCTCTTATGCCACAGATCACAAGTACCATTACCAGCAGCTACAAGAACAACTTGGTCAGCATATTCTTGGCCCAAATGATAGAGATTACCCGTACGAATAGCATGAGCAAGGCTCTTTCCTATAACTTTGTTGCGAACAATGCAGTCTTCACTATCAAAGGAAACTATTGTGCCCATATCAGTAAGACGCGCAACAGAAATCAGATCTTTACGCAAAGTAGGAGCATACATTATCCCTTTTAGAGTGAAGGTACCAAGGCTAGTGGGTACTTAACGTTACCCATTCCGCAGATTTGATGCTCACTATTGTCGCCAATTTGAACAATGTGATTGAAAGAGGTAGGTCTGAAATTTTCAAACCAATCTTTGTGCCAACTAATATGAGCTATAGCACCAGAATCCATGATGAATTTGATAGAGCCCATTTGTTTACAAAGATAGACATAATCCGGGCTGCAAGGAACCACATTGGCTACGCTTACTTCTTCAACAATTTGGGCCACATTGACTGAAGCTTTGTTTGTCTCCAAAACTTTCAGTTTGTGCTCAAGATCCTTCATCTTCTT
This sequence comes from Isoetes taiwanensis, assembly GCA_021234155.1. Taxonomy (NCBI): domain Eukaryota; kingdom Viridiplantae; phylum Streptophyta; class Lycopodiopsida; order Isoetales; family Isoetaceae; genus Isoetes; species Isoetes taiwanensis. The sequence goes on from JAJEKV010000018.1 coordinate 19,186,654, forward strand.
CCTACATGCTGCTGCGGTATGATTGCCTTTCTTGCAATAGTCACAAACCTGCTGCTTGGATGCTGTGCCTTTGCTGTCAGCACCCTTGAAGGCGTTGCTGCTACTGTTATTCTTCTTTTTCTTAGCTTTTTCATTTCCTTTTGCATAGGATTTAGGCTCAGAATGACCTGCAAAGAAAGCATTGTGCGCATTTTTTATAATCCCAACATCCTTCCTCATCATGATCTCCTCCTTGACGGAAGTGATTGCACGATTGAGATCCATGTCGGCAATTTGCATGAGATTGCTGCGCAAAGCATGGAAAGAATTGGATAAGGATCTAAGAAAGAAGAATAATTGCAATGAAGGAGAGATCTTATTCTCTTCTCCAGAGGCTTCAATATGCCGAAAGGTGTTCTTCATGCAGTCTACGAATTTGTCAAGACTCTCAGTCTCTTCCCAGCGCATAATCACCACTTCAGCATATAAATGCCCAATTTGTGTATGGGTCTTCTTTTCATGCTATTGGATGAGAGCATTCTAGAAATCATGGCTATTCTCCTTATGAACCTCATCAAGAAGAGATTCAACAACAAAAAGCCCAAACGTAGCCATAGCCTTGTCATCCCGGCGTTGCCAAACATCAAGAACAAGTTTATTCTTGCCATCTGATGTAAGCTCGGGTGCTGGTTCTTGGCCACTAACAATTCCCCAAACTCCTTCAGCCTTAAGAATGAGAGTCATTCTTTTCTTCAATTGCTGGAAACCTGTGCCATCGAAGATTTGAATCACATGACCGCCAGGGAAGGTAATCTGGTTGTAGCTTGCATCCTTCTCTATTGCTGTGTTGATCTTGAATCAATCTCAGCACACCTAGTGCTCTGATACCATGTCAAGGTTGCACCAAGCAAGGAAGAGAAGGGGATGCACACCAATATCCGAGAGCGCAAGCTCCCAAAACAAAGGCAAAATGGAATTGTATTGAACGTAAGTATGAATACAAGATATAAAAAGGGGCAGTAAATAATAACTGCTCCCGTTACCAACCACACCTAATTATGTCATAACTAATTAAGGCAAGTGGATGCCGTAGCTAATTCAGGCAAGTGGATGGGCTGGTGTAGGTGCTGATGAAGTGTTGATTCAGCACATAGTCAGCACCTATGTGCTGAGTGCTATCAGTGCTGTCAAGCAGCAAGATGGTGATCTCGATATCATATATCTCGACAGCATTCTTGCAAGGCAGACTTTTTTCTCTTTAGGGAAAGCTATTCTTAACAAGTGTTTGAGCATTCTTCTTGGGATTTTTTCACTCAGAGTGGTTGCCTCAAGCAATCTGGAGGTTCTAAACTACTGAGATTGAAGGTTTTGCCAGGAACACCTTCAGCATTTTGGAGGTTCTACCGAGATTATTTCCTGGAATTTGGACTCATGGCTCCCAGGAGAACTAATGAAGCATCTGAGCATGTTGAAGCACAGGAGAATAATGAAGCCTCTACTGCAGCACCTGGTGTAAGTATACAAGCAAACACAGGTATGCCTTATCATCACTTTGAATTGAATATGCCAATTCCCGTTCCTACTTTCGATCCAAGCATGAATGCTAACAATTTTCTAAAAACTTTTGAGGAGTATTACCAAGAATATGGACACAAGAAAGGTTGCAAATTGTTTGAGTTTAAAAAGTGTTTCAAGAATGATGAGGTTAGAGCTTGGCTGGAGTATGTTATGAGTTTAGGAGCTAACTCTTGGGATGAATTGGTCAAGAAATTCTTGGCAAGGTTTGATAAGCTTCTGGATCCTCAAGATTTGATTTTTGAACTGCAAACCTTTCATATAAAGCATGGTGAGAGTGTTCACCAATATGTGGAAAGGTTTAATCTTTATCTTGTTAAGTGTCAGATCAACCAAGTTCCTAACCATACTTCGCACCTTGTAGCATCTTTTATTAGAGGTCTGAGTAGTAGACCAAGAATACACAGGAAAATGCTTAAGATCCAAAAACAAGAAGGCTTTGACACGATACATAAGGCTTTCACTAAAGCCACTAAAATTGCAGATATGATTTCTTACTTACCAGATGATGTGCACTCACCTCATGATCCCTTTTGTCCAGATTATGAGCAAGAATACATGGAACCATGACCTGTACCAGTCTATGCTATTCAGAAGGAAAAGAAAAAAGAAAAAATGGAGGATGCTGAGGGCCCTGTAGCAAATGTAAGAGCTGAGATAACCAAAGTGTCAGAGGCTTTAGTCGAGGTGACCAAGCAGCTCCAAGAAATGAAAAACTCCAAATCTGAAAAGAGAATTTATCCACCTTGTGCTCATTCTTCAGATTACTGCTGGTATAGGCCTTGTACAAAATGTGGTAAAAAGGGGCATTTTGGTAAGGAATGCCCTGTGTGTGCATTTTGCAAAGCTGTGGGACATTATGAGGATAGGTGTAGTGTAAAAGAGTATTTTGCTAGGCAAGGAAAATCTAAACCTAATGAACAAAATGCTTCCATCAGATTTGTGCGGGAAATTGAAGAACAGGAGGAAATTATGGTTGTGTATACTAGAGGAATGAACAATGCAAAAGAAAAAGAGCCAGCACAAGAAGTCAATGCTATGAGACACAATGAAACTGAGCAAAATATGATTGTACCTCCTCCCCCTATTCAGAAATATTTGAAAAAAGATAAAGATAGTGAAGATTTTGAGCATTTGCTAAAAAATTCTAAAATCCGTGTTGACTTGCTAACTCTGCTCAAAATAGCTCTATCCTATAGGAAGAAGGTACTCAATTTGACCAAAGAAGATGAGTTTGCTCTAACCAATCATATTGAGGAACACATGCTTACTCAGGAAGATTATGACCCAGGGGCTTTCACTTGTGTTGCCAGAATGGGCAAGAAAATTTTAACCAAGGTCCTATTGGATGGAGGATCACCTCTGAATGTTATGGCCCACCATGTTATGAGAATGTGTGGCTTTCAAATAGATAAAAGGGCTCCAATGGTTTTAAAATCCTTCTCAAACACAAAATCAGCCCTGTAGGAATAGTCAGCAATGTGCCGATTGATGTTGAAGGTATTATTGTTGCAGCTAACTTTGTTGTGGTTGCTTTTGAAGGGATAGAAGAAAAATCAGATATTTATAATTTGTTTTTGGCTTCAAAATCCTTTATAGTATCAATGAGCTTTAAATCATATTCGACTTGTTATTCGGCTCCACCCTCACAGGTATCTTACGGATCGTGAACAGGTCGGGCTAGTTGGCTCCCTACTTTCTGGGCTAGCTTTGAGTTGGTTTGCTCTCTTGCTAGAAGGGGAGGTCCCCCGAGTTGCAGAACTTTGTTACGTTTACTGCTGAACTCGAGGCATATTTTGATGACACCGATCGACAACGTACAACAGTTACCATGCTTGGAAACCTCATTCGTCCGGCTTCAGTTTATGCCTCTGACAGATTGCTATAGATATGGCCTCGGATGATGTAGCCCTTCAAGATTATTTTCAAAGTGAGCTCCGCGAGGATGTGAAGGATATGTTGCTGACCATGGAGGATCTTAGAATTCTGGATGAAGCTATCAGGTTTGCAGTTCATTGTGATAACCGTCTTTTTGAGCGTAGGCAAGAAAGATGGAATCAGTCTGTTTCTCGAATTCTGCATGCTCCAGTAGTCACAGTAGCTTCTGCACCGCCCATACCCCCTAAATTAGATGGCCTAATACCTATGCAGATTGACCGTGTGGTTGGAGGGCTCTTGTCCGCGACCGAGAAACAGTGTCGAATAGAGGCTAAACTCTGCCTCTATTGTGGTAGGGCTGGCCATATCGCTCGTGAATGTCTTATCAAGCACCCAAATCAGTAAAAAAACTCCAGGAGCCAGTCCAAGTAGATGGAGTCTCTCGACAATTCCACGACTAGCCGCCATCCCTCAGACTCCCCCTACATGTAGTGAAGGATTTATTCCCTCTGACAAAGCCAGTAATGAGTTTTTCATCTCTATATAATTAGAGTCAAAGGTCAGGACATTGGAAGCATTGGCGCACTAGAGAATGGTATTTCAATAGCATTTGAGTTTGCATCAAATACGATCATTGGTGCTGCACTTATCAACATGTATGGTAAGTGTGGAAGCTTGGATAATGCACTTGAAGTGTACTATAAAATGCCCAATCCAAATGTAGGGTCTTAATTGTGGCAATGCACAAGCACTCTGCTTATGGGACTAGTTCCACGCTCCAAATGCAGAAAAAACATTTAGATTAATTGTGAATGTTTGAAACAAGATGCTTCTGTATGCCTTATATGTTTTAAATCGATGCTAGACTAAACGAATAGCCATTTACTTGCTTGCGGGCCAGATTTCTTGCCCACTACACGGGTGATGACTTTTGTATTTCTCGTGTTTTGAATGCAGACTTGTTTGTATTCTACTTTCTTTCAATCATTGTGAACTTCTGTTTATCTTATTTGAATTGCACATGGTCTTTTAGATATGATATGATGAAATTTTAACATCCACGAGAAACTAGATCCGAGTATACCATATTCTGGTGCTAGATTAATATAGACTTTGAGTATGGCAAACTTTACAATACACGACATGATATCTGTTATCTTCAGTCAATGTTTAATTGTCTATCTGGATAAAGATGATTTTATTGACTTAATGTGTTGATAAACACTCCCTATTTTACACTGTTTTGCAGATATGCCGATTCCAAAGTGTGATTCAATATAAATTATTTCTTGAAGGTATCTGGAATAAATTTGCTCTAATTAAGTTGCTCCCTTGGAGTAAATATGAAAACTATATAAATTTTGAAATGTGATAGGCAAGACATGCTTGGCATCAAACCACGGCAATAAGATAAAGAAATGGTCCATAATATTCAAAATGCATTCAATGAATTTCTATCTTTTTTCAAGAAGAAGCCAACTTGACATATTTTTTCAAAAAGCAATCAATTGAGTGACATGAGAGGATGGACTAATTTCTTCAATGTTATTACCAGATAGTTCTACTTTGAGTTGCTTTACGTAGAATCAACTACTCTTGTAGGTAAACCATTAGTAAATTAATGCAAAACACAAGCTTTGTGTTGTTAACGTAGAGATGTGGAATTTGCACTTGTCCAACATGTTCAAAAGGAGGATGACTGCAAGCACCTTGCAATTTTTACTTCTTGAATATCCCATCTTATAAGCTTTTTGCTGTTAAAGCAGAGATGTGGAGTCACTTGGCCAACATTAGAGGGATACGACTCCAAGCATCTTGCTAAATCCACTTTTTACTTTCTGAATATCCAACCTACCAAAATGTACCTTGTATCCCTTTCACTCCACTTCATATTCACAAATTTCATTCCACTTCACTCGTTTCAATCAAAACTAGTGCGAATATTATTGCCTTTCTCATTATGGAGATCAAGTTTACACAAATGCTTTCATGTGCAATTAGATGCAACATATAAGTACCCAAATACAACAAAAAGTCCCTGGTAAGGCATAACTTACATGCACCAATTAATATTCCATCTTGTGTATGAACTGCAATTACTTCATTCTAAGACATAGCCTTACAATCAAGCATTTTATTAAATGCCACTTCTATGTGTTTTCAAGTTTTGCACATTCGATATACATAAAGAAAGAAATTTCCGAGTATGTTTGTGTTGCATCCACTTGAAAAGATGCGAGCATGTATTAGTCTGACTTCTGCTAATGCTATCCAGCTATGACATGCATTTAGTAGTTGGCAGCAGTAACTCTAGTTGGTACTATGCCATTTGCCAGCATTGCTTTGGAAAGCTACATATCCCTGGCCATATTAAGCATAAGCTTTGGCAATAACAGAACATAACAACAAACCTAGTTCATGTGCCCGATCAAATGCATCACGCATGCTTCTAAACTTCCCACACATTTTCATGATATGAGTGCATTTTGAATCACGACCACATCCAATAATGCATGTGTGCATGATCTTATTCTGAAATAAACAGATCAGATTTTAAGTTAAAGCAGTGGAGAATATAGTAGTAAAATGCTAGATGTGAAATATAAAATATAATCGAACTCAGAGATAAAAAAGGGGCAGTTGGCGATGAAGAAACCGCCAGACTACAATCTACAAGATTATTCTGAAACAAACATATGCAAAAGGAACGTCTATGAACAAGGTAAACTTCACTTCTGAATGAAAGTTGACATGCTCCCATGCTCAACTGCCATGAAATATAGTAGTTTATGACCATCTGGTTTTTGAGTTGCGCTCTTTTGAATACTTCTGCAGCAATGCGCTCGGGAAGCGGTACTGTCGACCTAGCTAGCACTAAAAGCTTCAAACCATTGCATATATGGCTGCATTCTTTTCCACAAAGCATTCCACCTCCCGGAAATATCAGTTTAGCTCCAAGCCAGATCATGTAGTATCAATAAGAGCACTACGTACTAGCTAAAATAATGTGTACAACTGAGAAAGTAGTTAAAACACTCCATGTGCATCGAATGGTGATCACTGATAATAGTAAACTTTTCTTGTCATGTCATGAAGAAAGCTCTTTCAGAATGTGATACGATAGAGATGTTTACGTGCAAGCTGACCTAGCTTCCAGCCTTTCCAAGCTCAATCCATACCATAGACTTCCTTTCTCATGATAGAACACGGAAACTACTTAAATGATTAGAAGCTTGTGTCTGTAACAATTGAAAAACTGTAGAAACAACCTCGTGAAATTACCAATGTTATTACCTTTCTTCAATGTTATTACCTTTCTTCAATGTTATTACCAGATAGTTCTACTTTGAGTTGTTTTTATGTGAAATCAACTACTCTTGTAGGTAAACCATTAGTAAATTCATGCAAAACACAAGCTTTCTGTTGGTAACGCAGAGATGTGGAATTTGCACTTGTCCATGAAAAGATGCAAACATGTATTAGTCTGACTTCTATTAATATTTTTTTTTAATAAAGGAGCTTGTTGTCGGCAAATTACACCTCCGATATTGCCATAACCCAAGATTTTATTCTTCAAATTAATGCGCTTAAGAAGTAAGGATCTTACTTGTTTTGGAGTAAATGCCCCTCTGCGACTAGCATGTACCCTAATACAACAAATAACTTCTGAATGCAAGCTAAACATACCTGCTTCTCACCACTGACGGTTTTCTGAAAACAATAGGGGCAGAAAACATTTGCCACAAAACGAAAGAACCCTTCAAATCAAAAGATGCAAACAGAATAAGACGTGGCAAACGACAAGAGGTAAGGAAGCCTTGAAGAGCTAGACTTTGAAAAAAGAGATTTAGTCCGATGAGAGGACATCAGATATGCACAAGGTAAATTTTGGGAGTTTTTGTGATTTCTTTTGCCATCGATGTGAAATTGGAGAGATCGATAATGGTCCTGAATTAATTTAACTGATGTGTCAAGCCACATGGATAGGCTAGAATTGAAATCGTTGTAAGGGAGGTCTGCTAACAAGAGAAGGTAGTAGACACTTTATCAAGGCAGGTATACATGAGCGTGCCGAGGCAATACAAAACAAAAGAAGACTAAGAACCAGTTTGCATCAGGACATTACCCCCCCTCTAACATCACAACTTCAAAATGAACCAGGTCCAGGTCAGTTTTAGCATGTTAGACTCTGATTCAAAACTTTTTTGGGACAATTCTATGTTAACACCACAAGGAACACTAAACAATTCTTGAACTAAACCTCACTCATGCACGGGCTATCCAGCAAGAAGCATATGCTTTACAAACAAGCTTCCATGTTAACGACTTTGCGTTCATTCTCAATGGAAGATCGCTTTTCCCTCTAATATGTTTGGCAGAAATCATCTAAGCGAATTTTTGGAGCCTATAAAGCTTCTGAAATATCACTTCTAACTTCCTTGCCCACTATTATCTTTCTTGTATTGAAGTGAGCTTGATTCATGGTAACATTCCCTACCAGTAATATGCATTGTTTGAGTATATACATTGGCTTCATGAAAGGCCGCCGCCATTGACTTGGACCACTTACAAGGGCAACAGAAACACTATCACATCTGGGATTGCACCATAACGATCTGATGCAACTGTAAAGATGCTTACCAGTAGCTTTAGAGCGCACGACCTAAAGGAGCATTGAAGATCTACCCAATGATCATCATAATCTTGCTGGTTGCCCACCACAATCATCTTTGAATCCAAATATTATCTGCAAATGGAAAATGATTTGTTATAACAGAGATGGAATGATGTTTGAATAACGATGTCATTTGTGTGCTGTAACAGAGATGTGAGATGTAGTTTATGTGAAGTAAGATATCTGTTACAGAGATCTACTATGATTTGTGACAGAGATGGAATGGTATTGATGTGAGAACGCCATAACCTGCAACATCATCTAAGTCGCATATTGAACAGTAAGAATTTCCTCTTCAAGAAGGTACAAATGGGATGAAATGATTTGTATAGCCAAGATTGAAACAACCTGCAAACAACATCATCTGAGTCGTATTATATGGAATAGCGGGAGTTTCGTGTTCAAGAGGGACTAAGAGGGAAAAGAAATTTCGATCTGGGGATTAATTTCCACCATATTATGGCCATCTGCCTATTGATGTTTTGGGAATAACATAAATACAAAACCTATAAGAAAGAGTTATAGTAACTTAAAAAGCTGACATGCTATTAAAAATTGGTACACATGAGAATGCCAAAAGTAGATGGCAAAGCTGCATATTTAGGTTGGCATAAGAGTATATAACAATGACAAGGCTAGCATACATAATTATGTAGATCTAAAACTACAATCTCACCACTTTCAACCCTTTATTGTTTTGTTCTTATCCCAGTGGAGCCAACCGTTCCATATAAATTTCCTTGGTTCTCTGAATCAGGATGCAGGTTTGGAAGTGAGCATTGACAAACAACTCCTTTGATGGGCCATCACAAAACAAATTAAGTCGGGGATGCAGGACAACCCTGTCTAATAGAGTCAATCAAAATGCACAGAAACGCTTCAAGTACAAACCTTGCTTACTTGGCAGGTAGCACAGCGTCGTCACCTGTATGTCGATAGCCAGATGTTCTAGTGCCCCAAATCGAAATGCCCTACTAAGAAGTTAAATTCCGAAGCAAATTTCGGAAGCCCACCTGGCAGATATTGCAATCTGGCATAGCTAGCTACCACTCAAGTTGCCGGCAAATCGAGCGACTTGTGACTTGTTGGGTAGCATAGCGGCGGCCGGCGGCCAAGGAAATCTAGAGAATCCAGCGAAGTAACAATTCGACCCACTGTTTCTGTCGCATTTGCAACAGCCAAATCTGCCAAAAAGCAAATATTTGTCTTGATTTGAAGTAGTTGTGAACCAAACTCATTCTTCACTTGATGCATAGGCTAAAAAGCAAAGTTGTCTTGGTGTGGGCAAGTTGATGCATGGGGCCTAGAGACAACTTAATCAACTTGACACCATGATTGCACTTCTATATATACCCACATTCTCAACTATCCAAAGTTCATCTTATTCTTGTTCAATTTGCCTATCTTCTTCTTCTTCCTCATTGCCGATATGGGTTTCGATGGAGGCTTTCATCCAATCTCCAAAGTAGTATCTCTTGTTGCATGGGAGTATAATCCTGCTGGTGGTGAGGATCAAAGGTCTGTCCACCAATACACCCCAAACAGACCAGTCTCCATGGAGCATTTGAAAGCTTTGGGGGTGCTTTACTGGCATTTGGATGCCAGCAATTGGGAAAATAACCCAGATCTTGATAAGATCAAACAAGAGCGAGGATACAATTACTCTACAATCAAGACAGTTAGCCGTGATGCATTGCCTGATTTTGATGACGTGATTAGGGGATACTTTGAGGAACATACCCACAGCCAAGAGGAGATCCGCTTCATCCTCGAGGGCAGTGGTTATTGGGATATCCGAGACCAAGATGAGAAATGGATCCGCTTCTATGTACAGAAAGGAGATGTGCTTATTTTGCCACCAGGAATGTTCCATCGCTTTACAGTGGATAGAAATGATTACATCAAGGCACTTCTCTTATTCACAGAAGCACCAACTAGAACACAAGAATCCAGATCAGAGGAATTAGCTGTTAGGAAGCAATACATTCAAGAAGTCCTCAACAAGATGCCAAAGTCCAAATATTACCAGGGACAAGCAATGATGGTGCAATGACCATTTAGTGGGATGACTTGTACACTATAATATATGGAAATGAAAACTTTTGTCATATCTCTTGTTAAGTTTGGTTTTCTCGACAAGTGATTCTTTTCTTTTCTTTTCAAGTATTCTTGCTTTTGGCTGATAATTGAAATGGTTCATTTTGGGTGCAAAAAAATTTTTGCTTTTCAAAAGTTAAGGTTCAAAATTTTACCCTTTGTAGGGGAAAAAAAAAAGAAAAAGAAAATCTAGGTTGGAAGCTCAATATCATGCAGCAGCATCATTCTAGAAATGCATAGATCCAACTCTAGCATGCAATTCCGACTATCCGAGTTACAGAGCCCGATTTAGCACATGAGCATTAAAAGCAGAGATATAGCAAAGAGACCAAACCATCATGACGCACAACCTCAGACAATAAGCCAACCTACATGCAGGCGCAGTTAGCAGAGAAATGCCCAGTCAACTTACATTCCAAGCCCTATAGCAGGAGTGGTGGCGTGAACCTCGTATGCACAACCCTTCTCATCCCACGTCTGGCACTAAAGGACCCCTTACCATGGAGTCAAGGAGTTGACACATATCCTCACCAAGAAGCTATGCCCATGAGGAAGCCATGCCCGAGAACACAAATGTCAAGAGAATGTCGGAGCAATCTGGGCTACCAAACCTGGAAGCCCGACGGCAGAGGATCCAAGAGCGTATATAAAGACAATAGTGGGATGGTGCAAAGCAAAGACCATGACATGTGACATTCATTATATTTTTATGATATACACGTACCTAGATTGTACCCTTGTCGAGGTTGCCCATACAACCTAACCACTTCGAAGTAGCTAAATGAAGATCATGATCACAAATTAACATTTCAAGGAAGTCACAAACCTGATCATATTGATGTAGATCCAACATCTATGTACTTCACTGAACAAAAAGATATACTAACATTTCCCAATCTACGACTTACCTCAAACTATTCACCCATGAGAAATACAACATCCCATACCGTTTATGTATTACCATGATACTTACTTTTCCTTTACTCACAAGGATATAGTATACTTTACTCTATTATGCCAACAATGCTCCACGCGATAGCCCTACTCAGAAGCCCCCATAAGCTTCCTATGGCTCTTCTGACTAAACGGCTCAACACGCTAAAGCAATAGATTGACTTGTTGATTGAAGTGCTTGGGATTGCTGCAGAAAGATGCTTCGGAAGAAGTCGCCCGCAATGGGTCTTGGAGACTTCAACCTTCCCATGTAACCGATGGTTAGTATAAGGAACTGAAATGCTGGCTTTGCCAAATCACGGATCCCGCTTTACGTCCACACGCGACCAGATAGTACCGTGCTTCCCTCAAGGATAAGAAAGCTAGGTACATTGCAGAGCATCAAAGGGAAATGTTTTATCTCCGGGATCATCATTCCAGGATCTTCTGGTGAAGGGTGCTCAGAAAGCCAATACAGCTTACAGGGAACATCACTTCCGAGCAGTGGGAACAATACTTGCAGCAGCTCTATGATGGTCAACATGCTCGTGTACCAATAGTGCATTACAATACTTGCAGCAGCTCTATGATGGTCAACATGCTCGTGTACCAATAGTGCATTACATGAAGGCTTTCCCCTGCAGTGGACCAGTAGTAGAGTTCCCATCTAGAAGGCAGGTAGCCCACACTGCCTAGCCAATTACCAAACAATCATGGCCAATCCAATGTTTGCAAAATCGCTAGCCAGCGTTCTCGAAAAGCAGTTGATGAGATGGGCAGAAGTAGCAGAGGTGCGAGCCCTCATGCAGTCGGCAAGAATCTGGATGGCCGTTGGACTGGAATCGGAAACCTAGAAATGGCCTGTTTTCTTCAAGGTAAAGTTATCTTCCTTTTTCAAATGCTTTGATACTTGCTAGCTTGTCGGTATGAATCTTCAAATATTCTAGAAATGGCTTGCTTTCTTCAAGCTAAACCTTTTATTTTTCAAAATTTTGAGTAATTGTGAGGATGCATGGAAGATAGAACTTGAATTGCAGTCTTTGAACTCTGCATTACGTCTGGAATGTGGGTTGAAGTTGTCTCTTGCTTGCATGCAAGCGTATGACTTTTCTATGTGTGTACATAAATTGGGCACATAGAAGGGAGGCCAAAACCTGTGTGGGGAAAGGAAGGGCATAGAGACCAAGTGATTGTGTGTTTTTGCTCCCACTCTTCAAGGTTTAGAGACCCTATAGAGGCTGTATGACCACTTCAAGAAAAATAAAAGAGGCAGGGACAGTTGGTTTCACGTAAAGCCCCTTTGGCATGGCCTTCCTGATGTTATGATGCAGGAGAAGAAGGGCCTGATTTTGTTAGCTCTGATGAGAAAACTAGCACCCTAAAAAGAGTTCTTTATGGCTACTTAGCTACTGCAAGTGATCTAGATAAATTCTCGCAGCATAAGAAAAAGCAAAAGGTTGTTGAAACTATAAATATTGAAGAGATCAAAGTAAACTTCTCTTAAATCTAACAGATAAAGATCAGATTGTCCAAGATCCTGATCCTAATTCAGTAGGAAAAGTCGAGTGTGCAGAAAGTAATGTGAAACTTTGATACATGTTACATCTCAAAGAATATACAAAAACCAGGAACTTGGATTTAGGTTATTGATTGGGCTATTAGGTGGAGCTTATTTTTTAGTGTAACATTGTTATGAACAAGTGGTTGGCCTGAATTACTTGCAGGGGTAATTAATCAGAATTGTGTTGTAATACAAGGGTGCCCAAGGTAATTTGATAAGGAGATAAAACTAGGTGCGTATTTTTGCGATTGGCCCTGTTATGACAACGGCAATACAACAGACAATATGCTTGTACCCAATTTTTTGTTAACTATGTTATGATGTGCTGTTGACTAATTCTTTCTTGTTCTAACCATGCCAAAGACTATGCTGTAGTTTCCTCAGAATGCAAAGATATGGCAAAATGTGGTGTGATGTGAGGAAGGGGTTCTGCAAAAGGTTAAGTAAAAGCTCTTAATGATTAGAAAACGTAAAAGATGTCTTGAGTATTGAGAGGTAAAAGAAAGATAGACCTTACCATCTACATGATATTGCTTGCCTTTATGAGACCAATGGATACATATAAGTGGGGGTCAAATAGACTTCAAAAGCAAGGTGACACGTTCCCTTCTGTACACTTTTGCTATCTACCCTGAAGCAACATGAACCTGCATAGGGGTGAAGGAGGTTTCCTTCTAAGGTTGATGATGCGCCCCCTTGGTAGTTCCAATTGCCATAAATCTTATAGGCATCAATGCCTTGCAATATACTTTCTTGAATCTCGAATCCTATACATGATTATTTGGCAAGTACTGCTAAAAGATTGAGATATTATTGAACTAATGATATGGCAAGAAATTACGTGCTGCTTATTATCTGGCAGATATTTAAAAAGCCTCCACTCTTTTATTTGAACCTTTTGAACAAAGATTTAGAATTCTTCATTTACAACACACCATTGGAAACTTTTGACGAAGTAATTTGTAAGGCTTTTGATCACGTTGTTATTTATTTGCAATCAATCTCACAACTAGAGCCTTTTATTATGGAGAACTTGTTCTGGAGTCAGGTCCCATTGCTTCATTGTGTGAATTTGCAGGAGCCGAAGATTGCCAGCCTTAGGAGTAGAATAGAGGTACAATTCTATATGTTTGTTATGGACTTCTCAATGTCGTAGTAGAAGAAACTTATCAAGTCCCATGGTTCTGTGTGTCATGCTCTTGTCATAGGCAGCAATAAAAAAGACAACATCAATAGCCCTGTCGCATCTGGAAAAATATGTATCATTTGAGTACAAGGAGGAATTAAGAACCAGAAAACCTCCACTGAAGGACCTAATTGCAGAGTTTCATTGTCATAAAGCTGAGCAGGACTATATTCTTTTTGCTCGATATAGAGAATTCTAATTATGAATTTTAAATTGTAATTATTCAAATTATTATGTTTTTTTATTCTCATCTGACTATTCCAATTCATCAAGTGTTCGTGAGTGGATTCTCATCCAGGATGATATTTAGAGGCCAGAATACCCACTACAATATTACTTGGGCGGGAGCTTGGTAAGGGCCAGATTAGGCACCAATAATTTTACCTGCAAGTCCTCATCTTATCATGGAAAACAACTTACTGGTTCTATTCGTGACAATTTGTGGAGCTGCCAAAGCCTGATAAGGGCCAGATTAGGCACTAATAATTTTTACAACTACCAAAGAGCTCCTTAGTTTTCAAAGCATCAGAATGCTTGAGCTTATTAGTAACAATCTAAATGGCAGCAATTAAGGGGATTTTGATGCCCTTAACTTCAACTTCTTGGACTTCTCAAGAACCAGATTCATGTTACTCTTCCTAATCATGTTAAATCAATTTTAGGCTTTTCTTCAAGGAGCTAGAATTTTGCTCCATATTGGAACCTGTATTATCCCAAATATCTAATGAGAAAGGCATGTACCTTTGTATCTATTATCATAACAATATAAATCTAAGTGCATTACTGTGTGTGTTGTTTATATTGTTTATATTTATCATGCACATAGGTGGATCACTTTTTAAGTTGTTTCCTTTGGAAGAATGCCATCGATCCGAGCCATCAGATCGGTATTCTCGAATGGGCGAGCATGCATCTCTCCCATGCATGCATTTTTTGGGGCTTTGGTTTGGGGATCGCTATTTCTTGCAGATTAAAATTCTTCCATCTTCATGCTACACGAAACGCGGCCGCAAGGATGGGGTCTTTTATAAGGGTGGCGAACAATGAAATTTTTCGATGAGCATGCATCGTTGGAGTCCTTGGAGTCCACATCGTGCGGCCGTGTTTGCTGTTGAATGCGGCTGCCAATATTTGTCAACGACCGCAAATCAAAACAATATGGCTGCGGCGTGACAACGGCCAGTGTCCGCGACGATGCAAAATGCGACCCCAATGAAGGATTGGCGGCTGCATATGATCACTTTGCGGTCATGTCATCTTGCATCTGCATTCATGTTAGGATGCTTGCATTTATATTTAAAATCCTAATAAGTAACTAGGCTACAATTTTTTAGGGTGGTAATAAAAAAGAGCGGTAATTAAATGCTCTAACTGCACCCAATTTTAGGCCATAGTCTTGCTTGAACTTAAGCCACACGTTGCTTGTGTAGAGATGTAACTCTAATACGCATAGACCCCAATTATGCGATTGCTGCCAATTACGCGTACTAGAGTTACGCCATATATATGCATTGGATGGATTAAGTTTGAACTAGACTATGGCTTGAAATTAGGGCACGACTTGAAGATCTAGTGCACTACACTTTTTACTTCATTATTGTCTAGTCACCATTCAAACGTCATGCAAGAAAGAGCAAAAAAATAAATGTAGAGAACCACTAAGCTGCCCAGGGAAACAATAAAACAGAGTACGTAAAATTCTTCTTACTGCAAATGCAATCTGCCACAACTTCAAAAGTGAGAGATCCCCAAATTTTAAGCCGCATTGCCGTTCAAGCCTTTCCATCCATTGCGGTAGTAAGGCATAACTCTGGTACGAGTATTTGATGCCACTTATGAGTACCAAGATTATGCCTTGTTGCCACAATGAATAGTGTTAAGCAACACTAAGACTTGATATTAGAGATCCTTTTCACTTTTGAAGTCGTACGAGATTGCACTCAAAACTTCCATGTTTAGAAGGACCGAGATTTCCTCTGCATAAATCTTAGAGCCTCTCTGGGTAATGGAGCTCACATTGACCTAGAAGGGCATCCAAAAAGATGTAGAGGAAACCCAACCCCAAAAAAAAAAGGAGGTAACAAGAGTTCCTAGAACACTCTATTGTGAGTCGTAAGAAGATGTAGTGTAGCTAGTTAACACGTTTCACTCCCAATAATAAATGGCATTACAGTACCATCATGAAGACGAATATTATTCATATTTAGGAAATAAATGTTGACACTCAATTCAAAGAGAGTCCTCGGAACCCTTGTTACTTCTGGCTAGAAGGACCAAGATTTCTACAGGCTCCAGTTTCTAAGTCTCTCTGTATAATGAAGCTTAGCAAGGAGCTAAGCTGCATTGACTAAGAGAGACGAAATAAAGAGACATGTAAAAAACTCGTTGCATCCAAAACAAGGTAACAAGAGTTTCCAAAACTTTTTTGATGATGTGTTGCGCTATACAATGGCATCTATACCTCTATTAGACTGACCTCCTTTGCTTGCAATGGCCGCAACAGCCAAGATTCTATCGTGGATCCAAGGTAAAGAAGACCCGAGCTAGAGGTACAGATGCCATTGTACGTCATGCTACAAAAGAATTGAGCAAACATGTACCAACCATAAAAATCAATACCATTTCACAAGAAAATATATAATATACTATTTCTGTACACCTGTAAAAATGGTATTGACTTTCAAAGTCAAGACACCTGATCCAAATTTATGATTTAGCTTTTAATGTCATCGATGGTTTAGAGCGAATGTCCACAAAGCAATCAATTGTCGATTTGTTTATTGAGTAATGAGGTAGAGAGAGTTGAGTTGCTTTAGAAAATGTCGTCGATTCGCATAGCGAATCGGCATTCTTGCTCAAGACGAGCATGCATGCATTGCATGTGTCGCATGCATGCATCGCATGCGTTTTGGGCCATTCATCAGGTTGGGCGTTTGCTACTTATTGCAGAGTTCTTCATCGACATTTTATCGGCGCTTCCTCTTCTCTCAGCAGTACCTTATTCTCTTTGATTTGTTTCCAGGCAGGGGAAGGGCTTCTTCCCCGCCTGGTTTTGGTCAATTTGGCGTTGCTTTCGCTGTCCTTCAGGCCTTTAGCCTTCATCCTCGTGACCTTCGTCCCTCGATCCTAGTTTGTTAGGAAGTCCTTTGGTATTCGGGCGCTTTGTTGGTTTCATGCGAAGTCGCGGTGCAAGAATGTCGTCGATTCGGCGTGGCGAATCGGCATTCTTCTCAAAAGCATGCATGCATTGTATCGCCGCATGCATGCATCGCATGCGTTTTGGGCCATTCATCAGGTTGGGCGTTTGCTACTTATTGCAGAGTTCTTCATCGACATTTTCTCCGGTAGCTTCCTCTTCTCTCAGTGATACCTTATTCTCTTTGAACCCACCCTCCCCCCCTTCTTTGTTTATTATATTTTGTGCAAGTTACGTTTATCATGTTTTTCCACCGGTGGGTGATGCTTTTTCCACCCTTGAGTGATGCTATTCTTTGGTATGTTTTTCGTTTGTTGTTGGTGATGTGCGTGTACGGGTTGGCGGCGCCATCCGCTTTTGACTTCTCCATGCGGCGGGTTTGGGGGCGATTCTGCTTTTTCGTTTGTCTAAGCCCCTTCGTCAAGGCTTATCACTAGGGTTTTTCCTCGAGAAAACCGAAAGGGCTGGGTTTTTAATCCCGGTGATAAGCTGGCAGTACATCAACCACTCATCTATTAGCATTGTATTTGTTTTTGGGGTCCAAATGATATAATTGGATTTTCCCTTTATTTTTAGGTGGGTAGTTCGCATGTGCGGCTATCCCTTTATCCCCATTGTGAAAATCTCTTTGAGATGAATGAGAAGCCTATCTATCGGGCGCTTTGTTGGTTTCATGCGAGTCGCAGTGCAAGAATGGTTTAGTTTATTTCTGATTTTCCTATTTGAAAGATCCAGAATGCCACCTATAGTGAGACAAGCAGGCTCACAGCCGGAGGCATTTTAGATCAGTCAAAAAGGACAATCGATATAGAGAACTATAAATCAAACGAGACATTTCACAAAACACTTAATTGTCAATTTGTTTGTTGAGTTTGAGGTAGAGAATAGGAGATTGTTTTAGAAAATAGTTCATCTTCCTATCTGAAAGGTTTATAATGCCACCTACAATGAGACAAGCAAGCTCACAGCAGGAGGCATTTTGGATGAATCAAATAAGAAAGTCAGATGTAGAGAGAACTCTAAACCAAGCAAGACATTTAAAAATCTCGCTCATTTCAAAATTGAGTCTCGAGAATGCATACATGGTTCCTAGCATATAATATTTGCTAATAAGGTTCAGGATTACATATTGTTCAAGTACTTACTGTCATATACTCCAACCCCCTGTTTAGAGCGAGGGTATAAGAGGGCAAGTGCTCTCTTAACGTCATCAAGACGATGCCCATGCACCATAGAACATCATCGAAGTTCACGGTAATGCAAGGCAATATACCGCCAATCCTGCACTGATCATAATCCATTAAGTTGATATGGTCAAGCAGCCCAAGCTTGATGACACACCAGAATAAACCACAGTGGAGCCAAGTTAGGTTGGCCCATGCAGCCTAATGGACAAAACCGAGAAGTCAGTCTTTTGTGGAGCACTGTAATTGCCAAGTCGGAGAATTGTTCCTATCAGCGTATACTCGAGGTGCCACATCCATCCGATCCATAGCTCAAGTCTCTCCATGAGAACAAAAGAAAGGTACATGAAAAGCCAGAACAATTCATGCAAACCATCGAAAGCTCCTAACAAACCATGACACACCCAAACAAAGCAGGAGGCACCTCTCACAAAAATAAAAAACGAAGCCCAATCTCAAGATGCGACCATGATCAACATAACGGGACCAAACGCCAAGTAACTAACATGGAAAAAATCCCTACATAATAGCATACCATAGGCAAAAAGCATAAACATGAAACGGGCAAAACAAGAAATAACCCAAACCGGGTGTACAACCTGCGACTCATGCCAAAACCAACCCAAACAACCAGACGGATCCACAAGTAGATGCTAAGCTCACGCCCAACCATAAACTAAACAACCCACATGCCAACAACTGATCGCGAATAAACATCAACCAAAACACGAAAAAGGAGGGTTTTTGTTGTTGGGGGCAAGGAAGGCGACGACAAAAATAATGCGGGGAACAAGACCCGATCCACACACACAAACACAAATCAACCAAGCCCCTTTAGGATCCTACACTCCATACAAGCGCCCCTCCCCTCCCCACGAAGCCCCATACTTAAGACAAATATAATGCCCTATAATCTAGTAGAACATATAGCACTATAATCTAGTAGAACATATAGCAAGGTGACAACAACAAAAATGCGGGAACAAGGCCGAGCTGCATACTGACACAAATCACCAATCCTATCACAAATCACAACCCACACAAGCCCTGTAGCCCCATACCTAATACAAAACCAATACACCCATGCGACAAGAGATACTACTTTGGAGATTGGAGCACATTCAAATCGTCCAATATTATTTATGCTCTTGCTCTTTGCATCATCAGGCCGTTCTTTCCTCCTTGAAGCCTAGTGGCCAACATCTTCTCATTGCTGCCGCTTTCCCTCCTTTCTTTCAAGGTCCTTATCTATTCCTTTCTATTTATCCCCTCTCTCTATATTCTAACCATTAGTTTTCAAAAACAATCTAGTTTTCAAAAATACTCTTTAATTCCAAAGAATGACCGTAGAGGCCCGTATGTTATAATCACTTCTAAATCACCTGTAAAAACCAAAGAAACTAAAGAAATAATCCAGTTAGAGGAAGAAGCTCGATCCACCCAACTGGATTCACGAGGAAGTCTTTATCCTGGAGCAGGAAATTTTTATCCCGCTCAGACCAACAAGCTTGGCTATGAAGAATTGGAAGCGGGAGGGGAAATCAATAGAGGAAGAGAAATAGTGCTAAGGGGGTGTATGTGTGCTCTTTTATAGTCTCACGAAAGGTCCTTAAAGGTAAATTCCCTTTTTGGCCTTTGCCTTTTTAGAAAAATGGACAACCTTTCTCTTATATGTCTAAGGTTAGTGCCTTGGTTAGGTGCTTGATTAAGTCAAAGACTAGGACCTTGGTTAGTGCCTTGAATAAGCCAAGGACTAGGGCTCGATTCCTTCTAATGACAAGGTCAAATTGGCTGATATCAGGTCTCATTATCAGCCATAAGCTTTAAAGCGTCATTGATTTCAAAAGTACTTGTTGGTTGTGAACCACACCCCCGAGCTAGTATAATGTTCAAATATCATATATTTTGTTCAACTACCGTAAGTTCACACCCCGAGCTAGTATTTTGTTCAAATATCATATATTTTGTTCAAATACCGTAACAATCCTTCCCTTTCCAAAATTGAACGTCCTCGTCAATCGTTAGGGAAAAAAAACTGTCCATCTCAATTCGTTTAGAGATGGCCTCAAGTCAATCTGAGGACTTTCATCTCGATTCATTTAGGAATGGCCTCAAGTCAATCTGAGGTCTTTGAGCTCAAGTCGTTTAGAGATGTTTGAGCCTTAGGCAATTAAGCTGACCAACGTATATCAATCTTTAGATATTCCATGCTGGAATTCCTTTGGTTGTCATGGCCAGACAAATAATATTTGTTGCAACAAGTTAATTGTCAGATAATTGAAATAACTTCAATTTAATCATGTCTCAGAGTTTGTTCATACTCATCTACAAGTCTTTGAGTTGGTCCTTGGAGTACCATACTGCACCAGAAGGTGGATGAAACTTAAACTTTACTAGATACCTTCGATAAGAAGATCTGCGTGTCTCCTTGTCCTGATGTGTAAGGATCTTCTCAGGTTCTAGTATCTCCTCATCTCCTTTAATGATAGGAGGACCTGGATAATCCATTTTATGCAAAACTTCAGAAGAAATTTCACCACCCTTGAAGGGCTTTAGTACCACAACATTAAATACTGGATGAAGGTTAGTCCATTTCCCATATAGACATAGGCGATAAACATTCTCACCTACTCATGTTCAATTTGAAATGGTCCGTAGTACCTGGATGCCAATTTCACATATCTTCTACACATTTTTTGAAATCTCTTCTTAGGAAGATGTATTCACACCTATTGTCCTTGTTTGTATTCAACTTTTCTCCGCTTCTTTGCGTACCTGGACATCATGGCTTCCTGACTCTTGAGAATGCGAGATTGGACTTCTTTCAAAACTTTATTAAAATCATGAGCGACATCATCTGCAGCGGGAACTTCACCTTCAATCTTTGTAATGGGTGAATATAATGCACATCGACAGATAATTTCAAATGAAGTTTTCTATGTTACCGAATGAACAGTATTGTTATATGCAAATTCTAACATATATAGATAATCTTCCCACTGAGTTTTCCTTTCCGTTACATAAGCCCATAACATATCTTCAATAATTCTGTTAACAACTTCTATTTGGCCATCTGTTTGAGGATGATAGGCCGTAGAAAACTTCAAAGTAGTACCCAAATTCTTCATAAGTCCTAACCAAAATTTATTGCAGAATAATGGATCCCTATTTGTGATAATTGCATCAGGCAATCCATGTATCCTAAATATCTCCTTCAAAAGGAGTTTGCTCACTTGAGGAGTTGTCATGGTGGACTTACAAGGAATGAAATGAGCTTGTTTAGACAGTCTATCTACTACTATCCATATCTGATTGTTCTTATGAGAAGAATTTGGGAATCCCTAGATGAAATCCATGGTAATGTGCTTCCAGGGCGCTTCTGGAATTGATAAGGGTTTTAACAATCCAGCCGGCTTACTAGTTAAAGCTTTAACCTGCTGACAAACTGTACAAGCTTCTACATATCTTCTAACATCGCTTTCCAGTCTAGGCCAATAGAATCACCTTTTGATAGTTGCAGGTGTAGCTTGAACTCCTCGATGCCCAAAAAAAGGAGGTTCATGACATTCTTGCAACATTTTTGGCCAGTATGCCTGTGTAACACATAAGCAATTTCGGTACAAGAGGGAACTATTGTGCAACTTCTATTCTCCAAGAGGATCTCGAACTTCCTTTTCTAAGTGATGGAATGGTACTGTGAAAGAAGAATCATTTATATAATCCAATTTCATTAGGTCCAAATCAATGATCCTAGCAATAGACATTGCATGTATAAAGATCCTGCTTAAGCATCAGCGATCTTGTTTTCTTTCCCTGGTTTATACTCTAGCTGCATGCCCTCAAAGCCTTTTATAGTACCAATGAGTTAAAAAGCCTTGCATCTTCCCAACGGTTCTTACTGTTTCAACCACTGCAGTGTAAAGATATGGTCATAGTCGAATGTCATGGCCTGAATTCTGCCTGCATGAGGGCTCGCACCTCTTCTGCTTCTGCCCATCTCATCAACTGCTTTTCGAGAACGCCGGCTAGCGATTTTGCAAACATTGGATTGGCCATGATTGTTTGGTAATTGGCTAGGCAGTGTGGGCTACCTGCCTTCTAGATGGGAACTCTACTACTGGTCCACTGCAGGGGAAAGCCTTCATGTAATGCACTATTGGTACACGAGCATGTTGACCATCATAGAGCTGCTGCAAGTATTGTTCCCAGTGCTCGGAAGTGATGTTCCCTGTAAGCTGTATTGGCTTTCTGAGCACCCTTCACCAGAAGATCCTGGAATGATGATCTCCGAGATAAAACATTTCCCTTTGATGCTCTGCAATGTACCTAGCTTTCTTATCCTTAAAGGAAAGCACGGTACTATCTGGTCGCCTGTGGACGTAAAGCGGGATCCGTGATTTGGAAAAGCCAGCATTTCAGTTCCTTACACTAACCATCGGTTACATGGGAAGGTTGAAGTCTCCAAGACCCATCGCGGGCGACTTCTTCCGAAGCATCTTTCTACAACAATCCCAAGCACTTCAATCAACAAGTCAATCTATTGCTTTAGCGTGTTGAGCCATTTAGTCAGAAGAGCCATAGGAAGCTTATGGGGGCTTCTGAGTAGGGCTATGGCGTAAAGTATACTATATCATGGAATAATTTAAGGGCTAAAATTAGCTATTTGGCGATTTTTTAGCACATTTTCAAGAAAAATTGGCTAAAGTAAATGGAAAAAATCAGGAAAAAAATAATAATGTTAGCTTAACTTTTTTCGGGACTGCACCAATCTAGAGCTCTTTAGCCAAACGATAGAAAGTAAGAGACTGAACTTTTATATTGTTTAGCTAAACCATAGAAACTTTTAGAATGAATTTCGGGCTAGTTAAAATAGCTAACATCATTAGAGTTAAAAAACTATTCTATTCTATTCTATAAGAAATATATGATTAGTAGTTTAGTTTCTAGCATTATGAATTAATTTGAGTCCTAGACTTTGCTACTTAGCATTATTTTAGAATATTTTCACAAAGAAAATGACTAAAATAAGTGGAAACAATTGAAAAAAAGTATAGTAATTTGGCTTAATGTTTTCTGTTGGCCACGCCATAGAAATTTTTGGTATGATGTTTGGGTTAGTTTAGCTAAATGCTAGAAAGTATGAGAGGGAAAATGTATAGAATTTAGCTAAACCACATAAAGTTTTGGGATTAATGTCAAGCAAGTTTAGCTAAGTCATTCTGGCAAATAAGAAATACGCGATTAGTAATTTATTCCCTGTACTATATCCTTGTGAGTAAAGGAAAAGTAAGTATCATGGTAATACATAAATGGTATGGGATGGTATATTTCTCATGGGTGAATGGTTTGAGGTAAGTCGTAGATTGGTAAATGTTAGTATATCTTTTTGTTCAGTGAAGTACATAGATGTTGGATCTACATCAATATGATAGCCAGGTTTGTGACTTCCTTGAAATGTTAATTTGTGATCATGATCTTCATTTAGCTACTTCGAAGTGGTTAGGTTGTATGGGCAACCTCGACAAGGGTACAATCTAGGTACGTGTATATCATAAAAATATAATGAATGTCACATGTCATGGTCTTTGCTTTGCACCATCCCACTATTGTCTTTATATACGCTCTTGGATCCTCTGCCGTCGGGCTTCCAGGTTTGGTAGCCCAGATTGCTCCGACATTCTCTTGACATTTGTGTTCTCGGGCATGGCTTCCTCATGGGCATAGCTTCTTGGTGAGGATATGTGTCAACTCCTTGACTCCATGGTAAGGGGTCCTTTAGTGCCAGACGTGGGATGAGAAGGGTTGTGCATGCGAGGTTCACGCCACCACTCCTGCTATAGGGCTTGGAATGTAAGTTATTTGGGCATTTTCTCGCTAATCGCTACCGCATGTAGGTTGGCTTTTATCGTCCGAGGTTGTGCGTCATGATGGTTTGGTCTCTTTGCTATATCTCTGCTTTTAATGCTCATGTGCTAAATCGGGCTCTGTAACTCGGATAGTCGGAATTGCATGCTAGAGTTGGATCTATGCATTTCTAGAATGATGTTGCTGCATGATATTGAGTTTCCAACCTAGATTTTCTTTTTCTTTTTTTTCCCCCCTACAAAGGGTAAAATTTTGAACCTTAACTTTTGAAAAACAAAATTTTTTTTGCACCCAAAATGAAACCATTTCATATTATCAGCCAAAAGCAAGAATACTTGAAAAGAAAAGAAAAGAATCACTTGTCGAGAAAACCAAACTTAACAAGAGATATGACAAAAGTTTTCATTTCCATATATTATAGTGTACAAGTCATCCCACTAAATGGTCATTGCACCATCATTGCTTGTCCCTTGTAATATTTGGACTTTGGCATCTTGTTGAGGACTTCTTGAATGTATTGCTTCCTAACAGCTAATTCCTCTAATCTGGATTCTTGTGTTCTAGTTGGTGCTTCTGTGAATAAGAGAAGTGCCTTGATGTAATCATTTCTATCCACTGTAAAGCGATGGAACATTCCTGGTGGCAAAATAAGCACATCTCCTTTTACGTGTACATAGAAGCGGATCCATTTCTCATCTTGGTCTCTCGGATATCCCAATAACCACCCCTCGAGGATGAAGCGGATCTCCTCTTTCGTGGGTATGTTCCTCAAAAGTATCCCCTAATCACGTCATCAAAATCAGGCAATGCATCACGGCTAACTGTCTTGATTGTAGCGTAATTGTATCCTCGCTCTTGTTTGATCTTATCAAGATCTGGGTTATTTTCCCAATTGCTGGCATCCAAATGCCAGTAAAGCACCCCCAAAGCTTTCAAATGCTCCATGGAGACTGGTCTGTTTGGGGTGTATTGGTGGACAGACCTTTGATCCTCACCACCAGCAGGATTATACTCCCATGCAACAAGAGATACTACTTTGGAGATTGGATGAAAGCCTCCATCGAAACCCATATCGGCAATGAGGAAGAAGAAGAAGATAGGCAAATTGAACAAGAATAAGATGAACTTTGGATAGTTGAGAATGTGGGTATATATAGAAGTGCAATCATCGATGGTTTTAAGTACGCCCGATTTGCATGGAAACCCTTCCGGGTTTTAATGGAAACCCTTCCGGTTTTCAATAAAACCCGGGAGGGTTTCCATGGAAACCCTTCCGGTTTTCCAGAATTTGAAAACCCGGAAGGGTTTCCATATTGGAAAATCCGGAAGGGTTGCCATGGAAATCCGGAAGGGTTTCCACAAAATTATTTTTTTTCAAAATATTTACACACGTGAGCCTTGGCTCACGCCTTTCCACACGGACGCCCGACATTAAGGCGCACGTCAGGTTAGGTTTCCACATGAGGAGGAAAATAGGTTAGGTTTCCACATGCAGTTAGAAACTCCATGGGGTAAGATTAACTAAGAATTGAGACCAGCTTTGATCTCAAAAATTCTGGCACTTAACACCCAATATAACATGATCTCAAAAATTCTGGCACGTAACACCCAACATAACATGGAACTTCTTGCAAGGTACAAATTATGGGAAGTCCTGGTTTTAGATTATGGTTCTTTCGGTCAAATTATTTTGTTATCAAAGCTTAAAATTGAATTGAATTGAAGGCGTGCAAACATATTGAAGTTTTAGAATCTCGTGTATTAAACTGCCATGCATATACAATGTTTGACCAGGATAGTGCGTACGTGTGAAGTTGCACTCTATTATGTTGCATCCTGGCACTATGCTCTACATAATCTCTATTGCATAACCTTTGTCTTTGTTAAATATTCTTCCGTCGTACATGCAAGAGACCAAAAGAAAAAAAGAAACAATTTCGATGGAGTCCTTGATGAAGAACCTATTTGCTAACAAACGCAAATCTAGTTTGATGAAGAATCTAGTTGGATATCTTGATAATTAGTTTTATTCAGATATTTTAACTTCTCTTATGAACCTGTAGTTCCATGTTCATAGTTTAAATATAAAGCAATGGTCCAAAATAATCATGTGGATCACATTCTTACAGCAGAAACCTAAGAACTTCTCATTTATCACTGAAGAATATCAAATTTTTAACCTTATAATAGTTAAATCATAAAGCATATGATAGGGGGTGTAAATATGGTAATGCTACCCAAAAAAATGCGAAATCACTTAGCACCTAAAGCACTTCCAAGCACTTAGCAACCCGTAGTTATACCATCCACAATCTCGACCTCGGTTCCCGCGCGCACCTAGCTTCCAGGCACCTTCCTTTTTTTTTTATCCCAATTTGTGTTTCTTTTGCTCTGTTTTTCTCCCGCTCACATCATAGATCAATTATCCGGAACTTACATTCGTGAATCGATTACAATGGTAGAGGAGGCAGTTACAGCTGAGGATTTCGAAAGGATACACGGCCTTTCAAACCATGGTTTGCGACCGTGAAGCTTGATTCAATTGGTCGGGCAAATAATGTTACACAAGAACAAGGGGAATCGGGTTTGGCAAGAACCCCTCAATTCCAAGTCGAGAGAAAGGCTGGCACTAAAGTTCTTTATTCACCCACATCCGAAGGCCAAATTGGACCGTTTTGTTAAGGATTCTTTATCCGGATGGGGTTTCAAACAATGAAGTTAGGAAGCAATTTGCCCTTGCATTTGCTTGGGAAAATTGCCAAGAAGGTCTTGAAGATCCGAAGGCCATCAAATCAATTGGGTCGCATATGGTGCCGCAGGTTATGGTTTCTGGCATAGCATAGGCCGAGAGTTCGGTGGTTTTAAAGAGAAACAAGAAATTGATTCAAAGCCTGGGTTTAGAGCAAAAGAGGTAGCAAGTAGTAAACTTGATCGGACAAACTTGAAACCAATCTGCCGGCATAGATAGTGACAGAGAACTGAAAACTTATGATCAAGAAAAACTCGGATGGAAAAGAAATGCAAAAAATATAGTTGTTAGTGGCGGCAAATTTGAAGAAAAGTCAAATGACAAAATTTTTAAAAGGCTAACCGAAAAAAAGACACAAAGATGGAACAATTGAAATCACCGCTTTGTTGAAAGAGGGGCCTGTTCATGACACGTGAAGTAGAACAGAAATAAAGGAGTTGAAGAGAAAGTTAATGTTTGAGGAGTATCGCAGAGTCCATGGAGTCATTATGCAAACCCGAGATCCAGATCTGATTTTGAAGAAGGGAAATTTGGAGGCGTAATTAATTCAACCGGATGGTGACATCAAGGCGACCAAGGAATATGCAAAAACCTTGACAGTCTAGGAGACATCAAGAATTCAACTTTCTGCATCAACACCATCAAGAGAAATCTTCCAGGTTTTTTACAAAAATTTTGTAATGCTTGTGGTTTGGGATTTCCTGATAAGTACAAGCTTTCTTTAATTCTTGATTGCTCACATGAATATCACGTGATGTGTGCTGCCTTGTTAAAGGAAGACAAATGTTTGAAATGTGAATGCCTAGTTCCTGAAGACCTTTATGTTGAGCTTGGCTTGAGCATTCCTGTTGCAGTTGAGCAGGTTGCTTCCTTTGATCCTAGATTAAGTTTCAGGAAATCAGATTTGGGATCAAATACAGGTCGGGCAATTGAAGATGTAGTAGATGTGCAATCTGACCAATTGAAGTCCCACACTCACCCCGGTTTTTGGTCCACTGTTGAAAACATCAGTTTTGGTAGGTCTACATGTCCTGTTTTCAAAGAATCCTACATGTGGATTTGTGAAGGTATGGTTTTGTTCGATAATGGTGTTCTTTTTTCAGTGGACTAAAACATCCACTGTTGTTTTGTAGTTTCTTCTATTGTGACATGTCATTTTATAATACAATCCACTGTAGGAAAGAGTACTTGAATTTCTACATGTCTAATAATTCTATTGTCACATGTCTTTATAGATGTAGGAAAGAATATTTGATTCTCTACATGTCCTATACTTCCATTCACATGTCTTTATAGTAGTAGGACGTAGTACTTTATTTGCTAAGGCATTGTAGGAAAGAATACATGAATTACTTTACATGTGTAATACTTCTATTGTCACATGTCTTTATAGAAGCCCGAAAAGAATACTTGATTCTCTACATGTCATATGCTTCCATGTCACATGTCTTTATAGTAGTAGGACAGAGTACTTTTATTTGCTAAGGCATTGTAGTACATGTCCTATCCTTCCATATCACGGGGTCTTTACAAGTGGTAGGACTATTTGCTACATGTGATGCATGCACGCATCACATGTTCTTATACTAGTATTCCATGTAACACAAGTTACTTCAACTACTTCAATTACTTAACACCTATTTTTGCATAACGGCACTCAACATGCCAAGGTGGCTCTAACATGCCACCTAGGTTTTCAAACATGCCAAGGTGGCTCCAACATGCCACCTAGGCTCCAACATGACAAAATGGCTCAAACATGCCACCTAGGCTCCAACGCGTGCTCAAACATGCCACGCAGCTCCAACATGCCACCTATGCTCCAACTTGCCAAGGTGGCTCAAATATGCCACGTGGGCTCCAACATGCCACCTAGGCTCCAACATTCCTAGGTGGCTCAAACATGCCACATAGGCTCAAACATGCCATGTGCTCACTTAGGGCTCCAACATGCCAAGGTGGTTCCCAACATGCCACCTAGGCTCAAACATGCCAAGGTGGCTCAAACATGCCACCTAGGTTCCCAACATGCCACCCAGCTCAAACATGCCGTGGCTCAAACATGCCAAGGTGGGTTTCGAAACATGCCACCTAGGCTCCAACATGCCAAGGTGGCTCAAACATGCCACGTGGACTCCATAATGCCACGTGGGCTCCAACATGCCAAGGTGGCTCTAACATGCCAAGGTGGCTCAGGCATGCCACCTAGTCTCAAGCATGCCACCTAGGCACCCCAAGTGGTGACATGGCATGCCAAGTAAGCAAGGTCAAGTTTTGACTAGGTTAAAACCAAAGATGTCCATCTTTGGTCTTTTCATTGGGTGATGTTGGCAAATTTTAGGTGACATGGCTAGATGATGGTGACATGGACCTTGGATGTGTCGCGAACACGGGCGTGCACCTCAATCCGCCGCCCCTTTCTTGTGAAGGGAGTCTCAGAAAGGTATATATGCTGGTGCATTCTCTTATGCATGCGCCATGCCGCACATCCGCCAAGATTTCACCTTTTTTCGAGACCCGGATTTTTATCCGTGCTTTTCTTTGTGTTTATGTTCCGAAATTCATAATTAATGCATGGGGGGGGAAAATCCTGGTTTTCAGCCAGCTGGTTTGCCAAGTGGCCCCGAGAGTATAGGAAAATCCCCGTATTTCCGGATGAGTTTTAGACCCTCGATTTTTATTGGGATGGCGGCCGATTTGGCCCGACAAGGTTTAGACCACGCTGATTTTGGGGCTTGGAGGAGGCCCCGGATTGGCGATCCGACCTCGCCGCCGTCCCTGAATGGCGAAATTACCCTAGGGGACAAGTTCCACGGCGAAGTTTTCCTGTGGGATCAATCACTTACCCCTCACTGGGAGGTATTCAAAGATCCACCTCCATGCCAATTGACTACAAGTGTGTAGTAAACGACCTACTTTGGCGTTTCTTGGAGAGGGGTGGTCTTCAGCCACCTAAAACTTGGTCCCTAGGTAATGGGGATGTTCCTGGTCCATTGGCGGAGCCAGGTTCGGTTCCCGAGTGGGGGTCCAGCTGGCCCCCTCGGCCCCCAGCCTTGGACTAGCCTCAAGAGAACAAGATACTTGGGGTTCACCCCGAGGCCCCGGTAGAAGATTGAAGTGAGAATAGCAAAAGCACTAGGACTGCTAGGTGGTATACATGTGACCACCTGAGAAGCAAAAGCTAGCTCCACTACCTAGTAGGGCGTTAGGCGGTGGTCTGGAAGGGGTTGGCTCGGAAGCTCGCCTCATGCCTCTCGCTTGTGCTTCTATTGCCGGTGCATTTTTTCTTGCGTGTGCAGCGTCATGTCGCACATCCCGCCAAGATTTCACCTTTTTCGAGACCCGAATTTTTATCCGCATGCTTTTCTTTGTGTTTATGTCCGGAAATTCATAATTAATGCATGGGGCAGGAAAAATCCTGGTTTTCAGCCAGCTGGCTTGTCAAATGGCCCCGAGTATAGGAAAATCCCCGTATTTCGGATGAGTTTTAGACCCTCGATTTTTTTATTGGGATGGCCACCGTTGGCCTTGGCAGGGGTTTAGAACACGTTTTTCGATTTTGGGGCATGGAGGAGGCCCCGATTGGCGATCCGACCGCCACGTCCGTCCGAACGGCGAAATTACCCTAGGGGACAAGTTCCCACGAAGTTTTCCCGGGGATCAATCACTTACCCCTCACTGGGAGGTATTCAAAGATCCACCTCCATGCCAATTGACTACAAGTGTGTAGTAAACGACCTACTTTGGCGTTTCTTGAAGAGGGGTGGTCTTCTACGCCCACCGAAACTTGGTCCCCTAGGTAATGGGATGTTCCGGGTCCATTGGCGGAGCCAGTTCGGATTCCGGAGGGGGTCCGGCCATCTGCGGCCCAAGCTTGGACTAGCCCTGAGAACAAGATACTTGGGGTTCACCCCGAGGCCACAGTAGAAGATTGAAGTGACAATAGGAGCACTAGGACTGCTAGGTGGTATACATGTGACCACGGAGAAGAAAAGCTAGCTCCATCGCTTTCGGTGGGGCGTTAACAGGCCGGTGGCCTCCCCAAAGGGGTTGGCCTCCCGGAAGCTTCGCCTCATGCCTCTCGCTTTGTGCTTCTATTATTTGCCGGTGCATTTTTCTTCGTGTGCGGCGTCATGTTGCATATCCTGCCAAGATTCCACCTTTTTTTTCGAGACCCGGATTTTTATCCGTGTTTTTTTGTGTTTATGCTCGAGGAAATTCATAATTAATGCATGGGGGGGAAAAATCCTGATTTTCAGCCAGCTGGCTTGCCAAGTGGGTCATGGCGCATGTGAAAATCCCCGGTTTTGGGCGAAGCTTTAGACCCTCGATTTTTTATTGGGATGGCCACCGTTTGGCCCCGGCTGTGGTTTAGACCACGTTTTCGATTTTGGGGCATGGAGGAGGCCCCGGATTGGCGATCCGACCTCTCCACATCTGGTCTGAAGGCAGAAATTACCCTAGAGGACAAGTTCCACTACCGGTTTTTTCCTGGGGGATCAATCACTTACCCCCACTAGGAGGTATTCAAGATCCACCTCCATGCCAATTGACTACAAGTGTGTAGTAAGCGACCTACTTTGGCGTTTTTGGAGAAGGGGTGGTCTTACGCCCACAAAACTTGGTCTCCTAGGTAATGGGGATGTTTCGGGTCCATTGGCAGGAGGTTCTCGGCCCGAGTGGGGGTCCAAGACGCCCTGACCCCCGCCTTGGACTAGCTGCGAGAACAAGATACTTGGGGTCACCCCCGAGGCCCGGTAGAAGATTGAAGTGAGAATAGCGCACTAGGACTGCTAGGGTGGTATACATGTGACCCGCGAGAAGCAAAGCTAGCTCCACGCCCGGTGGGGCGTTCACCGACCCGGTGGCCTCGGGAAGGGGGTTGGCTCGGAAGCTTCGTCTCATGCCTCCGCTTGTGCTTCTATTGCCGGTGCATTTTCACCGATGCGGGTGCGGCGTCATGCCGCACATCCCCGCCAAGATTTCACCTTTTTTTCGAGACCCGGATTTTTTATCAGGCTTTTCTTTGTGTTTATGATCCGAAATTCATGATTAATGCATGGGGGCGGGAAAAATCATGGTTTTCAGCCGCCGGCTTGCCAAAGTGGCCCCGAAGCGCATAGAAAATCCCCGGTATTTCCGGGTGAGCTTTAGACCCTCGATTTTTGATTGGGATGGCCACCGTTGGCTCCGAGAGGTTTAGACCACGTTTTTTTATTTTGGGGCATGGAGCAGGCCCCGGGATGGCGATCCGACCTCTCCATGTCATCCGAACGAAATTACCCTAGGGGACAAGTTCCCGCCCTCTTGATCGAGAAGCATCCCGAATGTAAATCCTACCAAACCCTAGGGTTTGGTAGGGTTTACATCTCGAAAGCATCAAGACAGGAGACTAACACATCCGAAACTTTGCATGGAGTTCTCTCAGGTATGCTCGGGGACCATGCCCGAGATGGGGTCAAATCCCCTCGCGCAGCATGCTTTAAAGACCGCCCTTCACCGGAAAGGGGCTTGTGAAGGGGAGTCTCCAAAGGTATGTCGCATCGAAATTTGGCTCTGCCTCCCCCATGAGGGTAATCCAAAGACGGGTATTCCACGCCGATCCTCGGGCCCTTCGGGTCATCCGAAACATCCCTCGCATGTAAACCCTATCAAACCCTAGGGTTTGCTAGGGTTTACATCTCGAAAGCGCCAAGCGGAGACTCACACATCCGAAACTTTGCATGGAGTTTCTCAGATATGCTCGGGGACCATGCCCTGAGATGGGGTCGAATCCCCCAGCAGCAAAGATGCTTTTCCGAACTCCCCTTCATCGAGACCACATGCCACCCAGGCTCCAACGTGCTCAAACATGCCGAGGTGGCTCAAACATGCCACGTGGGCTCCAACATGCCACATAGGCTCCAACATGCCATGTGGTCTCCAACATGCCAAGGTGGTTCCCATTACGCCAAGGTGACTCTAACGTGCCACCTAGGGCTTCAAACATGCCAAGGTGGCTCAAACATGCCACCTAGGCTCCAACATGCTCAAACATGCCACGCTGGGCCCAACATGCCACCTATGCTCCAACTTGCCAAGGTGGCTCAAATATGCCACGTGGGCTCCAACATGCCACCTAGGCTCCAACATTCCTAGGTGGCTCAAACATGCCACCTAGGCTCAAACATGCCAAGGTGGCTCCAACATGCCACCTAGACTCCAACATGCCATCTAGGCTCCAACATGCCACCTAGGCTCCAACATGCCACCTAGGCTCAAACATGCCAAGGTGGCTCAAACATGCCGTGGGCTCCAACATGCCACCCTGGGCTCAAACATGCCAAGGTGTCGAAGAAAGGTTGTCGAGGCGCCTTTCCTATCAGCACTCCTCCGGGAGGGCAAATGCCATTCCTCCCCCCGAAGCTCAATTCAATTTTCCTATCATTCAGCATCGCGGGCTGAATCCATCATCGACCAGGAGCGTGCTTTGAGTTCAAAGCATAGAAACCAAAGTGTTTTGGCGTTGGGCTCATTACAAAGATTCAGTTGGAATGGAGATTCGACCTTAAGCCATGTCGTCCAAAATGATGAAATTACCGGGGACCGTTACATGGTCCGCGAAAGAAACGCAGACCCTCTACATAGCGGTATTGTGGCCACCTCTAGGCCAATTGACTCTGAGCGTGTTGGACTTGAGCTACTTTGGTGCTTCTTGGAGGGTGGTCTTACGCCCGCGAAGAAAACTCCCCCCGTAAAGTCGACATTTGAGTCCATTGGCGGTCTGGAGTTCCACGGTTTTAGTGGGAGGTTGCCCATCAGAGTGGCCGGGGGCCTTGGGGAAGGACCTTGGGGCCTTTGCTTCGAGAAAGGTTTTAAGGTTAAAGTCTTACGCCATGGCCCCTCCCTCACGTGATGATATTGTGCAAGATCACAATTAGAGACTAGGATATGGCATCAAAAGCGTAAACCATTGTGTTGCTAGGTTATTGAAGGGTTTCACGTTATGGAAGTCGAGTTTAGTCGGTTACTTAGGACATGGTCCGAGCTGCTTGATTGAAAACCGCGAAGCAATATTGTGAATGGGTTTTGGATTTATCCTCCTCGGTGTAACCAGTGAAGTCAATTGGCTTTTCGCGTGGCAAAATTGTTTGGGATCGCCGGGGTGGCACAGATCCAAACTTGGTTATCGCCATGGTCTCAAGATGCATAATTAGAAAAGGTACATCTAGCTATCCAAGAAAATGACCACGTTTTGGCCTTCGAAATGTAAACCCTACAATAACCTAGCAACACACAGGGTTTACGTTTCGGAGGCCAAAACACGGTCGTTTTCTTAGATAACTAGGTGCACATTTTCTAAACATGCATACAGAGCCATGGCAACTGAAACAACAGAGTTTGAATCTATTGGCCATCCCGAATGATCCCAAACAATTTTGCTACTGCAAAAGGCGCTCTTGACTTCTAATTGCCACACTGGGAGGAGGATAAATTCAAAGCCGATTCCGTCAGTTCCTATTGCTTCGCATTTTTTACTGCAACTTCTCGACCATGTCCCAAGTGCAACCGACTAAAACTCGACCTCCATAACATAAACCCTTCAATAACCTAGCAACACACAGGGTTTATGTTTTGGATGCCATATCCTAGTCAGATTCGACCAGGATCTTGCATAATATCATCACGTAGAGGGAGGGTGTTAGTGCCAGAAGATGGACCCTTAAAACCTTTCGGAAGCAGTTCGTCCCAAAGGTCCTCTCCCGAAGGCCCCTGGCCATGGACGGGCAATTCTCCCACTCTGGAACTGTGAACTGACTCTGCCAATGGCCTCAAAATGCCGATATTACCCTCGGGACCAAGTTTCATGCGTAAGATGACCCCTTCTCCAAGAATCACCTCATGTACAATAGTTCAGAGTCAATTGGACTAAGAGATGGTCGCGGAATAACCGCCATATAGAGGGTTCGTGTTTCTTTTATTGCCAAAATGACCGGGTAACTTGGTCCGTAAGGTAATTTTTCCATTCGACGACATGGTGAAGTCGAATCTCCATTCCCGGCCTTTGTACCGCCCGGAACGACAAAACACTTGGGTTTCTACATGGTCGACCGCAGATGCTTCAAGGGTTTGATAAGTTCTCAGGACCGATCTTTAATTTTTTGAACCTCTCAAGCATGTTACTTGCACGGGCAGATTCAACGGCCGGATTGGGAAACCGAAGCCCGAGAGGAGGGGCATTGGCATTTGCCCGCCCGGGGAGCGATGGCAGAAAGGGGCTGCCTGCCAACCTTTTTGAGGTCCGCTCTCTTGGGTCCGGGCCTCTCCCCTCCGTGAGGAAGCCGCAAAGTCCTGGCCTGGTTCGATATTGGGGAAGGGCATCGCTTTAAGTTCTTCAAGATCCCTCTATTCTATCCCTTGCCAAGCTCCTCTACCAAAAATTCCAAAGGTTATCATATTTCTTGCATAAAGTCCTAGTCATCATGTCCACGCCACCACCATCTAGCCATGTCACCCAAAATTTGCCAACATCACCCAATGAAAAGACCAAAGATGGACATCTTTTTATTTTTGGCCTAGTCAAAACTTGGCCTTGCTTTTACTTGACATGCCATGTCACCACTTGAGTGCCTAGGTGGCATGCCTGAACCACCTTGGCATGTTGGAGCCTAGGTGGCATGTTGGAGCCCGTGGGATGTTGGAGCCTAGGTGGCGTGTAACATGTTGGAGCCGCATTGGCATGTTTGAGCCACCTTAGCATGTTGGAGTCCACGTGGCATGTTTGAGCCACTTTGGCATCTTGGAGCCTAGGTGGCATGTTGGAGCCTAGGTGGCATGTTGGTGTCTGTGTGGCATGTTGGAGCCAACTTGGCATGTTTGAACCATGAGCCACCTTGGCATGTTGGAGCATAGGTGGCATGTTGGAGCTTACGTGGCATGTTTAAAAGGTGGCATGTTGGAGTCCAGGTGGCATGTTGGAGCCCATGTGGCATGTTTGAGACACCTTGGCATGTTTGAGCCCACGGGCATGTTTGAGCTAACTAGGTGGCATGTTGGAGCCCATGTGGAATGTTTGAGCCACCTAGGCATGTTGGAGCCCACGTGGCATGTTTGAGACACCTTTGGTATGCTTGAGCCTAGGTGGCATGTTTGATCCACCTTGGCATGTTGGACCCTAGGTGGCATGTTTGAGACACCTTGGCATGTTTGAGCCAACTAAGTGGATGTTTGAGCCACCTTGGCATGTTGGAGCCTAGGTGGCATGTTTGAGCCACCTTGGCATGTTGGAGCCTAGTTGGCATGTTGGAACCCACGTGGGATGTTTGAGCCACCTTGGAATGATGGAGCCTAGGTGGCATGTTGGAGCCCGCGTGGCATTTTGGAGCCTAGGTGGCATGTTTGAGCCACCTTGGCATGTTGGAGCCTAGGTGGCATGTTTCAGCCCACCTTGGCATGTGGAGCCTAGGTGGCATGGTAGAGCCCATGTGGCATGCGCCAACCACCTTGGCATGTTGGAGCCCGCATGGCATGTTAGATCCCCGCATGGCATGTTAGAGCCCGTGACATATGCGGAGCCTCCGTTCGAAAATTCCGCGGTTTAAGCATAACCTACCGCTTGAAAACAAAATTTAACACCTCAGATATTAATTTCTCACGGATCACTTGGAGTCCTAAACTTTCATATTTTCGAAGTAGATAGGAAGATTTAAAGTTGTTGGATCTTCTACGCAGGCTCGCCTCACGGTTTATAGGCTAGAAGTGTAATCTGTAGTATGGAAAGGCTCTTATTCGTCATTTTTAGGGTAGAAGGCATAAATTTGTAGTACAGAGGATTTAGATCAGAGTTACAAACTCTCAATATCTGCGGCTATTTCCAAGACCTGCGACAATTTCCAAGACCTACGGCTAAAGATGCTTAAAAATCTGTGGCTATTTCCAAGATCTACAGCTAAGAGTGTTTTGGAAGCACCAGTCTTGATTTAAATCGAAGCCAGAGCTCATATCTTCACCGGATCATTTCGATTTTGTAGGAACCTGTAGGCCAGGAATGATTCTTAACAGGTTCGTCTACAATCCAACGAAAAAATAATCCTTTTAGGAGGGAAAAGTTTCCCAACCAAGGGCATGATGGATTCTAGGGGCACAACGTTTGAACCATAAAAATGAACATATGAATTAAACCATTAAAAATGTTAATATTAGAGCACAATTGCCACACTTAGATAGATAAAACCATAGAATTATGCAATGGTCAACTTTTACATTATCTATTCTTCAAATTAAAGCTTAATATCCATATGAGACAATGTGAATATATTCAAGAAATAATCACATCGGATTCAATCACTGTAACAAAAAGAACTTATTTGGATCGTTCAATGAACTCCAATTTCCCTAGACCAGTTCCCGCTCCTGTGCCCCTCTCTCTGTCTTCAGCACTCCATCTTATCTACAGGTTCAACGGTTTAGCAGTGAATTTGGCAGATCGGTCCGGGCTTATCTCAGTAGTTTCCTTTTTTATTTTCGGTTGCCTCCAATTTCCCCGTTCACCATATCATTATAACTTTGGTAATATTAACCATTAACCTTCGCCCCAATATTTAATGGTTTAACTTAGCATTGAGCTTTGCTCTCCTTAATATAATCGACCATTAACCTTATGCTCTTCACCATGCAACCTTAGGTTAATAAGCTACCCTTCGATTTACCATTGTCCCTTAGACAATCACCATTATGCAATCAATACTTCATACTGCAGATGTAAGCTCAAGTGTAAGCTCTGTAACTTCAACATTAGGTCTGCAATATTATCTACAAAGATTATATCTTCATGTCTGAGACAATTTGTCTAGACATATTCAACTCCAACAAAAAAAATATTTCATATAACCGAATGGACTATTTCAAGATCTTGATCCCCATCCCGCTATATTATTGGCCCTTAGAATGATGGTCGTGATTCACGATGATATCAACGGCCGTGATATTGATCCTGGGTCCTCTCCCTTTCATTGGCTCTAGCAGGTGCCCGAGATTAATGGCCCCGCATTTTTTTTCATTTCCTCCATTATGGCGATGGCGGAGCTTCTTTTGCTCTCGTATTTCTTTCATTCCCTCCCTTAGCTATGACGATGTTTGAGCTTCTTTGCTATGGTGATGGTGGCGCTCCTTAGGTTATGGCTTGCAGCTTAGGTTATGGCTTCCGGTTATGGCTTGTTATGGTGAGGAGGAGCAGAGGTTATGATGTTGTCGCCAGAAAGATCTCGCCGATCCTATGCACATGAAGGCACTTTTGTAGGTTACATGCAAAGCAAGGGAGAAATAATCAGTTGCTTTTTTTTTGTACTCTAATCGCCGCTTTTTTGCTTTCGCCGGTGAAATGAAAGCTGCTATTTTGTTTCTCGATTTCTCCTTTTTCTTCATTTTTGCTTTCCCAGATTTTTCTCCTTTAGGGGCCGTTCTATTATCACGGAGTTAGGGTTTTGGCTGCTAGGCACGGCGATTGATGATGGTCGATCACTGCAAAGAACACATGAGGTCCACTCAAGCTTTTCATCTTCTTTGATTTTTTTCCAGATAAATCAAAGATGACTCATTTCTTTGATTTTTCTTGGATAGAAATTGCCTGGCCGGTGCTCGTGGTAATCTTGGTTTCTTTCATAGTTCGTTTTGCCTTGACTTGATGATATGTCGCTTTCCCTACCAGCCAGCCGGGTTTGAAGAGCGAAAGAGTTTTTCTTCCCTCAAAACCTTCACTATTTGTATAGGCATCTTATTTCCAGTTTATGGCATCTTACTTAATCTTATTTTCTTCGAGATACAGCCAGTTAAGCTATGATATGATTGCCTTGTACAAAATAAAATCATTCATTTCTTCAACTTCATTGCATAGGTTTATGGTTTATTGTCTAAATTTTGTGTGTTCATCTTTTTCCATCCAATCTCATGATCTCATGGTTGTAATGACACATTTGTATGCTGACAATGATCTATCAATCAAAAGATAAAATAAAATAACTTTGATAGGGAAGCACTTACAATTAATGATCCAAACCAAACGACAATAAACTACAATGTGATCCTCTTGTTTTTTAATTGTGGTATTGAATGTATGCCACGTGCCAATATATGATTAGTTAGAAGTTATATTAGAAACAACACCTTCTTGTTTTTTCTATATGTGCTAATAATGTTTTTTTATTTGAAAAAGTAAGCCACGTGTCGATACTTGATTAGTTAAAATACCATTTTATTATTTATAAAATATGCCACGTGTCAATATTTCATTAGCTAAAAGCAATTGAAAACAACACCTTGTTTTTTCTATATGTTATTATAATAATTTTTTACATGTCCTTAATTCAGAAAAACAATACTTAATAGCATAAAAAACAACAACAAGATTTCAAAAACACATGTGGTACTTTGTTAAATAACATGTAACTATTTTTAAAAACAATCTTACTTTCATGTTGTAATTTAGCTTTCCACATGTGGTAATATCGAGACCTACGTATGTAATTCTGAAGATAAACAACGCATGGTTCTATTAAAAACAACAGTGAATGAAAAAAAAAACACACGTTGATAAAAAAAACACAAAAACCATGTCAATTTTTTCTACGCGTGGAATTTTCTGCCAAAAGACCACCGTGGAAAAAATTTCCGCCAAAAAACCACTGTCTCTTTGTGCAAATCCGGATAAACGGGCCACGTGGACTTTTGGGGCCATTTTGGTGTTGTTTTTGGCATAAAACAACACTTCCGTACAACTAAAAAACAACTGTGGACCAAAAATTGGGGTCAGTGTGTCCCCTTCTACTAGCACGAAGAGAAGAAGGTTGAGACATGTCAGGGATGATTCTGATATTGAAACAGAGAATTTTCTGGGACAAGTGACCCCAATGCAGTTAAGAAGTGGCAAGAAATTTCGTGAAGAAACAAAGGTCGCCTGGATGAGGAGATTGAGTATGTCTTAGACACCCAACCGGGAAGAAGCGTAAGCAAGATCAAGAAGAAAAAGCTGATGTGGTTGTGAAGAAGACAGGGAAGGAAAAGAAGACATTGAATAAAGAAGAGACTAGCAAAAAGAAAGGAGGTGGCAAGGCCAAAGCAAAACTGCTCGCACCAAAGCCAAGGTTACTAGAAAGTATCATTTGAGAGGAGAGGTCAAAAGAATGATGGGAATGATGTGGCAACAGAACTTGCAAGGCAATGAAGAAGAGGTTGAGAAGGATGTCATGGACAACATAAACTCAACCCTTGCTGATATTGCAAAAGCGTGGTTTGAAAGTTCAAAAGAAGTTCATGAAGAGCAGCCAATACTAGAACACGCACCAAATGTACAAGCCGCAGCAAAGACTATCCAGACAAGATAAAGGTACAAAACTTGCAGCAATTATTGAATCCATGAGGGGGAAGAACAACATCCCCTTGAGCAGAATAATTCATTCTTGATTGTTTAATTTGAATTCTTAAATTATTGTATTCATTATTTGAGTTGTCTACGTAATCTTGTGGAGTGACCAAGTAGTCCAAAGTGATGAGGACTTAAATGTATCCCAATTAACTTCCGTGTCTTGTGCTTTTTAATTTAATCTCAATATTTGTACTTGAATTTGGGTGTGTATTCACTTGATTAATGTTGTGAATGTTAGGTCCAATGAAGTACAAAGTGTAAATGTAGCTTCAAGTTCCACTGCACTGCCAATTGTTATTAGGCAAAAGAGATTGTTGATTCTAGATCTTAATGGCGTTCTCGTGAAGACCTTTAGAAGAAGCAATCAATTGAGGGATGATCTTAAAAGATAAACCCTCAATTATTAAAATCATCAACAACTAACAAAGTAGTTGTATTCAAAGTAGGGAGTACATGCTTTCTTGCAGAAGCATCTTACCGGTATGACTTAGCCATTTGGTCCTCTATGAACGATTTAATGTTCATGAGGTGCTTGATGTCCTATGTCCCGCTAAGAAAGACAAATTCATCTTCATTTGGGACCGAGTTTCGTGGATGAGATGCCTTTCAAGTATCCTTTGGAGTCTTCTAATCCTATTTTTATGAAGCCACTCCATAAGGTATATGCACTTTCCTCGAGTATGGCAGAAATGTAATTATTGCAGATGATGAGGTTTACAAGACATTTTTCGTGTCCCCACCATTTACTTCCATCATGGTGCCTACTTTCACTGTCATTGGCAACCGACAAAATTCTCGATGTTTATTTGCTTCCAATACTTAGACAGTGTCACATTTCAAGATACTTTAGTCAGATCAAGAATAACACTAGAGCGTAATGTTATACAAGTATTTCCGGTGTTCTTGAAGAATTATTCAGCAGGACATTGGAGCAGATAAGAAACTGGCTGGTCAAAGCATACCGCAAGGGGCGATTCGATGGTTAGTTGATGCACATCGAAATGTCTTCAGTGCAGACCAGTTGGTTCATCTACAGAAGTTTTTAGATTCCTGATCCTGGTATAAACTTTGTAAATTGCCTCAATTTTGTTACACAGAGGCATGTAACTATGTGAGTGCAGATTTGCCTCCATTTTGTACAGATACTATGAGAGTGCTGATTTGCCTCCATTTTGTAACTACACAAG
Organism: Isoetes taiwanensis; assembly: GCA_021234155.1. Taxonomy (NCBI): domain Eukaryota; kingdom Viridiplantae; phylum Streptophyta; class Lycopodiopsida; order Isoetales; family Isoetaceae; genus Isoetes; species Isoetes taiwanensis. The sequence continues at coordinate 19,228,118 of JAJEKV010000018.1, forward strand.
AATTTTGTACCATCTTGCAATGTAATATATCTTCATTCTCTTTCATTATGTGTTCTCGTATGTATTTTCTTGAAATTGCAAAGTTAACTGTGCAGATGTTATGCTTTCCCAATTCAAGAAAAAATAGTTTAGACTATAAGACTCCTTACAACCACAACCCAAACCTTTTGCAAATGATTTTAATCTTGGCAGGAACTCAAAGGAGTTGAGAAGATGTGGATTGAATTTGGACTGAAGTATTGCATCAGACCTTGTTCATATTGATGACACCGACCAGGTCAAAATTTGGTCAATGTCCCCGGTCAAGTCAATTTTTGCGGCACATGTTAGTGCCGGGAATTTTTGGACTCGAATAAAAGCAAGATATGTAGAACTAATTTGAAAAGTAATCCAATGTTGAAGAACAAATGTGAATAGTAATCAAATGCTGTGGTGCACGTGATAATTGAAAAAAAGAGAATTTTTTCACATTAATAACACAATAGCCTGCAGGCTCGAATTTAAAAGAGTTCTGAGCCTGCAAAATTACAAAATTGTTGCAAAATTACAAAAAGGATGAAGATGGATGGCCTACTCAAAATTGGTAGGTGTCTAAGTACTTGAAGTCTTCACAGAAATCAGGCTGGATTATAGTCACCGCTTTGGTCGATTCCACCATTCAACACCTTGTCAATGAGGTTTTCGTGGATTGCGGGTTGCCATATTTAGCGTAATCAAATTACCATAAGCATCTGCCCCGACCTCTATGATAGTAATAGCATTCTCTCAGAATGATCAAACCGGCAGAAGTCATGAGAGGGTTGTTCCTTTCTATGAAGTAGTACAAAGACCGCTAACCGGTAAGTTGCTTGACAAAATTCAACCGCCCATTTTTTTCTCCTTCTCGCGGCAACTTCGGCCCTTAAATTGTACCCGCTCTTATCACTTTCCTTCAAGACATGATCTATATCTCGCTAGAAGATTCTCAAAAGTCTTTTTCCTTTGCCTTTACTAGTTCCTGAAGAACTAGCAACCGACCCACTTCTAGATTTCTTGAGTCAGGTAAAAACGACCTTGCCTCTGCAAAGTCACAACTTGTGTCCAAATTTTTTTGCAGCTTTCTAGGTATTGTTTGAAAAGCCTAGCAAGAGGAGGCCACCGCCTTTTAGGGAATCCAATTCATGAGCAAATGTAGCATTTGTCTTGATCACATACCTCGACTGTGGGGACCCCATTGTACAAGAACTCCTCGATTATCGAGGCGGCAACACACCATCCGGGCTGGGTCTTTGGTTAAATTATCCCAAGCAGGAGGATAAAAGGAGAAATAATCAAGCTCGGCCATTTTTCTTGACAAAAGCGACTCTGTGAGATGGATCCAAGCGGAGAGACCGGGTAGATCAAGGCGGAGATGAGCGGCTTCTAGGTTAAAAGAATTCTGAATGCATTTTCGGGTTTAAAGAATTTGCCATTAAGACTGGCGAATGGGCAGGAGAAAACAACAAAGGGCAATTGAAACAGAGAATTCTCTCAGCCTTGAAGAATTCTGTCAACTTCGCCAACAATTCTTGTTCAAATCTCCTCCAATCCCTTCACCAACCTCCCAGCATCAGAATTCAGGAATTAACCTCCCAGTACAGTCAAATTTTGAAGACTCTACCTCCCAGAAAAGCCTGTAACAGTAAGTGCTGTAAGTGCTTTAAGTGCTGTGGCAGCAGAATTCAGAACATGCTAAAGACAACTAAAAAAAGGGAAAATACCTTTTGATCCTGCAGTTTGCATCCATTACACTTCATCCATTACCTTCTATGAGGTAGTTGGAAGGCTACTCATGATCTGCTGGCAGAAAAACCTCCCGTAAAAACACAGAAAAAGTAAGTGTCTTTGTAAGTGCTTTAAGTCTTTGTGGCAAGACTTATCGTAACATGCCTAAAACAACTAAAAAGGGGAAAATACCTTGTGATCCCTGCGGTTTGCATCCATTATACTTCATCCATTACCTTCTATGAGATAGTTGGAATACTACTCATGATTTGTTGGCAAGTGTCTTCATCCATGGTATACATGTTAGAGTCATCTTCATCCAGATACATGTCAAACTTTTGACAGTCTTCTTACAAGATGGCTATAAACACTTGCCTCAAAGTTTGTCCTCCATCGACTCAAAATTTAGACTACACGGAATTTGTTTGTAATAAAGTCCAGAGACAATAACTTCTTCTACCCCAAACACATTCCCCATCCATCCTTATAATTTTCTAGCAAAGTATTCTTTGCTTGATTGCACCTAAGCACATAAAAAATCTACCCCTTCTTCATTACCTTCTTCAAAGATTTAAACAAAATTATCCCCACTTCTATCATGGAACTCATTACATCATCTTCATCCTCTTCTTCTTCCTCAATATCAAACTCGGCCTCTTCTTCATTTTCAATGTTGTCACCTGTATTCCTAGGCTCCTTTAACCTCAACTCACTGTTCTCCCAATCACCAATTCGACTCACATACACACATTTATCCCACTTGAATTGAATGCAATAGTTACAAAAGCATGACAATGGTCTATAAGCTACCTTCAAAGAGTTTTCCTTGTCACATGGCCTGATGCAGTGAATCTTTGTTGTTCCCTTCAAGGTATGGCATTCAATTCTTTCAGATCTGTCAATGTTTGAAGACTCCACCTCCCGTAATAACTTTTGTAACATCAAGTGTTTGTAAGTGCTTTTAAGTCTTTGAATGACCAGAATTGACATTGTCTAAAACAACCAAAAAAAGAATAATACCTTTTGATATCATTATCAGATGGATGATTTTGAAAGTACAATTGGAGAAAATTAACAACCTCATGTGCACACCTTTGCAGGTTTGCATCCATTGTACTTCATTTGCTCTTGAGTTAGTACCCTCTTTATAAGCGCACCCGGCACCATCATGCTCACCTTTGCCATGTGAGCTAGCAAAAAAAATTCCATAGGAGATCCTTACCCTTTCTCCCATAAAATCTACCAAGAAAATGGAATGGTCTTGAAGACTTGAACTGTGAAGAACAGCCATCACTCCAAAATACATGTTTCTTATATTCAACTCCAATACTTTGCAACCAATCAGCATGCATTTGTAGACAATGTTGGACAAATTCTGTGTCATGTGTTTTGTCATCACTAATATAGAAATGAGTCTCCTTCACAATACCTTTGAGAGTTCGTTTTCTCTTCTCCTTGGCCGAGTCCTTGTTCTTCTTGTTCAAGCTCTCTTCCTCTCTCTTCCTTCTTTCTTCTTCTTCTTCTTTCTTCATCCTCCTGTAAGTAATATGCACTAGAATTGACACCTGATCAGTATGCCAATGACAGGATTGAGCTTCTGTAACGGGCCCATGGTAGACCGCTCGAGTATTCGAACCTTGAATGTGCCTGTACACCGGCATAAATGGGTAGAAGCGACTACTCATAAACGTCTAGACGGTTTTGCCCAGTTGGTTAAGGGCATGTCGGTTAGGAATGTTACAGTTGGTATCAGAGAAATGTTGGATCTTTGGGAGTTGGCTTGTTTGTTTGTGGCATTGTGATGCTAATGATCTTTCTTTCAGAGACATCAAGAGATGGTATCCTCAGAGGGATAAGCAATATCTAGAGGTGGTTAGCATGAAGATGCCAAGGCAAGCAAATTTTGACGATGTTGAAGGTAAGGTCTTTCTTGTGGCATGTTCAGTAAGATGATAGCAATTGTAAGATGGTGCTGGTAAGATTGGAATATGATCGTGGTAGAGTAAATTGCTACACGAGCTGAAGTTTTGAGTTGAGTTGAGCTATGCTTGATCTGAGATTTGAATCAAGAAATGCTTCAGTAAATCTATCACGACCCATGAGGACATGGGTTAATTTTTAGAAGGGGAGACTGTAACGGTCCTGGCCACCTAATGGGTCAATATACCTATTTATGTATGTATATACATATTCATGGCATATATGCAGCATGAGATTAGGGTTTTGTCTCTTTGGAGAAAGGATTGTTGCAGAGCATGAAGGTAGGGAGCAATTCTGGGCAGTTTTGGAGCCCGAAATTTGAAGCATCATATCTCGGCGACCCGAGATCCTTTTCAGGTGATTTTTCTTTTGATGGAACGGTCTTTAAGTAAGCTTCCCGGAATGTGTCTGATCAAGCCAAAACTCATTCGTATGCAAAAGTTATGACAGAAATAGTGATGCTGAGTCAGAATTGACTGCACTATGCCTATTCTTCTGCAGTTTGCTTCTTGGAGCTAGAAGACGATCTTTGGAGGCGCAATCAATTACAAGGGGTCCAGAGGTCTATGTGAAAAGAAATTATCAGGTGGGGTTTTGCTTTTGATCAATTGAGATGTGCTATGAGCTGCCATGATTAGTCTGTACATGATTTTTGCATGCAAATATGATAGATTATGAATTTGTTGGAGACTCATAAGGCTAGAGAAGAAAATCAATGATTGGAAACATCCATGTAAGGCCGATTTTAAGTCAAGAATGGCTGAATATTACATGAAGAGCACCGATTCAGCATGGAAACTTAAAAAAAGCGCACTAGATTGGATGGGTGACGGCACCGAGCTCTCCAACGCCATTTTGTGTTCATGTTATGTTTTTGTCATTTTTGTTTTGTGCTTTATTTTGTTGGTCTTGTATTTGCTGCCTTTCTCAATTTATTTGCATGTCCTAGTATGAAGCTAAGTCCTCATAGATGGAATTGGGTTGCATTTGAGCTTAGCAGCAGAGGAGATCGGAGCATGAAGAGCTGAGCAGAATAATCATAGATAGTAAGAAAATGCATTGTTTGATAATTGTCTAACTATGGTAAAATTCTAAGGGTTGGGATAAAGTATCTTTCTTAGCTCATGGATGGGCGAGAAGCTTCTAGGATTGAGTTGCTAACATGGATGCTGTAACCATTGAGAATATGGATTCTTTGGATGTTAATGTTATCTGATTATATTGAGATATCAAGTATTTGCTCATTGAGTTTTGAGTGTGCAATTTAGCTGTGCAAGAGGAAGATTCAATTCTTCACCATATTCAATTGTTTGTCATACCAACCTAGAATTAGCGTAGTATTGACAAGATCCCGAGTTGCCTAGAGGGTCAACTCGGCAGGCTCATCACAGTTGGTATCAGAGCAGGTCTCGGGTTCGAGTCTCCATGGGTGCCTATATGCATGGGTAATTTGCAAAGACTTGGTAATCATTGTGACATGGTATAGCCTTGGATGCTCGAGGACGAGCATAGTTCTAGTGGGAGAGACTGTAACGGGCCCATGGTAGACCGCTCGAGTATTCGAACCTTGAATGTGCCTGTACACCGGCATAAATGGGTAGAAGCGACTACTCATAAACGTCTAGACGGTTTTGCCCAGTTGGTTAAGGGCATGTCGGTTAGGAATGTTACAGCTTCCTGTTGGATCTTAAATCCGTAATTTTCTGCAAAGTCTATGACAGAAACAATAGTATCATCTGGTATGGTTGCCAAGCATTTCTTGAATTCCTTAGCTTGCCAATGAGCTTTATAATTATGTGGAACAAAAGATTTCATAGTCTTTTTTGCATGCTCATTAAATTCAAAAGGACTGCCCGTCTTGTAGGCCAATCTAGTAACCTTTGCAGGTTTCTTAGATAGCTTGGCAGTATTATTTCTTTGGACTTCTTCTTTGTCGGTTCAATGTCAAATGATTAGCTCAACTCCTAAAAAAGTAATATGCTTGAATTTGATAGTTAGTACCTTTTCAAATACTTTCCATTGGACATTGATAGACTTTTGCTTGTTCCTCTCTTTAGGACATGTTGGCAACCTGCAATACAAAAACAATAATGGCAGATGTATCAGTTACAGTAACTTTCCCAATTCAAGAAAAAACAGTCTAGACTCTAAGACTCCTTCGCCCGAGAACCTAATGGTTTTGCAAATGATTTTAATCTTGGCATGAACTCAAAGGGGCTGAGAATATGTGGATTCGGTCACGGATGAAGTCTTGCATCGAGCTTGTTGAAAATGATCACACTGGCCGGGTCAAGAATTGGTCAATGTCCCTGGCAGAATCCAAGATTTTGCACATCACTCTAATAGGATAATTTTGGAATTCTATCACCTAGATTAGACTCTGACAACTCTGTAGAATACCTGCAAACCTTAGTGCTTCAAATAAAAGCAAGGCACAATGTGATTTAGTTACAGACTTAGTTATTTCAAGGTAGCAGACTTTGAAATTTCAGAGAACATAAATCTGCAGGCATGAACACTCAATCTTTTCCTGTGTTTGAGTGAAGCTGAGCATTCCTATCAAGCAGGGACACTCACATACAACCTGGACAAGATAACTCTGTTGAGGAAAAGATGACCAAGACTATCGACGGGGAAACAGTTTAGATTAGATACTACTTAAAAGTAATGTACAAGCAAAAGGAAACCATACTTACTTCTTTAACCCACACTTTGTACAAGTCTGCATCAAACACACGTGCTTATGCCACTCTTCACTCTCATCCTTTTGGCACACCACCATTCTCCAATAATCACTAGTTGATTTAATGGTGTTCTCCTTGGCCATCTGATCGACTGGGCCACAAACTTTGCACTTACATTTACATTCCTTGTGAACACCATGAGGATCTGTCCTCATATTATTGATGGCCTTTGCCTTTACAAATTCTAAATGCAAATGGTATTGGCAACAAATGGGTCTCCCTTTCTTTTAATTTTCTAATGTAGCTTGGCTTCAGTTTTCGAAAGCTTCTTTGGGACATCTTCATATCACGGATGTTCCTTCTTGAAACCAAGATATAGTTGAAACGCACAATGAAAAAATTTAGTTACTTTCTAAACAAAAAGAAAGAAAGAAAGCATTCAAAATGTATGGTCGAAACTATATACTGTGTCATCTCTAGCGGATGAATAGGATGATCAATTTTCTCACCTTTATCATTCAAATGCTTCCTCACATGCTTCTTATAAGGTGATACTACGGTATTTTCATCCCAATACTTTCGATTGTGGCTATTTCTTGTTTGTGAAGGCATCTTTTCTTCTCTTCCTTCCAAACATTGACCCGGGGTGACTTGGATTCTCGCAAAAAATTGTCTTCTAAATGCCATGGCATTTTTTTTCGTGGAATAGATAGAACCCTTGAAATTGCAGATTGATTGATCACAGGCCCGAACAGTCGGCGCCATTTGTAGAGTGCTCTTTCTTGCTTGCAAAATATCAGTTTTTCTTTGCATTTTTGGGCTGCATTGTCTCTCGGACATTGGAAATCATGGTAGGCATTCAGCCCGGGGTTCTTGGGATCTGGTAATTCTCTTGCAATGGTAAATGTGTATTTTTCTTCAAAAGTCTTTGAAGAATTCTCCCTTTGTCTAAATCCTCCGAAACATTCCTCACAATGTGATTAAAAGAGTCGAGTTAGCTCTTTTGTGACTCTTGCAACCTTCTATCACCGAGAAAATGTTTTCTCTTCTTCTCATTTGGTGCAATGTTTTCTTTTTTCCTTTAGTTTCAATCTCTTTCGGATTCTTTCTTCCTCTTGGCTTCAAAATCCGGATAAATTCTCCTTTTCCGACGACAATGCTCTCGGAATTAGAATTGGGATTGGCATTGGATTGAGAATTGCAAGTGAATTATCAGCCATGAGAACGGATCAAAGATTGAAGTGGATTGGAATTGAAGACGCCAGGGAAAATCTCGATTTACAGAAATCTTGAAAGAATGACAACCAAGAATTTCCCTCCAAGAATCCGGCCATCTAGAAATCCCGCCAAACATGAAAATTCATCTCCCAATTCGCGCGGGATCATCCATGTCATCGATCCCTACCTCCACGGGATGATCCGTTCTATTTCTGGAGTAATCATCAAACGATGTCGTTGAACGAAAAAGCACTCGAGGGTAAAGCACCTAAAGCACTTACAGCACTTGTCCGGACAGTGCTTTTTGGGTAGCATTACCATATTTACACCCTAGGCAACACCGTCTTATAGATAAGATAAGATAATCATTTTAACGTCCACAATAATCTTGTGGATCACATTCTTAGAGCAGAAACCTTCAACCAGTTCTACATGTAACCTTAACATGAGAACTCAGTTTTAGTTCTATTTCCAACTTTAAGTAATAAGGAAGCTTCAACAGAACATTTTCATGGAGGCTTTTAAAGCTGGAACTTGGAAGATGGAACAAGAAATTGTATTATGAAGTACAAAACCAGTCAAAACCTGATTTGGATAACTTCGGATTGTTTCTTGCTTCATGCATATGCCAAGATACATTCTTTTCAAAGATCAAATAGAAATCGCTCTTTATCATAAGAAAACATTTTACCACGCCTTGCATGAAAGAACAAACTGCTGTTTGCCACACCATAAATATGTAAACACTTTGTTTATAATTCAAGCATCTTTTGGTGCTTTGAACACAAAGCAAATCTAAAATTGTCCATTATGTAACAACAATATAAACACAAGGATTTAAACCTGGACATAGAATAGCCAAAAGCATGTCCATTGTGAATCGATACCTTTTTGCGGGTCGCCAAGTGGCTCACGTTACCAACCTGTTGGAATCCAACCGTTGGAATTCAACCTTCAAATCCACCGGTATATTTTAACCTTATAGAGATATTCCCCATTCTGCAAATGCGGCACGGCTCTGTAAATGATCTAAGGCAGCATATCTATTACCAGGAATACTTGGAAGTAAGGCAGATCCCTTGAGTTAAGAAATTGCGACCATTTCTCACAGATGCATAGATATGCTTTTCCAAGTACAAATCGTCAATATATAGCATCAAATGCATTTCGAAATTTTTAACTGTGCTAGCATATATCCAGATACAGGGCAAAACGTACCTTGTAATGCTGATATTTTGCAAAATCCGTTAACCCCGTTTATGAGTAGGCACGGATCATCACCAAATTTTGAGTCGCTCTTTTCGGTTACCACACATGCCGAAATGCAGGCACATAGATTTTCGGCCAATATAGGCCATGGAAAAAGCCATTTCGAAATTCCAGACCATGCAGTTCTATGATATCCATGCGAAATATTTGTCCGGCAGATCCAAAATTTTCTTTGCTGTTACCTTATGTCCGACACGCTTCGGCTTCCCCGCATGTATTATCTAGCTCTTTCACATTTTATCTAGTAGTGGATTGGCAAATGGTAACGGCAGAGTGAGTGTATCTTTGTGGTTACATACGCGCGTGCCAAATCCATTTGGGTTTGCCATACCAAATCCGGGCCGATTTTGCCATGTTTGGTGTCTTCATGCATATGCCCTGTTTATGCGATAGATAAGGCAGAGCACTAAATTAATTCCGAAATTGGATTTACCGACCCAAAATCGATATACGGACATTATCCGGACCATTGCATTATTTTTTGCACTCTTACGACCGTGCACTCTTACGAAATTTTGCCGCTTGTTGCTAGGTCTTCTTCTTTCTGCAAAAAAAAAAAATCAAAAAAACGGGGCCAATGCCAATGCTTCAAGAACTCGAATCCATTGGAACATTGGCTTCTTCATTCATACCTAATTGAATCACTCACTACACCGTTCTTGAATCGTTGAAACACTTTCGCCTCTGCCTAATCCCCTTAATCCCCTTGAAACACTTCCTGATCTGCTTCTAATTCTCACTTACAGGAAAGAAATCGCCGGAAGAAGAGTAAGACAAAAAAAATCCCTTTCTCTAAAAAGCTTTTCAAGAATAGCCGTAGGAATTAATTTCTAAGAATTAATTAGCGGTGGATATCTCTTCCCCCAAAAAATAATCTATTTATATTTTCTTACGGAAACCCTTCCGGGCTTCAAGATATGGAAACCCTTCCGGGTTTCATGGAAATCCGGAAGGGTTTCCATATTGAAGCCCGGAAGGGTTTCCACTAATTTATTTAATAACCCCAGTCGGGGGAGATAGTGTGATTAAGTTGTCTCTAGGCCCCATGCATCAAGTTGAAGAATAAGTTTGTTCACAACTATTTCAACTTGCCCACACCAAGACAACTTTGCTTTTTAGCCTATGCATCAAGTGAAGAATGAGTTTGGTTCACAACTACTTCAAATCAAGACAAATATTTGCTTTTTGGCAGATTTGGCTGTTGCAAATGCGACAGAAACAGTGGGTCGAATTGTTACTTCGCTGGATTCTCTAGATTTCCTTGGCCGCCGGCCGCCGCTATGCTACCCAACAAGTCACAAGTCGCTCGATTTGCCGGCAACTTGAGTGGTAGCTAGCTATGCCAGATTGCAATATCTGCCAAGTGGGCTTCCGAAATTTGCTTCGGAATTTAACTTCTTAGTAGGGCATTTCGATTTGGGGCACTAGAACATCTGGCTATCGACATACAGGTGACGACGCTGTGCTGCCTGCCAAGTAAGCAAGGCTTGTACTTGAAGCGTTTCTGTGCATTTTGATTGACTCTATTAGACAGGGTTGTCCTGCATCCCCGACTTAATTTGTTTTGTGATGGCCCATCAAAGGAGTTGTTTGTCAATGCTCACTTCCAAACCTGCATCCTGATTCAGAGAACCAAGGAAATTTATATGGAACGGTTGGCTCTACTGGGATAAGATTCATAAGAACAAAACAATAAAGGGTTGAAAGTGGTGAGATTGTAGTTTTAGATCTACATAATTATGTATGCTAGCCTTGTCATTGTTATATACTCTTATGCCAACCTAAATATGCAGCTTTGCCATCTACTTTTGGCATTCTCATGTGTACCAATTTTTAATAGCATGTCAGCTATTAAGTTACTATAACTCTTTCTTATAGGTTTTGTATTTATGTTATTCCCAAAACATCAATAGGCAGATGGCCATAATATGGTGGAAATTAATCCCCAGATCGAAATTTCTTTTCCCTCTTATTGTCCCTCTTGAACATGAAACTCCCGCTACTCCATATAATACGACTCAGATGATGTTGTTTGCAGGTTGTTTCAATCTTGGCTATACAAATCATTTCATCCCATTTGTACGTTCTTGAAGAGGAAATTCTTACTGTTCAATATGCGACTTGGATGATGTTGCAGGTTATGGCGTTCTCACATCAATACCATTCCATCTCTGTCACAAATCATAGTAGATCTCTGTAACAGATATCTTACTTCACACAAACTACATCTCACATCTCTGTTACAGCACACAAATGACATCGTTATTCAAGCATCATTCCATCTCTGTTATAACAAATCATTTTCCATTTGCAGATAATATTTGGATTCAAAGATGATTGTGGTGGGCAACCAGCAAGATTATGATGATCATTGGGTAGATCTTCAATGCTCCTTTAGGTCGTGCGCTCTAAAGCTACTGGTAAGCATCCTTACAGTTGCATCAGATCGTTATGGTGCAATCCCAGATGTGATAGTGTTTCTGCTGCCCTTGTAAGTGGTCCAAGTCAATGGCGGCGGCCTTTCATGAAGCCAATGTATATACTCAAACAATGCATATTACTGGTAGGGAATGTTACCATGAATCAAGCTCACTTCAATACAAGAAAGATAATAGTGGGCAAGGAAGTTAGAAGTGATATTTCAGAAGCTTTATAGGCTCCAAAAATTCGCTTATGTTAGAGGGAAAAGCGATCTTCCATTGAGAATGAACGCAAAGTCGTTAACATGGAAGCTTGTTTGTAAAGCATATGCTTCTTGTTGGATAGCCCGTGCATGAGTGAGGTTTAGTTCAAGAATCGTTTAGTGCTCCTTGTGGTGTTAACATAGAATTGTCCCAAAAAAGATTTTGAATCAGAGTCTAACATGCTAAAACTGACCTGGACCTGGTTCGTTTTGAAGTTGTGGTGTTATAGGGGGGTAATGTCCTGATGCAATCTCCAGTAACTGGTTCTTAGTCTTCTTTTGTTTTGTATTGCCTCGGTACGCTCATGTATACCTGCCTTGATAAAGTATGTCTACTACCTTCTCTTGTTAGCAGACCTCCTTTACAACGATTTCTGCAATTCTAGCCTATCCACGTGGCTTGACACCTAAGTTAAATCAATTCAGGACCGTTATCGATCTCTCCAATTTCACATCGATGGCAAAAGAAATCACAAAAACTCCCAAAATTTACCTTGTGCATATCTGATGTCCTCTCATCGGACTAAACCTCTTTCTTCAAGGCTTCCTTACCTCTTGTCGTTTGCCACGTCTTATTCAGTTTGCCTATTTGGTTTGAAGGGTTCTTTCGTTTTGTGGCAAATGTTTTCTGCCCCTATTGTCTTCAGAAAACCGTCAGTGGTGAGAAGCAGGTATGTTTAGCTTGCATTCAGAAGTTATTTGTTGAATTATTAGGGTACATGCTAGTCGCAGAGGGGCATTTACTCCAAAACAAGTAAGATCCTTACTCCTTGAGCGCATTAATTTGAAGAATAAAATCTTGGGTTATGGCAATATCGGAGGTGTGATTTGCAGACAACAAGCTCCTTCATTCAAAAAAAAAAATGATGACTTGGGATGGTTACAATGCTCTACAAGGGCAATTTGAAGAGGGGAAGATTTCTGCTGGGAAAGAAGGTGGTTTAAACATGCGCTGTTATGCTAACCAAACGCCATATGCAAGGAGATATGCATACATTTTGAAGCCCAAAGAGATCCCTTCCCGCTCACGCACCTCTTTTCTACGGAACTACGGAATACATATGTGAACCCCTTGGTAAAAAGTAGAGTTAGCAAGATGCTTATAGTCATATCCCTCTAATGTTGGCCAAATGACTCCAAATCTCTTCTTTAACCGTAAAAAGCTTATAAGATTGGGATATTCATCAAGTAAATATTGCAGTTAGCAAGGTGCTTGCAGTCATTCCTCAGAACATGTTGGACAAGTGCAAATTGCACATCTCTGCTTTAAGAAAAGAAAGCTTGTGTTTCACATGAATTTACTAATGGTTTGCCTACAAGAGTAGTTGATTCTACACAAAAGCAGCTCAAAGTAAAACTATTTTTGATAATAACATTGAAGAAGCTTCTTGCTGGATAGCCTGTGCATGAGTGAGGTTTAGTTCAAGAATTGTTTAGTGTTCCTTGTGGTGTTAACATAGAATTGTCCCAAAAAAGTTTTGAATCAAAGTCTAACATGCTAAAACTGACCTGGACCTGGTTCATTTTGAAGCTGTCATGTTAGAGGGGGTAATGTCCTGATGCAATCTCCAGTAACTGGTTCTTAGTCTTCTTTTGTTTTGTATTGCCGCGGCACGATCATGTATTGATAAAGTATGTCTACTACCTTCTCTTGTTAGCAGACCTCCCTTACAACGATTTCAATTCTAGCCTATCCATGTGGCTTGACACATCAGTTAAATTAATTCAGGACCATTATCAATCTCTCCAATTTCACATCGATGGCAAAAGAAGTCACAAAAACTCCCAAAATTTACCTTGTGCATATCTGATGTCCTCTCATCGGACTAAATCTCTTTTTTCAAAGTCTAGCTCTTCAAGGCTTCCTTACCTCTTGTCGTTTGCCACGTCTTATTCTGTTTGCATCTTTTGATTTGAAGGGTTCTTTCGTTTTGTGGCAAATGTTTTCTGCCCCTATTGTCTTCAGAAAACCGTCAGTGGTGAGAAGCAGGTATGTTTAGCTTGCATTCAGAAGTTATTTGTTGAATTATTAGGGTACATGCTAGTCGCAGAGGGGCATTTACTCCAAAACAAGTAAGATCCTTACTCCTTGAGCGCATTAATTTGAAGAATAAAATCTTGGGTTATGGCAATATCGGAGGTGTGATTTGCAGACAACAAGCTCCTTCATTCCAAAAAGAAGATTAACAGAAGTCAGACTAATACATGTTTGCATCTTTTCATGGACAAGTGCAAATTCCACATCTCTGCGTTAACAACAGAAAGCTTGTGTTTTGCATGAATTTACTAATGGTTTACCTACAAGAGTAGTTGATTTTACATAAAAACAACTCAAAGTAGAACTATCTGGTAATAAGATTGAAGAAATTAGTCCATCCTCTCATGTCACTCAATTGATTGCTTCTTGAAAAAATATGTCAAGTTGGCTTCTTCTTGAGAAAAGATAGAAATTCATTGAATGCATTTTTAATATTGTGGATCATTTCTTTATCTTATTGCCGTGGCTTGATGCTAGGCATGTCTTGCCCGTCACGTTTCAGAATTTATATAGTTTTCATATTTAGTCCAAGGGAGCAACTTAATTAGAGCATTCCATCTCTGTTATCAGAAATCATAGTAGATCTCTATGGCTTCGGTCCATGCCCCTAGTTGATGCTATCAAATTCCCTCGATAGAAGACTTCAAGATGTAGCAATTTCACGAGGTTGTTTCTACAGTTTTTCAATTGTTACAGACACAAAGCTTCTAATCGTTCAAGTAGTTTCCGTGTTCTATCATGAGAAAGGAAGTCTATGGTATGGATTGAGCTTGGAAAGGCTGGAAGCTAGGTCAGCTTGCATGTAAACATCTCTATCGTATCACATTCTGAAAGAGCTTTCTTCATGACATGACAAGAAAAGTTTACTATTATCAGTGGTCACCATTCGATGCATATGGAGTGTTCCAACTACTTTCTCAGTTGTACACATTATTCTAGCTAGTACGTAGTGCTCTTATTGATACTACATGATCTGGCTTGGAGCACAAGAGCTAAACTGGTATTTCCGGGAGGTGGAATGCTTTGTGGAAAAGAATGCAGCCATATATTTAGTGCTAGCTAGGTCGACAGTAACCGCTTCCTGAGCGCATTGCTGCAGAAGTATTCAAAAGAGCGCAACTCAAAAACCAGATGGTCATAAACTACTATATTTCATGGCAGTTGAGCATGGGAGCATGTCAACTTTTATTCAGAAGTGAAGTTTACCTTGTTCATAGACGTTCCTTTGCATATGTTTGTTTCAGAATAATCTTGTAGATTGTAGTCTGGCGGTTTCTTCATCACCAACTGCCCATTTTTTTATCTCTAAGTTTGATTATATTTTATATTTCACATTTAGCATTTTACTACTACATTCTTCACTGCTTTAACTTAAAATCTGATCTGTTTATTTCAGAATAAGATCATGCATACATGCATTAATATGGCCAGGGATATGTAGCTTTCCAAAGCAATGCTGGCAAATGGCATAGTACCAACTAGAGTTACTGCTGCCAACATACTAAATGCGTGTCATAGCTGGATAGCATTAGCAGAAGTTAGACTACTTTTCAAGTGGATGTAACACAAACTAATACATGCTCACATCTTTTCAAGTGGATGTAACACAAACATATTACTCGGGAATTTCTTTCTTTATGTATATCGAATGTGCAAAACTTGAAAACACATAGAAGTGGCATTTAATAAAATGCTTGATTGTAAGGCTATGTCTTAGAATGAAGTAATTGCAGTTCATACACAAGCTGGAACATTAATTGGTGCATGTAAAGTATTTGAAGCTATGCCTTAACCAGGGACTTTTTGTTGTATTTGGGTATTTATATGTTGCGTCTAATTGCACATGAAAGTTAGGCTTCTCAGAGCAAGTCAGTACAAAAATTGCTGGGTTCAATGTTACAGGATGCTCTGCAGTTCTGGTCAATGGTTCCCCTTCATCCTTTTTTGAATGTAAAAGAGGGGTCAGGCAGGGATGTCCTTTGGCTCCCTACCTGTTCTTAATTGTTGCTGAAATGGTAACAAGAATCATTATGAAATTACAGCAAACTGACAAAATTTGTTGCCTTAAGCTTCCAAATACAAGTGACACTTTGTCAGTAATGCAGTATGCTGATGACACATTTGTGTTTTTAAAGAAGCAAGGGGACTGTATTGAGAACTTTCTTGCTGCTATGGATCTCTTTGGAAAAGCATCAGGGTGGTATTAAACAAAGATAAATGTGCAATCATTTCGGATAGCCCAGATGATTATATTCAAGGGATTAAAGTATGTGGTCTCCGAACTGCTACCAAATTATTGGGCTTGCCTTTAGCTCTTAACATGAGTTTGCATGGCCCGTGGGAACCAATAGTCACCAAAATCAAGAAAAAACTCCAAATGTACCCCAAGTCACTATCTCTGGCTGGGAGAGTACACATAATTAATGGTGTCATTGCCAGTTCCTATGTTTATTTGTCATCAGCTATAATTGCAGATAGGAAAACTTATCAGGAGCTAGAAGTTATTATGAAGGAATTCATTTGGCAGGGTGCACACATGGTTGGATGGAAACATCTGACTCTCCCTAGGAAAAAAGGAGGGCTGGGGTGTAAAGATTTATTTCTCCAAGCCCAGGTTTTGGCAGCAAAATTGGTCTGGAGATCTCTGGTTTCAGCTTCAAAATCTCCTGCCCTTCTCCTTACTAAATATTGGGTTGAGAAAACCTCCTTGGTGGGTAGTCCATCTACTCCTCACCATCTTCCTGATTCAGCATTCTATCAACTTAACCCCACTCCAGGTACATCCACCATTATGAGAAGAATTATCCAAGCCTGGAATAAGGTGTCTGTGTTTCAAGGCTCATCCAATTGAAAATGTTTCAGAAGATTTTAATTTCTTTTGGCATCAGGGCCTGATTGATGAGGAGGATGGATGTTTGGCTCTTAAGCACCCAAGGAAATATAAGGAATGGAAACTTAAGGGTTTAGGCACAATTGGGAGTATGACTAACGGTGAAGAATGGAAGACATGGCAAGAAATTTCCAATGTAGTGCAAGACTCCACCTTAAACAGAAATATTTACAAGGTTCTAACTAGACACCATAAAGGAACAGGAGTACAGATAAAGGATCAGAACTGGGCTATGAGGGCAAAGGATATAGTGTGGCCAGAATTTATGCCTTGTTATTGTGTGACCATGGAACCAAAGTTTCCAATCAATGGGGCTGCTCAGATTTGGATGCCATTCGGGTTATAAGGAAAGGATGGAAATTACAGTGTGCTAAGAAAATTATTCTTTTCAGATGGCTTGTGCTGAATAAAAGTCTCAAATCTAATGCTTATAGGGCAAAATATAATGATCAGATCTCAGACAGATGTCCTTTAGGTTGTGGCCAAGCTGAGACCTCTTGCCATATCTTTATTTGTCCTTGGCTGACCCCTTTTTGGACATGGATAAGCACTCACATTGGTTCTTTCCCTGTTACAGAGCAGGATCTATTTGACTTTCTTGCAAATGGTTCCCCTTTTATGGATACCATCAGAACTCTAGTCTTGTGGACAGTTTGGAAACACAGAAATAATATGGCCATTAATCATCATCATCCAGATTTGAGTTTCCTTAAGACAACAATTCAATTAGAGCCGGCATATGCAGCTATGGCTCATAGATTGAGCAGGGGATCTGGGATGGTCTAGGATCCTTTCAAGGGTTCTATGCATTCTTCTCTTCTTATTTTAATAACCTCTCTGATGTTGATGGCAGAGTACCTGGTCAAGAAACATCGTGAAGGTGGCCATATGAGGGAGGTCCCGGAGGACACGAAGCCTATGACTCACAAGGAGGTTCTGGAAGCTCTGCTATGGGTCAAGACTGAAACAATCATGATCTGAACTCTGAAGCGGGTTTTGATGGACGAGGATATCTGGCAATTCAAGCAGGAACTCAAACCATATTTTGAAGAGAAACTTGGAATTTGCGAAGGGGCGAGAGAGTCGTGGATTCTCTATATTTTGGACTCCACTGCATATGGGGCTGTTGAACTCGACAATCTACTGTTCAAGAACACAGATCATGCCTTCGCAATAATAACCCTTGATGGAGTTATTGATGAATGAGGCATTGGCAAACAATGCTTGACTGATCTATCTTTTCAGTGTCTTGCCTTAAACTATAATTTTGGTCATTTTGGTTTTAATCCTTTTAAACAGTGTTCTAATCTAGTTGAAACTTCCTCCTCTGGAGAGTCAGGCCAAGTCGAGGCCTTTATAACCGAGTTTCACTCTGTTCATTTTTGTATTACTATGTATTACATGTAATATAATACCACTGCCATTTCTACAAAAAAAAAAAAAAGAAAAAAAGCAAAAAAAAAAAATGCACATGAAAGCATTTGTGTAAACTTGATCTCCATAATGAGAAAGGCAATAATATTCGCACTAGTTTTGATTGAAACGAGTGAAGTGGAATGAAATTTGTGAATATGAAGTGGAGTGAAAGGGATACAAGGTACATTTTGGTAGGTTGGATATTCAGGAAGTAAAAAGTGGATTTAGCAAGATGCTTGGAGTAATATCCCTCTAATGTTGGCCAAGTGACTCCACATCTCTGCTTACAGCAAAAAGCTTATAAGATGGGATATTCAGGAAGTAAAAATTGCAGTTAGCAAGGAGATTGCAATCATCCTCCTTCTGAACATGTTGGACAAGTGCAAATTCCACATCTCTGCATTAACAACAGAAAGCTTGTGTTTTGCATTAATTTACTAATGGTAATAAGATAAACAGAAGTTCACAATGATTGAAAGAAAGTAGAACACAAACAGGTTTGCATTCAACATGAGAAATACAAAATTTTCTAATTTGCCATCACCCGTGTAGTGGGCAAGAAATCTAGGCAAGTCCCGAAGCAAGTAAATGGCTATTCGTTTAGTCTAGCATCGATTTAAACTCTATAAGGCATATAGAAGCATCTTGTTTCAAACATTCACAATTAATCTAAATGTTTTCTCCCATGACCTATTGGTCTCCGTGGACGTTACAAAAACTATTCTATTCTATTCTATTCTCTGCATTTGGAGCGTGGAACTAGTCCCATAAGCAGAGTGCTTGTGCATTGCCAGAATTAAGACCCTACATTTGGTTTGGGCATTTTGTAGTACACTTCAAGTGCATTATCCAAGCTTCCACACTTACTATACATCTTAATAAGTGCAGCACCAATGATCGTATTTGATGCAAACTCAAATGTTATTGAAATACCATTCTCTAGTGCGTCAATGCTTCCAACGTCCTGACCTCTGACTCTAATGATATAGAGATGAAAAACTCATTACTGACCTTGTCAGAGGGAATAAACCCTTCACTACATGTAGGGAGAGTCTGAAGGATGGCAGCTAGTCGTGGAATCGTCGAGAGATTCCATCTACTTGGACCAGCTCCTGGAGTTTTTTGACTGATTTGGGTGCTTGATAAGACATTCATGAGTGATATGGCCAGCCCTACCACAATAGAGGCAGAGCTTAGCCTCTATTCGACACGGTTTCTCGGTCGCAGACAAGGGCCCTCCAACCACACGGTCAATTTGCATAGGTATTAGGCCATCTAATTTAGGGGGTATGGGCGGTGCAAAAGATACTGTGACTACTGGAGATTGCAGAATTTGGGAAACAGACTGATTCCATCTTTCTTGTCTACGCCCAAAAAGACGGTTATCACAGTGAACTGCAAACCTGATAGCTTCATCCAGAGTTCTAGGATCCTCCATGGTCAGCAATGTATCCTTCACATCCTCGCGGAGCTCACTTTGAAAACAATCTCGAAGGGCTACGTCATCTGAGGCCACATCTATAGCAATCTGCGGAAACTCAGAGGCATAAACTGAAGCCGGACGAATGAGGTTGCCAAGCTTGGTAACTGCTGTACGTTGTCGATCGGTGTCTCCAAAACATGCCTCAAGTTCGACAGTAAACATAGCAAAATTCTGCAACTTGGAGAACCTGCCTTTCCAGCAAGAGGGCAAACCAACTCAAAGCTAGCCCAGAAAGTAGGGAGCCAACTAGCCCGACCTGTTCACGATCTGTAAGATACCTGTAAGGGTGGAGCTGAATAACAAGAATCTGATTTAAAGCTCATTGACACTATAAAGGATTTTGAAGGATTACAGTTTGAGTATAAACCTGGAAAGGAGAATCAGGTTGCCAATGCACTAAGCCGAGTAAATATTCAGGTCCCAAGAACCAGTGTGACAAATATGTGATAGCTCCTATCCAAATAGAGCAGTATTCAGAAGATAGAGTTTTGATTCTAGCTCCTTTAGAATCAATGGATGTGATATTTAGGATTCATGGAATGCCAGATACAATCATAATGGATAGAGATCCTTTATTTTGCAGTAGGTTTTGGCAGAACTCATGAAAAATCTAGGCACAACCTTAAGGTTTTCCACAGCCTATCATCCTCAAACGGATGGCCAAACTGAGGTTGTGAACCGTGTTATTGAAGATACGCTTTGATATCAGGATTGATACGATAACAAATAGTCTTAGAAATACAAAGAACGAAAACAACAAAGATACTTCAATCTTTAGGAGATAATTCTGCCTCCCAACCGGACTCAGATCCAGGCAAGAATTCTTGATCTTTCTAGCTCAACAAATATGCTAAAATTGAACATCTCTAATTTAATTCAAAGCTCAACAGTGGTGAAGCAATAGCACTAGATTCAGGATTGAGGTGATGGAGCTTAGTTTTAGATGGAAAGACCAACGCTAATTTATAATGGAAGATAATGGTCTTTTCGTGAAACCTCCTTTTTTGCCGCGGAATAGGTCTGAAAAGGCCAATGTATGCAATTAGCAGTGATTCGGCTAAGAATAGGAAGGATTCGGCTTGTGGTAAATTCAGATCGGCCTTTTTTACAGATCCGAAGAGGTTCAATTGCTTCTGAACTATGAACGGACGATGACTCCATATCAGCCACATAATAATTATGAATTTAACCTTTCAAAATAATTATCCTATACGGAGCCTATATAAATTGTTCTCTAAGCTCTCAAAGTAAAGTGGGTAACAATGTGTTGAGTCCGAGCCACTCCCCCGAGCTGGCATTAAGCCGTAACAATCCTTCCTTCCCAAGATCAAACGTACGCGTTAATCTCGAGGAAGAACTGTGCATCCTAATTCCTTTAAGGATGATTATTTCAATTCTGCTAGGAATAGCCTCAATTCATCTAAAGGTCTTTAATCTCTTTTCCCTTGCCAAGCAAGTAGCACCCTAGGGGGCAACTTGCAAGGTGTGTGCATTTAATTATGGGCACATTTGCTCATGTGCACACTTATCCATGTGTGTGTCAAAGTGTACACATTTATCCATGTGGACATCCTAAGCCACTTATTTAATATAAGTGGGGCCACCCCAATTATCCCACATGCCTAAAGGGGATAATGGAACCCTAGCTCTAACCCTTAGTCTATATAGGCTTAGGAAACACTAACTTTCCATTTTCGTCCAAAGGCTTCTAGGGCTCTGTTTTGCTTGCTTCAAGAGGCCATCTCGCCTCCCAAAGTCTGTCTCTGCAGACTAGGCCATCAGTTTTCCCTTATAGCTTCATCTTCAAGCAGTTCTGCAGCATGGTCGAGTTCGGAGCAGGAGGAGCAAGCCAAGGATCAGGTATTTTGCCAAATCAATAGTCTAAACCGCCTTCTAGACATAGAATAAGTAGGCTTAGCCTATTGATTTGCCCATAGCAGCCATCTAGATCTCTAGATATCGAGCCATAACTAAAGAACCTAACTCTGTGATTTAGATTAAATTTTGTTCTTTAGTTCTTCTGTGATATGTATGTGATGATGCATCTCTGTGGACTCATTGTATTGGGAAGGGGGGTAGAGACCTTAAAGCTTAGTAGTTGATGCTCCTAGCTAGCCTCTTTAGTGCACTGTAAATTTGGCCTGTGTACAAGAGCCACACCTGGTTGTGGGTGAAGGGGCCAGACTGGCTCATAAGGAGGTTCATGTCCTGACTCATGAGAACGATCCCTCTGGTGTGTAAAGCCTACCGGGGATCCCTGTGGACTAGGTCTAATGGCTTGCCGCTGCGTGCGGGCAAGGCATGGGCTCGACACCCGTGGAGTGATGCGTCACTCTCCATTGGGTTCAAGTCGAATAAGGGCAGTGGCCCTCTAGTCACCTTGAGTCAGCATGTAGATCTCTGGAGGAAGTAATCCCTACCTGCCCCATCGGAACTGGGGAGATGCAACCCAGGAATAGCCCCTTTGGCTATGCATCCGGCGGGCTACAGTCAGGTCCCAACACTTTTCAATCTACTCTGCAAAGTGTGCACAGGAGGGGCGGATGGAGTGGACTACCCTTAACCATGCTCTTATGCCAGCCAAATCCATTGCCATGAATTACGTCTGCAATGACCTCTGGAGACCCAAGTCGTCAGTCATCCCCTTGAGTCTGAGCCTTGGGTAGGATTCCCCATGTGATGTACTGATCTTTGTCTATGCAGATATGTGATGTGCCATCCTTCGTGATGGTCATGTGATGTTGATGTATGTACTACTGACATGTATATTACGCTTCCGCAGCTAGGTAGGCCCTGAAGGGAGACAGGGTAAATGACCCCTTCATTCTTCCCACTGGAACTCATCAAGGTTGCAGTGACACGTGGAGGGCCCTATATTAGCATGGAGCTGGTATGGGGGATGAACTCCTGTTTGTATACGGTGAGTGCACCGTATACGAGTAGGGGACGTCATTGTGGTATCAGAGCAATGTTCTTGGCGACCAAGAGCAAAGCACTGACCATGCTCCCAGTAGTACTAACTTAGTAGGATTATCAAACCTCGAAAAAGTGGGAAATTGTTTTCTCATTTTTGTAGTATATGCTAAGCTAGTAACAGTTAGAAGAATTGAAGAACCAAGAAAACTAAAAAAAGTTGAAACAAAAAAAAAAAATTGACCTAAAGTAGCAAAGGTCTCACGGTATGCGCCCAGGCCAAAAACCAAATTCTGGTTTTGCCTCCCAGCGCACACCGTGAGACATGCCATAATCACCTTGAAACATGATGAATTTTAACGAGCTAACATGCTAGATCGAGTTTTAAGGTAAGAAATAGTTAGATTAGTTAGATTAGTTAGAATTCTAAGAGTAACTTAGAATTTGACCTAAAATTGACCAAACTATAAATAGACCTAGACCCCCCCTCTCATTTGTAAACTTCCTGTTTAAAAATTTGCTCCGCATTTCGAGGCTAGGGCGCCCGACCTCCGATCGACATGGCGCGCACCAAACAGACCGCTCGACTTCCTCAACAAGGCAAAACAGCCAGAGGCCAAGGAGGCCATAGAAAACAAGAAGCGAAAGGGCAAAGGCATGGAGGAGCCCAAGCAAAAGACGAAGAAGACCCCGAACATCAAGGTAGTCATCAAGGAACGGCCAGCCGACCAGCCAGCCTCCTCCGATGATTCAGATGACGAGAACTTCAACCCAAACCTGGAGGTAGGGAGTTCCTCCAAGCCAACAGAAGGCACCAGCCAGCCCAGGAGTAGGGATCCCAGGGATCAACGGAAGCACTGGAGGAAGAGGACATTGGATCTCCGGGTTCAATGGATGAAGAGACCCAAGAAGTATACGAGCAGATAGAGCAGGAGATACAAGAAGAGGAGAGGGCAGAACGAGAGCGGGAGGCCAAGGTTCAAGAAGCAGCAGAGCAGAAGCTGGTCCAACATTTTGAAGACTCAACAGTCTGCACCGTACACGCCAAGAGGGTGACCTTAATGAAGAAAGACATGCACCTCGCTAGCCACATTAAAGGAGAACAAAGTGTTTCGTTATAAGTTATATGTGCATAATTGATGTTAATTAAGTCGAATTAGCAACAATTGCCCTTTGTTTTAGTAAATTTGGACATTTGTAGGCCAAATAGTGCCCAATGTCTCACGGTATGCGCCCAGGCCAAAAACCAGATTTTGGTTTTGCCTCCCAGCGCACACCGTGAGACCTTCATACCTAAACTAGTCCTAAACTAGTCCTAAACATCTCCAAATCGACCAAGTAAGGGGTCAATCTTGCATATCTCGGCGAGATTATCATGTTTTGACCCTTAGTTCACCTTATTTAGATAAGTTTTGACCAAATTGGGCCCAATGTCTCATGGTGTACGCCCAGACCCAAAACCAAATTTTGGTTTTGCCTCCCAGCGCATACCATGAGACATCCAAACTTTGAACTTCCATAACTTGAGCTGCAGAGCTCCAAATCAACTGAAATTTGTTGCAATAGGACCGTTAGATAGTCTAGAATCCAATTATGACCCCATCTCAAAATGACCAAAATTGCTCAAACCCTTGAATTGTTTTTCCAAACTGTGGTTTGTTTGTAAATAGAAGCATACCCCATTAGTACCTCGCAAGTATTGCTCTCAGCTCAAAGCTGATGCCTTACTCCTAGATAGAAGTGCTCAAGAACACCCCTTTGTTATAGTCATCTAGACCTCAGCATAGCAACCCAAATTCAACTGTTCCTACATCACCTCTGCTCATGCCAAAGGCATAACCCTTGACCTAATTCTGTGTCCTTCTAATAGAGTTTGACTTATATAGCCGCCACATTGACACTCCCTATTGCCAGGATACCTAGAAAGGAGCTAGAGTCTAGTGCTGTCCAAGTCACTCCATGTGTAGAGATTGGACCCCAAAACCAACTTTGCCGGGACCTTAGAGTATAACTCAAATATCATGAAGGCTTTGCAAAACAAACCTCATTTCATGCCATACCACACATCCTAATGTCCATAGACTTGAAGGTTATAGATATCTCTCCAGTAATGCTGCTCGAGCCATCTTGCTTGCTTATAGAGCCCATAATGTTGTAGGGGAGCCCTTCAAGTAGACCCTTAGACTCTAGGGTATACGAGCGTTGCCTTCGAAGTACAGGGCCAGAGCCACAGAAGAGCTAGAGGCGCAACTTCTTGAAGACATCGGGGACCCAGCCGATGTACAGACAGATAAGGAGAGGAGACCAAAAAGGCAGACCCAAGAGAAGGAAGCACAACGACAAACACCTCAACCGACAAACGAGTAGAACAGGACACCACATCAATCTTCATCAAATGGGAAGAATATTTGGTAACCAACGGCATCAAGAATCTACTAGATGGCAACCTCCCGGCTACCACGTCCACGAGCTCACATCAGAAAGAGGATCTTGATGCCTTCACCAACTCAACGCACATGAGTTTCAAATGGAAGAATGCAAGGCAGCAAAATACAGGTGCAGAGAGACGTTAGACATCGATGCCGCGTTAGCATCACCAGCTAGGGCCAGAGGGCATAATCTTCCGTCGAGGAGAGAAGTCGGGCGACACAGAACGATATAGAAACCGGAGGAAGACCACCACCACGACCTTGCAGCCCAGCAGCTCAAGCCGAATGTCATGCAACGTCAACAAAAGGAACAACCAAGCTAGGCAACCACAAAGCACCTAAGGCTGACCAGGATGAGCTTCCAGCTCCCTTGCACTAGCAGGAGAACTTTCATCGGTTCCAAAAAGTAGGAGACCATGAGGGGGAGGAGACACATACCAGGGAAGGAACATCTTCAACTTGAAGGCCTATATCAGCATTAGGGGCAAGATCAAGGAGGAGAATATTCCTTTCGAACAGAATTCGGACCCGTAAACACGAGAAACCAAAGGAAGGACGACTTTACTACGCCAGCCAAGGAGGCGAGACTTCGAATGGATAGGACCCAAAGGACGGATGAGACGACCTAGCCAGCGAGGTACAAATCACGCAAAGGCGCATCGAAGGAGCTATGGTAGGTGCAATGGAGATGACCACACTTCCGTGCACGGGGAGAGGCACCCGAATGAAGCAAAGCCCAAGCAATGGAGAGTCGACTCGAGAAATTCAACCGCGGAGGAATGACAATGCTTGTCAACCGACCACGATCTCAGAGCTTCGAAGACATTCAAGAATGCCCGATTGCAACAGCCAGGTGATCCTACTCAAGCGATCAACGGCACCGCACATCGGCAACCTTACAGCGACACACCGCATGTAGGGACGTTGAGCGGTCACCGCATTCCTCACGACGGACATACACATTAAGGAGGAGCATCTTTTTCAAGGAATCACATCGACGAAGATTCGTCGCAACTTGGGATGACGAGCTCGGATCAGACATGAAGGTCAACAATAGTAGCAACATCTCAAGGAATCCCAGAGTCAACCAGAATGAAGAAGATGCAGCAAAACCGAAGAATCAAACGCGATAGGAGGAGGGGAAACCCTAAAGGAGTATAAACATTTAAGTAGATCTTCATAGTTGTTTTGGAAAAGTGGATGAATTAAAATCCCAATGTAAATGCGTATATGTCTATTGTATATCTCGGGTGTTCACATATATAGTGGAGAAACATGAGTCTAGAGTCATGTTTTACAGATTTGGCACTTAGATCAGGAAGCTCCTTCACTTCGACTACCAAATGAGGAAGCAAGGAAGCACAACTATAGCGCAAGATCAAAATGGAAGAGCAAGTACGAGGGAGAAATGGCTAGAGCCCAAGCAAACCTTCGACTCCAAACACTTCGGGAAGTGCCCTCAAGTAGAAGACCGCTCGTCCACCCAATGTCAGAATAAGAGACAACGTTGGTCATGTCAAGATCATCAACGCTGCACCAGGACATCGTCAGGGCGCAACACTACCTCTTGTAGCAGTGGCAGCACTTGACGACATCATGACACGAGTGTCCTCAGCAATAGGAGGAACGCGCAAACATCTTCAGAAGTCGCGGCCACGACCCAAGCCGGCAGACATCGAGAAAATTCTTCGGGACGACCCGACATTAATGAGTCAACTAAGAAGGCAACATCTCGACGACCATAATTCCACCTTGTGGTGATATAGGGTGATGCGCTATGACACGCGTATTAGATGGAGATGCACTTACAAAAGGCACCGCGACGAGGAGATATGCCTTCAACAACTAGGTGATGGCTTCGTCAGGTACTCCTACCAGTAATTAGAAGAGAAGAAGCTGATCGCATCTCCGACATGTGGGACCTCAATCGCCCAAGGTAGAAGCATTCGACACCTTAACGACAAGGGTAGCAACTGCAGCACCTTCGGCAAAAAGAGAGTTCAAGATAATAGCCAGGCTATTCAACGACAAGAGTATATCTAAGGCAGGTACTTCAACTCAAGGGTCAAGCTGCGCAGATATAAGGATCCATCATCCCGACAACATAGCCAGCAGGGAGGAGAGCCATGATGCTTTACTTGCCAGAGAGACCGACATGCATGGAGGGACAAAGGAAAGGAACTGAAAGCTGGAGAAGTGCTAGCAACCGACTTCTTCCACGAGCTCCCTAGAGGCAACAAGAGGATCAAAACTGACGAGCACAATCAAAGTCACTGGAAGGTACCTCAAGGCAAGAAGACGGCATAGCACTGTAGAATGTGACAACGTCCAAGCCATGTGATCAAGGGGATCAAACAAGTAAGATTGGAAGCTCGATAGAGAAGCGACCAGGCGAACCGACTTGCATGCGGACTTGCATGCAACTTGGTGAACCCAAGGATCGACGATTCAAAGAACAACTGCAGAAGAGAACAACTCCAGAGGAGTATAGCCAAAGGAATCGCGCACAACCTCAAGAGACGCCTCCAAATAGCTTCAAGCATCATGAAGGGGGAACAATTACCGCCCAAGAACAGGATCAGGAAGCAGACCGAAATGTCAAAACATCAACGACCAGCACACCTTTAGTTAGAATGTGATGCAAAGCGTGTTGTGCCATAGCCGACAAACACCGGAGCTGACGTACAAATAGGAGGATATAGATCGTCAACACCATTGCACCGGGAGGAACACCGATGACATTGCCAAGGAGTAGGTGTGCAACTCGAAGGGAGGCACAAAGGGGACCTAATAGCTCTAGTAGTAATTGTAATTATGTAAGCTATATGCTTTGCATGTATAGTTCCCTTGTTATTCCTTCCCTCCCATAGCGTAACAAATCAAAGGAAGAGATGTCAGGCAATTTGCAGGGGTGAAGCAATCAACATCCTCAACACTCTTCGGGCAACACGATAGCGACAGGAGGACTCGACGTATGAGACGTCGATGGAGTCGAAGAAACAATATCGGATCCAGAGTCATCCTTTAGCTGCCAAGACAAAGAGTCTTTTTCAACGGCGCCACCTTCAGGCATGGAAGATTTCAAGTGATCAACTATGCCATCAAAGCCATCAGCAATGAGAGGCTTCTAACGAACAAAGTCAACCTCTACATCAAGGAGGAGCCACCGTCAAGGAGACCGAAGTATCGAGCGACTCGAAAGAACGTTATCTTGCTGCTTCAAGCAAGCAACGAGTGGATAAGCTTCTAGCAAGCTCAAGGATCTAAGGCCATGGGGCCTAGTAGGTTAAATGTATAGACGGTAACATCCATATTGGGATTAGAAGGCATTTCCAGATATTCTCGCTGAAAGGATTGCTCCAATATTGAGCTTCTAGCAAGCTCGAGGATCTAAGGCCATGGGGCCTAGTAGGTTAAATGTATGGATGGTAACGTCCATATTGAGATTAGAAGGCATTTCCAGATATTCTCGCTGAAAGGATTGCCCCAATATTGAGCTAAGCGTCAAGGATTGGGAAGGAAATGCATAGGAGTAACTAAAATTATACACTCCATCAGGACAGACATCCAACATATTGAAACCACTTGGTG
The DNA here is from genome assembly GCA_021234155.1 of Isoetes taiwanensis. NCBI lineage: Eukaryota > Viridiplantae > Streptophyta > Lycopodiopsida > Isoetales > Isoetaceae > Isoetes > Isoetes taiwanensis. Next base: position 19,256,455 of record JAJEKV010000018.1, read on the forward strand.
AGATTGATCTCCTCGCTAAGAAGGATTCACTACTAGGATAATTGTTGACCATGTATAAATCTAGTACCTCCAAAGAATAATCCAACCGAAAGAAAAGAAGTAATCTAACAAGTCCGGCCAACTTGTTACGATGGCATCAATTCGATTGGCAGGAATATTTCAAGAGTTTAAATAACTAAGAAAGGGGGAATCTCTAGAATATAAAAGAATAATACATGCAAGGTACATCTAAAATAAGAATTATAGTAATCAAATAGTCTTTTGAGATAAAAGGAATTGTCATGATGACAAAACCTTGTGGTTTAGAATCGTTCTAACTAAGTAGGTAACCCATAACTATATTGAAATAAATGATAACATAATATGTGCATCCATCTTAGATGGTTATATATGTTAGCTAAGGCTAGTAAATTAATGCTTTAAGTAAGAAGATTATAACCACTTAAGGGCGAATAGATATGACGTTGTGTACAACGTCATTGAAGGGTGCAGGACCATTTTCTTTTTCAAGAAAGTGGGCTGGAGGGGCGGGAGGGCTCAATCTTATGATTGAACGCATTTTGCATCTTAGGGATTGAAGGGCCATCGAATTGACCGAATAGAGCCGGGTTTAATGAACAGAGGCCTTCAACGGCTGAGGAGACTGACGTGGGTAGCTAACTACACCAATGAAGTGGAGCAAAAGTATGGGAGCAATGCAACGACCAAGTCATCTCCAAATTACTCCACGCCGGTTCAATGGGTGGATGCGTTCTAGCTTAGGTAAGGTGTGCGCATGTATTATAAGCTTTAATGTGTCTTATTGATAAGTTAAATATAGGTCCTAATAACTGCATAGAAGTTGTCGTACGTATATGTATCATAGGGAAATAAGTTAAATAACAACGATAATGTGAGGTAGCATGTTAATTAATCCTTCGCAAGGATGCAATTCCTTCCAAGGTTAGCTATATGACCTCGGGGTCCTTACAAATATAGTTAGAAAATAGAATTCAGATATACTTAAGTGCATCTTAAGGATATACTTCCAAGTGTAATGCAGCAGGACCCAAGAAAGAGAATAAGAAGCACATCTAATTCTTGTGTATGATAATTAAAACCTTGTCTATGTAACAATAGGTCTAAATCAGGGTTATTGTTTAAATAATCGCGATCTAAAAGTCATTAAATATTGTAAAGCTTAGAGTAAATATAATTGTACTATCAGAAGTAATGTATCCGATACTATAATAATTTTAATTCATAAATATTACCTTAGGGTAATTATGTTAATCGCATGCATTTAAGGAGCCAGCAGAAATCATGCAGGTTTCAAGTTATCTACGCATGCAGCCTATGCTAGGTATGGGTTGCATGCGTTGTTACCGATGATGAGACCACTACGGTGATCTCTAGGACGTGGTGTAATGTCAATGTAGGCATGACCGCGGTTCTGCTTGGATGAGTGGAAGGTAGATTAAGAAGTCTACTTTCGTCCCACGGAAGTAGACGACCTCGAGAGATAAGAGGTCATTCAGGAATGCATTGATAGGAAAGCACCTCTAGTCAATGCCTACGGGGAGGACCCTATCCTTCACGCCCAAATACGGGAAGGACCCTATCCTCAGGCAACTAAAGGTGTAGGCATGAGCGACATATAGGCATTATAGGGCGCTGTCTCCACGGCCACGATGGAAGAAGCATCCTCTTCCTATGCCGGGAGATTAGTCATGCATTCATGTAGATAGATGGGGTGGTTCCCTTATAACCAACTTTACATTAATATTCTAGCGTGGTGTGAATCCAGGAGGCCAATGAGAACGAAGAACCGGCGGGGAGTCGCATCACGAGCACTTGTATAGATAGTTCTAGAGTAGTTGTGATTTCTACCATTGAAACTAATCGCTTAAATCTTGTGTAAGCTAGTAAGTATGTAATTATAGATATTGTAAAATTAATGCAGGATTTCAAGGTGCAAAGACTTGCAACACAAATTTTGTTATAACGTGTTGCAAGGGATGAAGAGTACCTTGGAAGGGTTAGTACCTTGCGTTGATTAAGTTATGAAGTGATAAGTTAATTGGATAATGAAATAGTACAGTAATGTCTTAAACATTACCCTAGAGTAATTCTAATAATTGTGTAAGTATAATAATAATAATAAATTGTATGCATCAAGTTGATTGCAGGTTAAGAAGATCCCAAAGTGGGGAGACCCACGATGCTGCGGACAACATCATTTCAAGGTGGGGAGACTATGACGTTCCAGCACAGTATACGGTCCTAAGACGTATATTGTACTGCCTCATCACGCGTACACGCCATTCCGACTGACGTGTACGCCAACGTGTAGCCGAGCAAGTAGCACCCTAGGGGGCAACTTGCAAGGTGTGTGCATTTAATTATGGGCACATTTGCTCATGTGCACACTTATCCATGTGTGTGTCAATGTGTACACATTTATCCATGTGGACATCCTAAGCCACTTATTTAATATAAGTAGGGCCACATCCAATTATCCCACATGCCTAAAGGGGATAATGGGAACCCTAGCTCTAACCCTTAGTCTATATAGGCTTAGGAAACCCTAACTTTCCATTTTTGTCCAAAGGCTTCTAGGGCTCTGTTTTGCTTGCTTCAAGAGCCCATCTCGCCTTCCAAAGTCTGTCTCTGCAGACTAGGCCATCAGTTTTCCCTTCTAGCTTCATGTTCAAGCAGTTCTGTAGTATGGTCGAGTTAGGAGCAGGAGGAGCAAGCCAAGGATCAGGTATTTTGCCAAATCAATAGTCTAAACCGCCTCCCAGACATAGAATAAGTAGGTTTAGCCTATTGATTTGCCCATAACTAAAGAACCTAACTCTGTGATTTAGATTAAATCTTGTTCTTTAGTTCTTCTGTGATATGTATGTGATGATGCATCTCTGTGGACTCATTGTATTGGGAAGGGGGGTAGAGACCTTAAAGCTTAGTAGTTGATGCTCCTAGCTAGTCTCTTTAGTGCACTGTAAATTCGGCCTGTGTACAAGAGCCACACCTGGTTGTGGGTGAAGGGGCCAGACTGGCTCATAAGGAGGTCCATGTCCTGACTCATGAGAACGATCCCTCTGGTGTGTAAAGCCTATTGGGGATCAGTGCTCAAATTTGAAGGCTACCCCTAATTTTCTTGTGACAGACACAAAAAATTTACGCCTTTCGCATGACAGGAAGTCTTTCAATTTTAACCCTTCAAATGCAAGACAAAAATTCCAAATGACAGAAACTATTTTTTTTATGTAAAAAAAAAAAGAACAAGTTATAAAGTCTATTATAAACTCGTAATAATATAACCAAGTTTTAAATGTACATCAACAATAGGCATGTTCTTCTGTACATTACAAGAACTTTCTATATTTTCTATGGTTCTCCTCAAGAACTATATCGGGCTGCTGCTGTGTTTGAGAGCCTGAGCTTGCAACTATGCTATTAGAGAATTTGCAAAAAGAAAGCATAGATCTACATTGATTGGCCTTCCTTCCTTTTTTTAGCTTAAAGAATAGAATATGATTTTATCGTCCACGGAGACCAACTGGCCTATGGGACCCAAGTACAAAGAGAGAATTACTACCAGGATTAAAAAACCCCCGCCCCGAAGGGTTTTCGGGGGGAAAACCTTAGTAGCAATAAGGATGCTGACATACTGCACAGTTATATACATAATCACAAGTGGTGAGGCTAATGCCGGACGGGGGCATAACGAGTCCGGCAGATCCATTACCTCCGGAGGTGCGATCCCAACAAGCCTACAGAGGCCGTGCTGCTCGGTAGCTCATGCAAGGCCCGATGGGGCACAACTAACCGAAGCATACCGAGCCCAGGATATGCTCAGACACGGACAAAGCACGGAGGGCGTGACTTTCATCCTCAATGGCGCCCTGTTGACAGCATTGATAGACTCTGTCCTCACGCGGCTCCCGAATCCATCTCCCTGTCTCAATGCGGAGGTGGTGTGCACCTGTGCGAATGGAAGCAATCACCCTGCGCTTTTTCATGGGTAGATGGGTGCACAGGTAGTGGCGTGGGCTAAAGAAGCCACTTCTATAATAAACTTTTGAAAATTTTGAAAAATGCAAGGAGCAAGAAAAAGCAAGAAGTCGCAATAATATAGAGCAAATCATCTAAATCTGAACTTACTTACGTTGTCTTTATCTTGCTCCACGAATGAATAGATGAGATAGGTTTGCAGAAGTGGTGGTTTCAAAAGTCTTGATGCAGAATAATCAGAGAGCCCCAAGTGTAAACCCAAGAATGCCAGTGTTGTTTGCCAAGCATAAGCCCAAGTATGAGCCCAAGAAAGCCTCGAATCTAAGTATTATGTGGGTTTGTTGAAGTAGAGGTTTTAGAAATATGTTATTTGTCCATAAATATTCTGTGGGTCTGAATTAAATATTTTGTGGCTTCAAAAATCTAGGTGCAGCGGAGCATATCAGAGAGCCCAAGTATAACTGTAGTATGAGCCCAAGAACCCTGTAGCTGTTTGTCGAGGAGTAAGCTCAAGAGGGTTCTTGAATCTAAATCGATGCAAGTTAGGGTTCCCTGGCTGATTTCATGGCCAATTCCCTACCGATTCCCTGGCAATTCATGGCCAATTCCTTGGCAATTCCCTGTCCGATGCAAGCTAGTGTTCCTTTTTTTCAATGGTCATGAAGTGTATCTAATTTGCTATGCCCATGAAGTGTTTTTAAATTCATTACCTTAAAGGTTGTTTGGATGGATCATAATATATTATATCATTTTATTTACAAAAAGATAAGAAAATAAAAAAATGACAGGACAATTGAAATTTCTAGCCTTTCGAATGACAAAAATGTATTTTGATGGCCCTTCTGTATGACAGGCATTTAGTCATTGGCTACCTTTCATTTGCAATACAAATTTTATTTTTGCTTGTTTTGACAGGCAAAAATGGCAAAAACAGGCATGAAAGCCGTCAAATTTGAGCCCTGCCGGGGATCCCTGTGGACTAGGTCTAATGGCTTGCCACTGCGTGCGGGCAAGGCATGGGCTCGACACCCGTGGAGTGATGCGTCACTCTCCATTGGGTTCAAGACGAATAAGGGCAGTGGCCCTCTAGTCACCTTGAGTCAGAATGTAGATCTCTGGAGGGAGTGATCCCTATGTGCCCCATCGGAACTGGGCCCAGGAATAGCCCCTTTGGCTATGCATCCGGCGGGCTACAGTCAGGTCCCAACACTTTTCAACCTACTCTGCAAAGTGTGCACAGGAGGGGCGGATGGAGTGGACTACCCTTAACCATGCTCTTATGCCAGCCAAATCCATTGCCATGAATTCTGTCTGCAATGACCTCTGGAGACCCAAGCCGTCAGTCATCCCCTTGAGTCTGAGCCTTGGGTAGGATTCCCCATGTGATGTACTGATCTTTGTCTATGCAGATATGTGATGTGCCATCCTTCGTGATGGTCATGTGATGTTGATGTATGTACTACTGACATGTATATTACGCTTCCGCAGCTAGGTAGGCCCTGAAAGGAGACAGGGTAAATGACCCCTTCATTCTTCCCACTGGAACTCATCAAGGTTGCAGTGACACGTGGAGGGCCCTATATTAGCATGGAGCTGGTATGGGGGGTGAACTCCTGTTTGTATATGGTGAGTGCACCGTATACGAGTAGTGGACGTCACACAAATGGTCATCCTCTTACTTAAGAAGGGTACGATCTCTAAAGCCAATTCCCAGTTTTTCTTCCAAAAGTGGTATCTTCCTTTGATCCACAAAATCTTAATGAGCTGTACCAGCCTGCATGGACTTCCTTATATGGTTTAAATTCCATATATTGGAATGAGCCGTCTCTCACATCATTGTTTCAGAAGATGGAAAACCTCATTGGTTTTGAGGTGTTGTAAGATCATGCTCCTCGGGCCTAGGTTCAAATAGATATCCTTAAGCCCACCCATAGCACCATTGAATATGTCGAGTTGGTTTCAAGGGGCCTTCCTAATCTCTGCTTTTCTGTAGTCTTGACTCCATGTGTTGGGGATTATCTATCGAGGCATGAAAGCTACTGGAAAAAATATTGGAGAGAAAAAAGTACAGTGGATTACCCCAGGCAAAAAAACAACCAAAGTGCAGGATGGGTATGGTGCTATAGATGTTGAAAAAAATAAAAAAAAAATAGTAAAAGAAATATAAATGGCAGTGCCAAGAGAAAGGTTTAGAAACTGAGGGCTAGAGCCGAAAGAGAAAGATTGAGACAGTTGGAATCTTTTGAGAAAAGTGAGAGCAAAAATAGAAGGAATGGAAAAAGGTTGTAAGGTTCCAAGAAGATTTGGCTAAGGTCAAAGTTCTAAATAACCCTTGCTCGAAGGGGGAAGAAATTGTTGATCCCCAGGCATTAATAGTCACTCTAGCCCATGAATTGAGGGCTAGGACTTTGATTATACAGGAATCGGATATGGGACCACTAAAGGCCTATTCAGAATCAGATGACTCTGTTGGAAAACATCCTGGGGAATGCTCAAAGATTGAATCCCCTATGCCCACCAAGGAACTTTTTCCAGGAGGGAAAGGAGAGGTAAACATGGAGAAGATTCATCCCTCTCCTGAGAAGGTTGACCTTGACCTTGAGCAGAGTGAGACACTCCTTTCACCTGTAAGGGTTGACCTTGAAGGGGGTGGCATGCCTGACATGGCAAAGTCTACCCCAATGGTGGACGCTGAGGTGGTTTTCTGTACACCTGATCTAGTAAAGGGTGAGGTCTTAAAAAGTCCATCTCCAAAATTTTCTGGAAAATTCTGGGACGATGATGGAGAAGATGAAGGTGATACTGAGGAGAAAGAGAAGACTGAGTCTTTCTTTACTCCAATAACTGAGAAAAAGAGGAGGCAAAGAAAGGTCTACACTCCAAATGAGTTTGGGCCGGCTACTAGGAGCAAGTCCACATGAAGATAGTAACCTAGAATCTAAGAGGCATTAAGGGTCCTTTGAAATGTAAGAGAGCTCTTGTCGCCATAAAGGAATTGAAAGCACCTATTCTTCTCATTCAAGGACATAGGCTTTCCTCTTTTGAGGCTTCTAAATTGGGTGGCTGGGTGTATCCTAATGGAGGATCTCTATGGTCGCCTGCTAATGGTACTAGGGGTGGCATTTGTACCATCTGAAAGAATTTGAAATCCTTGGAATCCTTTGTTCACCCCTCAGATAGATTGTATGTAGCATATTGGAGGTTGAAGGTGAGCCATTAGGTGTCATAAATGTTTATGCTTCCACAGATCCTGCCGAGAGGGGGCGACAATGGGCAGAGATGGCAACTTGGATAACCACTCAAGGGGTTCATAATTGGGTGAATTGAACAACACCCCTTTGTGGGATCAGAAGGTCGGGAAGAAATTGAACATGACCAGAAGTGAGGGGGGCTCTTGATAGCAGCCAATGAATTTATTCACATATCAAGCCCGCTCCTCTTCTAACACTTATTCCTGGAGAAACAAGAGGAAGGATAATGACAGGGTCTTCTGCCTTTTGGATAAATTTTATACTAGATTATCTATTCCTAATTGGAATCAACTCCTGGTAGAAAATGACTGTAGTATCTCTATTTTAGATCACTTCCCACAGATCTTGGAGATGGGTGATTCCTCTCACAATGGGGGCATTAATACCCCCTTCAAATCCAATGTCAGTTTTCTAAACAGTAAATAGTTTTGTATTGACTTCAAGCTATTTTACTAGGAGCTCCCCCCAGGCCAGAGTTGCTGTATGAAAGCCTTTGTAAAAAGAATGAAATACATCAAAGGAGGGATTAAGCAGTGGGGGAAAGCATGGAGTAAAAAGAAAAGAAGAGAGAAGGCATAAGTTTATATGCAAATGAAAGAGGTCAGACAGAAACTTTTTTGTGGATAAATAGAATATACAGCTATGACAACTTGAGGAGGTACTTGAAAGAAAAGTCAAGGACATCGAGGAGTGTGAGGTCAAAAGTCTGGCCATTAGAAGCAGGTGCTTGTAAATGGACAAGTGTAGCTCTAAGTTTTTCTTCCAAGCTGCCAAAAGCAGACTGCTCAATAACGGGATTTTGTTTGTCCAGGATGATGCAATGAATGAAATAAAGGACCAGAGAGAAATTCAGAGATTTTTCCATAAAAAGTATAAGTGCCTTTTTGCAAAAACAAATCAAGATGCCACTAGCTCTCAGCAGTTTTTTGACCTGATAGGTTCCCCTGCTAATCCAATGGATGATAGGGATTTGCTCTCCACTCCTTCAGAGGCTGAAATTCTTTCCGTGATTCGAAATATGGCTGGAGGTAAGAGCCCTGGACCTGATGGTATTCTGCCCGAGTTCTACAGTTCCTTTTGGGATGTCTTAGGGAGGGACTTGGTTACTTTGTCCAAGGTGCCTGGAATGCCCCCAAATTGCATCCTGCAATCAATGCAGATCTAATTGCCTTGGTCCCCAAAACAGATTCCCCCAAGACTTTCTTGGATTGGAGGCTGATTTCTTTAACAAATACATCCTACAAGGTCCTAGCTAAGATCATGGCAAACAAATTTAAGAAACATTTACAGGACTTGATTAGCCCTGTTCAGTCAGCCCTTTTGCCTTCTAGGAGCATCCTTGACAACTAGATTTCAAAAGAGCATTTGACATCATATATTGAAACTTTCTGCACAAAGCTATGACACACCTTGGTTTCTCCAAGAATGCTATAGCAAAAATACAGGAGTTCAATGAGGCGGGTTGTTCAGCTGTAATGGTTAATGGTGCTTCCGATTTCTTTGAGTGCAAAAGAGGGATTAGACAGGGGTGTCCTTTGGCACTATATTTTTTTCTCATTGTTGCAGAGCTAGTTACCAAAGCCACCCCTGCATTGCTCATACGGGGAAAGATCGAATGCTTATAGTTGCCTGACCACCTGGGAGTTTTTTCAATCATGCAATATGCAGACGACACCTTCATTTTTCTCAAAGATGATGGGGTAAGCTTGCCAAACTTTCTCGAAATGCTTGGGCTATTTGGGAGGCATCTGGTGTTCTTCTCATTAAGGATAATAGTAATATCATTTTGAAAACAGATCAGCAAGAATTATATGGAATCAGGGTCTCTGGCCATAGCTCAGCCACCAGACTTTTGGACCTCCCTTTGAACATGAGTCTTCATGGTCTTTGGGAGGCTATAATAAACGGAATGAAAAAGAAAATCCAGATGTATCTCAAATCTCTGTCCCTGGCTGGACGAATAAAGATAGTCAATTCAGTCATAGCCAGCACACATTTTCTTCTCATCTGCTATTATTGCTGATAAAGATTCATACAATAAGCTGGAAGTGGCTATAAGGGATTTTATCTGGTAAGGTTCCAGGATGGTTCCCTGGGCAGATCTGACCACCCCAAAGAAAGAGAGTGGAATGGAGTGTGAAGGCCTGTTTGTGTAGGCCCAATTCTTGGCAGCTAACTTGGTCTGGAGAATTCTTTTCTCCACTAACTTATCTCCTGCCCGAAAACTCATGTGGTTTTGGCTACAGTCTTCTATCATACAAGGTCAACCTTCCCTTCCACATCATTTGCCAGACTCTGCCTTCTATCAGCCTGCACCTAGTACTTCTCCCATTATGAGGCATATAATTCAACACTGGAACCATTCAGCAATTCCTATTGACCAGGTTGGGAAGATTTTTGTTTCTTTTGGCATCATAACTTGGCCAATGAGGAGGATGATTGTCTAGCTTTAAAACATCCACTTAAATACAAGGAAGGATTACAGATGGGCCTTTGTACAATTAAAAGTCTGCAAAATAGAGATAGATGGAAGAACTAGGAGGAAATCTCCCCTCCTTTGCAGGACGCTTCTACAAACAAAAATACTTCTTGTCCATTTCATAATTTGAGGCTGCCCCGAATCAGGATTCGAGTCCGAATTGGAAGTGCAGGAACCATGATTACCGAGTTTCTGTCATCTACTCACTAAATCTAGAAAGTCAGCAACTTAAGATTCAGAGTGAATGGGGTTGCACAAAAGAGATGGCCATCGCTGCTGTCAGAAGAGGATGGAAACTCCATTGTGACAACAAGATCATTCTCTTCAGATGGCTTCTGTTGAATAAAGGCCTTAAATGTAATGCCTATCTGGCTGCTTTTAATCCACAAATCTCGGGGATGTGCCCTATAGGATGTGGAGGGATAGAGACCTCCACCCATATCTTCTCATGCCCCTGGTTGACTCCCTTTTGGAATTGGGTCAATCCCTTCTCTGGACAGCCTCCACGACAGGAAAGTGAACCTTTTGATTTTCTCAATACAGAACATCCTTTTTAAACACAGTCAGGATCCTCTGCTGCTGAGCCATTTGGAAACATAGGAATGGAGTGGCCATCAAACAACTAGCCCCTTGTCTTGGAAGCTGTTATGGCCCATAAACACTTAAAAGAATCAGATTATGACAGGATGTGGGATGCCATTGGGTCCTTTCAGGGTCTGTTTGGTTTCTTTGATACTTATTATAACACTAGAAAAAGTGCCCAGCGTTGCTGGGCTTTTTGTTAGGCTTAGATTCAAAAAGTAAAAAAAATGTGGATTTTATTTCAAAAGGTCCAAATGCTTTTTGTTAGGCTTAGATTCAAAAAGTAAAAAAAATGTGGATTTTATTTCAAAAGGTCCAAATGCCCTTCATGAGGCAAGTAATTTATACAGATAATTAATGATAACACCCTCTTGTGATTACAATTACTTTGGAATAATTTAGCTGAGCACAAGATTTCCAGAGTAATATTACTTTAAAATAAAAGATGCATTGCAAACCCTTTTCATGCAATCCTTGCATCAAGTAATGCATCTATACATGTTAAATATATTGGTAAGCCCTCATTGATTAATCAACTTTAATGTGTTCAAGATCTCACATCTAAAAGCACGCAAGATTTGTCAATAATGCGCACTTCTAAATACCAGCGCATATATATATTCATCTCTTTACAAGGAACATCTTCATTCCCTTACAATAAATCACAATGCCAACTCCATAAGGGAACAAACAAACTGTGAGACAAAGTGACAAATTGTTTGAAAGTTGCTCATATGAAAGCATATAATGAAAAGTGTTATTTCTTGGGGGTACTGAAGCAGAATCAACTTTTTCGTCCTATACAACAAACCTTCACTTTTGCGCATATTATAATCCTTTACCTAATTGTATATTTGATGTTGCTTGTATGCGTAATGGTTCTCAACTTAAGATTGCCAAAAGAGACATTATATTATATGCACAAATATATACATCTCTCTTCCCATTTAGTATATGCTATATGGGCTAGGGGTATGTGCAAGGCAGTCAATGGTTGGATAATACTTACCTTTGTCCCCAATAATACAATGTAATGTATCTAAATATATAACTCATTGGGGCCTCGGCTTTGGTGTATCTGAAGTGCACTGCATTGCAAGCTCAAGAGTCTGAAACATTGGACCATGGCAGGATACTTCTTCAACCAATGCTTCATCTACAATATTTATAACTTGATCAGGCAAAAAGCGTCGAACCCAATTGGGCATACTCATGTCATCCCCAACCACTTTGTCTATTGGTGTCGTCATGAATATATCGTAATTGAATCGCACTGCAATTAATGCTAAACTTAGTTCCACGCTTTAAAAACAACAATCTTAGAGCAGAATGAATAACATCATATGAAAAATTTTATGGCAGAATCCTTGATGATGCCTTAAATGGTTCCTTGGCTAAATTTAAAAGATGACCTCTGCAACCTATCAGAAATAAATACTCCATCTGTGAGAAGGGCTTACAAAAATGCTGAGTGCACCTGGGGCCAAAAGCAGACAATCAAGTTCCTTAATTTTAGACTCAGTATTTGGTTTACTAAAATAAATTCATTTACGACCTTGCCTTTTCATACGGACTAAGGAGCCAGGACCTTAGAAATGATGCCACTTGTACGCATCTAGTAGCTAATGGTAATGGTCATCAAAGAAAGAATGAACGAAAGATTAATGACTCCTGCAAAAGATCATTTGGGTTTATGAAACCAGAATGCTACAACGTGCAGCATTGCAGCTACAGAACAGTAGGGTACACGAAAGAAAGCAGAAAGCTTTTTTTACAGAAAGCATGAAGCATATTTTACAGAGAGGGCCCCATACAAAACAAAAGACAATTACCTGCTTCTGACTCGTTCTTTGATTCGTTTTTGCCAGGTCTATGCCTTTGCTCCAAAAAGTGAAAAACCTGCAGAAATACGAGTAGATTATTAGGAATATCAATGCCTTGCATCTGTTGATTAATAGTCAACATGCAATATGCTCATCAAAAAAAGAATAAACAAAAGATTAATTATAACTTCTACAAGAGATCATTTGGGTGTATGAAACCAGCATTGCAGCTACAAAATAGTAGAGTATACGGAAGAAAGCATGAAGCTTTTTTTTTACAGAAAGCATGGAGCAGAGCTTATAGAGAGGCCCTACACAAAACAAAAGACAATTACCTACTCATTTTTTCCAGGTCTATGCCTTTGCTTCAAAAGCCAAAACCCTGCAGAAATATACCAGTAGATTATTAGTTGTTTGACTCTAGAGGATGCTTTGAGGAATGGACATCTTAATTATGCTTTAATTACACCTGGATATGTGCAAAGAGAAACATTAACATAAAATAACAGAAAATACAGAAGAAGCTCAAAGTGCAGAAGAAAAAATGAAAAAGACACACTGCCTCTGCAAACAAACTTGAAGATTACAGATAGATATCATTTTCTTACCTTCGCTGCAAAGGTATATTTATGCCATGATGCCAAAATCCGATACACCGTTTGATATGAAATAAGAGTTCTAGTATTTGCCAGACTGGTCTAGATTATGGGCACAAATCATCTTGCAAGAAACCAGAAATCCTCATGCCAGCCAGAAACCTAATTCACAAACTACCTCTGGAAATTCGCTTGCTTTAAAGCCTTCAGAATATGCTTACTTTGCATTTTCCGAAATGCTGATGAAGTGAAACTGATTGTTTGCTTGCTGCCACTACCATTTTCCATTGTTGTTGGCTTGCTGCAGCTTGCTTGCTTTCTTCCTTTTTCCACACGCCGAGAAACTGCCATAAGTGGAAAGAAAACTCGGATCGAATTGATAAACCAAATAAACCATAAACAAGGTTCTTGCCATGAATAACCCAGGGATCTTGGGTAACTATCCTCGTCAAATGCGTTTCCAAAAAGGCAGTGCAGAAGCGAGATGCCATAACCTATATACCCTATAGCTCCCGAAGAAAATGCACGACGGAAAATCTTCGAGAAGCGCGATGCCATAAGCAATGGCTCCCATGCCTTTCCAAAATACGGTTTTGAATTGGGGCGCCCTACGCAATTAAGGGATCTCAGCTATAGATCCGACTTTCGCCTAATCGCATCAACACAGAACCAAGATGAAAATGCCTTTCAAAAAGTATGACGAAAATGCCTTTCAGAAAGCGATTATGGATGGGGCGCCCTACCTTTCGGTGTTACAACACAATCGGACGGCCCAAAATGAAAGTTGTGGGAAAAGAAATTGACGGCCGAGATGCTATGCACACACTACATTTTGCTTTTATTACTGTATATAGATTCCAATGATTCTATTCATAGATTTCATCTTGAAGAAGCATTTTGTGAAAGGTCACGCCCGTGGAGTGGATCCGTCGACCGAAATGATGAGACCTCTAGAGCTGATTGACGCCTTGTTCTGGGTTAAAATGGAAGTTATCAGTTGCAAGGTTTTTGAGAAGCTGCTGGCAGACCAGGAAATTTGGGAGTATAATCGGGAACTTTGCTGCCAAGTTAGTGATTCATGAGAATGCCCGGGACTCCGGGATATTACACTTGCTTGATGCATCTACCTTGGACCCTCTGGAGCTGGATTGTTTATTGTTCGAACATACCAAAGAGGCCTTTGTTATCATTTCTCTGGACGTGGTGCTTGATAACTGGGCGACTGCCTTACAAAGACTCTGATATATTTTGGCCTTGTTAATTCTGTCAAGCTTGTCAACTAGCTTCAAAACTCTGTTTTAAGTCTTTATACTTTCATAGTTTTGATTTTTCCCTCCTGTGGAGGTGTTATGTACATGGCTCTCGGCCATCTATTTGTTTTCTTGCGGAAAAAAAACCATAGAGACTTTATCATATAAGAGAGAAGGTTATAGAGAGATCATGAGTGATCAAAGTTTTCGAACCGAAGTCCTTCCACGCTATAACATATCACAACAAAGTTAAGATGGACAACAAGAAGGTCCTCAGTGGACCATAAAGAAACACACAAAACAAAATAGAACATGGCCCCCAAAGCGAGTCGTCAGAGAACTACAGATGCCGCCGTATGCACTACTCACCTGCAGGATTACAGTACATTAGTATTTAATATTATTATGTAAAGTTGTGGTTGAAGGGACCACCCCCTTGAACGAAAATGAGTGAATCCTATGATGCCTAAGGCTTGCAATTCGTCTCGGCATAAGGAATGGCAATATTCCCATTATAGCCGTAGACGACTGCATCCCAATATGTCTATATGATAATCCCCATCCTAGGATGCATCTAAACCCAACCCCCTGCATGATCCCTGCCGGATCTAACACTCACCCACTTACCATTGAGTTGGAGTCGATAGCATCGTATATAGTTCGACCTTGGGGTGGTCGCATAAAGTCGGGATAAGCCTTATTGCTTAAGGACCCAAGTAGCATCCTCTGTGGACAAGTGTTTCCACTTAACCAAGTACTACAACATATGTGTTGTTCTTGTTTGCTTATATGATCTATCGAGAAGACCACCTGGAACGATTTCCAATTGTTCGTCGGTCATTTCCAGAAGTGTCAGTGTACAAAGGATCTCATGAGGATCTGGAGTATGTTTTTTCAAAGGGTTTACATGAAAAACTTTATGGACTTTGTGATAAGTTATAAGCTTTAGGACCTATCCGTTGAATGATCTCGAAGAATCTCGTCCATCGTGGTGCCAGTTTCTTGCAATTGCCAATCTTGAGTTTGGCTTGCTTAACCTTGATTAACAACCATACTGAATCACCAACTTGAAGCTCTCGTGGCGTTCGATGCTTGTTGGCAAGATTCTTTTGTCGACTTTGCGCTGCCAATAAATACCCACGGACTTATTCCACCAAAGCTTGCATATGCATGAGCAATTGTTGTGAGATGGTCACCTTGGAAACTGGGTTATGCCACGTGTCTGGAGTGAGGCATTGGTAGCCATAGGTAATCATAAAGGGAGACATCCTTGAAGACTCTTTCTTAGTGCTATTATAAGCAAACTCCACCACATGAATGTAGTCTGCCCACTGAGATTTCTTAATTGCATAGCATATCCTAAATAATGTGGTTGGTACGCTCTGACTGACCATCTTTCTGAGGGTGATATGCGGTACTCATGGCGAGCTTGGTTTGTATAGTGCTAAAGAAGTACTTCCAAAAAGCACTAACAAACTTAGGATCATGATCCGAAATAATGGTTCGTGGCATACCATGGAGTCAAAACATCACTTTAGAGAATAAGAGTGTCGTATCCAAAGCAGTGTCGGTGATGCGCCATGGCAAGAAATGTGCCATTTTAGAAAGCTTGTCGACTACCATCATCAAGGCATCAAAACCCCTAAGTGTCCGTGGAAAATAAAGTCTATGGTAATGACTTCCCATTTAGCATTGAGAATGTCCAGAGTTTCAAGCTCGCCTGGGGTCCGTAACTGCTTTGCTTTTGTTTGTTGGCACAGCCGACACTGCTTAATGTAACATGCAATATGGTTCTTCATGCCAGGCCAGAAATAGCTGGATCTTATCTTGAAGTATGTCTTCATGAAGCCAGCATGACCAGCTATTGGACTATTATGTGTGTCATGCAGAATGAGCTCACTCCTGATGATTCAGGCACATATAACTTATCTCGGTAATATAAAAGATTATTGTGCTTCTTATAATGCCTGAAAGCATCTCACTCCTTGTCTGAAGGCTGCTCCACACTTCACAAAACTCAGGATCAATTGGAAGAGATTGCTCAATGGTCTTCCCAAACTTACTTGTGAGTGTGGAAATATGTGTACGTGTTGTCAACGGGTGCTGAGAAAGGGCATCAGCAACAAATTATGCTTACCTGGTTTATACAGAACCTCCAAATCATACTCTTCCACGAATTCTATCCATCTTCGTTATCAGAGGTTAAGATTGACCTATGTGAATATATACTGAAGGCTTTGATGATCTGCATCCAGTTGGAATCGTCGTCCAAGAACTTAATGCCTCCATATGCGCAAAGCATGCACGACTGCAAGCAGCTCTTAGTCATGCGTGGTGTACATCTGTTCCCCATCATTCATCTTCTTAGAATCATAGGCTTATAGCTCGTCCTTCTTGCATCAAACATCCCCAGTAGTTATCTGAGTGGCATCGGTTGCAACCGCCTTGTCCTTCTGAAGATCTAAAGCGTAAGAACTGGCGCAGTGGTCAAAGCTTCCTTTAACTGTTGGAATCCCGCTTGAACTTTGTTCTTCCAATGAGTTGCCTTTGACCTTCTCATGCTTTGTGAGGCCGGTGAGGGGTGCTTCTATCTTGGCAAACTTAACGAACTTGCGATAATATCCTGCCAAGCCTAAGAAACTTCGAACTTCAGAAACATTCCTAGGAGCTGGTCATTCCTTGACTGCCTCAATCTTAGCTGGATCGGTGACAATGCCATCAGTAGAAATAATATGACCCAATTACTCCACCCTGGTGGTTGCAAAGTTACATTTGGAGAATTTGGCGAAGAGTTGGTGGTGCCGCAACTTCTGGAGAGCCAGTCTAAGGTCGCGTTCGTGATCTTTTAAAGTCCTACTGTAGATAAGGACGTCGTCAAAGAAAATAATGAGAAACTCATCCAGATAGTCTCGAAAGACATCATTCATGAGACGCATGAACGTGGTTGGGGCATTTGTCAGCCCAAAAGGCATAACAGTAAATTCATAATGTCCATAGCGAGTCCAAAAGGCTGACCTATGGATGTCCCTCTCCTTGAATCTTATCTGATGATAGCCAGATCGAAGATTTATCTTGGAGAAGTACTTGGCTCCTTGCAACTGGTCCATAAGATCATCAGCCCTGGGTAATGCATATTGGTTCTTGATAGTATGCTTGTTCAACTGGCGATAATCAATACACATGTGTAAGCTACCGTTCGTCTTCTTAGCAAATAAAATTGGGGCTCCAAAGGGTGAAACACTCGGCCGAATGAAGCCCAACCTAAGACTTTCCTGCAGTGGGCAAGGCATGGGCTCGACACCTCTGGGGTGATGCGTCATTTTCTATGGGGTTCATAAGCTCTGCCAATTCCGGCGTGCTCATGCGGTATGGAGCCTTATTGGTAGGCTTAGTCCCGAGTTGTAGTGCAATTTAGCACTCTACCCCCTTAAAGGATGGTAACTTCCCAATCTCATCTGAGGCTAGCTATAGATGGTGGCAAGCGTTGAATAATCTCCTCTTGCTGAGCATGAGCCTCCATGGATGCAAACCTAACAATGCAAGCAACCTGGCTACGTCGGATAGCCTTAGCCAGTCGTCTCAAAGATATACACTGCATGATGGGGTTAATTGCATTACCTGCTATGGTAACATGGGTCCCATTTGCTACATTAAAGGTAACCTCGCGCTTTTCACAATCTATGTTGGCCTTTGCAGCTGCTAGAAGTTCCATCCTCACAATCAAGTCATATTTGCCAATATTCATGATCTCTGCTTCCAAAGCAACAGGTGCCCCTAGTAATTGGATATTCAAGTTAAAACGATGGCTTTGGGTGTGGCGCACAGCCCCACTTGCCAATGTAACAGGTCATGGTTTGGATTTCAAGGGTTTTAGCTGCAAGTTTTCTACCAACCTAGGTGATGCGCAGTTATGCATACTACCCATGTCCATGAGAATGACAAAAGGTTCGCTATCAATTTAACCCACAATAGATATGACACTAGGTTGACTGTCGGCCTGGCCTGTCTCTATAGCAGCAAAAATATGAGACTCACCTTGTATATAATCATTTGCCTCTTCCTCCGCTAGGGATGGCAGGTCACAAAAAGGTGTCAGCTCCTCCTATTCCACCTCGGCCAAGGCTGCCTGTGCCGCCTGTGTGACATATGGGCATTCTTGCATTCAATGGCCCGGTCAGAAACATCGAAAATATGCCTTGTCTCTTTTTAGCTGTTCACGAGCCTCCCGTGGAATAGATTGAAAAATCTGCTGCATTGTGCCATTAGCGGTATTTGGCTTATCTGGAATATTGAAGCTTACTTTCTTCTCTGACTTCTGATAAGGGGGCTGTTGGGGAGGTCCCAGACTAATAGAGCGGGCCTTATATGGAGCATATGTCTTGCCTGGAACAAAATTAGCAGAACGCGGATAAGGTGACTTTGGTGCATCCTCTTTCAAGCTGAGAGCTTTTGCCTCGGACTCTGTCGCAATTTCATGCGCTAACAAAGTTTATGATGTCATTTGCTTCTTCTATGCACTTTAAAGAGTTCAAGGAGTTAAGGGAGTTTGCATGTGCAAACAAAATGATTGACAAGATTTCGCAAAGGAATGGCAAGCCTAGAGGTTGGGGTTTTCATGTGGTTTTTCTAGATCTCCCTACAAATATGATACCTACCATTGGGCATGATGAAATTCCAGCATGGAAGTTATGTGATTAGGAGTTCATAGATGCTAGCATGAGCATTGCTACACTTTGATTGGATGACAAAGGATTTGCATTGTGCATTTGTATGCAGGAACAACTAAAGACAATGGACATGCATGCAAAGAAGCAGAATTTGGAGAAATATCGAATTTTCTTTCTATCCTCTAAGGTTCCTTTTGGTCGTAGCAAGGATAGGCTAGGAATGATTGCACGATATTGCCAAGTATGTGTCATCTATACCGCATAAGAGTGCTCGTGCCACCAACCAACGGCTCACCTTTTCAGCATAAAAGCTACGACCTAGATCGAGAGTTCTACACTCATCATTTGATAGAAACTGATAGACTGCACTACAAAGATATGCAATTGTCAAGATTTTAGTTTAGAAAAGTTGTCGATTTTTGCATACTTATTGTCCAGTTGGTGGCTTAATGCCTGATTTGTTGGCATATTCCAGGCATATACTGACATATACCTGGAATATGCCACAAACCCACATGAACGAGGGTTTGCCCCCTTAGGGGCCCAAAAATAACAGATCCACTTTACTTCTGTTATGGTGCTGTATTTACATGCTCATCTCTTGTATTTTGGCTTGAAGCCATGGTTCTTGTGCAAGGGGTGCTCCTATTTAAATTTGACCCCATGCTGACCCCATACTGGTGGCTTGGATTCTCGCAGCCAGCATATTCTGTGGAGGATGCTGGGTGAATGTTTTCGAAATAACCTAATGTAAGCATGTCGAAATACATTTGCGGCCATAACTTCCATAAACAAGCTCCAAATTTAGTGTGAGAGCATGCGCTGGAAAGATTAGAGAAAGATCTAATGTTATCTGTGTGTAAATCGTAGTCTAATTTTGGGTCCACGGCGATTCAATCTTGTGCAGCTGAAATATCCCACAGCCGTTACGGAAAAAAAGAAGAGAAGGAGGTATATAGTGAGGTATGTTGCAAGCATTCTTTATCTTTGCGCTTGGGGCAATGACGCAGTTAGTGAGGTTTATCCGAGACGCGTCAATTGCTGGTTGAAAACTATTTCCAAACCCCTTCCTCGGCTTCCTCACGGGAGCCAGGAAAATTTCTGGAAGGCTGGCCTCTGGCTCCGGCCTATAAATTAAGTACTCCAGTTTTGCAAATTGCAGGCTCTGTTTACCTAAGTTGTACATTTGTGAATACACTGAAGGAAGCATCACAGGATAGTGCATATATTATCTATCCAGTTCTCTCTGTGCCATGTTTGTATCAATATTCACTGCAGTCCTACAACAAAAGATGTTACTTCAATCTGATCCAACTTTGATGTTCTTTCTCTGTTTAACCAAGTTGAAGCTAGCAATTTACTAACGAAGGTTGTGCCCTCCTTCGGTAATGGAGTTCAAAGCCAGTATACATGGACTTGGTAAAAGCTGTGCCACTTCTTGGCAATCGCTAAAGCAGGATGCACAACCAGGGAGAGTACAGGGTTTGAGGAGCATGGGCTTCATCAATATATCTGCCGAGATTTTCTGTAGTGTAATATGGTGGTAATGTGTTTCAATATATTTCCTGTCATGGTTGAGGCTACTTCCAGCAGAGAAACAAAACCTAACCCATAAGGAACTCTTTCCTAGATGATATCAGGAGCTAAGAAAGAAAAGAGTCACAAAGTGGAGATAAATCTTCACATAGTTTCCATTTATTACATAAACCTTGGTCTGCTTGGCTATGGAGAGGAGCTGAGATAGGAGTCAATGTCAAGACAGACTGGGTCCTACATAGCCAGCATAATAGTTGCCTGCATGTTTCTTACCAATAGGGCATTGGGGTGTATGTTTCTTGAATCAGTAATATCCGCTCGGAAAGCTGTTACAGTCAGAATAAGAGGTCTGAGGCATGGTTAACCTCAAGCAAGCAAATTTTATGTGATAAGTTTTGTTTTCTTTGGTTAGCGAGCTCCTAGGTACCACTCTTTAGTTTCCTTGTGTGTTATCTCAGTTCATTACTGATAGTGATTTTCATTAAGAGAAAAACTTTTGCTCGGCTGGATCTCTTAGTAATTTTGGAGAGAGCTTCTACATGCTGGATCACATTTACGTTGGATATAAGAAGAGCCAAGCACTTGGATGATTCTTGAGGATCACAAGATTCTTGATGGAGCTTCTTAAAGAAAACCTGTTGCACGGTTTGAAATCTTCTATGTAATCAATGCTGCTAAATATTGCTACGTGGCACTGCTTCGGGATTGCAAATTGGAAAAAAAAATATCGATCTAGTAATATTTTGTTTTTGAGGGAAAGTTCTTGCCTTTAGCTTTATCACTGCAGTTGAACCAATAGAATCTTTGCTCTAATCCAGTGCTTGATGGTTCTAATTATCACTTCTTGATGGCGGCGTTAATTGCAGACTTGGAGAGACTTTCTGAAGTATGTCCAGATCTAGTCCTTTTATTATCTCAACGTGAGATTAAATCTTACATTCATTAGGATCGGGTGAAGTTTGATAGGATTTGCTGTAGGGATGCAGACATCCAATCTAGTCTTGTATGTCAAAGATTAGAACCTAGAGGGATATGCATTTGTGCCTGCGTGATATGAAATATTGGCAGAGTCAGACATTGGAAGCACTTGTAAGTAGATCGGAGGCCATATAAGCAAAGGAGCAATTAGACTTGGGTCAATTGTGAGCAAGAGCATGTCAACAAGTTGAAGGACATTAGGGGGATTTGATTGCAGCAAGCGGAGAGACAAGTCACAGAGAGCTTATCATTCAACTCCTGAGAAATTGTTTAAATACATGGCCACGGCCACAAGTGCCATAATTCAGAAAGCTATTAGTTGGCAAGCAAGAATTCTGAAAGAGAGGATTTGGAAGTCTGCTTAGGTTTCTACTGCAAGGTATTTACGGAAAAGTTTTCTTAATACAGCTGCAACTTCAACAGATGTGTTTTATTTGCATGCGCTATGCAAACAAATTTACTTTCAGCATAACCAAATTATAAGCCTTAATGATCGACCAGACACTTACAGTTATAACTAGGCTGCATGATGAGACTCAACAGATACACCATGCTTATTATCAATTGGATTTTCAGTTTCAGGCTGCAATTTCTGCCATGGTAGATGGACAACACAAGATGAAGAATGGCTGATAACCTAGGCTCTTAGTTATCCTATACTTTCTCTTCAAACCTAGGCTCTAGTTATCCTATAGTTTCTCTTCATCGACCTATCAAACTATATCCAAGTTTGCTCTATCACTGTTAACTCAGCCATGTCTATGACTGGAACACATAAACCAGTTAATAATTGGAATTCAGAAAACATGTTACTATCCTGCTAGGAACACGCCAATGGTAATGCTTTCTATTTGGCGTGTTCCTAGGCTGCAATACACCATGCTTATTATCAATTGGATTTTCAGTTTCAAGCTGCAATTTCTGCCATGGTAGATGGACAACACAAGATGAAGAATGGCTGATAACTTAGGCTCTTAGTTAACCTATAGTTTCTCTTCAAACCTAGGCTCTAGTTATCCTATAGTTTCTGTTCATCGACCTATCAAACTATATCCAAGTTTGCTCTATCACTGTCGGGCATCGGGCATACTTGCAAAAGAAGATAACTCAGCCATGTCTATGACTGCAACACATAAACCAGTTAATAATTGGAATTCAGAAACATGTTACTATCCTGCTAGGAACACGCCAATGGTAATGCTTTCTATTTGGAGTTTTGTTGAGCCCTCTCAAAGGAGAAGGCATCCCAAAAAATGGCATATGCCGCTAATTGTGACGAGCACACGGTATTCTTTAGTAAAAGGCGAAAGAATAGTTCGCTCTGTGCTCATCACACGGCTTGCTGAATTGTTCTATTGATGCACGTTCTTTATATCAGCAATGTTTGTCCCTGTTTTCAGCATTTGGCGTGTGGGATATTTGGTAACCAAATGTTCATACGGCAAAGTGCAACTGGGCTCTGGGTATTCCTTATCTGACACTGATGGTGTTTTGGTGCAGACGTATTCTTGAAGCCTTCAGATCAGTCTATGCAGTGCAGGGCTATTTTTGCCCCCACGAAAAATTTCCCAGGCATTGGAGGAACTATGAGCCTTTGGAGATAGCCATTTCCTGCATACAGGAGCGGCATCAAGAGATTCATTCAAAACCCCACTTAAAATAGACCATGAATAGATTGCAAATCCGAACAATAGTAGGGTTCTTGCAACCTAGCATAGAAGCCATACCCGCTGCAACATGCTCTTTCCCAATGCCACGTGTCTTGCTTATCGGGCATGATAATATGAACCAAAAATGTTTATTACATCTAGTAATTTTGGTGGGTGATAAAAAGTCGAGGTGGTACCGCCAAATGTGACGGTGCCACCCCACGAACAGTTTCTGCGTTTTTGCATGTTTTATTTATTTTTAGGCGCCGCTTTGGGCTAGTTATGGCATGGAGCCTGCTAAGGCCGAGCGCCGAGAAGCTCATCTCAGGTTGTCGTGGAGCTCAGGTTGCAATGGTTGAAAGCATAGACAAGGTTATACAAGCACCAGCGGGAGCCTCCATAGCCAGACAGATTTCAAGAAGCAGGGTTCTTGAAGCCTCCATAGCCAGACAGAGTTCAAGAAAATGCAGCTAAAAAGCAAGAAGCGCCAACTGAGGTTGCATGAAGCGCCATCACCGTGAACGCCAGCCTGTAGAAAACAGTCAAAAACCACTGCCGAAAGAGTGGAGGTTGCACGCCATAGCTGATCTGCATAAGAGAGCAAAAAGGAAGGAAAGGATGATGACCTGGTATATTCCTACATGGACGAAATTGTAGGGTCCACGTGGCTTAGGTTTTGTAACGTGCCCCTAATTGGTTGTTTTTCATTTGGGAAACCGGTTAAGCGCCGCCACTTTTCGCGGCCATGGCCGCCGTGGTGGCCAGTTGGTTTCCAACTGGAAACCACCTCTTGGTGACACGTTTTCAAATACGTAAATGCTTGGTTCATATTACTCACAGACTGTGTTAATGAAGTGATGCCAGCCTATGCAAAAGGCTTATAGTGAATATTACTGCTGACCTTGATTATTAGCAGCATGCTAATGATATATAGAATGATAGCTATAACTTTTGGCATCTATGGTCCGAATTCAGCAACATCATCAATATATGAAACAATTGAGAACCATATAAAGGTATTGGTGGCTATCCCAATGTCATTCAATTTCTCTTCACAATTCTTACTACAAAACATGCTCTTGTCTGTTGCAGGAAGCGCCCAATGTCCCGTGGTTAATCTTACAATAGATTTCAAATCCTCTAGTGATTTCTTGAGTGATTATCTTTCTTATATTTCTTGTATTTATCTTGAGAATGATGCTTGTACAATCTCAAAAGGCGGCAGAGAATACAAATAAAAAGCTTGACCTTCAGCATCTGAAGTCCCGTCAAAGGCTATTGATATATGATGTATGCAATCCTACGAGCGTTTACTTTCCAGCAAGAGATTACATTGACTCATATTTACAGTTGTATCATTTTCAATTGCAGGGTAAAAGTGGGCATCATCAGCTTGTGCAAGCTGCACCTCGTAATAAACATTCTCAGGATTCAAGTGGGACGAACTTAGCATGTAAGTATGACAACTAATTTTATGCATGCGTTTTATTATTGTTGAATTGCGTATTTATTATTATGTTTTTTTAGAATATCAATTTTGTACGACATTCCTCATCCAAATATCTAGATCCAAATACGTGGGATAGGTCTCAAGGCATGTAAGGGACCCATGGGAGACTACTTGAGTACATATTGTGTGGCATCTTCTGATACCACCACAAGCGGGTTGGATGGATTTCTCATATACATCCAGATGTTTTACCCAGTTGGATAGGCTGGGCTGGTTAAGGAACGTTACATTTGGTATTAGAGTACGACTCGAGTTCGAGTCTCTATGGGAGCATGTATGACTCGATACCGTAAGACAGTATGGTCTTGACTTGGTCTTGGACACCATGGATGGTATGGTCTATGGACTTGTGATGCTCAAGGTCGATCATCGTTCTAGTGAGAGAGATTGTGGCGGACATGGGAGATTGCTCCTGATACCACCATAAGAGGATGGGATGGATTTCCTATAAACAACCAAGTGATTTAGCTGGAGTGGTCAAGGGACGTTACAAGGCCCTCCTTTAAGATGGGGATGAAAGGAATGAAAAAAAGGTGTTGAAAATCACCCACTTAAAAAATTGATACCACCACAAGCGGGTTGGATGAATAACCATATACATCCAGATGTTCTGGCCAGTTGGTTAGGCCGGGTTGGTTAAGGAACGTTACATTTGGTATTAGAGTACGACTCGAGTTCGAGTCTCTATGGGAGCACGTATGACTCGGATACCATAAGATAATATGGTCTTGACTTGGTCTTGGACACCATGGATGGTATGGTCTATGGACTTGTGATGCTCCAGGTCGATCATCGTTCGAGCGAGAGAGATTGTGGCGGACATGGGAGATTCTTCGCGTAGATCTTGGTGTGGCATTTCCTGATACCACCATAAGAGGATGGGATGGATTTTCTATAAACATCCAAGTGATTTAGCTAGAGTGGTCAAGGGACGTTACAAGACGACTGCTTTAAGATGGGAATGAAAGGAATGTAAGGTAAAAAAAGGTGTTGAAAATCACCACCTTACAAAATTGATACCACCACAAGCGGGTTGGATGAATAACCATATACATCCAGATGTTCTGCCCAGTTGGTTAGGCCGGGCTGGTTAAGGAACGTTACATTTGGTGTTAGAGTACGACTCGAGTTCAAGTCTCTATGCAAGCATGTGTGACTCGGATACCATAAGAGTATGGTCTTGACTTGGTCTTGGACACCATGGATGGTATGGTCTATGGTCGTGTGATGCTCCAGGTCGATCATCGTTTTAGTGAGAGAGATTGTGGCGGACATGGGAGATTGTTCGCGTAGATCTTGGTGTGGTGTTTCCTGATACCACCATAAGAGGATGGGATGGATTTCCTATAAACATCCAAGTGATTTAGCTGGATTGTTCGCGTAGATCTTGGTGTGGATTGTTCGCGTAGATCTTGGTGTGGCGTTTCTTGATACCACCATAAGAGGATGGGATGGATTTCCTATAAACATCCAAGTGATTTAGCTGGAGTGGTCAAGGGACGTTACAAGACCACTCCTTTAAGATGGGAATGAAAGGAATGTAAGGTAAAAAAAGGTGTTGAAAATCACCCACTTAAAAAATTGCAAGTGATTTAGCTGGAGTGGTCAAGGAATGTTACAAGACCACTCCTTTAAGATGGGAATGAAAGGAATGTAAGGTAAAAAAAGGTGTTGAAAATCACCCACTTAAAAAATTGATACCACCTCAAGCGGGTTGGATGAATAACCATATACATCCAGATGTTCTGGCCAGTTGGTTAGGCCGGGGTGGTTAAGGAACATTACATTTGGAATTAGAGTACGACTCGAGTTCGAGTCTCCATGGGAGCATGTATGACTTGGATACCATAAGACAGTATGGTCTTGACTTGGCCTTGGACACCATGGATGGTATGGTCTATGGTCTTGTGATGCTCCAGGTCGATGATTGTTCTAGTGATACTACCATAAGAGGATTGTTCTAGTGATACTACCATAAGAGGATGGGATGGATTTCCTATAAACATCCAAGTGATTTAGCTGGAGTGGTCAAGGGATGTTACAAGACCACATCTTTAAGATGGGAACGAAAGGGACTTCCCCCTCCCATGGCAATCATCTCACCATGAGTACGGCCCTCCGTCTAACTCGGACCATCCGTAGAAAGATGCCCGGGTGAAGGACACAGAGGTGTCATTCGGCCCACGCCTTCAATGGGACTCCTAAGTCGCGGAGGCGTGAATACATGTTAGCACACAGCATAAATCATACATAAATAACCACCACGAAGGGTGGCACATCCATCCAAGTACTAACGGCAAAGAAGATGCATCTAGTCCTAAGGAAAACACCCCAAACCCCAGGTTCTACCCTGGCTCAGACTCCTGTGAGGATGGACTGACGGCTCGGTCTCAAGAGATCAGCAGACAGAGGTATAACCTGGCGTTGGCTGGCATACAACAGTGACTAAGGTTGTCCACTCCATCCGCCCCTCCTGTGCACACTTTGCAGATGAGCTGAATCAAGCTATGGCGCCATTGTAGCCTTCCGGAGACGCAATCCCAAGGAATCACCCTTCGGGACTACTCCGGGTTACATCTCCCCAGTCCGATGAGGCAGGTCAGAGAAGTGTCGTCTTCTAGAGTCGCAGTGAATCCATGGGTGAGCTAGAGGACACGTGCCGCATCAGCGACCCCCGCATCCGTACCCGACTTACTCCCCTAACTTTATCTTCAAAGTACAGGATGATCACACCACTGTACCCAGGGAGTGTCAGACCCATACCCGGCCCTCTACGTGACTGACTATTATGCCTAGCTCACTAAAGGAGTCCCCGTAGCCTTTTATGCTCAGGCGAGACCCCACCCCACACTTCATCACTACGGCCCCTTATCTGGTGCTTCAATGATGCCATAGATTCCACAGCTCGGTGGGATCTTGTACACAGGCTGCATCTAATGGGAATAATACAGGGCTCTATCTAGGAGCATACTACAATACATGGGCTCAGTGGTCTCTACCCCCCGTAACCCCCCATCTCCGGAGTGCTAACTAAGCAAAGAACTACTAAACCATCAACCAAAGCACATTCAGAAACTAGAGATAAGAATACTCACCATATCAATCAAGGGTTAGCCTAACAGGTAAACCACAAAGAAAAACAGAGAGAGAACACATCACCGAGAGGCACTACGCTATAGATCAACAAAGAAGCCTAACAGAGGCGCTGACCTACTAGAATCACAACTAAGCTAACTATGTACTAACCGCAACCATAGCTAGCCCCACTATCCCTCTGGGTCGCCATCCTTCTGGCTGGAATGGGGTCGAACATCATCTTAGGGTTGGGCAGCATCTCCTCCTCCATCTCCACTTGCCCCAAATCGAATTGGGGCAAATTGGGGTGCAACCCCCAATTTGGGTGTCCCAAATTGGAAACTCTGCCTTGCCCAATCGATTCAGGTGGCATGCTAATTATTATCTACTTTAATAATTAAACCCCTTTAATTATTAGGTTAAGCCCTAATTTCGAATTAGGGTTAAGGTTAGGTTTCCACTTTAATAATTAATGGTTAACATAGCTAATAATTAATGTACCATTAATTATTCATAGTGATGTGTCATGTATTTATACCCAAAAGGCATATAAATACGTGGAACGCCACATTTTCCCCACCTTAGAAATGATGTTGTCCTCAGCATCAAGACTAGTGTAAGGTCGTCTCCCCACCTTAAAGAGGTAACGGGAAGTAAGATAAGGGTCTATGCAGCACGCCTTGCAACACGTTATAACAAAATGTGTGTTGCAAGTCTCGGCACCCTGAATTCCTGTATTAATTCTACAATCTATGTAATTACATAGTTACTAGCTTACAGAAAAATTACAAGTACTCTAAGTGTTCGTGATGCGACTCCCTCGCCGGTTCTTCGTTCTCATTGGCATCCTGGGTTCAGACCACGCTAGAATATTTATTTAAAGTTGGTTATGATGGAACCGCCCATATTAATTTCCTAAATGGATGCAAGACTAATCTCCCGGCGTAGGAAGAGGATGCTTCTTCCATCGTGGCCGTGGAGACAGCGCCCTATAATGCCTATACCTTTCTAAACCTTGCACTCGATCATGGCCCCAAGGGTTTAAGCGTAAGGGTCGTTTAAGACGATCCTATCATTGCCCATGATTACGTGCTACCTTATGTATGACCTCCTTGACCATGCATACCCAGTGCACCATGGTCCAGAGGATTTATGCTAGAGAACATTCTCGCTGATCTCATCATCGCCTTATGGACATGCTTATATTACAGTGCGGCATTTTGCTAGAGAACCATTTAAGATGGTCTCATCCTCGCTAATGTCAGCATTTGGCTAAGGCAAGCAAACCGAGGTCATGCCTACATTGACAGTACAACACGTCCCAGGGAACACCGAAGTGGTGTCATCATCGGTAGTGTCGTTTTTACGTATGCAACGTATAGTAACAGAAGCTGCATACATAGAATAAGGTAATATTTATGAAGTAACATTATGATAATATCAGATACATTACCTCCGACAGCACTATTATTTTTACTCTAGGCTTTACTATATCTAACGACGTTTAGGTCGTGATTATTAAACAATAATCCTAATTTAGACCTATTGTTAGATAGACCCGGTTTTAATTATCATACACAAGAATTAGGTGTGCTTTTTATTCTCTTCCGTGGGTTTTGCATTACTCCTGGAAGTATATCGTTAAGATACACCTAAGTAGATCTGAATTTTGATATGGAGCAAGCACGGGGGAGTGGTTCACGGCGAATGGGTTTTTGGAATTATGGCAAATACTATGTAAATGTTATTCCTAAGGCCACCTAATAATATAAAGGGGCATAGGATAACATAGCATTTGGATGTAAGGAACCATTGATATTTATGGAAGGGGTCGAGGCACTATCATTGGGATGGTTATTGGTTGAGAAAAAGATCATAGATAATATCCTATATGATAAGTCATATAATCTAATTAAAGGCAAGGAGATATTTTGGGAAAAAAGGCAACTGCCTACTAAAAAAGGCAAAAGTCGCAGATAGATCTATAAATAGAATCGAAACTTCAGTTGGAAGTATCTCCGCAACCAGAACTCCGATCGAAGCGACCTTTACCTCGTTGAAACCGGCTCGGAGTCTAGTTTCCGAATTGGGATGGCAAATCTCGTAATTCATCCGTATGAGAGAGTAATGACCGAAAATGTGACAAGGGGTCACAGATCACTGCCATAGCGACTTCACAGATCTGCAATTGTTTTTATGATGTGTGGCTACTTGGAGTTGCTAGATTAGTCTGGAAGGCCAATAAGCCAAACGCCAGAGCTTTGTATTTGCCATAGTACTTGTGTTTTGCCATAACCCAGTGGATCCGGTTGGGTGGTTAATGGTGCTGCCATATCATTTGTGCATGAATAAAGTTTCTTTAGTCCGGTGTTCTATTATTTCATTATGGTTCTATGATTCTGTGTTGCCACAACTTCCCAAATATATATGAATCGTATCAAGTGGTATCAGAGTGGAGGTTTGCGATTATTTTGGGAACCATGGGCAATGGGATCACCAGTGGAATTTGGACTCTCTAAACTGTGAGAGGAGATTATCATTTTGGGGTTCACAAGAACAGATTTGGATTATCCTAATGAAGTAAAAGCTTTTATGCATGAAGGAAAATCATATAATATTAGAGCAGTTAATGGAACTGAGTGGATTTGGTGACTATTGCTGCAAGCGAATCTGGAGCATCAGTAGCAGAGAAAACTCGGTGCTTTTGTGGAGAATGTTCGAAGTGTATGGACCGACTTGTTGTGAACAAGTTCGGATTATTGGAGAAACTTCTATGATCCTTTGGGGATTATGGAATAAGAAAGGTGACTACTGGGCTGTCATGGAAAAGCTTGTCAGAGACAAGTAGTTTATCGTGGAGACGAGTTGTCATGGAGACAAATAGCTTGTCATGGAGACAAGTAAACCACTTGCTGCAAAACATTGAGCTCTGCTTTATTATTATAGCCAAACTACTCGCCATAACCTCTTGTCATATCTAGAAGTTCATGTTGGTCATATGAGCCTGTGTAAATTCCAACCTTAAAGTTTGGGTATGGAGAACTGCAAAAGCATCTTGCTTGCGATTGCGGAGTCAGATCATGGTGATCTGTTTACTTAGTGTTAAGCATTGGGGAGGACATTTTACGTAGAACCTGTCAAGGATATAGACGTAAAAAATTAGATGCGGGATCTCAAATTGTTTCCTATGGGACAGGCTTATGGGTAAAGTTCCTAAGTTGAATTTTTTTATTTGGAATAAAGAATAGATACTTTTGTTGTGTATACCCATGATAGATTAGTGACTACGATTGCAACGTAGCCAGCTTGAACATGGTATACTAGATAGGGAATGCCGCTTGAACATGGTATACTAGATAGGGAATGCCTCTTGGTAGACTAGTGATTGTGTCTGCAGCACAATCGGCTTGAACAAGAGAGCATAAGATGTATACTTTGGAAGATTAGTAGTTGTGGTTGCAACACAATTGGCTTGACAAAGTTGCATCTGTATCTTGGAGATACACTGTATCGTGGTGGCGATACAATCAAGTAGTACCGCGAAGGTACGAAAGATAATAACGTACCGCGGAGGTACAAGGATATATCGTACTGTGGAAGTACGCGGATATCCATAACTATTTCTAAAGTTTTGCAGGGATTATAAAACTTTCAGACTGGTGATGACCATGGAAGATCCATCTTGAGAAGGGATGGATTGAAATGGACCGTATCTTGGATGATCGCGGGGTGATCCTTCTTGAGAAGGGATGGACTGAAATTGAGCGTATCTTGGACGATCGCGGACGATCTATCTTGAGAAGGGATGGATTGATATGGAGCAAGCACGGGGGAGTGGTCCACGGCGAATGGGTTATTGGAATTATGGCAAATACTATGTAAATGTTATTCCTAAGGCCACCTAATAATATAAAGGGGCATAGGATAACATAGCATTTGGATGTAAGGAACCATTGATATTTATGGAAGGGGTCGAGGCACTATCATTGGGATGGTTATTGGTTGAGAAAAAGATCATAGATAATATCCTATATGATAAGTCATATAATCTAATTAAAGGCAAGGAGATATTTTGAGAAAAAAGGTAACTGCCTACTAAAAAAGGCAAAAGTCGCAGATAGATCTATAAATAGAATCGAAAATTCAGTTGGAAGTATCTCTGCAACGAGAACTCCCGATTGAAGCGACCTTTATCTCGTTGGAACCGGCTCGGAGTCTAGTTTCCGAATTGGATGGCACATCTCGTAGTTCATCTGTATGAGAGAGTAATGGCCGAAAAGGTGACAAGGGGTCACAGATCACTGCCATAGCGACTTCACAGATCTGCAATTGTTTTTATGATGTGTGGCTACTTGGAGTAGCTAGATTAGTCTGGAAGGCCAATAAGCCAAATGCCAGAGCTTTGTATTTGCCATAGTACTTGTGTTTTGCCATAACCCAGTGGATCCGGTTGGGTGGTTAATGGTGCTGCCATATCATTTGTGCATGAATAAAGTTTCTTTAGTCCGGTGTTCTATTATTTCATTATGGTTCTATGATTCTGTGTTGCCACAACTTCCCAAATATACATGAATCGTATCAAATTCCATTTTCTAATTATTTATATAAAGGGCTTGAGGTCATATAGCTGTCCTTGGAAGGAATTGCATCCTTAAAAGGATCGATTAAGATGCTACCGAACATTATGGTTGTTCATTTAACTTATTTCCATATGAAAGCTTATAATACATGCACTATATAGCTAAATATATTGACTAGGTATGATGGATGCAGCTATCATGTTGACATTTATCTGTATAATGCTATATGTTTACCAAACTACTTAGGACAATCCTACCAGGGATGGTTCTATCATGAAAACATTCCTTCTGGACGCACAAGAGTAGGGAACTACATATGCTTCCTATTTTTGGTGTATCCTAAATATATAATGCATTTTGTTATTCTGGAGATTCGCGCTCTCGTTGTTTATTAAATTTTGGAATGAGTCCTACCAAGTGAGTTGATGTTATCATAACAAGTTGGCCGGACTTGTTAGATTACTTCCCTTCATTTGGTTGGATTATTCCCAGGAGATACTAGCTTTACACATAGTTAACAATGATCCTGGTCATGATTCCGTCTTAGCAAGGTGATCAAGCTCACCAAGTGGATCCAATACGTTGGATATGTGCTAACAATCATGTATAAGTTTAGTTAATCCTGCGGATTTCCTTTCCGCGCATTGAGGACTTCCTCAATTCTTGAGGTGATAACTCGTACAAGGCATGTACCAAAAATGCTTGACGATCCTATAGTTCGTGACATACGCCTGCAGTTCCGCCATTTGGTGTTTGAGAAGGGTAATTTCACGTTCGCAAGTCGAGAGTGAAGATTTCACTGTGGCGGTCCGTGGAGCATTTCGTATTACATGTATAGCAAAAGGTAGATTACCTATAGTTGAGAAATGTGTATGAAAGAAATCAAGAATGATTGAACATACACATGTAACATCGATAGGTAGAGATCCTAACGGTAGCATACGGAAACAAATCTATGTTATATAATTCAAAGAAAGTACAATTTACGGCCACAACATAGAATTGTGCAACCTAGCTATGGGTGACGAATGAGAGATACATGATGCTAGCTTGGATAAGGAGAGTCGAATAATGGTTTATGCGGAGTTATAGCAGGTACTCTAATGACTCTAGATTTCCACGTATATTTTATACGGCAGACCGTATAGGTGCGCTGAGTGTAAAATACGCTCCTAACTTTCGATTCTAAGCACCTAATTGCAGTCAGCGCACCTTTTGAATTTTAGCCTTGGGGTCGCCATCTTTGCCTCGGGAAACATGCCCCCTAGGGTAATTAGGGTGTGCCGAAGACACCGGAACTATTTCTGCCTCCATCCGAGTTACCCACTAAAAGTTACGGCCCATCTAAACTTGGGTCTTCTAATTATACCATTTCCACACCAAATTCACCCTAAACTTCCTAAATCTCCAACAATTTATTACACAAACCTAGGATAAAGACTAAATCATTGAGAAGTAAGGCAGTTTAGCGAAACTTAAACTCCCACGTAACTACCGAACTATCGGTTTAGAATTTGGTCAGTGCTATGATTCCGGTCAACCAAAATCATGGCTCTGATACCACTATGGCAGCTCCACGAATATATCTACGCTCAGGACGTATACATCTGAGGACTTCCCCCTCCCATGGCAATCAGCTCACCATGAGTAGGGCCCTCCGTCTAACTCGGACCATCCGTGGTGAAGGACACGGAGGTGTCATTCGGCCCACGCCTTCAATGGGACTCCTAAGATGCGGAAGCGTGAATACATGTTAGCACACAACATAAATCATACATAAATAACCACCACGAAGGGTGGCACATCCATCCAAGTACTAGCGGCAAAGAAGATGCATCTAGTCCTAAGGAAAACACCCCAAACCCGAGGGTTCTACCCGGCTCACGTGAGGATGGGTGGACGGCTCGGTCTCAAGAGATCGTGACAGAGGTATAAACTGGCGTTACTGGCATAGAAACGATGGCTAGGGTTGTCCACTCCATCCGCCCCTCCTGTGCACACTTTTGCGGATGAGTTGAATCAAGCTATGGCGCCATTGTAGCCTTCAAAGGCGCAATCCCAAGGAATCACCCGCCGGGACTACTCGGGTTACATCTCCCCGATCCGATGAGGCGGGAGGAGAAGTGTCCCTTCTAGAGTCGCGGTGAATCCATGGGTGAGCTAGAGGACACGATGCCGCATCGCGACCCCCGATCCGTGCGGAGCTTACTCCCCTAACTTTATCTTCAAAGTGCGGGATGATCACACCACTGTACCCGGGGAGTGTCGGACCCATACCCGCCCTCGTGGCCAGGCTATTAGGCCTAGCTCACTGAAGGAGTCCCCGTAGCCTTTTATGCTCAGGCGAGACCCCACCCCACACTTCATCACTACGGTCCCTTATCTGGTGCTTCAATGATGCCATAGATTTACCATTAATTATTTATAGTGATGTGTCATGTATTTATACCCAAAAGGCATATAAATACGTGGAACGTCACAATAAGAGGATGGGATGGATTTCCTATAAACATCCAAGTGATTTAGCTGGAGTGGTCAAGGGACGAACCACATCTTTAAGATGGGAACGAAAGGAATGTAAGGTAAAAAAAAGTGTTGAAAATCACCCACTTAAAAAATTGATCAGTTTATGCAGGTTGTGGAAACGAGATTGCCTAAAGTGCATATATGATGCATAATATTGTCTCTAATTCTTTCTATCTACTTTCTATCTACTTTCTATCTACAACACACTCTTACCTTAAAAGAATAAAAAATAAAAAACTAGCAAAAATGCAGGCTTGGGGTAAAGCTATGGTTTTAGAGAGATGAGAAGGTTGGAAAAGTCATTGGTTTGTAAATGGACAAAATACAAATTTGCAATTCACAAATAGAGGAATAAAATAGAATCAATTTGGAGGACATATGATATATCATGTGGTAGTTTGAATGATTCAAAGTCTAGGGTACATGTTTAGCAGAATAACATGTAACCATAAATGTTGATGGTGATGTGTTTATTTCATAACCCAATGGGTTTTATATGTTTCAAAATAATTCAAGGAGAATTTAAAACCCAAATAAAATGGTTTCCAAAAAAAAAGAGCGTTGGCATCTTTAGGGATCTGAGATGAACCATTCAATGGAATATGTTGTAGTTGATGCTTATTTTTTATAGCTATTGTCTAGAGGTGCGATATAGCATGACAGTCTACAACTTTAGAGAACTTGATTGACATTTTTTAATCATTAACATATATTCTCCATAGCAAATACAATTGAACATTTTATACAGCTTTTGAAGCATGGACAACAATTGGCCCCAAGGAGAACAATTGTATCATAATGGAGAACATGGAAGACACCTTTTATGCAAATTCTCAAAATCTAGATGTCATCTCATCCAGCATGTTCTGCAAATGAGTTATTTTTAGATTTATATGTTTCATCACCAACACAAAAAGTGCAGATTCTTATGTTGACAAATCGAAGAAACATGTAATCAAAGATGTACTAGAGATTGTAGAGAAAACTAGTTGCCAATGCAAATTCGTAAAATTTTCACCAAGAATATTCCACCCTAAAATATGTATATGACCAATATCACATCTGAAGCTATTTGTTCAAAACATTCAAATATTAAAGACGGAAATGGATTCCATATCTCTAAGCTTGCTGGAGTGCCAGCTTTGCGAGACTACTCTAATAACTTATGTATTCTATGTTTCATACGTATGAAGGTTGATTTGAATATGCATATGAAGATTGATTTGAATACTCATGCAATTGACTATAAAAAGCACTTCAAAATTAATTGGGATAGAGTAAATAAACACCTTTCCATCCAGTACGTCGTGGATAAAACAGTTCAATACGGCCTCAATTTTGCAATACACACATCCAGTGTACATATTCTCATCACCCAAATGTGTCGTGCTTCCTTAAGAAAACAAAAAATAAAGGATGCAATATTTTAGGGGAACGTTTCTAAGTCTTGACTTAACTGATATACGAGATAAATCTTATGTTTTAAAAAAGTTTATACTTTTGCAAGTATTGTACTTTACATGAGCTAAAACTTGCAAGTCATATGGGTTATTGTTAGAAGAAGTGCATGTGCTTTCAAAAATGAATCAATTTTGATACAGGTACCTGGAAGAGCTCTGGGCAGAACCTTGTTATGTCGAAGAGCTAATGCCTTTACGTGGAAAGTGTCTGAAGGACATGTCAAAGCATGTGCCTCTACCCACTGCAATGTGTACTGTAACTATAGATGTACTAGAAACATGTGCCCGGCGATGCCGGGCATTATCATGAACGTGTAAGACGGATAGATGCAATGTATAGAATGTCATAGATGTAATATGTAACATTTATAGATATGCTCCTACACATTTTCCAGTGGCTCACATTTGCACATAAAGAGGCATAGAAGAATCGCATCTGTTCGCACTGGTGCACACTGCCTCAGAATTGAAACAGGCAAATGGGACCATGGGGAACGTGCAAGGTATGTCAATGTTGCTAGGTGGGAGCCATTGAAGATGAATGCTATACTCCTCAGCTTCATCCAGTGTTTGCGACTATTTGAGCATGATATGATGATTCAATTACACCTTATGGACTGCTAAATGTGCTCCTGCGAACACCTACAGTAATGGCATTATCATTCTATATCTTGGAGGTTCTCCACATGCAAGATGAAATATGTTTTGCATCATCACATTAATAAGTACAAATATACAAATGTACAATCTACCAGCAATTCTATAATTGTTAAAGCTTTTCCCTTGAAAACCCTTCGAGGTGGGGGTCTTTTAATCCTACAAAGTATAGTTTTGTTGTGCTATTTTCTTTATATTAGATCCCATAGACCCGCTGGTGCCCATGGACGATAGAAGTCAATTCAGTTCAATTCAATTTAATTCTTACTGTTAAAAACATTCCAAAAGGTTTATAAGGGAGCATTAGTCGTATGTGAGGATGGTGGTAATGGTACTTGTATATTTATAGTGCTTTGGTTTTATGGAAGTGCATAAATGTAATTGGTGCATTATATATCTAGCTTCCATCTGACCAAAATTTACAATGTTTAACGTCCGCATAAAGAGTGGTTGAATTGATGAACCAATTTGATGAATACTATCACCCAGCATCAAAGGCTTTGTTTCGCAATGGCGGAGATGTTAGAATGATTCTTTGAATGTAAAAAGACCATGGAGTTAACAATATACATCTAAATTAAAGACGTGTTGATCTATATAGATCCGAGATATAAGATTTTGTTGCTTAGACATAATGGACACTCAATAAATGTGGTGGAAAATGAGAGTAAATAATGTTTCGACTTGTATGCTTTTGGAAGATCAAAACAATTCATGAAATACCCCAAACTTATAAACTTACAAATTAAATAAGGTAGGTTAACAAATCCGATACAAATGCCACTCTTATTCCATATAAAAAGTCAATTCTCCTACGAAACAAAAGAAATTGACCATCGGAGTACTGCTCCTTGAATATAACATCTAAGGAATCTGCTAAATGGAGCTCCTTGGCTAGTGATTTGCATGGTACTACCACATAATATTCCACATAAGAATAGTTCTTTACGATTATTGTAATCTGCTACATATTAAACCCAAAGAGGTCTTTAAATGCATACCCTTGTATACGATCATATTCTTCTTTGCATTATTCTAGAATGGGACTCGCATGAAACCAACAAACCGCCCGACTTAGACTTGCTTCTCATTCATCTCAGCAGATTTTCTACAATGGTGGATAGTGGGTAGCCGCACACATGCGAACTACCCATAAAAAATAAAGGGAAAATCCAATTATATCATTTGGACCCCAACAAAATACAATGCTAATAGAGACTGGGCTAGTGTACTGCTTAGAAAGCTTATCAGGGATTAAAAACCTCGCCCTTTCGGGTTTCGAGGAAAAACCCTAGTGATAAGCTAACCGACAAGGGGCTTGGACAAGCGTAAAGGCATAAAAAATCGCTCCCAAAACCCACGAATGGAAAAGTCGAAAGCAGATGCCGCTCGCTAACTGTACACGCACATCACCAACAAAACAACAAGACAAAACAAACCTCCCGAGTGGAGGGCTGATTCTGATTAGCGTGCCCTTGCGATAAAAATAGAATAACAAAGAGGGGAGGGTGGGTTCAAAGAGAATAAGGTAATGCTTTGAGAGAGAGAGAGAGGAAGCCCGATGAGAAGTCGGCGTAAGCGCCCTAAAATAGCGAACTCCCAACGACGAGCATGAGCATCCGCATGCATGCAAAACATGCATGCTCGTCCCATTCTAGAATGGCGATCCGATGTCTCGGATCGATGGGATTCTAGAATGGGACTTCATATGAAACCAACAAACCGCCCGAATACCAAAGGACTTCCTTAACAAACTAGAATCGAGGGCCGAAGGTCACGGGATGAAGGCTAAAAGGCGAGAAAGGACAACATGAAAGAAACGCCAAATTGGCCAAACCAAGGCGAGGAAGAAGCCCCTCCCGCACGGAAACAATTCAAAGAGAATAAGATGCTAGAGAGAGAGAGAGGAAGCGCCGATGAGAAGTCGAAGCGGCAGCGCGCCTAAAATAGCGAACTCCCAACCAGAACGAGCATGCGCCGCCCGCATGCATGCAAAACATGCATGCTCGTCCCATTCTAGAATGGCGATCCGATGTCTCGGATCGATGGGATTAATGCCTCACACTATGTTGGATAGTTTTCACTGCATAGCATGGACCAATGCAGTTTCTGCTTGTTAATGCATTTGTACTAATCCAGGCAAAGGCATGTGGGCACTGAAAGGGTTCTACTGTCAATACACTCCACATGCAGCTGCAACAGAGGCTTATGTACATTATGTCTTCTAGGAATATTGTTGTCACTGCAACTGTATCCGAATAAGTCAAGTTATGCGAAAAGTCACTAAAACGAAAATGTATATCAGAATAAGCAACTTTAGAGTAGCTTATTAGAAGAATCAGTCCATTTTCTAACAAATTATGGTCAGCTTCTTTCATGTCTTGTGTAGATTTGTCAGTTAGCCAGTCTACAATGGATAAGCACATGTCTAGAAAGCCAAGATCATCTTCTGTCATCTTCACCTGGTTGTCTTGACAACCTTCAAAGTTTTATGCTCCATGCGTTCACAGTATATGATAGGATTAGATGTTAGAATAGTGACACCATCACCAAAATAATATACCCAGAGTTCAATTTCTAACTTTGCAAGCAGAAGTATGTCATGTATAGAACCAAAACACTTCAAATTTCGTGGACCTTATTAGAAGTTGGTGGGTCATATCGACTGGCTAATTTGCGCATTGAGCAAGGAAAAGTGAAGAATATAAGGTGTTGTTTTATACGTAAAAATTCAATTGCAAACATCCTTCTGCCCAAACAGGACTTCCAACTGCTTGGTGTATTAAGACATCACTTGTCTAAATTCCTAAATACTATTAAACGAATAATGAAGGCTGTAAATATTTCAGTTTCATCAGCATATTTCATGAGTGGCATATCAGTGAGTAGATGTCTGAATGCTTCTAAAGAAGGTATAGGGAAAAACGTCCTGCAAACAATAAGAGCAAGATCAACCAAGTGCTCCATGAATGCATTTAAAGACAATGTTGATCGCGACAAAATTATCTAATTTCTTATTTACATAGAAACTTCAAATGGTGTATTTTAAGAAAGATAAAATGCCACAATGTTTGCGATGGAAGAAAGATCTGTGGTGATCGTAAAACATTGAAAGGAACTCTGTAGCAAATTGATCAAAGATCTGGACATTCAAACAACTAAACTTACCTATTTGGAAGAAATGCGACTTAACATTGAGCCTTGTTACTCGTCTCTATGCACGGGCAGTAAGGAGGAAAGAAAGTACCTTGGAGTACGAAAATTGTAGAACATTAACTTCATGATGGATGCTCCATATGATTAGCGTATACTGATTGAATCAGTCTGCAATAGTTAAAATTATGTGCAGGCATTAGGATGTCCCTGAGTATTTTACACAATATGGTCAATCCAATTGGATACCTATAAGGAAGTCTTAGATTGGGATGGAATTTGATGTTTGTTACCTCTCAATTGCAAGAATGAACATAGAATTAGCGAGTCACAAATTAGAATGAAGAGAGAAGAATATGCAAAAAATACATAATTTAAGAAATAATAGAATGTTTAATCTTCTGACCTGCATAACAAACTGCTACAGAAATTCCATTGCTCCAATAAATGTTGTGTATGCACATTTACACCAAAAGGCAGCCCATGTTTAAGCACAAAAGCAAGAAGCTTGAGTTCCACCAAAGGGCTAGCTTCATTCTCCTCCAATAATCGTTGATGCCATAGAGCAAATTATCTCCAGTTTTCAAAAAGCACTTGGCATGAATCAACTCTTTATCTCTTTGGCAACTTTGTTGAAGTTTCATCTATCTGGTCATTCCTGCAGGCAAAAAATCCAGATAAGACATAGGCCAAGACCTGTTTAAAGAACAACAAATTCGAAGGAATAAAACTTCATATACATGATGCTGCATGTACAGGATGCAGTGCATGCATTGC
Source organism: Isoetes taiwanensis (assembly GCA_021234155.1). Classification (NCBI taxonomy): domain Eukaryota; kingdom Viridiplantae; phylum Streptophyta; class Lycopodiopsida; order Isoetales; family Isoetaceae; genus Isoetes; species Isoetes taiwanensis. Next base: position 19,297,003 of record JAJEKV010000018.1, read on the forward strand.
GTAATGGAACAGTGACTTTAATTGCTGATTGGAGCCACTTTAAAGTGAACGTAAAGTCTAGTGGTAAGAACGGACATAGAGAATACATAAAAGGACATAGAGAATACATATTGATAGAGCCATACAATCTCTAATAATCTCGCAAAATCCGAATTGGAGTTCAACAACAGTTGCTTTCAATTATCCATGATAAATCAGTATATGTCTGTGTGTTTCTTGTGCAACGTAAATGAGTTAGTTGCTAAACAGATGTTCTACATCAAAGAGATGTTCTGATAGTTATAGTACAAATAATAGGTGCATAGATCTACAACCTTCAAACCTGTGCATGCAACATAAATGTGAAGACTATAAATCAGTTGCTTCCAAGTTAAGCACTACAAATATTTTCTATGCTCTATTACGAATCATCCATAATCTGTGCTTGATCTTTCTTCTATCAAATGAATCAAAGGAACTTAACTGGTCCATGATCATCATTGGCAACATGGGGCCTGTAACATGGGAGTCGGGCTTGCTAAAATTAATGTCTAGAAAAAAGCACTAATGGCAATACTCCATTTATGCTAAATTGATAGATGACTAAATCCAGAATTCCAGTAAAGCCAAGCGCTAAAGACAATCGAATATAGCTTCAAAAGCTTCAAATACACGATTCTAATAAACACATGCAAGAAATTACCTGAATATTGTGGATGATCGAGGCATAAATCTGGATTAAGCACTCAAAAACTTAGAAGAGGAACAATAAACCCAGAAATAAGCAGTTTCTAGATTCCAAGGGCTTACCTCAACAGGTTCCATCAAGCACATTATGTCGGCCCGCGTGAAAAAAGCTACACAACTGAACATCTGTGAGCTTTAAATACCAAGCAGATTATGCCTATTTCGCTCAAGTGCATTGTTCTTAAAAATGACCAGAGTCCAAGCAAAATAGGAGCATAATCCAAAAGAATGCCATGAGCAAACAAACTCTAATCTGCTATCAAAACAATTTTCCGTATCTACATAGAAACTTCAAATGATGTATTTTAAGAAAGATAAAATGCCACAATGTTTGCGATGGAAGAAAGATCTGTGGTGATCGTAAAACATTGAAAGGAACTCTGTAGCAAATTGATCAAAGATCTGGACATTCAAATAGCTAAACTTACCTATTTGGAAGAAATGCGACTTAACATTGAGCCTTGTTACTCGTCTCGATGCACGGGCAGTAAGGAGTAAAGAAAGTACCTTGGAGTACGAAAATTGTAGAACATTAACTTCATGATGGATGCTCCATATGATTAGCGTATACTGATTGAATCAGTCTGCAATAGTTAAAATTATGTGCAGGCATTAGGATGTCCCTGAGTATTTTACACAATATGGTCAATCCAATTGGATACCTATAAGGAAGTCTTAGATTGGGATGGAATTTGATGTTTGTTACCTCTCAATTGCAAGAATGAACATAGAATTAGCGAGTCACAAATTAGAATGAAGAGAGAAGAATATGCAAAAAATACATAATTTAAGAAATAATAGAATGTTTAATCTTCTGACCTGCATAACAAACTGCTACAGAAATTCCATTGCTCCAATAAATGTTGTGTATGCACATTTACACCAAAAGGCAGCCCATGTTTAAGCACAAAAGCAAGAAGCTTGAGTTCCACCAAAGGGCTAGCTTCATTCTCCTCCAATAATCGTTGATGCCATAGAGCAAATTATCTCCAGTTTTCAAAAAGCACAACAGCATGAATCAACTCTTTATCTGCTGGCAACTTTGTTGAAGTTTCATCTATCTGGTCATTCCTGCAGGCAAAAAATCCAGATAAGACATAGGCCAAGACCTGTTTAAAGAACAACAAATTCGAAGGAATAAAACTTCATATACATGATGCTGCATGTACAGGATGCAGTGCAGGCATTGCGTAATGGAACAGTGACTTTAATTGCTGATTGGAGCCACTTTAAAGTGAACGTAAAGTCTAGTGGTAAGAACGGACATAGAGAATACATAAAAGGACATAGAGAATACATATTGATAGAGCCATACAATCTCTAATAATCTCGCAAAATCCGAATTGGAGTTCAACAACAGTTGCTTTCAATTATCCATGATAAATCAGTATATGTCTGTGTGTTTCTTGTGCAACGTAAATGAGTTAGTTGCTAAACAGATGTTCTACATCAAAGAGATGTTCTGATAGTTATAGTACAAATAATAGGTGCATAGATCTACAACCTTCAAACCTGTGCATGCAACATAAATGTGAAGACTATAAATCAGTTGCTTCCAAGTTAAGCACTACAAATATTTTCTATGCTCTATTACGAATCATCCATAATCTGTGCTTGATCTTTCTTCTATCAAATGAATCAAAGGAACTTAACTGGTCCATGATCATCATTGGCAACATGGGGCCTGTAACATGGGAGTCGGGCTTGCTAAAATTAATGTCTAGAAAAAAGCACTAATGGCAATACTCCATTTATGCTAAATTGATAGATGACTAAATCCAGAATTCCAGTAAAGCCAAGCGCTAAAGACAATCGAATATAGCTTCAAAAGCTTCAAATACACGATTCTAATAAACACATGCAAGAAATTACCTGAATATTGTGGATGATCGAGGCATAAATCTAGATTAAGCACTCAAAAACTTAGAAGAGGAACAATAAATCCAGAAATAAGCAGTTTCTAGATTCCAAGGGCTTACCTCAACAGGTTCCATCAAGCACATTATGTCGGCCCGCGTGAAAAAAGCTACACAACTGAACATCTGTGAGCTTTAAATACCAAGCAGATTATGCCTATTTCGCTCAAGTGCATTGTTCTTAAAAATGACCAGAGTCCAAGCAAAATAGGAGCATAATCCAAAAGAATGCCATGAGCAAACAAACTCTAATCTGCTATCAAAATAATTTTCCGTATCTACATAGAAACTTCAAATGGTGTATTTTAAGAAAGATAAAATGCCACAATGTTTGCGATGGAAGAAAGATCTGTGGTGATCGTAAAACATTGAAAGGAACTCTGTAGCAAATTGATCAAAGATCTGGACATTCAAACAGCTAAACTTACCTATTTGGAAGAAATGCGACTTAACATTGAGCCTTGTTACTCGTCTCTATGCACGGGCAGTAAGGAGGAAAGAAAGTACCTTGGAGTACGAAAATTGTAGAACATTAACTTCATGATGGATGCTCCATATGATTAGCGTATACTGATTGAATCAGTCTGCAATAGTTAAAATTATGTGCAGGCATTAGGATGTCCCTGAGTATTTTACACAATATGGTCAATCCAATTGGATACCTATAAGGAAGTCTTAGATTGGGATGGAATTTGATGTTTGTTACCTCTCAATTGCAAGAATGAACATAGAATTAGCGAGTCACAAATTAGAATGAAGAGAGAAGAATATGCAAAAAATACATAATTTAAGAAATAATAGAATGTTCAATCTTCTGACCTGCATAACAAACTGCTACAGAAATTCCATTGCTCCAATAAATGTTGTGTATGCACATTTACACCAAAAGGCAGCCCATGTTTAAGCACAAACGCAAGAAGCTTGAGTTCCACCAAAGGGCTAGCTTCATTCTCCTCCAATAATCGTTGATGCCATAGAGCAAATTTTCTCCAGTTTTCAAAAAGCACAAAAGCATGAATCAACTCTTTATCTGCTGGCAACTTTGTTGAAGTTTCATCTATCTGGTCATTCCTGCAGGCAAAAAATCCAGATAAGACATAGGCCAAGACCTATTTAAAGAACAACAAATTCGAAGGAATAAAACTTCATATACATGATGCTGCATGTACAGGATGCAGTGTAGGCATTGCGTAATGGAACAGTGACTTTAATTGCTGATTGGAGCCACTTTAAAGTGAACGTAAAGTCTAGTGGTAAGAACGGACATAGAGAATACATAAAAGGACATAGAGAATACATATTGATAGAGCCATACAATCTCTAATAATCTCGCAAAATCCGAATTGGAGTTCAACAACAGTTGCTTTCAATTATCCATGATAAATCAGTATATGTCTGTATGTTTCTTGTGCAACGTAAATGAGTTAGTTGCTAAACAGATGTTCTACATCAAAGAGATGTTCTGATAGTTATAGTACAAATAATAGGTGCATAGATCTACACCTTCAAACCTGTGCATGCAACATAAATGTGAAGACTATAAATCAGTTGCTTCCAAGTTAAGCACTACAAATATTTTCTATGCTCTATTACGAATCATCCATAATCTGTGCTTGATCTTTCTTCTATCAAATGAATCAAAGGAACTTAACTGGTCCATGATCATCATTGGCAACATGGGGCCTGTAACATGGGAGTCGGGCTTGCTAAAATTAATGTCTAGAAAAAAGCACTAATGGCAATACTCCATTTATGCTAAATTGATAGATGACTAAATCCAGAATTCCAGTAAAGCCATGCGCTAAAGACAATCGAATATAGCTTCAAAAGCTTCAAATACACGATTCTAATAAACACATGCAAGAAATTACCTGAATATTGTGGATGATCGAGGCATAAATCTAGATTAAGCACTCAAAAACTTAGAAGAGGAACAATAAATCCAGAAATAAGCAGTTTCTAGATTCCAAGGGCTTACCTCAACAGGTTCCATCATGCACATCATGTCGGCCCGCGAGAAAAAAGCTACACAACTGAACATCTGTGAGCTTAAAAGACCAAGCAGATTATGCCTATTTCGCTCAAGTGCATTGTTCTTAAAAATGACCAGAGTCCAAGCAAAATAGGAGCATAATCCAAAAGAATGCCATGAGCAAACAAACTCTAATCTGCTATCAAAATAATTTTCCGTATCTACATAGAAACTTCAAATGGTGTATTTTAAGAAAGATAAAATGCCACAATGTTTGCGATGGAAGAAAGATCTGTGGTGATCGTAAAACATTGAAAGGAACTCTGTAGCAAATTGATCAAAGATCTAGACATTCAAATAGCTAAACTTACCTATTTGGAAGAAATGCGACTTAACATTGAGCCTTGTTACTCATCTCGATGCACGGGCAGTAAGGAGGAAAGAAAGTACCTTGGAGTACGAAAATTGTAGAACATTAACTTCATGATGGATGCTCCATATGATTAGCGTATACTGATTGAATCAGTCTGCAATAGTTAAAATTATGTGCAGGCATTAGGATGTCCCTGAGTATTTTACACAATAAGGTCAATCCAATTGGATACCTAAAAGGAAGTCTTAGATTGGGATGGAATTTGATGTTTGTTACCTCTCAACTGCAAGAATGAACATAGAATTAGCGAGTCACAAATTAGAATGAAGAGAGAAGAATATGCAAAAAATACATAATTTAAGAAATAATAGAATGTTCAATCTTCTGACCTGCATGACAAACTGCTACAGAAATTCCATTGCTCCAATAAATGTTGTGTATGCACATTTACACCAAAAGGCAGCCCATGTTTAAGCACAAAAGCAAGAAGCTTGAGTTCCACCAAAGGGCTAGCTTCATTCTCCTCCAATAATCGTTGATGCCATAGAGCAAATTTTCTCCAGTTTTCAAAAAGCACAAAAGCATGAATCAACTCTTTATCTGCTGGCAACTTTGTTGAAGTTTCATCTATCTGGTCATTCCTGCAGGCAAAAAATCCAGATAAAACATAGGCCAAGACCTATTTAAAGAACAACAAATTCGAAGGAATAAAACTTCATATACATGATGCTGCATGTACAGGATGCAGTGCAGGCATTGCGTAATGGAATAGTGACTTTAATTGCTGATTGGAGCCACTTTAAAGTGAACGTAAAGTCTAGTGGTAAGAACGGACATAGAGAATACATAAAAGGACATAGAGAATACATATTGATAGAGCCATACAATCTCTAATAATCTCGCAAAATCCGAATTGGAGTTCAACAACAGCTGCCTTCAATTATCCATGATAAATCAGTATATGTCTGTGTGTTTCTTGTGCAACATAAATGAGTTAGTTGCTAAACAGATGTTCTACATCAAAGAGATGTTCTGCTAGTTATAGTACAAATAATAGGTGCATAGATCTACACCTTCAAACCTGTGCATGCAACATAAATGTGAAGACTATAAATCAGTTGCTTCCAAGTTAAGCACTACAAATATTTTCTATGCTCTATTACGAATCATCCATAATCTGTGCTTGATCTTTCTTCTATCAAATGAATCAAAGGAACTTAACTGGTCCATGATCATCATTGGCAACATGGGGCCTGTAACATGGGAGTCGGGCTTGCTAAAATTAATGTCTAGAAAAAAGCACTAATGGCAATACTCCATTTATGCTAAATTGATAGATGACTAAATCCAGAATTCCAGTAAAGCCATGCGCTAAAGACAATCGAATATAGCTTCAAAAGCTTCAAATACACGATTCTAATAAACACAGGCAAGAAATTACCTGAATATTGTGGATGATCGAGGCATAAATCTGGATTAAGCACTCAAAAACTCAGAGGAGGAACAATAAACCCATAAATAAGCAGTTTCTAGATTCCAAGGGCTTACCTCAACAGGTTCCATCAAGCACATCATGTCGGCCCGCGTGAAAAAAGCTACACAACTGAACATCTGTGAGCTTAAAAGGCCAAGCAGATTATGCCTGTTTCGCTCAAGTGCATTGTTCTTAAAAATGACCAGAGTCCAAGCAAAATAGGAGCATCAAGAGTATACTTCAAATCCAGAAGAATGCCATGAGCAAACAAACTCTAATCTGCTATCAAAACAATTTTTCGTATCTACATAGAAACTTCAAATGGTGTATTTTAAGAAAGATAAAATGCCACAATGTTTGCGATGGAAGAAAGATCTGTGGTGATCGTAAAACATTGAAAGGAACTCTGTAGCAAATTGATCAAAGATCTGAACATTCAAACAGCTAGACTTACCTATTTGGAAGAAATGCGACTTAACATTGAGCCTTGTTACTCGTCTCGATGCACGGGCAGTAAGGAGGAAAGAAAGTACCTTGGAGTACGAAAATTGTAGAACATTAACTTCATGATGGATGCTCCATATGATTAGCGTATACTGATTGAATCAGTCTGCAATAGTTAAAATTACATGCAGGCATTAGGATGTCCCTGAGTATTTTACACAACACATAACAATCATTGACATTAACAACCAACACATAACTACCATTGACATTAATTAACACAACCATTGGGTCCAACACATTTAAATTAAAATCCCCCTTAAACCCCCTTTGGTTTGGGTGCATATTCACACGGGGGGGTGACTCCGGGCAACGAGAGCTGTTGGATAGGCATATTCATCCCTTATTCCTTAATCTATACCGTACGTAAAGTTCCTCGTTTGTGGGGTATGCAAGTACAAAATTTGCTATACTGTATAACAAGATTCGCAAAATACTATAAAATTTCAAGCGGAATACTATATGGTGTTGATTTCGTACGTGCAAAATACAATTATGAGGGCTCTCGCTGCCCTACGTCACCCCCCGCGTGAATATGCACCCAAACCAAAGGGGGTTTAAGGGGGATTTTAATTTAAATGTGTTGGACCCAATGGTTGTGTTAATTAATGTCAATGGTAGTTATGTGTTGGTTGTTAATGTCAATGGTTGTTATGTATTGGGGGATTTAATTTTTATATGTTAGATGTTAATGGTTTGTGTTGCAAAAATTTTTTTTTTTGGCCTTGGGGGCCTTAGGGGACGTCTTGTGGTGTGACAAAAAATTTTAGAATTCAAACCAGAAAAAACTAGAATTTATTTGAGGCTTTCATCACATGTAGCTTTTGAATTTGATCACAATAAAACAAATAGAACATAAGTAAAAGTTACCATAAAGATAGAGCAGATTGATCCCATTATTCTAAAAGTCATAAAGTTTGCAACACAAAGAAAACCCCCTGTTATTATGCTACATATTGTTACTTCCGCTACAACTATTTCTCTTTCACAATGACACCATTGTTTATCAATCCATATGATTTTGGATGCTCCATCTTTAGCTTAAAGGTAATGCATGATTCACCTTATGGTTCGATTAAAGTTCCAAACCTACAATATAAATGCATTCTTGTGGCCACTGTTTGATTGATCTGCGTGACATGGAAAAGGGCGTGGAATAATCCGCATGTTGTGTGCATAAGAATCCGTTTGTTGATTGAAGCTAAAGGCTGGCACGCTATGAACAATCCGGCAGCCAGGAATATCCAAGAGTTGGAAGCAAACAGAGGGCCTAAACTTGAATCTGCAGCAAATCTTAGGAAGGAAACAAAAGGGGGTTTTGCAGCACTACATTGTAGAATCAGGAAACCAAGAAACATTAAAAAACAAATACCTTTGTAAGTGTGAGCAAAAAATCCATCTCGTGGTAGTAAAATCCACTCCGGCAATAAGAATCCAAGAGGGCAAGTACACATGCATATGCACACATGCACACATGCACATGCACTTACACTTGCACATGCACAATACACATGCACATGCACATGAACATGCACATGCATGTGCACATGCACATGCACATGCATGTGCACATGCACATGCACATGCATACACATGCGCAGTGTTCATGCACAAACACATGCAGAGAAAGACAACAACCCTCGGATTGTTCCAACCAACGAAAATCAACGGCCCATAAAGGGTGCACTCTAGAAATACTATTTAGTACACCTCAACGAATACAACAACGAAATCATAGAAAAACCATGTGAAAAAGCGTACAAAAATCTAAAAGTAACCCCCTGTTATTGTGCTACATATGGTCAATCCAATTGGATACCTATAAGGAAGTCTTAGATTGGGATGGAATTTGATGTTTGTTACCTCTCAACTGCAAGAATGAACATAGAATTAGCGAGTCACAAATTAGAATGAAGAGAGAAGAATATGCAAAAAATACATAATTTAAGAAATAATAGAATGTTCAATCTTCTGACCTGCATAACAAGCTGCTACAGAAATGCCATTGCTCCAATAAATGTTGTGTATGCACATTTACACCAAAAGGCAGCCCATGTTTAAGCACAAAAGCAAGAAGCTTGAGTTCCACCAAAGGGCTAGCTTCATTCTCCTCCAATAATCGTTGATGCCATAGAGCAAATTATCTCCAGTTTTCAAAAAGCACAAAAGCATGAATCAACTCTTTATATGCTGGCAACTTTGTTGAAGTTTCATCTATCTGGTCATTCCTGCAGGCAAAAAATCTAGGTAAGACATAGGCCAAGACCTGTTTAAAGAACAACAAATTCGAAGGAATAAAACTTCATATACATGATGCTGCATGTACAGGATGCAGTGCAGGCATTGCGTAATGGAACAGTGACTTTAATTGCTGATTGGAGCCACTTTAAAGTGAACATAAAGTCTAGTGGTAAGAACGGAAGTAGAGAATACATAAAAGGACATAGAGAATACATATTGATAGAGCCATACAATCTCTAATAATCTCGCAAAATCCGAATTGGAGTTCAACAACAGTTGCTTTCAATTATCCATGATAAATCAGTATATGTCTGTGTGTTTCCTGTGCAACATAAATGAGTTAGTTGCTAAACAGATGTTCTACATCAAAGAGATGTTCTGCTAGTTATAGTACAAATAATAGGTGCATAGATCTACACCTTCAAACTGTGCATGCAACATAAATGTGAAGACTATAAATCGATTTGCTTCCAAGTTAAGCACTACAAATATTTTCTATGCTCTATTACGAATCATCCATAATCATGCTTGATCTTTCTTCTATCAAATGAATAAAAAGAACTTAACTGGTCCATGATCATCATTGGCAACATGGGGCCTGTAACATGGGAGTCGGGCTTGCTAAAATTAATGTCTAGAAAAAAGCACTAATGGCAATACTCCATTTATGCTAAATTGATAGATGACTAAATCGAAATTCAAAAAGCCATGCGCTTAAAGACAATCGAATATAGCTTCAAAAGCTTCAAATACACGATTCTAATAAACACATGCAAGAAATTACCTGAATATTGTGGATGATCGAGGCATAAATCTGGATTAAGCACTGAAAAACTCAGAGGAGGAACAATAAACCCATAAATAAGTAATTTCTAGATTCCAAGGGCTTACCTCAACAGGTTCCATCAAGCACATCATGTCGGCCCGCGTGAAAAAAGCTACAATAACCAACATCCCAGGAGCTTAAAAGGCCAAGCAGATTATGCCTGTTTCGCTCAAGTGCATTGTTCTTAAAAATGACCAGAGTCCAAGAAAAATAGGAGCATCAAGAGTATACTTCAAATCCAAAAGAATGCCATGAGCAAACAAACTCTAATCTTCTATCAAAACAATTTTTCGTATCTACATAGAAACTTCATGGTGTATTTTAAGAAAGATAAAATGCCACAATGTTTGCGATGGAAGAAAGATCTGTGGTGATCGTAAAACATTGAAAGGAACTCTGTAGCAAATTGATCAAAGATCTGAACATTCAAACAGCTAGACTTAACTATTTGGAAGAAATGCGACTTAACATTGAGCCTTGTTACCGCCCTCGATGCAGGCGTGGGAGGAAAGAAAGTACCTTGGAGTACGAAAATTGTAGAACATTAACTTCATGATGGATGCTCCATATGATTAGCGTATACTGATTGAATCAGTCTGCAATAGTTAAAATTATATGCAGGCATTAGGATGTCCCTGAGTATTTTACACAATATGGTCAATCCAATTGGATACCTATAAGGAAGTCTTAGATTGGGATGGAATTTGATGTTTGTTACCTCTCAACTGCAAGAATGAACATAGAATTAGCGAGTCACAAATTAGAATAAAGAGAGAAGAATATGCAAAAAATACATAATTTAAGAAATAATAGAATGTTCAATCTTCTGACCTGCATAACAAACTGCTACAGAAATTCCATTGCTCCAATAAATGTTGTGTATGCACATTTACACCAAAAGGCAGCCCATGTTTAAGCACAAAAGCAAGAAGCTTGAGTTCCACCAAAGGGCTAGCTTCATTCTCCTCCAATAATCGTTGATGCCATAGAGCAAATTATCTCCAGTTTTTAAAAAGCACAAAAGCATGAATCAACTCTTTATATGCTGGCAACTTTGTTGAAGTTTCATCTATCTGGTCATTCCTGCAGGCAAAAAATCCAGGTAAGACATAGGCCAAGACCTGTTTAAAGAACAACAAATTCGAAGGAATAAAACTTCATATACATGATGCTGCATGTACAGGATGCAGTGCAGGCATTGCGTAATGGAACAGTGACTTTAATTGCTGATTGGAGCCACTTTAAAGTGAACATAAAGTCTAGTGGTAAGAACGGAAGTAGAGAATACATAAAAGGACATAGAGAATACATATTGATAGAGCCATACAATCTCTAATAATCTCGCAAAATCCGAATTGGAGTTCAACAACAGTTGCTTTCAATTATCCATGATAAATCAGTATATGTCTGTGTGTTTCCTGTGCAACATAAATGAGTTAGTTGCTAAACAGATGTTCTACATCAAAGAGATGTTCTGCTAGTTATAGTATAAATAATAGGTGCATAGATCTACACCTTCAAACCTGTGCATGCAACATAAATGTGAAGACTATAAATCAGTTGCTTCCAAGTTAAGCACTACAAATATTTTCTATGCTCTATTACGAATCATCCATAATCTGTGCTTGATCTTTCTTCTATCAAATGAATCAAAGGAACTTAACTGGTCCATGATCATCATTTGGCAACATGGGGCCTGTAACATGGGAGTCGGGCTTGCCAAAATTAATGTCTAGAAAAAAGCACTAATGGCAATACTCCATTTATGCTAAATTGATAGATGACTAAATCCAGAATTCCAGTAAAGCCATGCGCTAAAGACAATCGAATATAGCTTCAAAAGCTTCAAATACACGATTCTAATAAACACATGCAAGAAATTACCTGAATATTGTGGATGATCGAGGCATAAATCTGGATTAAGCACTCAAAAACTTAGAAGAGGAACAATAAACCCAGAAATAAGCAGTTTCTAGATTCCAAGGGCTTACCTCAGCAGGTTCCATCAAGCACATCATGTCGGCCCGCGTGAAAGAAGCTATACAACCGAACATCTGTGAGCTTAAAAGGCCAAGCAGAATATGTAGCATAATAACAGGGGGTTTTCTTTGTGTTTTTGTACGCTTTTCACTAAGGTTTTCCTATGATTTCGTGATGTATTCAACTGGATGTACTAATGCGTACATCTAGAGTGCACCATTTCTGAGCCATTAATTTTAGCCTTTTTTTTTCCAATGGTCAACAACCAATGGCTCACAACAAAAGCCCCTTTTTTGTGCGTGTGGTGCATAATGGTCAACAACCAATGGCTCACAACAAAAGCCCCTTTTTGTGTGTGGTGCATAATGGACATATGAAGGGCTTGAAGGGCGCATGCAGTGCAGTTTCCCCGCCGGCAACACATTTCTTATCATAACTTTTGATCCAGAGCTCTGCTTGAGATGATTTTTATTGCGTTGGAAAGCTCTCTCCGAGATCTTTTTAATAGTGTATGATATGGATATGTTTAGTTAAGTTATCTATGCTAAAACAGCAATTTTTCGGCCGGGTTTGGTAGGCTTTCACATCCTACCAGCTGATTAATACAGGATTGCGCTATTGGATATTGTTTTATGGCTCATTCCGAATGAAGCGTACAAAAAATTACCATGCATTTTTAGATTTTGAGGCAATTATTAAGCAAATTCCAAGGCTTCTAGATCCTTGTGCTAACAAGCAAAAAAGTTTCCCACTTTGGTTTCTCACCACAAGAATCCATGGAGGCCAAAGGCTGCTGTTAAATTCCAGTTGAAAAATGTTTGTGTATGGGTGTTGCAAACTTTATGACTTTCAGAATAATGGGATCAATCTGCTCTATCTTTATGGTAACTTTTACTTATGTTCTATTTGTTTTATTGTGATGAAATTCAAAAGCTACAGGTGATAAAAGCCTGAAATGAATTCTAGTTTTTTTCTGGTTTGAATTCTAAAATTTTTGTCACACCCGGGGGGGGGAGGTGACGTCCCTAAGGCCCCAAAGGGGCCAAAAAAAGTTTTTTGCAACACAAACCATTAACATCTAACATATAAAAATTAAATCCGCCAACACATAACAACCAACACATAACAACCATTGACATTAACAACCAACACATAACTACCATTGACATTAATTAACACAACCATTGGGTCCAACACATTTAAATTAAAATCCCCCTTAAACCCCCTTTGGTTTGCGTGCATATTCACACGGGAGAGCCCTCATAATTGTATTTTGCACGTACGAAATTGACACCATAAAGTATTCCGCTTGAAATCTTATAGTCTTTTACGAATCTTGTTATACAGTATAGCAAATTTTGTACTTGCATACCCCACAAACGAGGAACTTTACGTACGGTGTAGATTAAGGAATAAGGGGTGAATATGCCTATCCAACAGCTCTCGTTGCCCAGAGTCACCCCCCGTGTGAATATGCACGCAAACCAAAGGGGGTTTAAGGGGGATTTTAATTTAAATGTGTTGGACCCAATGGTTGTGTTAATTAATGTCAATGGTAGTTATGTGTTGGTTGTTAATGTCAATGGTTGTTATGTGTTGGTTGTTATGTGTTGGCGGATTTAATTTTTATATGTTAGATGTTAATGGTTTGTGTTAATGGTTATGCATGTTTCGCTCAAGTGCATTGTTCTTAAAAATGACCAGAGTCCAAGCAAAATAGGAGCATCAAGAGTATACTTCAAATCCAAAAGAATGCCATGAGCAAACAAACTCTAATCTGCTATCAAAACAATTTTTCGTATCTACACAAATGATGGCCATCATTTGCAAATTTGGATAGGATACATATTGCACCTGATGTGGTTCCAGCATCTACATAGAAAATGTAGCAACAAAATAGAAGCCATGGGAATATTCTGATACCATTTTCTTTCCTGTGAAATATGATAAAACTCCCGAAAAATTTCATTGCAAGCTTGGTATCTAACCTATTGTCCCATGTAGAACGTCCTATGTGAAATGCATACAGTTATCTGCAATGAAAAATGGATAAGAAAAAACTGAAAAAAAAAATGCTGGCCAGCTGCGTTTCTTTAGATATAGCTTCCCACCCCACAAGCCTAGGCCTGTGAGCCTAGCCATCTTCCATGTCTTCACATAAGTCACCCCTCCAACCTACAATGACTTAGGGCAGGTTTTCCACATATCAACAAGGGAAAAACTCTGAAATACCCTTATGTTTTGTTAAAATTAACAAAACGCCCCTAGTTTTCGGGGTATTTTTATGGAAATGATCATAACTTTTTTGTGATGATCCAAATGAAAATGAGTCTTACAGATATATTGTAGAAGAGGTTGAGATCTTTCCAAGAAAGTTAATATCTCCTGAATTGGATTCTGAAATCTCAAGTTATGGTCTCGTAAATCCCTCTGAAATTTCTATAATTTTCTTGTGTATTAAAAATATCATAACTTGTGATTTAAGACTCCGATTTATATGATCTTACCTTTGATGGAAAGATCTCATCCTCCTTTACAATAGCTCTGAAAGGCTCATTCTCATTTAGATCATCACAAAAAAGTTATGATCATTTCCATTAAAATACCCCCAAAACTAGGGGCGTTTTGTTAATTTTAGCAAAACATAAGGGTATTTCAGAGTTTTTCCCTATCAACTATCCGTCAATTTTCAAGCGACACCCGCTAGCAGGTGCCCAAAGAAAGAAAAAAAAAACCGAAACTCTTGACATTTAAGCGAGGTTAAAACTTGATTTACCTCACTGCAGTCCGTTTTGATGATGTTCAGATCCTACAAAGCAAACGCAAGAGCTGATGTAAGAAGGTTCCATGCCAATCCGGCAAATAAAAAGCAAAAGAAATATACTTGATTGCATGCTTCAGAGATAAAACTTGCCCTAACATTCTACATCCTAACCTCTTCCAGCCTTTAAAAGCTCCTGTAACTCAGACTCGGCTTGACTAAGGAAGCTCTTGGTTTAATAATTTCGATGGAAAATCAAAGAGGAAGCAATGACAGCATTGAAAGAGCTCGGCCAATTTAACATCCAACTCTGATTTAGGGAGCTTCCGCGTGTTATTTTCCATAGGTAAGCCGATTTAAAACAAGCAATCAATGCTGCCAAACTGCGTCCCGCAAAGGGACCCGCAAAAGGAGAGGGAACGCCGCATGCGGCGTTACATGCGGCATTCCAGGCACATTTACCAACATCCTCCCGTTTTAAAAAAGAAGATGTACTTTAGCCTCTAAAATCAATGCTGAAAACTATTATGTTTCTTGAAAATTGTTTTCTTATTGCAATGGTACAAAAGAGAAGCATCATCTCAAGTGAAAACTTATAAGCTTATGCATCTCAACATATGGATAGTCATATTCATCTGTTATCACATAAACATAGAATATGGCATGTTGTATGTGCACACTTGACTTCACATAGAATTGTGACTAGATCAGCAATGTTGTCGCCAAACAATAGGTCATACAAAGAGATGTTCAAAGAAGTTCCAAGAGTTTGAAAAATTCTAACTCTTAAAAAAACAATTGAACTTCGGTTAGTTAACAGACCAGAAGCATATTTGACCACCTTAACTATTAAGTCGTGCATTAGGCCATTTATTTGCTTCATAGCATCCTGAAACTAGCAGATCATCAGGAAGAAAACATCAAATCTTGGCAAAGTGAGAACAAGCATTACTTATTGCAGTATATGCAAATTGCAGCATATGTTCCTTAGATCCGCACTTCTGGATCTTAAGAGAGATTGATCAGACATTATTCTGGAATGGTCCTACCATAAAGGAAGAGGTGAATACCTGGTCCGATTTCAAGAAGTACTTTATTGGGGAGTATGCTCCTCAGCATGATGCTCGTATTTTTACAGACCATTTTTATATATTGTGCATGCATATTAATATTGGGCATAATGGAATGTTCTATGGTATTTGGGCCATAGATGTGTAATGGTTGCATGTCACCTAGTCTAAGTTATCGTGGTGCTCCATGGCAAGGTAGACTAGGGTATGATGTTGCCTTGTCATTGGGCTCGGGAATGATCATATGGTGTTTGAGATGATTCCCTTCAATAAATAACAAGGAAACTTAAATGCATATTAAGCTAAGGTAACAAATATACCTCTAATGGTTTAAAAAAAACCATTGCCTTTAAAAAGGGTGAGCACCCCTTAAATCGGGGATGCCACCCTGTTGCTGTGATTGCAGCCTGAACGAACGGGCTGGGCGTCAGACCGGGCTACTATCCGGCAAACCCACATGATTGCAGTTGGGTCGCCACATGGCTTGACCATGTTGGCATGTGCTGGTTTAGGAGGGCCGGTGGCCTGTTACAAAGGGCAGGCCGGAAGACAAAGGCAGAAGCCGAAATTGTTACAGAAGGAAGGGCGAACAATTTACAGAGAGCCAGGGACGCTTCAGGCAGGAGGATTGGTGTGGATAGGATTCGGTTGGACCCCTGGAGGATCGGGGAAGCGTTCAAATCCGGGTTATAGGCTGGTGCTAACCGGTAAGCTCAGAGAGCAAAATTATACGGTAAGCCACTGGAGTACTTCTTAGGGAAGTCAAGCAGAACCGGCCTTGGATAATCCTTTGAACGAACCGTCTAAACCGTTTCCTATTGAAAACAGAGTTAACTGGCTCTATGGATAGGGCTAGCTCCGTATCATAATAATCCACCTGAAAACAATGGTAGGATAGCTTAGCAGATAGATTGGCATTGATTATGCTGATTACTAGTGTGGGCTGTTCTCATCCTTGGAACAACAAGCAGAGATGCCTTGATGGATAATTAGTGAATTCTCTGTAAGACTTTATTGGATAAGTCAATGTTTGCTCTGTGGGACACCTGTGAGTGCTGGTGAGGCAGCCAGATAGTATTGGTATGGGTCGATATCATGTGGCTACCAAGAGTCCAGTGAAAACAAGGCATCCATTGTGAAGCTATGCTTCACTGTTAGAGTATCTTCAGATACTGGGATAAGTATGGTGGATACTTATCCAAGGGAGTATTATGTAAGTATTAGAAGATAAGCCTAGCTTGTCTAATGAAGAATATTAGAACGTTGGTGAGGCGAAACCCGTCACTGGTATGGGACGGTGATGGCTATAGCCAACAGTCTAGCGTCTAAGTTCTTGCGTGCTTGCAGTTCTCCCTTACACTGGATCCACCAGCGCAGGGGTTCTAGACAACGTACTGTCTAGATATGGCGGGATGTGTCTGTTTGGCAGATGCTATGGTGCGTGTGGTGGATTCCATATGTGTGTACTTGCAGTCTGTCAGTCATTGCTTTGTGTTGACACTATTGGATAATTGTTATGCATGTTGCTAATACGTGGAAGCTTGTGCAGGCTGTTTGATAGCCGGCGGAGCGTACGTGTGCATTAGTTATCTTGTGTTGTCGTCTTGTTATCTGTATACGTGGTTTTCATGTATATAGCCTCGTGGGAGGCAATACTTGTTCTGTGTACTCTGATGGTTTGATGTGAATACAAATTGAAATTTTTGGTACTAAAATTTTGGTTCGTAACCTGAGTTATAAAAATATAAAAGACTAGTAACGGGTGCCCGGCGTTGCCGGGCATAAATACAATCATACGTAGACATATGTACAATGCTGAGTTATATATTTGAAGGGGAACCAAGAGAGGAATGGAAGGAACAATGCGCAAATATGCTCCACATTAGGCTAGCTGATTTCAACCCTTGCACATAATTCTTTTTGTTGTTAATAATCAACACATACATAAAACACCAATGATCTATGTTGCAGCTATGCGAGGAGTTCATTACTACGTCATTGAGCGTGATTATGCTCTCGTACAAGAAGTCATTGTTTTGCGAAATTACAAGTCGAAGATATTAGAGGAAAAGAAAAGCAACTATGAAGATGAAAATTAATATAATGAGGATCTGGATATAATCCAAGTCCAAGACATACCCGAGCCTGATGACTAGTTAGTATTTCAACATTTGATTTCATGTTCAAAGATTATATTTAAAGTTATTTTATATTATTACAATTACGTTTTATGCCAAATTTCTTTTAATTTAATTGTTTCTTTTTATTTTTGGTTTTGTTGGTCCTAGTTTTTAATCAGATGTCGCATTACAATAAACTGTAATTTGGATTTTACAGTGCCCTTCCCATCTATGCCGGCAAAGTTTTCAGGTCGGGAAGAAAAATAGGGTCTCGACTAAAAAAAAAAACCCACAATTTTTGGCCGCATTGAGGCACGGCATAGAATATCTGAGCTATGATTTCGGCATGGAAGATCAATCAGCATGGAATACATGTGGAGGACCCCAGGACAGGATAATAGGAGTTTTTGCCAGCCGATTGGATTCTGATGCACTGCCGTTAATTGTTGTGTTTCTTTGGTAACGCTTGCTAGAACTTTGGTTATGAGTATTATTCCGTCAATTTCCAGCTCTTTAATGGCTCTTTTTGAGGTTCATACAAAGATTTTGCATGCATGTCTGATCATTTTGCCCCCATGAATATATGGTGACCTAGATTGATGCGGTTCTTAGATTTGGCTATTGGCATGATCATTTTCATGGGCGACCTTAACAAAATCGAAGTAGAGTTGCAGGTAAAAAATCATTCCTTTATTTCTTCTGATTTTACAGATGCATATAGAAATTTTTGTGGGTTCTTATCCGGCTTTTGAATTTAAGTATCCATTCCTAAAACTCAATTTGAATTTAAATCTGTATTGTGGTTGCTTATATGCTGCATACAAGGATGTCCACTCTGCTACGTTGCCCAAGATCCTTCAAGGTTAGGCTAAGGTTGTTGTAGGCATGGAAGCTCTGCTCTGCCTTATTTTTTATTCTTTTGCTTCCATGAATCCATGTGCTACATTCAAAGACATGCGTTGGTCTTCTGAACCATATCTCCTGAGCCTTCTGAACTAATGTATTGCACATGGCAGGAAGCATGACATGATTGCTGGGATGCTTATTCTTCACGGAATAGATGCTACGCTGTGTTTGTCTTATCTTTTTTCTTAAGGAGAAATTCCTTGCTTCTTCCTATTCCAGCCTTATGGAGCTTTCAATTTGTCTGTTCTAGCATTTGTAAATCCAATAGCAGCTTATCCTTTTCGTGGGGCTACGTTCATATTCCTCTGCAATCTATTGCTTCTTGCTTCAACCTCTCGAGCACTGTCCACATGGGCCAGGAGCATTAATGGAGCTTTGGGAAGAATGGCCAGCCCATGTGCAAACCGTGGGCTTCTAGAGATCCATCTGCTGCTTCCAGTTATAGAAAACAATCGACTGGCAGGTAACTTCCAAGAACTACCAGAGTATGTAACATATATCTTATATTTCCAAAATCCAATATAATAGCCAAGTGATGCAAAGCATTAATAGGTTCAGTGTTTGTGGTTATATCAAAAAGGAAACCAGGTATATGACTGATAATACTATCCCTCTGTTCCATTTATTAACATATGCGTTTTCCTTTTTCATTTTGCAGATTCAAAGATCCTGAAATATTTCTTCATGGATGGAGACGTTAATATGTTACATGCTGGTAAGTTCATAATTCTTTCTGCATGTCTTTCAAAGGCAGCACATGTGAATTAAATTTCAGCTTTGATAGAACTTCACTATGTAGATTGGATGTAGCCAGGTGGATATTAGACCTTTTAGGGAAAATTGTTGCGGCAATACTAACATTTGCTTACTGGCAGAGGGCATTTTTGGATGTAGGAGTGCAACTGCTGGTGTCCAAATGTTGAATTCTTAAAGATGGGTTGATAATTCATTATTTTTTTGCTAGAGTCTTATTTGATAGATTGTTGGGTCTGTAGGCTGCACCTCCTATGCTTTGGGGTTCTGTTTCCGGAGCAGGAAGCTTTTAAGGAGCAGATTGATTTACCCTTTTAGACAGCATGAAGCAAATGTTCCTAATCACACGAGCCTAAGAGGCGCCTGCTTATTTTTATAAGGATTTTGATTGTTCTAGATAGGCTGTAGAATTTGGATTCTCTTATTCATCCGAACTAATCTCATATTTTATATAGGTGGTGCAGAGCTTACAGGGCTGGTGATGGCAGATATTCACGATGCATGCGTTTTCCCTTTTATCCTGAAGCCTCCATGCCCGCTTCTGCACATCTCGGTGCCATGTTCTTCTTTTATCATCCTTATGCATTTGCTCAATTGTAACTAATATAACTTCATATATCAAAGATTTGGCGACCGGGGCAAGGAACTTTTAGAAGTATTTTGAGCTCCTGCAAGGTATGAGAGGTTGAATATGTAGTGCTTAATGGCCATGAGTTGCTCTGGAATTTTAGTGCTTAAGTTTCAAATGTTGTCCTTTTTTAGGATTAGAAGTTAATCTTGCAGTGTGACTCCACATCTATTTAGAACTTTCTATGTGAACTCCCCATCTATAAATATCCCAGCCTATCATTCTTTAGAACCTTTTGTGCTTGCGCTACTGCACATGTAGCAAATGGCATGAACTTTCCTTCGTTTAGAATATACAATTTGCTCAGTAAGGTCAATCCATGTAGTTCTTGCTTATAAATAGTTGCGCATGGTGTAAGAACAGTAGCCAACAAGGCCACATGATGAAAGTCTTTTGTGGTAAGAAACATGGAAAGCTATACAATTACCTTTACAAAATCATTGCTTTGCTTTGAATACACTGATGCCTTGATAAATAGTTGAAAAAGTCATTATGTTTGTAATATTTGTTGTTCAAGCCTTCCATCATTTTTGTTCTGTTAGATCACAGAAGCATAGCCAACAGAGACAGTCTTTAAAGCTGTTGATCCATCACCACAACCATCATACATTTTTTATAGAGGAATCGCTGGGCAGGTAGAACCCTAACACCTAAACTCTGTTCTATTTATCTTGCATTTTACAGAACCTGCAAGTTTTACGTTTTCTTGGAGCAGAGCAGTTGAAACTCCATCAGTGGGGTCATTGTAGGTCACTATGGTTCGTTTCTTTCCTTTGCAGGCCACCACTATTTTAGAAACCCAGGCCACCACAGTCAGGTTTAGGATTCTCAGAGGCCTTTCATATTCAATGTGATGGATGGATTTAGGGCCCACAATAGCACCCTATAGATTGCACCAGACGATGGGAGATGAGGCGCAGCAACATTCAATCGGGGTATTTTTATTTTTGTTTGTTCTTGGTGCCTACCACTAAAACTATCACAAGTATAAGTGTGCATGGCTTTGTACCAAAATGTAAAATAAAAAACGGAATCCTTTAATTCAATAATCTAAAAGGCTATCACAGTAGAATTTGAACTTGAACTTGAATAGTTAAAAGGCAAAATTTAATAATAAGCAATGGTAAATGCATCATCACAAAATTTTATTGATGGTACATGCTATTGTTTGGCATCCTGCTGTGGGCACTTTGTCGTGCATGTGCAACAGAAATAAAGGAAATATAAGTGAAGTACTATTGAGAATAAAGGAAATATAACTGAAAAACTATTGAGGTGTTTGTAAATGAGCATGCATGTGAAATACTATTGAGGTGTTTGTAAATGAGCATGCATGTGAAATACTATTGAGGTGTTTGTAAATGAGCATGCATGTGCAACACACCTTATGTGCTACGTAACCGGCCGGATTTCCGGGTTTCCGGCTGGTAAACCGGCAGGCGGCGCCGCCGCGAGCAGCATCCACATTGAATACAAAACCTACAGTGATATATCTGAGTTCCATTCTATAGTCCAAAATTCCTTATCTAATATTATTTTCTTTTTCCTAATTACATAGATGAACAAGGCACTTATGATAAGAAGTTCCTACCTAAATTCATCTCACACGTAAGACTATTCTAAGTCTCATCTCAAACAATTCTTACGTAATGATTATAATCTAGAAAAACGAAATGCACATATCACCTACTAATCTCAGACATTTATCACAACTACATTCATCGGTTCCATCCATGCTTTTAGTTCATCATGCTTTAGGTTCATAAATAAACTAATCATGTAATATCCCCATATTAACTAGACATTTCATCTTAACTAGGCACAAAAGCATACTCTCGGCTCCAATATATTGGTCTACAACTTCCACCCATGGGCTTATATGAACAATGACATCTAATATAAAGATGGACACGACCATCATGGTGCAGGTACATTTTAACAAGACAAAGGACAACCATCACAGTGCAACAACATAGGGGTATTCAAATTTAATAACAAGGCCTTCAGTACCCCAAAGTTAATGCATTGACATTTCTATTGCACAGCAAATCAACACAAAATATACCACTGACACCCCCACAAATACCAACAATCTTTGCAGTAGCCAACAATCAAACAACCACTATTTCAAATGGCAACGCCGGGCACCATAACTAGTTTATATTGAGTTGAAACTTCGACGAGGCAATGTTAGATAGTCAATTCTCATAAGTTTAATGTTGTTAGATAGTCAATTCTCATAAGTTTGACTAGTAATTCATCAGGCAATGTTAGATAGTCAATGCTTCTAATTATTTCGTTTGGTATTTAAGAATAGTATTTCATGCATGATTTTTGGGGGTATATTATATGCAAAACCTTAGTCAGACTATATTTTTTGAGTGATTTGAGCTGCTTGTTAGGCAGTCAAATAGGGTTCCAAAATCAACTTTGGGATGTGATTATTTTGGCATTGCTATGCATGGTGTGAAAAAGGAAGGGACCTGATACACACATGGGCAATTCTACTGGGCGGGCTGCTGCTGTTGCCATGCAGTCTTGTAATTCAATTAGATTAATAATTCATCCTAACATATGATGTTATAATTGTTATTGAAGCACAATTCCAAACCGAGTTAACGTTACACATGCAAAGGTAATTGCAACATTGGTCTTCATCAAACCGAATAATACTAATTATTTCATGCATATATCTTTATGGTGCTTTAACAAAATAGTAGGTATAAAAAAGATAGTGTAAAATTCACGCTAAGAGCATCCACATAGAAAGAATACACAAAGAGGAGCATGAAAAAGACCATGGAAAAGATTTCCCCGTCTCAATTCCCTATTTTGAATTCAACTATACAATAACCTTATAAGCAGAACTACCGTATACACATTGCGGATGATTAAAACTAAACCATAAAATCCCATCCCACCACAATCGAAAACAAACTTTCCAGGATTGATCGAGACGCCAACAGCACGGACAGAACTTGGACCTTCTAAGATCGGTTAAAATGAGGAAGACCGCCTACTTGTTCAAGTACGTCTGCAGCCGGACTTGTATCCGTTTTATTAACACTATCCGGACCAACAACTACATAACGCAAACAGCCAGCATTAGAAAGGAATAAACTCAAAAGTGCCAATCACAACTCCGCAGAATCCAAGAAAGTATTAGCTGCACAAATTTTGCATTCCAAATAACATCGATGAAAAATGAGAAGGCTGTGACAATATACCAACAGGCGAAGTTATGGAACCCTCAACTTTGACTCGTGCACTATCACGACTTGCATCAGCTGCAGGTTTTTCAAGTTTCTCAAACCTCCTTGCCGCTTCCTCTTCAAAATGCAAAAAAAACATGGTGTTTTTATTCCTTATTCTTTGTAGTAGTAAGTGCACAGCTTAAACTAGCCTTGCTGTTTTATTGTCTTATGAATGCTCAATGAGGCCAATGAGAGCTTTAAAGAAAATGCATAAAATAATGGACACAACGGTGTAGATCAGTTGTATGAATTATTTTGATCTGCTTACACATAAACTCACCAGCCTTCTCTTTGAGCTCCGGATCAGCTTCAACCCCTACATCATTAAGATTGACTATTGTTCCTGAATGAGCTTCATAATAAACTCCTGGAAAATCTCATGACTTTAGCAACTAGTAAAGGAGTGTCAATTATAATTCATTACCTCAGAAATAGTTACATGTCATCTCATTACAAACAAAATGCAAAGACATACAAACTTGCCTTGTCGATGACCCTTCTTTTCTTCTCTTCTAGAACAAAATCATTCTGTAATGTAATGTTGTGAATATTTTATTTGCGTAAAGTATATGCTCGTAACATTCATGCTTGACACTATGCCACAACCTAATAGACCTCTAAAATCCCATTGACATGCAATACCTGTACATCACACCAACATGGAACACAGCACAGAAACCAAAATACAACTAGAATTCTGAGACCTCAACAGCTTATCTTGACCTGAAGGTGTTCACAATTCTTATTTTGTAAGTGTTAAGTCAGAATATAATTTCTAATCAAATGAATTAAACAGCACCTGTATCAGGATCATAGTAAGTATGTTTGTCCACTTTAGACTTTTGAACTGGGGACATTTGAGCCGGGGTCTCTCGCAAGGCAGCTGGAGCAAGGTCACTATACCTATAAGTACTCTGCCCAAACGAAGACTCAACCATTTGAGTCACAGGGACATCTAAAGTCTCTGCAATTCCTGTTGTAACTGCCCTATCCATGTCCTGAACACCGGCTTTTTCACTATCAAGATGTATCCCAGCTAAAATCTCTTCTGTACTTAAATTACGAACATCCATCTTATGATGTGCTGCCTCTGCTAGAACACAAATTTCATAAACTCAGCTATAAAGTAATAAATTTCGGAAAGGTTTAGCAAAGAAAATTTGTGTATTGAATTTTGTATACGATACCTATCAAAGTAATATGTACACTCAGAATAAAATATAAGAAAACTTCAAAGAAGCTCTTGTGAATTGTAGAACATAAAGTCAGAAGCCCAAAGAACCTCTTGTGAATTGTAAAACATAAAGTTAGATGTCCTAAGGTCCCGGCCTATAGCAAAAAATACGTTAAGAAGAGCCAACAGAACAGAGACATAATATGGCAAAATATTCCACTGTTTTTAGATATACCACAAAAGCATGAGTGTACAGTTAAGTCAATGGAACATTTTTTTATAAAAGATGAACATGCTTGACCCACATTCTACGTGTTAATACCTGAATCATAGTAGTAAACTACATTTGCAATAAAAACATTAGATAATTCATCAATATGCTAGGGGCTGAGGCTGGACAGGTGCAACTTGGAGCTTCACATGAACCACTTCAAAAATTTATTGCCAAGAACTTGGCCTCTAGCATCTAATGTAAATCTATGAAGGCCCATTTGATTGAAACAACTCCTAAAAGAAAAAACCCAATTTGGAAGGACGTTTTCCTTACCCCTTCTTCTAGGGTGGTATTGCTTTGGAGGAGAAACGGGGCGCAACATAGGTTGATAAGGCGCTTCCTTTTTTGGGACAGGTTGTTGCTCTTTAGGGGGGCGATAAGAAATTACACCTTCATCTTTAGGAGGAACTTCAGTCGGATAAATCATGCCTGTAGTAACAGCAGGTCCCTCTCCTCGAACAATATCCTTATGCTTTAGAGGCCGGAACTCATGAAGTGGTTTATGCATCTGCGCCTGATCGCCCATTTCTTTTTCCCCGGTGACTTGAAATCTTAGTTTGAAATTGAATGGAGAAGAATAAGGGTTTTGTTTGGCCGAGATCCCCACGCATGCATAATGCCACCTCATTGGAGACTACATGCGTCTATGCATCAAACCTTCATGCAACGTGTACCTTGTAAGTTGGCCATAATACAAAGTTACAAACTCACAAGTCTTTGGCCGGGTTACAGGTATTTCTTTGGCCCTTTCAGTCTATTGTGAGAAGTCATTATTGGGCATACATGTTTTCACATCTGCCATGAATAAGGTTTGCACTAGATCTTTTCCTAAGGTTTTGTTGGATATGGTGTGGTTTTTTTTAATGGTTTGTTGGTTTTTTTTTCCAATGGTTCGATAATTCCTATTGTTTTTTTTAGAAGTTAGGTTTTTTCCTTTGATGGTCGCAGGACAGAGGCTGGATTCATGCATGTGGCCTCTGTTCCATTCTGGAAGGTCGTGGGCAGCGGGATGTGGCTGCAGGGGATTGCTGTGGTGGGCAGGACAGGAGTGGTGCTACGCATGGTGTTCAAGAGGTCGCCTTTCCATTGGCAGTGTTCTTGCTGCAGTTCATAAGCTGCATGGCCGTCCATTCTCTTCCAGAGATATCCCAGTCATGGCGGCGCCAGTCGGGGTCTCCTCTGTGTACTTGAGTTTGCTTCAATTGCCACCATATTCTTGAGGAGGCGGCGGGGGGTATCAGGTAGGGGCGTGTGGATGCTTTGGGGCGTCCTCAAAGCGATCTTTGTTGCGGAGAACGCGTGGCCTGCGGGGAAGGTTTTAAACTTTCTGAGAATGAGAATTTCCATGGAACCACGTTTGTGGAGCAACCGGAGCCTCTTGTGGCAGATGCAAGCCAAGAGAAGAAGGTGGATGCGGTGGGGAAGGAAGCAACTAGGAATAAGTCATGGCAATTTGTGGAGTGCCTACGTTTGTTTGAAGACAAGGGGCGGTGTAGACAGGGATTTGAGAGGGAAGAAACCCCCGTTGGCAAAGAAGGTGGTGGCCAGGGGAGGGAAGAACAAGAGGCCCGGGGATGAGTTGTGGTGAAGCCGTGGACGCAGCCTTGCTCTCTTGACGCGGAGTGTCACGGTAAGTGTAGGTGGCCTCGATGTTTGGGAGGGACCGCATTTTTCTACGGTGCGTTTCTTAGATAAAGAGTGTATATCTGGGGTGGTCAACCAAGAGTGGGGGTCTGAGCTAGACCACTTACATATTCATTGTGTTTTTCGAGTTGCAGTGAGCAACCTTAGCACTTCAGCTATGGTGAATGTCAGACTGAAGAAGTATCTTGGCTGGGATAGCCACAAGCCAGCCGGGGGAATTATTCTATGCAAAGCCCTCAAGGACACAAAGATGCACTGCTACGAATGTATGATTGGGTATTGCTTAAAAGATCTTGGGAAAATGCACTTCAGGCAGCATGTGAAGAATGTGAGTGCAGAGCAGATGGCCAGAGGAAAAGACCTGTATGCATTATATGGTGCAGGTGAGATCAAGTCCTGCGTGATCCTAGACAACCGAAATTTATTGGCGAGGGCCTGCCATTTTGTTTTGTAGAGGCGGCTTAGTGCGTCTTTGGAGCAGGCTGTCACTGCAATGTTAAGAACACATAAGTTTGTTCTAAGCAGTGCATGGGTGCTACCCATCAACTGCGCATTCATATCACAGCAGCGGGTGGAGGCAGCCTGGAGGCTGACATTAAACCCAGGATGTGCTTCTATGAGGGATGTGCGCTCGATGATCTTTGACACACCACCTGAAATTGTCCCTGTAGAACGTGTTGGGAGAAGAAGAAAACGGATTTGGGATGAAGTGCAGAATAATCTTGAGGACACGGATGATGAGGATGAACTGGCAGCCTTCAAGGATGACACTGCCCCTACAGATGTCCCTACTTATGCCCGTTATGAGCCCTGGCCAGAGTTCACCCCTCTACATTCAGGCGATAGGAGTGTTCATGTGGATTAGGTAGTGCCTGTGTCTTTGTGATTGATGTCTTGACATGTACATATTGTTGTTTTGTAGGTGTGGTAGTGGATCAGGTTGGAGTAGGTGTTGATGGTGAGAATAGGTTACCTCATGAGATCATAACGATAGATAGTGATTCTGAGGGCGAATCAGCTGAGGATTTGCGGAGCTGCAATGTGAACGGTGCTGTGGGCAAGAAGTCTGAGTGCTTCCATGTTCATGTTGACATTGATTTGTTGTCCAAGGAAGTTCTTACCGCAATCAGAGATGTGAAGGAGAGTCTATGCAACAGTTTGCAGAGGATTCAAGATGCTTTGGAGTGCTTGGAGATGGAGGATTTGAAAATCTCGTTGAGGCAGAGACGATGTTTCTCAGACTTGCTCCTATGGACGTGGACATGGGGCACTCGCTCGATCTTCTTGGTGACTCTATTACCGATATGAGCCCCAGATGTGAATTTTTTAAACAATTTGATGATGATTTTAATGATTCTGACATTTTCTAAAGCTTCAACCTTTTTCTCTGAAAGTCCTTTCTTGGTATTCCGGTGTATTTAAACATTTTAGAGTTCTACTTGAAATGCTAAAGTTGCGATTCTTATTTTATAGTCGAATTTGTTGATTATAATTAACAAGCACCCACAATACCGTTTCTCACCGTTTCTTGAGATGTCCTATAAGATAAAGATATGAGATATGAATTTAAATGCTTTCAAAAAAAGGAAACATCCCCACTACCCTGCACCATTCCTTATTGAAGCTTTGAATTTATTGAAGCTTTGAATTCTTTTGGAGATTATTATTTATTTAGAATACTTGCACTCTCAAGATTAAACTACATCAAATTACCTACAATATTTACAAATGCACAACAATGCAATATGTGAATCTTAAGTGACTCACATGAATGCAACATTCTCCACTTAAACGTGTGCTTTTTCATGCTCAATAAGGTATTTTGAAAAAACTCAGAGGAACTGGATAGCATGAAGCATTTCAATTCAAAGGTGCGCCTCATGTCATCTCTTGCAAACTCTGTACCAGGGTTGCCCTTAAGACCAAATTTGTCGAAGCATAACTTAGAAGGTCGGGCGAATAATAGAGTTGCAAGATTAGTTATACTGGCAAATGTTTTTCTAGACATGAATGTTTTTTATAGAAATCTAGGCGAATCATGGTCAATATTATTTTGTCAAGATTTAAGTGTCTTTATTTTCCAAGTGCAATTTTTGTGGTGAAATTTTATTCATGGGCATCCATATTTAATCAAGGATACAAACACGTTATAACTATAGTTGCATGATGCAATACCACACCTTAACCTTTGCAAACGAGAACGTGGCTTATCCTTGTAGATAAAACAAATCTATTAAAAAGGAGGTCTGTAAACAAATGCTCTCCAATGCATCCTTAGAAGTATTTGAAACACAATAGCTACAAAAATAACTCTTAAAATTATCATATATACCTAGATGGATATGGAGAATAGATTAGGTTATGAAGAAAGCCTAGAATATTAGGCAATTCCTTAAGAAATCTTTGAGAAGGAGGGTAGGAATCCATAGTTATGACGTTTAGTGGATGTGGCGAATTTTCAAGTGGAGTGAGATTTGTTTGTAGAAAAGTTGGCTAATTGTATTTTTTTCATCTATAACGGGCCCTATTAAACCATAGCGTCAAAATTTCTCGACACCCTTAAAAAATAGCCTTTTGGCGAACTTTCGTCCTTAAGGGCTACCCTGCTCTGTACCTAGCGAATTAACAGCTCTAGGAAGGTAAAAGCACTATTTCCGTTGTTCTAAGTTGCACATGCGGAAATTAGACATTAATAATAGGTCTCACATGACAGGTTTAGATCCAAAGAAATGTTCGTGGTGGCCTCAGCTGCTATGATAAATTTCTCGTAGATTATAATCTACAACATTTATTAAGTCGTGACCATTCGAGCTTTTGCTTGAATATGTAGCAAAATATCAGGGGGTTTCAGGGCAAAATAACAGGGGGTTTCAGGAAGATTTGATATGGATGTAAAAACAACAATTCCTGAAACCATACCATATATCCCTAAAACAATCGAATAAGTTGTTATAAAAAAAAAAGAACATAGATTCAAGATAAAAAAATAATCGCATGAGCTCACTGGTATGTTAGTTAAAGTATTTTGGTAGAGGTTCGAGCTCCCGTATTTCATATTCTAAAATCTTAGGCAAAGTCGTATAGAGGTTCGATATTCCCTCAAAACCTTAGGCGAAATCGTATTTCATATTTCAAAATCATAGTGATAGGTACCTCAATCATAAATGACTATAAGCAAAACGTGAGGTGCTTAGGGGCCCCAACATACGATCTGGATCGTAAGATCGACGAATCCGACGACTGTGGTAGTCTAGGGTGCACCTCATTTAGAATATGTAGCAAACTTGGAAGGTCCCATAAGTTTGGAGTAGCAAAATTTGAAGGCCAGTTGCTTCTTATTTTTATTTTGCCAATGGCAATTCAACAATAACGTACAAGAGGATTCGTAATTGGAATGTCATCCAACTCATCAAGAGGTTATTTGTATGTGAAAATGGTGGAACATTTATCATTTTCTGAATGTATATCAGCCACGATTGGTTTATTTGGCTTCCCCTTATTAGCCATTGAACAACTGCATGGTTTGATAGCCCTTGAGCAACCACATAGTTTGAAGCTCAAGTATCTCTTGGTTGCTTCACTTTCACTTTACCTTGAATCTCTTCCTCTTCATCAAATTAATATTAAAAGGGTAGCCACATCGATTGGATTTTTTTTGAAGCAGATCAGATTATCTCTGAAGTGATCAAGGTTTTGCCCATGTCGCTTTTAGGCTTGCTTTCTTGGCTAGATTATTGGAATTACGCGGTGCAATCAGAAGAGATTCAGACACATGATATCTTACTTAAGACTATAGTACTGTAAATTCCTATAGACTCAATAACATGGTTTCTATAAAGTTCTCTAGCAATTGGAGGGTTTTATTCGCACAATGTATGGGTGCAAGGTAATTGGGACCACATTTCGTTGTGGACTGCTGGGGTCCCGTAGTGGACATTAGTCGAGAGCAAGTCACAGACCATGTCGAAATAGGGACAAATTACATAGTTAAATCCATGGTCGCCCACAATTTCTCGAATCATATAGAGATGAATCAGTTATGATATCATCTTCAATATGTTGAGTTCCGGATCCATTAGATAAATACGAGATCAAAGGGGTCGAAAGGCAGAATTGTGGATGGAGTGTGCTGCACGAAAAACTCAATGACGAAATCGTGGATGAGTGTATTTGACTAAAAACTAACAATGTGAAACTTTATAGAAATTATATAAAACCTCACCTAGTTTCTCAAAAATGGAAGTCCAAAAAGTTCAAATTTAATTTTAGATTTTAGACTCGGGTGCACTTCGGTGGATGTGTTCTTTAATGACAATGGACATTTTGGTCATTGTGAATCTTGGTGGACATCTTCTTTAATGATGGCAACCATTTTGGTCATCGTGAGTCTTAGTGGTTGTGAACATTAAACAACATGCATCTATTTGTTTATTTTTATTTTTTCTTTCTGATTGTACGGAAACTCCCCCAACTTTCCCCAAAAACCTCCCCAAAATTCTACATGGAACCTCCCCAAGTTTCCTAAAATTTTGTTTCCATCGAAAATTTTGTTTCCATTGTTTATTCATTATTTTCCATTCCTTATCGGGTTTTTTCTCATCTTAGATTTTTGATCATTGATCTTTGGAATATTCTCTGCTCTGTGCCAAATCAAAGGCCATTAAATTTTTGGCCAATAATTCGTCCGCCACTTCCAATGGTCGAAACGCCACAAGTAGTTAAGGCGTGCCTCTGCTGGCATCGCATCCGGAAGCAGCATGAACCCGGAGCCAAGGCCCAATCCGGCCAGAACATTCGCCGCAGGCCAATCCGACCAATAATCAAGAAGCTCCGTAAAAAACTTGCAATTAACCTAATCCCAAGACTCAAGAAGCTGCAGGCCCAATCCGGCTAGACTGAAGAAGGAAAACATTCGAAGCTCCAGGCCCAATCCGGCAAGACTGAAGAAGGAAAACCCAAACACTGACTCAAGAAAAACGAAAACCCACAGGGCCCTAAGCAAGCCAGCCGGAATCATAATGGACTTCCAGCCATCCTGGGCCGGAATGCCCTGTCATTTACAAGCAAGCAAAGAAGCACTCGGGAAGCAAGCATCTGCGAAGTTTAAAACCTCCGTAAAAACCATCTTTGAAACCTTGCTTTCGCCCGCCTGCGTCGGAAATCCCTCGCTGAAAAGGAAAGCGGTGGTGCTCTTATCCTTCCATCCCTCGTACCATGAAATCGACACCAAAATATTCACATCCTGTGAGGCCATTTCGGATTTCTATTTTGGTGGCGGCCGCAAGCACCTCAAATCACTCAAAATATACACTCTTCACTACGATTTCGCGCATACATACGCCCCAGAAATCTAGGCACAACCATGCGTGAGATACCCTCCCCAAATACCAAAGCGAAATAATTAGAACATTATAAGGATTGTTGAAAACTACAAAGGTTTGGGGAAAATTGGGGAGTTCTTCTGAAAGTGCAACCCGATCGATACCAATAAAATCATTGGGCTTCATTCAACCTTCCTATCCAATCAGTTACGACATGTGGCAAGTATTCCTTCTCAAAGTCGAGCAAGAACAAGGATGATTTTTTACCTTCCTTCCATCGATCTTACCTTGCATTCCATGGATTTTACCCCGCATTCCATTGATATTACTTTGCATTCAAGTGTGAGAATGAAGCCCAAACGGTTTTTCCGTTATGTCAAGAAGGTTCCTTTTTTTCGGCGGTCAAAGCTGGCCTTTTTACCGCACGCGCCGCCTACCATCTTTCCCAAAGAAAACAGCCGAGCGGACCTTTCCCTTTATCTAGAGCTTGGCTTGCCTTATCTACACAAGGACCAAATTTGACCACGGTTGTGTAATATATTAATTGTAGGTCCACTTAGTGGGCTTTCCTTTATTTTTCCATTTCTGAAGTCTAGATGATGATAAAGAAGTGCAAAAAAAGGCAATGAGAAGAGCATGACAATAGAAAGCATGATAAGAAGCTTCCCAAAATTTCTAGAAAGAAGAAAAGCCTCCAAAACTGACTGGTACAAACGAGAATATACCTATAAATTTTGTGAGTTGCAGGTATGGAAGAGATCATGTTAGCAGAGTGCAATGGAAAGGGAAGAACTGAGCTGGGCAGATCAGTGGGATTACAAAGGAGCTATGGCAGATGGATACAAGCCCAATTCCGGAAGTTCGAGCCGCGCGGCCGGCGCTAACCAGAAAGTGAAGAAGGCCTGGTCCAAAACTAAGATTTTGATGCATTCTGGTACTCGCAAGCTCAAAATCGGTAGTAAAATTAGCGTCCAGTGGGTCAAGGACAGATGGGAGAAATGTAAACACTGAAATACCTCTTCTTCCACTGTCTGTACATTTCTTAAGTGCTCCCTTAAGTATATCCTGTGAATAAAATTGACTGTTTTTTGTATTACACATGTATTCTATAAATATTATATGCTTGGTTTGTTCTTCAGATTCTGCTTTTCATTGGCACGAAATGCTTTATGAAGATTTTTTTTGCGTTTTTCATATCGCTCTGTCAATTTTTCAAGAGGAGATGTCGGATGGTTTGTTAAGAAATTATCGTCAAAAGAATTACAAAATATAAGTAGGCTGAGACCCACAACAAATCCGCCCTTATGCTTGTATACTCCATAGCCAAATCCTCTCCGAGTGCAGCGCAGGCTAAAGGCCAAGCCTATTTTATGTCCAATCAAAGAAAAAACCGTCAGATTTGATAAGGGTAAGCAGGGCAGGAATCAGGAATCGAGGACCTGTTCGCTTACCCTGTTGTTTTCTAGAAATAGTTGTAGTATCCATTCTCCTCACAACTAACTAATCTAGAAATAGTTGTACCATACATTGTGCTCACAACTAAAGGGTAGTGGCCAGTTCAAAATACAACTTATTATTTTGATTTCATAAGTGGTCAATTCGATGTTTGCCAAACCTTCAAACCCATAGAGCATGGTCAATTCAAAATACTATGTGCAAATTTAAAATACTATATGCACATTAGCAACTTGTTGGGGTGGCCATTCATACCATGGAATAACTTCAAAATTTTTGTAGTGTGTCCATGTTTTATACGAGCCAAGTTTTGGCGTATAAAATCGCCAGTTGTCGTCTCAGCCTAGGTGGCGGACCCGCCTTGACATGTCGGAGCCTAGGTGGCATGCTTGAGCCACCTTGGTATGTTGGAGCCTAGGTGGCATGTTTGAGCCACCTTGGCATGTTGGAGCCCATGTGGCATGTTTGAGCCACCCTGGCATGTTTGAACCATCTTGACATGTTGGAACGCATGGCATGTTTGAGCCCAAGTGGTATGTTAGAGCCCACTTTGGCATGTTTGAGCCAACTAGATGGCATGATGGATCCTGGGGCACAACATTTGAACCATAAAAAATAGCATATGAAATCAATTAAACCACTAATTCATTACAAATGGCATTTTTAGGCCATTAAATGTTTGAATTGGAATGTTGGAGCCACCTTGGCATGTTGGAGCATAGGCGGCGTGTTTGATCCATGTTGTCATATTGGAGCCCACGTGGCATGGTTGAGCCACCTTGGCATGTTGGAGCCTAGGTGGCATGTTTGAGCACCTGGGTTTACTATTATGGGATCTAAGACGATTTGTTGCCCCCGTAGAAGTTGAAGTTGATATGATAACCTGAGAAAAGAATAAGTTAATTGTGAAAAAGGCAGGGTTGGTTTTGGAAATGCAAGGCATATTTTAGTGGTATAGCCTTTGGAATAACTCCTTGGACAGGGTATTGAATCTATGTTTTTTTTTTATAACAACCCCATTCAATTGTTTTAGGGATATATGCTATGGTTTCGAAAATTGTTATTTTTTATACCCATATCAAAACCCTCTAGAACCCCCTGTTATTTTGCTACATATTCTAAATGAGGTGCACCTTGGACAATCACAGTCGTCGGATTCGTCGATCCTACGACCCAGATCGTATGTTGGGGCATGTGAGCACCTCTACATTCTAAATGAGGTGCATCTTGGACAACCACAGTCGTCGGATTCGTCGATCCTACGATCCAGATCGTATGTTGGGGCATGTGAGCACCTCTCGTTTCGCTTATAGTCATTTATGATTGGAGGCGCCTACGATTTTGAAATATGAAATACGATTTTGCCTAAGGTTTTGAGAGAATATCGAACCTCTGTACGGCTTTGCCTAAGATTTTAGAATATGAAATACGGGGGCTCGAACCTCTACCAAAATAATTCAAAGTCCTAATAAGGCTACTTTAACCAATATAACCAGTGAGCTAATGTGATTATTTTTTATCTTGAATCTATATTTTTTTTTATAACAACCCATTCAATTGTTTTAGGGATATATACTATGGTTTCAGAAATTGTTATTTTTTACACCCATATCAAAACCCCCTGGAACCCCCGTTATTTTGCTACATATTCTAAAGGAGGTGCACCTTGGACAACCACAGTCGTCGGATTCGTCGATCCTACAACCCAGATCGTATGTTGGGGCATGTGAGCACCTCTCATTTCGCTTATAGCCATTTATGATTGGAAGCGCCTATGATTTTGAAATATGAAATACGATTTCGCCTAAGGTTTTGAGAGAATATCGAACCTCTGTACAGCTTTGCCTAAGATTTTAGAATATGAAATATGGGGGCTCGAACCTCTACCAAAATAATTCAATGTCCTAATAAGGCTACTTTAACCAATATAACCAGTGAGCTAATGTGATTATTTTTTATCTTGAATCTATATATATTTTTTTTTATAACAACCCATTCAATTGTTTTAGGGATATATGCTATGGTTTCGGAAATTGTTATTTTTTACACTCATATCAAAACCCCCTGGAACCCCCTGTTATTTTGCTACATATTCTGCTAAGAGCTCATATAAGTCGTATTTAATTAAAGTGGGACAAATCTTGAATTTTGGGACTCGGACTGAAAATGGGACTCACACACCATAAAAGAAATTTCTGAATTGATTGCTTGAATAGAATTACACATGACACACATAGAATTGGGTTACTTGTTTTCCTCATAAATTTTACAAACCACTAGTTAAGAAAGTTTTCAAACTTCTCAATATTATGCACCCTCATACAATGATATAGCATGGAGGTTGCTCATGGCCTTGTCCATCTCCTTTCTTGGGATCTTGTGTGTGTTGTCTTTTGCAATGTGAGAACTTGGATATGACCATACCACACACTCCACCAATTCCCTCCTTTGAGGGTCAGCATAATTTGCCCTCCACTTCTTCTCCCAGCAGTCAGTGTATTGCTCCTTCAAGTTGGCCTTCTTGTGCCTCCCAATGGGCTCCCAATATTGAATTTGGAATCGGGGACGCAACTCCTCTCCATCGAGGGCATAGTGGTGGTCACATCGAGAGTGCCACCCCTAACCATATTGGATGATCCTCATCATCGGGCCTTACTAGCACAAAGTATCCTTCCTTGATGTCCTCAAAGGGATCCCACTCGGGGAAGATCAAACCACTTCGGCTTTGAGGCCTTACTTCCCACAAACCACTTGGAACCCTTGTTGGGACCCAAGTGAGCATTCTTAGACGTGCTTGCACCTTGAGAACCCTCCCATCTTGACTCACGGCAAGAACCCGTCTCTTAGCTCCCTCCCACATGGTCGGTTTCTAAGCATGTCACAACTTTCTCCATGACTTGATTAGGGAGTCCATTTGATTTTTCTAAAGAGTGGAGGTGTGCTTTCCATTTCGAACATCATCCCGGTCGTTATGTAATCCTTGATGCCCTTCACCGGTTGGCTAGAGTCTTTGGATGTCTTGAAGGGAGGTAGTGGTTTTGGCTGCCCTTTAGGAATGAGAACTTCACCAGCAGACACCCCTTTGCCACAACTTCGATACCTTTGTGCAGGGCATCCACAACTTGTCACCTGGTCTCCACTTATATTGCATGATTGGTATTCCATCCCTAACCCAAAACTTGAATTGAAGTGGCTTTGTGTGTCCTCATCAACCGGTCCTTGCCATCTAGCAAGTATCCTTCTACAAATGATTTCCAATCCGCAACCTCATCCATCAAGAAAGCCATTGGGTTGGGGTCAATCAGCTCTCAAACACATCCATTAGTTCGGGGAGAGTGGTCACGTTTCTCTCTTGAGCTTGGTGGAGAAAGTTCCAAAGAATCCATCTATATCATCATCGCGTATGCCCAACCATCATGAATCCCACTTTCACAACTTTGAATACTCCCCACTTCTTTGTCAAGTATGACATTGCCCCAAACATCCATCTATTCTTGTTTTCTTTCCAACGGTTGTCCAACCGAACACATAGCTCCTCGCAAATTGATTTCTCAAGTAAGGGAAATC
Organism: Isoetes taiwanensis; assembly: GCA_021234155.1. Taxonomy (NCBI): domain Eukaryota; kingdom Viridiplantae; phylum Streptophyta; class Lycopodiopsida; order Isoetales; family Isoetaceae; genus Isoetes; species Isoetes taiwanensis. The sequence goes on from JAJEKV010000018.1 coordinate 19,333,942, forward strand.
ATCCCAAGTCCTCCTTGATTCACTAGACACCTTGGATGTGAGCTTTTTTATCGCCTTTGGTAACAAAGCGGTTGATCATCCATCAAAGCCTCAAAAATGGGTCTTTGAAGGGGAATACCTCCTCCAATCTATCGATCCTTTCTCTAGTGTCCTCAAGGCACTTGAAAATAGAACTCACATGGAAGTTTGAATCATCTCTCCATAGATCAAGCACAAAATGACCATATGTTCAGTTCCATGACCATGTGTTAATACACCCCGGACTTACTTTCATCACGAAAAGCGTTTTGACAACGCTTTGGGTAAAGGATCTAGCTTTGGCAAGAAAGTCTTGTGTTGGTCCATCTTATCATGAATTATACACAAAAATTTGTCCCAAACGCATCTCGAGAAAATGTTCTCCTTTGCCAATACCTGTCTACATGATATTTGGTCCCTTTGGTGATCTGCAAATTGCTCCCTAATTGCCATTCTTTCTTTCTCTATTGCAGTTGATGCAAGTGTATCCTTGAGTTGAATGCAAGTGTTGCACTTTGAGAATGGCATGTGTTGTAGGACACTCAACGCCCCAGAAGTGAGTGCTCCATAACTTATTTGAAATGTGATTGAGAAAGAGGCCTACCTCCGGTAGTTTCTAGGATGGAGTTGACCTCCTTAAGGCACTCCTTTTGGATATAGTGTTGTGGCAACACTCTTTTGCACCACTCGCTGCAGGTGCTCGTTCTTCGACTTGTGGGGCATAGATTGAGACATGTATCTCACAAAGCTCTCGAAGACTGCAATGGCCTTTAGAGTATTTGCTCTAGGTTTCAAAGTGAGTGCATTACCATGTTGGAACAAAGTGTGCCCTTTTCTAACCTGCTCGAAATGTCGTAAAATGAAGACTTGCTCACCCCAAGAATCCATCTCAATGCTCTCATACATACCTTCATTCCCTCAATTGATATAGCAGCCGTCTGTGTTTTCATCATATTTGGAATTCCTACACAAAGTAAATGAAATTAATCCTATCTTTTTGAAGTTTGTCCAATGTATTGGGACCTTATAGACGAGGTCATCCACATTGTAATGCCTTTGTGCGATCCTAGGTTGCAACACTCTTGTCCCCTAATTGCCTCCAGGTTTTCTTTGGTTGGTGCCATACTTTCCATCCTTTCTAAATATTTGTCACTTCTAGGCCTCTTGGGCACCTTTTGGCTGCCTTTTATGAAAGACATAAGCGTCTCTTCCTTGTGATCAAAGGATGCTCATCGACCACCAAATCTTCCACATGGCCTTGGGTGGGCCTTGGGGTGTGTAGTTCGATGGGGCATTCTAGAGTATCACCATTCTTGTGTGTAATAAATCTAATTGGCCATCTCAAGCCGAGCTTGGGACTCCGTGACCACGAGCACACAATGCAATCACTAGAGCTTCCACGGGACATGATAGTATCAACCGATAAGAAGCTTCACAATGCCAACTCCAAGATGTTCATCTCCCGGCCTCTCATCATTCACACTATCAAATGGATCAAGCTGCGGTTATTATGCCCTCACCAAATCCAGATGCAGTTTGCAAGGGTGCAACAAAAGGCAACCCATCTTCCTCCATTGGAGCCTAGGGCAATGGCCTCCTTTGGAATTCCCCGGCTCCATTTTACTCATCTCACATGCTCCACTGAATGAAAAAGCTCACATTAAAACCATATAGCCCCAAACACCACAAATATGACCATATGAACCATATAAAACCATACAAACATATTAAATATAATCATATTAAATCATACAACCATATTAACTAAAATCATACAACCATATTAACTAAAATCATATAACCATATTAAAGCATACAACCACACTCATTCTAAACCATATGTAAACATTGTAACCATTGAAACCATATTAAATACAACCATTGAAACCATATTAAATACAACCATTGAAACCTTATTAAATACATAAGATAACATATATAAACATATAACCTACCCTTTCATATTTTGTCATGGCCCGCGGGCCTCTCTGAGAGGGTGAAACCGGTACACGTCGGCTAATCCACTGCCACGTCATGGAGGGCATGGCCCACACGTGACAATGGTTTTATTATTGCACTTTTTACGAGGGGTTCGAGTGCGGCAGTAAGTGCTGCACCCTCTTCCTCTCCCCAGACCATTCTTCCTCCCCTGTTTTCTCGATCACTCTTCCTCCCTCGTTTCCTTAGGGCTTCTTTTACCGTCGAGTGATCCCGATCGAGCCGAGCGATTCAGCGCCATCTTATGACGGCGGCTTGGTCGACCGGTCGGGGCGCTTCTGGCCAGAAGTTCTCGCAAGCAGATTCATTGTTGGCGGAAAAGGCTTCTGAGAAGAAAGTGAGGCCCTTTTAGTCTTTGCTTTTAGTTTTACGTAAGTCCTTTAGTGCATTTTTACTTATATTCATTTGTTAGAGGCTCTTATTAATCCACGATACAATTTCGGCGGAACAAATCCTTATTCACGCTTTGTCAACGACTATACCCACATGGAAGCGAACTGGAAGCCTCCTTCTCATCCAAACAAATCTTCGGGTATGTTTTTGTAATATCATACCCTTTTTTAATCTCATTTTTTCATCTTGTTCTCCTCCCTTTCTTCTGATCGTTCTCCAGCGTTCTCTGTTTTCTCATTAATCTCATTAATCTTTGTATTGTTTTTGTTTTTGTTATCTTTTTCTTGCTTGTGGTTGAATTGAATACATTATACGGGCACAAGTGAGAATAGTGGTTAGAGTAGTAGCAAGCAACCGAGATAGAAATCATCGAGAGGCGGGTGTTAGGAAGTAAGATATTGCGAGAGCATTAATGAGAAAATAACTAGGAATGTCTTTCTCGGCCAAGAACTTCGAATAGGAATTGCTTCCGCGGAATCTCCATTTCTAACTCACAAACAAATCCACTGCGGGGAGACATGCGAGGAAGGGGTGGCGAGTTGAGAATACTTCAGCTTGCCAGCATCCGGGAAGGCAGGCCTTCTTCTCGACTCAGCGAGTCGAGAACTCTCGACTTCGCTTGGGGAGAAGAGGAGTGTACACTCGAATTTATTGGCAGGTTGAGGGATTCTCGACTTCATGATCAATGCCGCGGCTACCCAATGTCTTCACATTCTTTAGAACCTGGCTGCGGCCTTCTCAATCGCGTGAGTCGAGAATGTGAAACCACGCCAATGGCCCTTTAATGCGAATAAGAAGTGCCTCCACGATCCCCGAGCCACTCTCCTTGAACCATGCTCATCGAATATTGCGAAGAGGTCCGGCCCAGGGAGGCCTCGGCACTAACCAGCGAGGCTGGCGGCCGCCGACTCCTCGTGGAGTCGAAACGAGCTCTAGTGCACTCTAGAGCTACTAGCCATAGATCTCCAACCACTCTCCTTCTATCTTCCCCGGACATTGCGGAAGGGAAGTGGTTTGACTGCTCTGAGACTAACTCTTAGCAATTCTCACATTATTATTGTGAAGGTCGCTATGGCCTCTACCCAATCAAAAGACCGTCTCCTTTGAACCATCTTCGCCGAATATTGCGAAGGGGATGGGCTCTGATTGGGTGGAGGCCTCGGCGACTAACCACAGAGTTGCTGGCTGCTTTCTCGACTCGTGAGTCGAGAAAACGCAGGCTCTAGTGCACTCTAGAGCTGGCCTGCAGACAGTCTTAAACACTCTCCTTCTATCTTCCTCGGACATTGCGAAGGGAAGTGTTTTTGACTGTCTGCAGGCCAACTCTTAGCAACCCAATTCTCCTGTGTGTGGTCGCAGTGGCCTCTACCCAATCAAAGACCGTCTCCTTCGAACCTTCTTCGTCGAATATTGCGAAGGGGATGGGCTCTGATTGGGTGGAGGCCTCTACAACTAACCACAGTGGAAACCTGAGGAGCTTGTCAGTATGCATTCCGGCTTCCGGGCGAAGCCGGGAATGCCTTACCCAACCGGCACTCCATGTGTACTAACCGGAGTTCTGGATGGCCAAGGCATTCTCGACTTGCGAGTCGAGAATGTAGACAGGAAGCCAAGCATTCTCGACTCGCAAGTCGAGAATCCCTTAGCCAGCCAATTCTCCTGTGTCTGGTAGCAGTGGCCTCGACCCAGTCAGAGTCACTCTCCTTCGAACCATCTTCGTCGAATATTGCGAAGGGGAGGGGCTCGGACTGGGTGGAGGCCTCTACAACTAACCACAGGGAAACCACAGAGAGGAAGCCAAGGCTTGCATTCTCTACAAGTCTTGCACTTTCTATTCTCTCGTTTTTAGTCCCAAGTGCCTCCTGTCTGGAGCCACTCTCCTTGAACCATCTTCCTCGAGAATATTGCGAAGAGGAGTGGTTCTGGACAGGTGGAGGCCCCTCCGACTAACTACAAGAGGATGCATTTGAACCGCATCTCCCGGGCCTTAGTCCTAGCCCGATCTATGTACAACATTCCAAGTAAGCTTGGTCCATGAAAAACACACCTAAAAACGGAATCGTTTCTTTACCCCGATCCATTGTTTCCTTGCCGAGCATCTCTCAACCCAGAGAGTAAATCATCTATCGAAGTTGAAAAATGCTCGACAAAGAAACAATGAATCCGTCGAGCTTATCAGCAGTTCCATTATTTAAACACATACGGCATGTTCTACAAGTTTAAATAACATAGGCATCTCTCGAAACTCACCTCTTCACGCAAATAATTCCTTGGGCCGCGTATCACGGATCCCGGCCTCACCTAGAGTCTTTGCTTCTTCTGTCGGTCTCTTCAAGAGTGTATTCGCATCTAATACTTGTATCACTGCGATTCTCGCGTATCCCCGTTCCATGGCGCCGCAGTGTAGAGTTCCCGTGTCTGGCAGCTCCTCTCCGCTTCCTACCTTAGCTCGTGCTCATCGATCAAATCAATCGCTTGCAATAGGGACGCGCGGTCGGGGAAAAACACATATGCAAGGCGCTGTTGCTGCTTACCGCGTCAGCGCCATTCGGAAGTCGCTAACAAATCGATGCTCCCCTCAAGTCGAGGTCCCCAATGCCGCGCGGGGAAGATAAACTACGGCTCCGCTCACTTAGTCCCTTGATGTGATTAAATTTCGAAATAGTGTTTGGGCGGGCTAAAGCCAACAAGTCTTGTACCTTTAGCCCGCTTCTTTTCATAAATGATTGCATGTCCTTAAGTTCAAACTAAAGAACACGCCCCGATCTTTTTACATGCAGTCCTAAAACTCACAACCCGCGGAGGAAACTTAATTTCAGAGGGGTGCAAAGAGGGTGAGAGGGCATATAGACATGACTCCGATCCAAGAAGCTTTAGGCGCGGAGGGGATGCTTCTACCGCCGGGCAAAGAAGAAGAAGAAGACAAACACCCGGGTGAGCTCGAGGTTTTTCTTTTTGTCGGAATACCTTAACCGATCCATCCTTTCTTCTTGCAAAGATTCACCGGACTCACTGGTGATCACTGGCCGAACTCCATTCTTCGTCATCGAGGGACTGGAGACAGAGCTTCTTGAAACAGCGGCAGATTCTTGGTGGTATGTCGAGGTATCGACAAGTGGGAAGGAGAAAGATCTGTTTCTACACCAAAGGGACAAGAAGAGCTCAGGAGACAAGTACAAGAAAATCAGTGTTGTGCTCTCCGTCCGCGCTTGATTCAAGCATTTAACACTACATGTCGAGGACTGCCAGAAGAGTAAGTTCTATCGCACCAAAAAATTAGCAGTTTCAAATTATTCTCACTCTTCCATGAGCAAGGCTAAGGGCACCGAAAAAAGGCCGGCGCCTTTAAATTGTCAGAACCTTGGGTGGAAGGATCTGGAAGGGATGAAGGAGGCCGGAACCCTAACATCCAGGGAGCTTGGTATGGAGATTTCCAGAGTCAGGGAAAAACTGTTCAATACGGGGAGCTTCACTTCTACTGTGCTGAAGACTCTACAACACTCTACAGTGGGGAATGAAGTTGTGGTTCATACACAAAAAAGTCCACCAAAAAACAAAGATGGGGATGATGACACCACACGGGAGGAATCAGATGACGAAGGAGACGAAGATATGGTCGAGTCCCCAAACCTCGATCCAGATGATCAGATCAGGATTTCACAGAGAGGGGCACAGAAAATGGAGCGTCTAGCTCAGTATTATCCGTTGGGAATATCACACAAGCTGCTGCTGGACATTAGACGGCTGAAGGTTTGCACGGAGATGCCGCCTTGTTCAACCATTGTGGAATTTAATCCAAGACACATGCCGGAGATTCAACTCTGATGGTGCGACATCCCGTTGCAGATCCAATGCCCGGATGTCATACCTTTAGCAGATCGACAGTGAGTTGTTCAAACCGGAAGTCCGAGGAAGATCTGAAGGAAAAGAAGTCCTGCCTCGGTTGTAGACGGTCAAAGATTCGCGAGGGCGCTCAAAGTATTGCGTAATTTCGAGAAGGAGGTGCCGCAGCGATCAAGGATAGATATGCCAAGCGAGAGTGCAGAGTTCTTTTCTACGGAGACGCCAAAGAACCTAACCGCCAAAGATTAGCCACCGCCGTAACACAATAGCAGCCGCCGCCTACGTAAGGTAAATAACTCTTCGAATTTTTCCATTTCGACTTGGGCGAGTCGAGAAAGCCCCGCCATCCTAACATTTGCCGATTATCATCGGGGTTTCGACTCGCGAAGTCGAAAGCCGTGGTAACACGTAAAATCAAAGGATGCGGAGCTTTTCGACCGAGTCAGAAAACCCTTAGCCAAGAAAAGAAAATTAGACATTCAAGGACTTTCTCTCGCGAGTTAGAGAAAGCCCCCGCCATCCTAACATTTGCCGATTATCATCGGGTTTCGACTCGCGAGTCGAGAAAGCCGTGGTAACGCAGAAAATCAAAGGATGCGAGCTTTCTCGAGAAAACCAAGAGAAGTAAAAGAAAATTAGACATTCAAGGGACTTTCGACTCGCGAAGTCGAGAAAACCCGGGCTACTATTTACCGCTTATTCCGTGTTTGTAGATACTTTCATGCTCGACATTGGTACATTGTTCAATGCAGCCCCTTATCCCCGACCAGATCATACACGCTAGGGCAAAAATTGGAAAGCATTGGGTTGTCCTCGGCCCTCGTCCTAAAGGAAACAGGGGCTCCCCTGATAAGTGGAAGACCTTTGAGAAACTATGCGGATATATGTTCTTGGAGGGACAGGAAGATGACGAGGGAGAGGAAGAAGAGGAGAAGAAGAAGAGAACACCAAGGAAAGGCAGGGGTCTCTCTCGGACCAATATGACCTCATTCTTAGCACCGAGGCGGCCCTGGGAGAAATGGACCGACATATGGGCTCAATGGACAAGAGGCAAGTCAAGGACAGCAATGGAGAATTTCCAAGCGGCCGGACCCCAAGTTGTTTGACAAGCGGTTCATGAAGAGGATACAGGGGCCTCGGACAAAGAAACTCTTGACCTACAAGGCAAAATCTTGGAGGAACAATCTCGCTAAGGAAGACCCGGAGTTCTAAATTGCGGGGCGCTAAAGGATTATGCCACAGTCCTAAAAGCGGCGTAGGCGGCGTTAGAAGAAGGCATCACGGAGTTCTCGCAACGTTGCATCTAATGAATACCATGATTTTGATTATTACAAGGAAAAGGCTGCCCTTGATGAGGAAGACATGAAGGAATTGAACCGTCTATGTCAACCCTACATCAACACCAAGCTGAAGCGTAACGTCAAAACCCTTCCTTTCCCCAACGTGCTATGGCAATTCGAAAAGGAAGCTTGGATTCTGGTGGTCCCATTTAAGGCGCACGATAGCTCCCCCCATTTCTGGTTACTTTGGGACACAAGGGATTTGGTGGTGAACTGGCACTGACCCGTGGCACTATTTGCCATCAATATGATCAAGACCCCACCCTTTTTTTATGACAAAGCTGACATAGAGCAGCGGTGGTACAAGACGGTTCGAACCGACTCGATACTTTCGGTTTTCCTTGTCTTTTGCATGGGGCAATCAAACAACTGTTTGTCTCCCAATGGGCAGCTGATATTAACTTCACCAACAAGATCATGCACTCCATATACTGAACTTGATCATGAGTGCAGACTTGGTTTGCCGAAGGCACCAAGCTTTGCCAACATAGTTTTGGTTTTGATTTCAAGATCGTGGCAACGACTGGATAAGTGGTGGTCTAGCGAGCATCATTATCTCGACAAGTTCATGATCTCTCAAGAGCAGATGGAACCACGGAAGGGGGCAGGTTTATGGAGGATGTTCCATCGATGGACAAGGTCAAGAAAGATGGTGCGACCGGGTCCTATACATAGAATTCCTATCCGCCAAGAGTTATCAAGTACTTCATAACCAGCTTGGTCGAGGAAGATCAAATTGTATCGCGAGTGGTACATGAATGGCCTGTTCTCTCGGGGGCTATCTTTGTTTGGAATGAAACCTATATCCGTGGTTGGAAATAAGGACATGGTTGAAACCATTCGGTCATACCCGGATCCGCTTCATGAGCATTTCAAGGGGAGGAAGACAAATGGAAGCAAGAAAGACGACGAGGACGAGGGAGACAAAGCCGACGGAGACGAGGGATGTCGAAGGTTTGGACCGAATCTTCACAAAAAACATTATTGAAAACCCGAGATTGAGGTGAGTTTACTTTGCTCTATCGGTGTTTCTCGACTTTCGAAGTCGAGAAAACTCGCTTCCTTTCAATACCTTTTTCTTTTTCATTCTCGACTCGCGAAGTCGAGAAAAACTCGCTTTCCTTTTCGGCGGATGTCATCATTTCGTGGAATTCCAGCTCAACGACTCGGATCATTGTCATTGGGCAGCGGTTCCGTTGCGAGGAGAATGAAAAGGACAAAGACAATCCGAGCAAGACATCGCTCACGCGGCTTAAAGAACACGAAAAGATAATGATCCCGCATTTGGATCCCGGATGAACCGAAATATGGTCGAGCCAAAACTCAAGCGGGATCCAGCTGGTCCCACCAAGCTTGTAATATTTGACGTCAATGGAGTATTAGCTGCGGTATACCCCGACAAAGACGCCCCCGAGATTAACACCTCGCAGATCCCAATGAAAAACAGAGCATAAAATAGTGTATCAGAGGCCTAGAGCTAAGGAAATTATTGAATGGTGCCCGCACGGGATTCGGTGGGCATATGGTCTTGTATGGCAAAGAAAAATATTGTCAATGTTCTTGGTGTTCTCGGCATTTCAGTTTTGAAGTTCAAGTTCGTTTGGGGAAACGAAAGGGTCGAAAGCATGTGAAGGACCTCGATCCAGCCATCACAAAGGGGAAGCCTATAATGGTGAAAAGGTCGGGCCGGGGTTTATGAGCAATTCAGGACTATGGCAAACACAACACGCCGATCATAGACGACTCGCCTACAAGTGCTATCATAGCGAAAAATACAATCATTGCTAAGCCATATCGACCAAGAATATGAGGCGGATAGGTGGTTGTCCTTCGGACTCGTGTCTGTCTTGGCGGAATCCCTCTTCGCCATTCTTGTCCCGATGTGCTTATTTAACTATCCGAGCCTCACGGAACCCGATCCGAGAGCAAGCCGATCATGAAAGCTATGGACGACAAATACTTTGGTGAACAAGAAGAGTGACCCCCGCTTTTCGGATAGTAAAATTGTGTGAATATTGTAATCGAACGTGAACACATGTATTGACCATTTTGTAATGAATATACTTGTATATTGAGTTTTGATGCCTTTTCGACTCACGAGTCGAGAAAGGCATGCTTGTCGTGTTGATGAAATGCTTGTACAATCTATTATGATAATGCTTGTACATTGGGTTTTTGGGCCTTTCACTCATGAGTCGAGAAAGGCATGCCGATTGTCTCGTTGACAAAAGCATTTGTATGCTTCCGTGTGTGATTGGATGCAACCATATTCTAATGAGAATGGTTGTACTTTGACTTTTATGGGCCTTTTCGATTTCGGAAAGTGAAAGACACTACTTCCCACGTCATTGGATGCAGTTGTATGGAATGAATGTTCTCCGTTGTAATTTGATTTCAACATTCTTTTCTTCGTTTTGACTAATGGCACCGTAATTGTTAATCATACTCTCCTTGCTCCAGGTGGTTTAGGCACAGATCCGACACCAAAGATGATCCCGGCGGGCATCACAGACCGCTCAGCGACAGGCGATCCAAATTCAAGGGCGAAGAAATACCGCTCGCACGGATCCAGGTCACGCTACACTCTTGCCCGGCCTTTGGGACAAGGTTGCTCGTGAATTCAGAGGTTGCTCGCTACACCCTGGGGATAAAGAACAGGCGAAGAACAAACAGAAAGTCCAGGAAGCTCAAGGCATATTGCAAGCATTGCATAACATCCACGGAGGTTGGGGAAGGAGCATATTCGATGAAAGGCTGCGGGAGGCGAGTGGAGAAGTCGGGTGGGAGTGTCGGCCGCAGTAGCTCCAGAGGCACCTCCACGTGAGGCATTCCACACTCTTCGGGTTGCCCCAAGGCTTACAGACGGCATGAAGAAGCGCCACAAGTTAATCCCCTAAGGTGGACCACCTACCAAGATGATGTAACTGTAGTGACAGCAAGACCGCCATGGTCTCTGCGTCCGATGTAAAATACATTGTATCTGTTCAATTTATTAATAAAAATTCTTTTTCAACTACATCTTTGGTTTCAAACTTTAATGAATTTCCTTTGTTTCAGTTGCATTGTTTTTGTTCTCGACTTCATGAACTGGGAAAGCAAGCAAAGACGGATTCAGTTGAGTTTTATTCAAAAATTGAATTAAGGATAGTTTTCGGGTCGGGGTGCTACTTTTTATGTAAATTAACCGGGTTCCGAAAAAAAATGGGAATGGAATGAGTCCCACTTTAATTAAATACGACTTATATGTGTCTTGCATAGACACTGAAGGCTAGACATAAGGAAAATAACTATATGTGTTATAGAAGACACGAATGTTGAGGAGAATTACAAAACGCAGGGCAAACACTCTCTAAAATAGGACATGACTATGGCTATGCCAAATGACTTCACCTTCAGTACGACTCTTAGCTTATGTTCACGTGGCACAATCTTACGTGGTGAAAAGCTTGTTCATGCTCTAACTTTAAAAAGTGACTATGTTTCACTGCCAAAACATGATGCATGAACTCTGATCATTCTAGCAGATTTGGACGAGTCAATTTTCAGCTCCATCTACCACTGAAACTTCTTAGTGGCTACGGCTACCTCTAGGGCTATGGTGGGAGCCTTTGTGGACCGTCACAGAAGCAGCATTTTTCCTCGTCAAAGCCTTGAACGAAAATATAAAAGCTTTTCCCTCCTGTTTGTAAGCTCCCCGCATGCTTTTGCCACATGTGCGGAGGGGCTTTCCACATTCGAGAAAGGGCATGCCGCCGTGGATGGCCACCCTCCCCTACCATCCATGCTATTGCAGCACTACTTTGCATTGAGTTATCAACATTGCTCTTTCACCATTACCTGGATAGGCATCCAATATTTGAAACATTATGATGTACAAGTGTCACATCGTACATTCTATGGTATTATCATTTTCATACATGCATATGGAGCAAATTTCCTACCGGACTAGCAAATTTGTAAGCATTGGTACAAGTTAGCATGGAGCAACATGCTGCTCAAGGCCTTATTTAAGATGTGCATCAATTTCAGAACCATACAGAACTCGGTAAAAAACACCTAACATAATAAATCCTATTTATTTAAATTTCTGGCCGTTGTATCGTTCTTGTCGTCCTGTTGTAGCAATGGCAGACCGCAAGGAGCAGACGCCTATCCAACATAAGAGGTTACCTGTTCCAGCTGCAAGGCTATACAATTACAAGGAGAATGCAGAAAATCTGTCCCCAAATCTTAGACAAGCGGAAGAAAGACCGCATGAATTTCTTCATTCGGACCTTAACAGCAAGAGCAAACCGCTTCCACAAGTTCGGCATTCCGTTTCTCCTGCAAAAGCACTTCCAAAGGAAGCTTCTTTCTGCGAAAACCAAATTGGACACGATGGCTTGAATTCTAAACCGAGATTAAGCACCGATCATTTACATTGCGAGGAAGATGCTGGCGTAAAGGTACCAGCTTTACCTAAAATGATTCCTTTTATATAATTTCTGTTCTACAAAGTTCTGGGTTGTTGAACAGGTGGTTGTTAGAATTAGACCCCTCAGCGAAAAAGAAGTCCTTGAAGATGCTGCTTCCATCTTGCACAAAACGGGAGAAAATTCACTCTTGTTGGGTGATCAGCATTACACCTTTGATGCAGTTGCAGAACAAGATTTCAATCAGGTAGATGGCAGTTCAATATTCAGGATATGATATGAGTTATTGTTTGTCTGATGTCTCTCGACTTTGTAATTCAGCAAGCCATTTTTGAGATGGTTGGACACCCAATGGTGGAACATTGTCTGTCTGGATTCAACGGTTCTATTTTTGCATACGGGCAGGTAATGAATAAATGAGTTAATTAGTTTTCCTTAAGCGGATTAATTCTCAATCTTTTAATGTGCAGACTGGGAGTGGGAAAACGTACACGATGTGGGGCAGAAACTATGAAAACAGTGGTGGTCAATTGGGAGAGGACGTGGGACTCGTGCCAAGAATCCTTGAAAAATTGTTTCTTCGCATCCTCGAGGTCAGCATTACACCATGTTCATGGATAGAGCACAAATTTTCAGCAAAATGTCTTATTATGAACTTAATTTTTCTTAACTATGAGCTTGACGTGCAGGAAGAAGAAAAGCACATCCACAAAGATCTTAAGTACAAGTGCCGATGCTCAGTTCTCGAGGTTGAGGCCACTTTATAAGGCATCTTATTTCACTTGCTGATTGAAATTAATAATTTTCCTGGTAATACAGATATACAATGAGCAGATTCAAGATTTATTAGAGCCTTCCCAAACCAATCTTCAGGTTTGTTCTAAGCGCATGACAAGTTGGATTTCTTCAGTGCACTTACTTGCGCCTCTTGTAGATCAGAGAAGATACAAAAACAGGTGTCTATGTTGACAACCTTACTGAGGAGAACGTATCAAACATAACTGAGGCCATGAACGTTTTGATTAAGGTCTGTTACTCAAATTTCTTTTTCAATGTTTGGGTTCGGACTAGCATATACATGTCAGCGTTAGAATATTGTGAGCTTAGATGATCCCTTGTTTTCGTTTATGATGCAACTTATGTCAGTTGTTTTCTTTTGCATCTTGGTAAGAAGAAAAACACCTACTTACAATTGCGACGGTTTACATGGTTGTGGACAGGGTCTGACAAACAGAAAAGTGGGGACAACTGCCATGAATTTTGAGAGTTCTCGATCTCATTGTGTATTTACATGTGTCGTAGAATGTCAATATAAGGTATGGTTTCCTGACGTGTTCATTATGCATAAAAGCTGCTAGCGTTCATCATTCCTAACCATTTTCTTATGCCATCCACCAGAACATTTCAGATGGAATGTACAGCACCAGGAGCAGTAAAATCAACTTGGTAGACCTTGCAGGATCTGAACGGCAAAAAAAGACTGGTGCCATTGGTGAACGCTTAAGGGAAGCTGGAAATACAAACCGATCTCTCACACAGCTTGGGTCTGTCCCCTTAAGCCCTTGAAGAAAGACAACAGTATATTCATCAGCTAAACAACACAACTGCCATAAACGTGTACCCTATTTTAGTAAGAAGGATATAATTTCAAAAGAAGTAGACAAACGTTTATACTACTGGCAAGCTTGTGCTGCTTTTATAATCAATCTACTTCATCTGTTTGCAGGAATGTGATCAACACATTGGCAGATTTGCCTAAGTCTGCAAGACATCGGCATATCCCCTATCGTAACTCGCGCCTCACGTTTCTGCTTCAAGAATCGTTAGGTGGAAATGCTAAACTGGCAATGATCTGTGCCGTTTCTTCTGCAAACAGGTAAATCCCAGAAATACAAATCAGAATACAATATAAAAGGAATAAAAGTATAATGTGGCTTGTGTACAAACAACAAATGCTGCAAGAAGATATGAATGTTTTATCAATGGGAATAAGTTAATAACATTAAGTATTGTCAATGGCGGAATTCCAGTTGCAAAGATGAGACTGTAGGCACACTAAGGTTTGCACAGCGTGCAAAAAAGATTCAAAATAAAGCAGTTATCAATGAAGAAACAACAATAGATACCAAATTCTTGCGTGAACAGATTTGTCAATTAAAGGTATTATATTATGAACTAAATGCATAAGCAATGTGCTAATTTTACACATTCTTATTATTCAATGTCCTGGCATTCTTATCCGCTTGTCTCTCTTTGTTTGTCCAAAGAATGAGCTCTCCAAGGTGAAATTAATTGGATGTCATTCAGAATTGAATAATACCGGTGAGTTATGACATACCAGAATCAGCATATAATAACAAAAATAAATATTGTATTAGTTGCATGTGCTATTCTTGTACAGCTTAGAAAGCCTACAAAAGTAAAATGAGTGTATCTCTGATCTGCAGGGAGCACTGGAGCATTATCGATGCAGCCAGCTATAAAAGATAAAGAGTGCACCGATATTGAGGTATTTATACAGCTTTGCTTTCTTATTTATTTATACATGGTATTGGTCATAAGGAAACAGAAAAGTCCCTAAACTAGATAGCTGTAATCACCTAACCTGAAAAAAGACACCTTTTGTATCATGTTCAAGCCTCTATTGTTATCAAGAATTCGTATTTTGTTTACAGCTTCAAGGGCATCAATCAAACGCCCAATTTGATGGTTGTAAGAATTGTACAATACTTCACAACGATTCCATTCTTCAAAAGGATTCCAACTTGCCTTCAGAAGAGAAAAAGGCATGTCGTAAAAGTCCCCATCACCATCGGTTGTTTGAGAATTCTGAAGCTTTTCTTGGATTAATAAGTTTTCTAGATTCTGTTGATTTACAGCAGGAATTGCAAGATGACATTGAAGATGAACTTCTGGAAGAATTAGTACATTTGCATGGTGGCTCTGAGATCCCATTAGGAGCATCCATGTTTGACACACAGATATGCGAAGAAAATGACAAACTAGACCCAGCTGATCCTTTCAATGCTGAGACTATAGTGATCTCAGTAGATGAAAATGGAATAAGATTTGTCAGCCAACAGAAACTCGACAAGACATCAACAATAAAGAAATTGCAGGTTGAATTGGAGTCCTGTGCACATGAATTAGAGAGCGAAAGGAGGTATTCTAAAGAAATTCAAGAGGCATTGCAAACTGCAATGGCTGGTCATGTGAAGCTACTCGAGCAATATTCAGAACTTCAAGAGAAGTATGATACCCTTTTGGTTCAGCAACGTAGTATATCAAAGAATATGACAGTAAATGGGACGGTTGTGATGTTGGATCAAAGTGCCAGTTCAGTTCGAGCTACACGCCACCAAAGTTTCGACTATTTTGAACCGAAAGTTGCAGAAATCGAAGAGCTCTTGTCCATGCTGAAGGAAGAAGAGACATCAGCAACAAGAGCTAAAGTACGTTTTTCCATCCATAGGCAGTTGTATGATAAATTTGAGTAGCCAGTTGCCTTTAAAAAATGGCTGTCTGCGAAAGAACTAGAATATTAAAATAAATCAGACTTATCTCGTTGGATAATCAAAGCTTAGTAGTGATGTCCATCTATAATCTTTGCAGGATAGTGTAGCGAGTATCGCCCGAGAAGCAGATACAATGTGCCGTGAAGTGGAGAGACTACAGAAGCTGCATGCAAAATCAATCGTGATTTGTAAGGAACTTTTAAAGACCCAATCACATATTCATGGGACATGTCCGATGTGCGCAGTAGCAAGGCGGGTACAATTCAAATTTTTGGACCAAGACTAACTGAGTTTTGAAGCCAAGCAATCTTATGGCAGACGTAATTAGTGTGATTGATCCTTGCGCAACGCAACCATGGCATTTCTTATGCCAAAAACCATGTAATCTGCCTGTCTAAATCCCTATTCACAAAGTTCATATCTTACAAAGGTCATTGTTTATATTCAGCAAAAGCTTGAAAGTAGCAAATTAATTTCGGTTGAGTTCAATTCAACAAGTACAGAGCTGTTTGTAGCTGAGTTTGCTATTGTACACTGTAAGATTATGATCTTCAATCATGGCAATTAAGCAAAGGGCATCTCTCTGACTACTCGCACAATAATGTCTCCTTGGTTGCATTGCCAGTAACAGGGTTCACCCTAAAATGACAATCCAAAAAATATAAGTTTAAAGGCCTCAATAGATGTGATCATAAGAAAAAAAAAATTAATGGCAAGCAGAAAGAGTGCACCCTTTGGCCAAACTGCAAAGATATCGTCGTTGATCATCTCGCCATAGTACATCCGTAAAGTCTGTTAAGTGACACATGACAAATACAAGACCTTGAGCATGAAAAACAAATTTTTAACTGCACAAAAAATCCTGAAATGTTTACCAGCCCCAGTAATATTTGCGCCTTTAAAAGATGTGTTCCCTGTGACCAGCGCACCTTCCAAATTTGCATTTGTGAAATTTGCCTATAATAGGCATTGCTTTATGAGATCGATAACATGGCGTATCTAGGACCACATTTGTCTCCTTTGCTAGAGCACGGACATTAGATGGATACAAGAAAGCATAGACAGGAACAGATTAACCATCATAAAATGAATCACCAAGGAGAGTGCTGCTTCCTAGGGGCTTGCAATTGCAAGTACAAGCATAATCATTTATCGACCTATATTCTTGAGAAAATTTTCATATTAGGAAAAATGTTCTCCAATTTGTTTTACCATAAAGTAACCCAACTATGGATGAATGGCAAAATAGTGGGCTTCACGCATTAGCAACAAGCTTCCTGCATGGTGTTACTATCTCATGGATCCTAACGCAAAACTAGACATGTATCTGGTATAGCTTACATGGGAAGTAGCTGATCTTTCCACGTGTTATTCTCAAAATTCATCAAGTAAGGGGTACCAGTAGATACAACCAATTATGGATCCTTCAAAAGCTGCATGATAGAGAAAATGAAATCCTACTTTCTCTTTCGGTATAGTGTGGAAGTTCACAATTCAAGGGCAAGACATTTAACTCCAATACATTATATTTCAAAGTCAATAGGAAGTACGCATTTGCTGCAAATCACCATTACCACCAGGTGGGAAAGTGTAGAAAGGGTGCAAAAAGGAACTTCATTAAACACATCTTCATACCACAAATAAGCAACTACTAAATAAGTAACACTTTCTTTCCGAACAATAATACCTGAACAAAGGAGGAAGTCATAAAATCCATGCCCATATGTTAATCATTTTTCCAAAACTCCTTATGCTAATCAATCATTTTCCCAAAACTCCTTATGCTAATCTAAGTGCCCTGCAGTTTTGCAAATCTTTATGCTAATCTAACTGCACTGCATTTCAAGAAGCATTTCAGGTCGTACTTTCTTTAAGCTCTTGTTTTGTTTCCACCAATTAGAATGTATCATGCTTGGGAAAATTAACCACATGGGCCACAATTCTTCATTAAGGGATGAAACATTTTGACAATGTTGCACAAAAATAAAAGCTTGCCTTTGCTGCGTTAGCAAGTGAAAAATCTGCCCCTCGAAGATCTGCATCCGATAAATCTGCGCCTGCGATGATATGTATTTGCATGAGAAGTCTGCTGCAAGCCCAACGTATTCCCATTTTTCTATTTTATTTGACTGGGTAATATAATTTTACCTGTCAGGTCGGAGTCAAAGAAACTTGCTCCAAGTAGCTTGCTTCCTTTGAAATTTGCTTGGCGCAAAATTGACTGTAGTAGGAGGAAGCAAAATGATAGAAAGTGCCTAAATGCATCCCAGTATTCTCTGTTCCCCTCATACCGTTTTAAAGTCTTGTTTGATTAGTGTTCGGCCGCTGAAGTCTTTTCCAGTAAGATCTTGCCCACGAGTAACCTCTGCACCATAAGGACCACCACCCTATTGCCAAGGCCAGAACTTATGTTTATGCAGACAAACAGAAACGAAACGAGAGCATATGCTATGGTTGTAAACACAGATTAAAAATAAAACTAGGGAATGCACCTTAAATGCAAGGGCAGGGTCTGTGAAGCAAAATGTAGCTGCAAAAAGAACTGTAAGACCGGCCTGGCTGAGTTTTTTACATAGGCTGCTATCCCAATTGAATGCTTTAATTGTTTTCTGTCAGACAGTAGTAGAGTTAGAACAATTAGCCTAAACATAATTCCATAAGCCCGTCTGATACGCCGCACTAGAGATAAACTTACAAAACACAACTCGCCTGCAGAATAACACGATTGGTGGAAGTTGTGTTTTGCTCTGGAACCTGCAATGCTGAAATGCAGGACGCGCAACACACAGTTTGCGCCATTACCATCTAGCCTACAATGTGATTTCGCGGATAATGTTCGACTTCAAGAGCTTGCGATTTCTTAAAATAGGGAATTATTATAATGGGAAATTAAATACCACCTCAGCAATAACTTTTAGGTGCTCATCAAGTGAGTGACAAACTTTATACAGAAAAAGGTAAATTTCCTACATAATTTAAGCTAGCAGGAAGCATTAAGCAAAAAACTAGTCTCCAACCGGAAAATGTGAAGAATTCCATGGTTTTTTACCGGAAAACTTCCTGAGGATTTTTTTTTATATCGGAAATTCTTGATTTCAACAGGTAGGCTGCAAGGGTTCCCCGGAATTTGTCGTTCACTGCTCATCAAGAAGGGGTTACACCCTTGTGAGAGCCCATTACGGCATAACGGGCGAGCCCGGAGGGGCGAGCCTGTTTATCTGTCGTAATGGGCGAGCACAGACAGCTGGGCGAGCCCGTTTATTTGTCGTAATGGGCGAGCATGGGGTTTGACCCCTTTAATCGGGCAGGTTCGAGACTTTTTTTTTTGCTTTGATTTTTTGAATCCAGTTGTTCCTAGATATATTAGTCGCCATGGACACACCTATGACTGCCTTCCAGAACACTATAATAAACGACGATTTGACATATTATGGCCAAATCTTTTCATTATTACGTACGGCTACTACTATCGTTACGCGTTCGGATCTCAAACTTTCCTGTTCGAATGTTTTTGAAACCATTGTCTCAATCTTCTTTCCCACTCGCAACACGCCTTCCATGATCTCGACGAATGATCCAATGGTCATGTATCTAGCTATCGAGCCCCAGTTTACCAAGCAACCGGATTTGCGAGGCTAAATCTAAGGGACTGAGCATTTGTCTTCCTCTTCTAGGCAAAATTACGGGACATTGATCTCATTTTGCTACTAATCGTCTTTGGAAAGACTTGGGCAAGATTCCAAGGCACTGTAGACACCTCGAAGAAATTTTCAAGCGGATCCGGTTGACAAGCGGCGTAAATCCGGCCGGGGAACTTATTTTTCCATGCGATTTGGATGTCGAGGCGATTACCAAATCGACCGTAAAGCGAGTTTAATATGAATTATAGGTTCATCTAAGGTTTTAAAATATGTTGACAGGAGATATTTGACCCCAAAGGTCACCTCCACAACACAACCTCTTCATAAAGCATTATTACTAGTCGACAAGGACTGCCAAGAAATTATGCAGCATTCTCAGTTTTGCCTGAAGTTCTACTATGTGTCAGAAAATAAAAATAGATATGATTTAGCATATTTGACATTGCTTGTGGCCAAAAGTCATTTCAAAGAACTTAACATGGGATTTTTTAAGGTTGGCCATACAAATAAAGATATTGATGCCTTTTTTAGCAAATTCGAAGAAAGCTTAAGGAAGAACCATGCTTACACATTGCTCCAGTAATCTGCAAAAATTCTTTCACATCTAATGCAGGAAGTACCTACATAGTATAGAACGGAGACATAGCATCCAGCATCTACCTACATGGAGTGAAACATCAATTTGTGTGTGAACTTTGCAAAGTATAGATCTACTCGTCATCATTTTGCTTACCTTAATCTTTATTAATGCATGTCCTCCAACACAATTATCCTAAATAGATCAAGCTCATGGCAGCAAAAAAACAGAACGAGTTAAGACAAAGCATATGCAGTCCCAATTTTAGTCTGATTGATAGTACTGCATGAAAGCGCAAAACACATACAACTACATGTACATTACATCAGAGTTATGGTTGCGAATGGATTTATTATATAGTAAAATATGTTTCTACAGATGAACAAAAGAAATGTGATGACAAAACTTGTCATCATGTGAAAGTTTCAGAAGTTTAAAACAATGCGGGAAATAGTAGACAGCAAGCATATTATAGAAGTTTGAATGTTATCATGAAAGAAGGATTGAAAATTATCTCGGTAATTTAAGTTCATGATAATATTCAACGGGTTAATAATGCTCATTTAATAGTTGGAGATGCAGGAGTTAGTTTTGAATACCGAGAAGCTGATGATACAAAGACAAGGTATTTAAATATCTGCAAATGAAAATAAAATCTAAATATCTATTTAGGTGTTTTAAACCATGGGCATGTATCGTGCCATAAAATGTGGTTGGTATTCAACAATTGGGGAATGAATACACTTGGGCAGCATAGAAGCTGAGAAAAACTTAGCAGGCCAATTACATTTGAATGCTTTTAGCTCGAATCACAAATACAAGGAGCATTTGACTGATATACATGTGTATCAATCTGTAGGAAGAAATATGGTTCAATAAAATCGATGCAATAATATTAGGAGATTGAAATTCATAGTAGTTCCATCGCTACAGTGTTTTTAGATCATGGATAGACAATTTTTCTCGTTGAAATGGAATTTGTTACTTAGGCCATTGAATTTAAAAGTCTGTTATGTGTATTGCTATGTTCTAGGCTTTTGATTTCGCTTGAAGGTATTTCATAGGTGTGCTTATATAACTAGACAAGTGTGGACAATTTTTTCATCTTCTTCCTTTTTCTTTCTTTTCCCAATCAGGAGCTTGAAGATAGAAAACAATGCACACCATGCTTTTATCTTCTTCTCATATGGTGTTCCATTTGTAGTACAATTATCCTTTCTACACCCAATAATTCTTTGTACCATTTCCATTTACCTATTGCTCTACCTTTTACACTATGATCTATTTGAGAATGCTCCAGCTTCAAATTGAACAAACTACTTTGTATTTATTTATTAAGTATATACTGTGGCCGTTTAATATAAAACACGTTTTGAGATCTTGTAGAATTGTTTGATCCAAGTTGTATATCTTAAATTCCTCATTTGGTATCGGAGCTTAGGAATATGACAATAAGATTTGGAACAGGATTATTAAGTGCAATTGAAGTGTAATGGAGTATCTGGATTCCAAGTGTGGAAGGATCAGGTTCAACATAAATTGGATGTTGAAAGCTTGTGAGATATTGTAGATCCTACTATTGGTTATCATACTATTGTATGCAACGGTCTAGATTATAAAAGATTAAAGATCTATGGGTTATATAATTCAAGAAAAACAAAAAACAACAGATGTCAAATTATCATGTCAATGAAGGCAAACTAATATTAAAAGGCAAAATCAGAGCTTGGACAGCATGGGCTCATGGAAAATGTGTGAGTTGTCAGAGTAACAGCATGTGCAATTAATGATCAAAACATCTGTATTTTTTTTATTAAAGGCAAAAGGATTGGGCAATTCTAATTGAAGCAAGGTGTTGTCTCTCGATTGTTGAAATTAAGCATCCGGTAGAGGTGCAGGATCCAGCTGCAGTTTCCTCAACCTTTTTCTAGATTCAATTAGAGTTTCAACTACAGGCTACTGAAAGTAGATGCAAATTGTGAAGGGTCGAAGTTGTCACAGGCCAATTGGCATATCCATCAGGATTGTGAGTTATCTATTCTATGTTGGCAGTAAGAATTGGCAGCTTATCTTGAGACTGCAGATTCAAATTTGAAGTAACAGGTACTGGTTTTTAATTTGGTTGGCATCTCAATGTATTGCAGAGGTATTTTAAACAAAGGAGTTGAATTGATTTGATCAATCTTACATGGTAAGTTGAGTTGATGTATATCTCGATTCAAGATTGTGTCTTTTTGAAGTCAATCTCTAACAGTGATATTAGAGCCATATAAAATTATGACCACCAGGTTTGGAGTTACGTTGCTTAACACAATAGAAGTATATTCTGGTGGTTCAAGCTTCCAAGTTTGGAAGGAGACAATACAGGAGGTACTAAATGCAGAGGATTGATGGAGATTGTTTAACCTCCAGAAGGAAAGGATCTAAAGGAGATACTTAGCTTGGTCAAGGTAAAAGCAAAATTAGAAAAGGTTTTGGCAAGTCAAAGGTTTTCCCGTCTTTGCTAATAGCAAAGTTAGAGAAGCAAAGGGAATAATTGCACGTAAAGTTGGTTCTGGTATATTGCTAAGAATGCGAGGTATGAACCCTCAACAGATGTGGCCATATATGATCAATAAATACAAGCAAAAATCATCACCACAGTTAGATGTTTTAGACAGAGATCTAAGATTATTAAAATATAGTGAAAATAGACCTATTGTTAAAATATGGTGAAAATAAATTTGTCACATATTTTTTTTCAAAGTTGGATAATATTTTTCCTAATTTAGATGTTGCAGACACTAGGTTGAGAGATGAATTCTAAATCCTAGCAAACTATAGTGTATTATCCACCTTTATTCGGATCACTACCAAGAATCGTGATGATGCATGGAGGTTGGTGAGGGCGGATTGAGCAAAAGAAAATAGTAAGTGAAGTAGAAGGAGAGTTCTGACATTTTATTTGGGAGAAAATCTAAAAGAAAAGGTAAAAGGGATTATGTGGAAAAAAATATTGGTCCTTGTTATTATTGTCATGAAATGGAACATTTGAAGACTGGTTGTCCAAAATTAAACAAAGAGATGGGTGGTATAGGGCATATCTCCACAACGTGTTCTAGCCTTAAGAATTATAATAGGGGACGAGGGAGATGGAATGTTGAAAGGGGAAGCCCTCCTTCTAGGGGAAGGGGAAGCTCTTCTTCTTGAGGAAGCGGAAGCTCATTAAGGGGAAGAAATGAGTGAATGAAATGAAATGAAATTATTTATGTCCATGAGACCATTGAGTCTAGAGGATCATTACAACTATCACCAAAACAAATCATATATATTAAGCATCTAGCGTACCACATGGAATACTACTAGATGTGCTATCCTCCCCATCATATATATCTAGCAAATATTTATAGTCCTCATCATGGAATAAAATAACGGCTAAGGTTAGCCAAATGGCTATTTTTTAGCAGTTTTGCCAAGAAAAACGGCTAAAGTAAATGGAAAAAATGCCCAAAAAAAAGAAAAATTTTAGCCCAATTTTTTTGTCGCCCAAGTGAGTTTTTAGGTTGAATAGCCAAACCTTTACCTCCAGACATATCCATCAGGACATCGATTAGCTAAACCTAAGATAGAGTGGGCTTGGAAAAATGGATAGATTAGCCCGAAATTCAACAACAATGTATGTACTAACTTTAAGAAATTTCAAATAGGGTTTGTATTTTTCTTTTTTTACCCACTTTCTTTCTTGTTTCAAGTACAAAGTTGAAGCATTAGAGGAAAAGGAACAATGTAGTCCCTTTTTTTTTTGGTTTTTGAACATGTTCATGTATGTTTGTGTCTTAATTTATGTGTTTACAAGAAATTCAATGTCTTTGCCAAAATGCTTGGATTTTTTTTAAATTACTATAGCGTGATGGCTAATATTTGCCTTTCCATTTTGTGAAAGTTTAGCCAAAAGCAAGAAACTGTGATGGAGAAAAACCATTTAGTTTAGCCAAGTATTAGAAATCTCTAGCCCCAATTTGAAGGTAGTTTAGCTAAACCTATTTTGGCTACACTAAAAATATAGGAGTAGTAATTTATTCTAATGCTCAATGTATGTCGCTCTTGTTTGCATAACAATTTATTTTTATTTATTTTTTTGAAGGTACGAGATGATTTTTTCATTAATTAAGGAAACCCATACAAAGTTTTCTCTGCTAACATGCTATGGGATGACTGTGTAGAAAGAAGGGTCAGTAAGGGTGGAAAGCCACGTATGCAATCTGAGAATAAACATATCAGAATAGATCTGCGATTAGACGCATAAAGAACACTTGTTCAGAGCACTCGTGGAACGATCTTGTTGTATGGGGTAGAGGTGCGGGGGGCCGATTAGCAAGGGTACTTGGGATAAGCTAGAGAGGGTGCGAGAAGGCTTTCACGACATACGACCTAGGGCGGCAAAGGACACGATTGCCTTATCCAATTTTTCTTTGTATGAGATCGGCTTTTGGCCCCTGCGGCGATACGCTATCGCGCAGCACCTTGCGTATTTCCATAAGGTTGACGAAATGGATGCACAATGTCTTCCTCCAGGGCCTCATTATTGGCACAAGGGCGCGAACGCCCGAAAGAGAGTATGGCAAGAGCATTGTAGGGGACGGTTCGCGACGATGGTCCATAGACTATCAACACATTGTGGATATGTCCGGATATCCGCAGCAGAGCTGCATTTGAATGCGCTTTCTTTGGAATCTCCCGTGGGATGCGCCCACTCTTGCAAAGCGCAAAAAGCGAGCACTACCACACACACGTCAATCAATCCACTTGAACACGGCCCCACCAAAGATCCGAAGGCACACATTTTCACCAAGAAACGAAGAGCTATAGCTGCAATAAAGACAGGGTCCCACCATCTCAGAATTGAGACAGGCCACTGGGGTACGGATGGAGGGCAGGGAATCCCCCGGCATGAGAGATTATGCCAGTGCTGTCACATGCAGATAGTAGAAGATGAACACCATGCTCTACACAGGAATGCCCAGCATATGCACACATCCGAGCAGCTCATGCCGATCTCAGATGCTCTGAGATAGCAATTCACCAACTGCTGGCTTCGCCAATGGTGGCACATCTTGTGTCCTACATTCTGCAAGTCTCCACCGTTAGGGAGTCCCTCACAGCACAGGGAGTTTGAGAATATAACGGAAAAACCCTTGTAGTAGGCGTTGGGAGTCCCTCACAGTAGGAAAAACTCTCAACGCCTACTACAAGGGTTTTTCCTCCCATACGGGGGGTTTTTTCATCCCAGTGGTAGAGACACATTGTACAGGGTTTCTGTGGTTTTATTTTGTGTTTGGAAACTTTCCGTTATATTGTAAAACCGTCTCATAGGCCAATTGGTCTCCGTGGACGTTAAAATATACTTCCTTCCTTCCTTCCTTCCTTCTTAAGTCCTCGTGTAGGCTTAACAGACCAATCCAAAATATTTGAACACAAAATGATAGGATAAATGTCATCACAAAATTCTGTAACAGTTTCGAGAATAAGCCTTGATAAAGGATTGAAGATCAAAATTCAAGTGTTGTCAGCAGCCACCAATCTTAACAAAATCTTTGATCCGAAACTTCATATGCAACAATAATCAAATTTGAAGAGCAGGCAAAACTTCCACATTCCATGCCTAATATTTCACTGAATGAACTAAGCAACCTGCAAAAACAAACAAAATTACTATATGCAGATTGAGGCAATGCTGTCAATTTTGCCCGAGGGGGTAGTAGGTATTTTAGGGTTATTAGGATCAGCAGAGAAAAAGAGCTGGTTGAATCGAGAGGTGAAATTGGCAGAGGTACCGAGGATATAGATTTCAGCCATCCATAACTGATCCCTTATCAATCTAAAAAAATCTTGCTGCACCATAAGAAGAATCAAGGCACCACAGCTGTCAGCAAGCAAATTTCTCTATAGCTCAAGAACTGTCTATCAGTGAACTCACGGTGATCCTTTTCAAAGAACCAGAACATGTAGACCATTTGCATCACTTCTCTTGTAAAGATCCCTGCCCGTACTCTTTCAATTGCTTTCCTAACTTCATTTTCATAGATCATATGTCTTACTGTCCACTGATTATTAGGGGGATAACAGACATGATATTCATGTTTCCTATCTACTCCATACCTTGCTACCTCATTCCTGCGAGAAGAGCCATCGGCTGTTACAAAATATCTGTTTGTATGAGGCCCTCTGCAAAGCTCCATGTATCCTATGAATAAAGCTTTAGTTAGTATCTCTGAATTTAACACTTGATATAAATAAATTATGATACCCAATATATTTACCAAGTTGATCCCAACACCTGTCATAATTATCAGCATAAATATTTTTATGAGCTGTGGCACAAAGCTCAATATCATATTTAATGTGCAGTTTAATCCAATTCAAGGAAAATCTCTTACGACCATATAAGCACCTGAATCTCAATTTCCAAATATTCCAAAGAGTCAAAAAATCAATAGTATTTCTGTTAAGTATCATTCCCTTGCAGGAAGCTGATGATGGAAGTTTTATCATATTGACCAAAATGCCTATGAAACCAAGACAAAAAAGGATTCAACTTTGGACAGAAGAAAATGTGCTCCAAACCTTCAATGCCATTACAGTTCAAGGGGCAATTTGCAGACAAATTAGGATTCTTCTAGCAGCAACCTGGAGACAGGGAATGCTTTTATTGGCAATAAGCCAAATAAAAAAGGATACTTTCTTGGAAGCATAAGAATTCCAGACGTTGAGAAATAAGGTTTTGGTATCATTTAGATCATCATTCCATACAACAGAAGATTTGGGAGGATCAAAATTTTGATTCAAGAAATCATAAATTGATCTAACCTTGTAGCAGGATTTTTTATTTAACAGCCAACCCAAGCCAACATTTTGCACTTGAGAGGGAGTCGAGTTTCCAACTTTACTTCTGATATGATTATAAATTTTCTTGTCTGAAGTAGATCCTCTGATCTCTACTTTAAAATTTGACCAGGTAATCCATCTATCATTATTCCAAAGATCACCCAAGGTTTTGAAACCATACCATTTCTTGTACATTTCAAAGCAAGCACATAATTGGGATGATCCTTAAAAATAGGAGACCAGAAAATGGATATAGCTGAATGAAGGCTGTTTCCGTAATCATAAGTAAAAGCCAAAAACATATTATTCCAGGCCTTCAGGATATTTCTCATTAAAGGAGACATATTAGTAGCCAAAAAGACCTCACAGAAGGCTGAGTTGGGTAAATCATGAGTAACAATAGGGTGCCCCAATGGAGAACTTCTTTGAAGCCAGTATACAATAAATTTTGAAGCAACACTATCAGAACCATTAATAGCTTTCCATGCAAACTTGCCAGCAAGAGCTTGAGCTTGTTTATGAAGATTTTTGCAAGCCAAACCACCTTCTTTTTTCTCAATTTGCTTGTATACATTAGCAGGAGCCACTAAAGCAGAGGAGAAGTAAATATGAGAGCTAGTAAGAACTTGATTGGCAATTACAACTCTACCAGCGAGAGAAAGAGAGTTTCTGTACATGTGAAGCTTAGCTTTAATTTTCTCAATAATAGGAGACCACAGACCAGTAAGGTTTATGTTAAGAGACAGAGGCATGCCTAAAAGTTTGGTTGCTTCGGTAGTCTTAATTACCTTTATACCAGCCACATGTGAGTCAGCAATATCACCAACAATAACACATTTAGCAAATTTAAGGCTACCCCAGAAGCATCACTAAATTGACT